>BNCR01000006.1:37276248-37978748 GCA_014656515.1 Oryzias celebensis | reverse complement strand
CAGCCACCGCAGCCGAAAGTCAGGTGATGTAAACATATTAGGAATAAAGCCACCGGTGAGTCGCAGACAAATATAAAGCGTTGATAAACGTGTTATCAAAGAAGAAATAACTGGTCCAACTGCTTACTTGTTAAAACGACTTTTAACTTGATACAGATTGCTTCTCACTGTTTTCCCGACAATCTATATGTCATAAACACTTATCGTCCTATCTTCACAGCCGACGTCTCGTCAGTACTACAGATGCTAACATCCTCTGAGTTAAAGCACACAGAGCACGTCTTCTTGCCAGTAACTGTCTTGCAGGATTCTTCCGTTGTATAAACGTAACAAGTAAAATGGGTTGTTCCCATGGGATGTTCAAAACTGGTAATGGAAATATAAAGTTTTGATAAGTTAACCATCCTGATGAAGACTTTAAAGTGCCACTCCTCCGACTTTCTCTTGTTGTTTTGACCCGCCTCGTACTTCCTGGCCAATGACTGAAGAGATCTTTTGTCACGTGGTTTTGTTTACAAGTGTTTGTCTGAAACAGAAATCTCCTGTAGACGCCGGTCTAAATACAGACCAAATGCGATCTGAATACAGACCAAATGCGATCTTTAGGACTCGATCTGAAACAAATTTGTGGACTCAGACCAAACCAAAGGATTTTGCCAGTCAGAATACACCCTAAGTAAACTGTCCACACTGTTTGAGCACACTGTTCAGCAAACGATTACGAGTTTCTGCCACTATAGCAAACATATGAATTGAATTGTCAATGCACTATTTATCACAGTCTTGTCTTTCTAAAACTAAACATGACTTTTTCTTTCTTTTATTGATGATTTTGTATACGAAAATGTGGAAAGAAAAAGCAGTGACTTATTGAGTGATCAGAGGGAGGGAAGCAGAGCAGCAGACTCACCCAGAGCCATTCAGAGCCTTTTAGTCTCTGCGCTGTTACACAGCATCTTTTCCCCACATGCTCGCAGCACCAGAGATGGATTTTTCTGAGAGCATTGTAGGGGTGACCTATTTTAGCTGGTGTGGGTGTATGCGTCTGCATGGAAGGTGACCGCCTCTAAAGCCTAACTGCCACCAGCCCTTGGCAACCCCACTTCCTGGCCACACACTCAAAAACCTTTTTCTCCTTCGCCTCTGCAGGAAGAGCTTATTTTCTGCCAATCAGTGCTTACTGCTGAGTTCAAGAAACCAAATGTGTTTCTGTCTGTGTCTGTGTGTGAATTATTTAGTGTGCCTGAGCTGTACAGAGATTCTGGCTCGCTCAGTCAAAAGAGAGAAAGTAGGTTAGATGCACCAACATCTTTTTAGCCTCCACACATGTTCTCCTCTCGCAGGTTTAGTCCTTCTCTTGGATTTCTCTGTTGTCTTGTCTTAACAACATCGTTGAGATTTGAGTCATTTAAGGAGAGTCACGGTAAAGAAATGTGACAATGAACACACATCTTATTCACACCTGAGGGGGGGTCTGTGCAGGATTGAGCCTCCATGAATGTTTGTGTGTGAGAGAGCATTTAAAGGAAGCTAAATTACTCATACTTTTAACGACCTTCGCTGATTGGAAGTAAAAATAAATAGGAGAAAAATCAGAGAAAGGACTGAAGCTTGAAGTTTTATCTTTGTATTGAGATCTATAAGCTTTTAAAAACAAAATTTATTAAACATTCGTATAACATAACCACTACAAAACTATAGTGACGTTGTGGTATCACCTCCTAGATGTACAAAGATATTTAAAGAGTTTTCTTGTTTATTTTTATGCATTGTTTTTTTTTTCTTTGTTTTCTAGAATATTAGAATGCTCAAAAATTGGGTGTGGTTTTAAAAATATCCAAAATTACTTAAAGAGTGCAAAGGATTGGTTTTTCAAACAACTTTTGTTTTTTAACGTAATTTTTCTTCCCAAGTTTATATTTTTGCTAAATAAAGTCCTACATTTGGACAGTTTAGTTACGTGAAAACAGATTGCTATAATTTGGGAAAAAATATTAAATTTTAATTTTTTTATTAATTGATATTTAATTAAATTGTGCCAAATTGCCCAGTGAATCAAATTTCTGAACTGGTGATTCAATGAATTTTAATCAGTATATTTGGCATTGAAACCCAGCCCTACAAAAACATGGGATTTTTGTCAGTTATCATTTCTCAATTCTGTTTTTTGTAGTTTATTCCGGCACTACTTGTTGTCTTTAAATACATTACATGTCTATTTTTGGGTGAAGTCTTTTCAGCTATGTACCCTTTTAGAGAAAAGGTTACTAAGCATGTGATTGTGTTGAAGACCCACCCCAAGAGAATTTGTGTCTTTAACATGTTCTTGTGGCATTTTTCCTGATGATGTAGGACATAAATTAAGAAAATCAAGCTTAACTGTATTTCAGGGTGTTTCTTTATTTAAGTCATTGTGAATCAGGAGCAGATGAAAAAAAATAGTTTTAGAAAATACGCTGGAGAGTCTACAGGCTTGCTGCTTCAAGCTCTCAGCAATGGGGAGGGCAAGGGGGGCAATGTCGCTCCATTCCAACAGTTTTGCCCTCAACTCAGAAGCAAATTTCCAATGGACTACTGTCAACTCTTCAGAAACTATGTCCAAGAAAACATTTTTTTTCCAACATTAGTTTTTTGTTGTTTTTCAAGAAAGCAAAAAAATGACATAATCATCATCACTGGGAATACTTTTGAAAGACTCAAAAGATGATCTGAGTGGGTCTTTAAGTAAGTTGTAAGGGAGACAACAATCCACAGTCTTTATCTAAAATCAGACAGACTGATAAATACTACTGTTGTTTTTGTAAATGTTTTTAAAAACTCATTCAAAAATTAGAATGTTTGCATTATTGTTAATTAACAAATCTTTTATATAGTCCACAGTTTGTTTATGGTATGCATGTCTGTGTATGAATGTTACAGTCATAGCTAAGATGAGACTTGTCATTGATTTGATATATTTTTTAACAAAGCGTTTGGTGGCTAAAACCCTTCTCAAAGCACAGAGATTGCAGATCAAAGGATGTGTAATCACATTTCACATATCCTCTTTTCTTCTGACATGCTTTCATTCAGAGTTGTCACTCTCCAAACAAACAGACTTCTGTGTGTTGGATAACAAACCCAAACTGAATGGAGAAGTAAAACTGATTCCGTCTGATTTTAACGAGGGGTTTTGACCTTTTTTTGCCATTTTTCTCACCAACAATCTCCAGATGCTAGTGAGAAGCGACAGAGCGTGTAAAGAGAGCATGTGAGTGAAGGATGGAGGTAATGAATAAGAGTCCATTGGCTTTGTTAACAAGAACCACTTAAAAGCCTTGACTCTCCGTGTGTTCTTTGTCTCCACTTTTTCTTAGAATTCCCCTTTCTGTTCTGTAACCCTCATATGCTTTCTGTTTTTTCAAACACTTATTTCTTTCTAGTTTGCTTTAACCAGTTATTTCCTCGCTCCACTTAGCATTTATTTTCCTTTTTACTGAAAGAGGCAACAGAAAAATACTTAAATTGGGACTTTTAATCTTTTTAATTATATATGTAGAACAGTTTTTAAAAATTAAATCTATCAAGGTTTTCTGCTTAATCACAGCAGATATTTAGAAGCCATACATAGTTGTGTTAAACTTGTTTTTAGGTGAAAATATATCAGCTGACAGAGGACAATTATGGTCATTAAACAGTTCAAAATCTGTTTTTGAGTTTTGTTTGTACCAGTGCACACTATATTCACTTCTGATGTAATTACAGAGATTGATGCTCAAATGATAACATTTCTCTTAAGAAATTACAGTCTGCCACATATTTGCTTGTTAGATATTTTCTGTACTTTTTTTTATTTTACTTGAAAGTGGAGTTTAAGGGTGGTTTAGGCTGGGAGTCTAGGTGATAAGGAGCAAGTTTCAGCTCTTCACCAACTTTGTGTAGCCAAATTCCATGACCAAGGGTTGAGCCGTCGATGTAACTGCTTTCAACTTCTACCCAAACCACATTTCATAAGCTCTCCCACAGGTGTTGGCCCCACAGGGGATGGACCCCACATCATTCCTTTGGGCGGGGCCAGACTTTCCTGCAAACCCCTACCCCAAGTCTGGCTGCAAGATTGGGCCTCAGTGATGCCAAGCTGGGCGACATAACAAGACCATTCTCTTGTCGACTCATATGGGGATTTTGAACTATCGTGTGACTTGTCACCTTAGACCTATCAGTCATGGGAGACCCTTCTAGGGGCAATAGCCTTAAACAGCTTAGCTCGTAGTCCCTTTAGCTCTCAAATGGATGGATAGATGGATGGACCAACTCCCTTTCCTTTTTTCCCTCACTCCCTGTTTCAGGCCTATTTAAGTGTGAGGATCTCTTTGGCTTTGGACACGGTGTGCTGGTCAGTTAAACATACCAGGACTCTGCTCCGTAGCTTAGCAGAAGATGATTTACAAAGACAGATTGACAGGGTCTGCTGTTGGTAGGTAATGAAGCACTCACTGACAGAGCTGGTAAAGCTGAACATTGAACACGTAATGGAGTAACTTTAGGACACAGCAGACCTGCTTGCCTTACTCAGCCAGTCTGAAAGAGAAACGAGAGTAGTTAGTAGGTTGCTATGGTTTATTTTACCTGAATAATACAGTTCTGCCTCTGTGCAGAACACATTTTTATCACTGTTGTGTCATAAAGAAATTCCCTTTGTGTCTCAGTCTACTTTATTTTCTACAAGAAAATAGGAGCAGCTTTGTGTGTGTGTGTGTTTTCCTAAACGACAACAATTTTACCTTCTAACTTTAAAAAAAATATATATAATTATGTGTGTGCCTTCATACAAAGGAAAAATACAATCCAGTTTGTGCCAAAAAATAGCTCTTTTGTTATCTTATGTTTGAGAATTTGTGGCTAAATGGAGATCCATTTATAATTTTTTTATTGTCCTTTTCTAGGATTCATCTTACCTGTGCTCTTAGTAATAAACTCAAACTTAGTGAGAGTTTAGCTTAAAGTCCCATTCTGATTATCTTTTGATCTATTATAAAAGCATACCCAGTACCCTTAAATATAACTATGGCTTTCCTGCTATCCATTTGTTTACACTCTCTCCTGCTAGTTTACAGCCCCACTGCACCTCCCGACCTTACATTACCGGTGCAACAAAAATGGCAAGCAATATTGGAGCTATGCAGTTGTACAGTTTTGAGCCAGATGTCAGCTCAGACGAGGACAGCTGAGACGTACATGGATCTATTCATCTACAAGTTGATACATCAGAGTGGAACAGAGCAGATAGCTTGCGGCCTGCCCAGAATATTTTCTGCATCACAGATAAGCTCTTTTTCAAAGCCATTTTTTTAGTCAGCTCTTGATTCACGATTTAAAAAATAAAGTACTCAGAAATCCAATTTTGAGCCTAATTTTCTTTATACATGTCCTCCATCCTCAGAAAAATGCCACACAAGCATGTTAAAAAACAACCAAATCAAAATTTTCATTTAAGATAAAAAAAAAAAAATCTGTAGTTTAATATACAATCTAAACCAATACCATGCGTTTTAAAAAAAGCCTTGGGTAGATGCATCTTCTACAAATGAAAGTTCGGTTCTGCTATTTGCTTTACATGAATCGAAAATTTGTGTGAAGAAAAACTACTTAACGTTTTTATATGTCCTGTTTTTGTACATCTGCATTTCTGTTTGGTTGGTTTTTTTGGGATGCAGTCCAACTCAGAAGCAGACCTCTGTTGCAAATGTAATTCACATGAGGCCAGAGGAGCTGTAATGCCATTACCACACACACTAACATGAGAGAACACACATACACAATTCAGCTGTGATGACACCCACGAGCTCAGTGTACGTCTTATTCTGACTCACTCCCCCCCTGCTTCCTCTTATTTACTTGCTCTTTTGTTGCGGTTTACAACAATAGTTGCATTTTTAATGCACGTGTGTGTGTCAGCAATGTGCTTTGAAGACAGCAGTCTGTACAACATTATTGGAAGGTTCAAATATATTCGGTGTGACAAACCCATGTCACGTATCTGACAGTAACAGAAGAAAAGCCTCGAGTCCAGGGCCGACGACAAGAGGTGAAGCCATCTTTTTAAACAAGGCTTTAGAAGCCTGAACACCCACGCCAACTTTCTCAGAAACTAGTGAAGGGGAGGTGCACAACTTGAAAAAAAGCCCTACCGAGATACCTAATGACCTAAATGTCTCAGAAAGCTCTGAGATATGTGAAAAGGCATTCCTTGTGGATGAGACTGGAATTTTAACAGCAAGACTTTTTCAGGAATCCAAAAGTTTTCCAGTCAAAGGTTCCTAAAAGTTTCACTGCTGTCCTGGCTGCCATAGTAACACTGGAAATAGTTTGGGAAATGCTCACAAAAATTATTAATTAAACAGAAACTGGATCCTTTTATTTGTAGAGTTTTTATTAACAAAACATTGTTGTCATGTTTTCATTGATCTGCTGTAAAATAAACTGGAACAGATGGTAGAAATGAAAATTATTGGCTAAAACATTAATCATTAATTAATTGGTTTACTGGTAATTAAAGATGAATTGACAAATAACAATGCTAAAAACTGACGTTTCCAAGTTTGTGAAGTACCCATACTACTTATGCTAATCATAAACCTGATGGTTCTTGTCCAACTGTGGGGAAATTGCATACTTGCAGAGGAACTGTATCAACTGTGTGTAGAAGCAGTTCAGTTTTTTTTTATTTTTTCTCAGTTTCTGCATTTTACCAGAGCAGAGGAAGCAGAAACAAAAGTGTAATTATTGTATCTCTTTATGATAAGTGGAATAAAGGTGCAGTAAATGCACTCAACTAGCTGCACAGAAGGGGATATTGCCATTTAGTTGTCACATATTTGCAGTTTAGTAAACTCAACTCCATAAATTTTGATACTATTGGGAGCAACTTTTGTATACATCCTGTTTTTGATGCTGTACTCAAATCTTGCACAGCGTTGTTGAATTTCGACATTTCTTATACAAAAGCAAATAGTTGCACTCTTTGTGTCAGTTGTTATGCAGCTGTGATTTGCTCTATAGATCAGGGGGCTGCAACCTGAAGCTCCGGAACCACATGTGGCTGTTTTATCTCGGCATTGTGGCTCTTTGGTTAGTAAGAAAAATTTGTTAAAAATTTAATGTAACATACTTTTTGATCTACAAGACTTGTAAAGTAAAACAAAATAGCCAGATAAGTAAAGTTAAATTAAAGTCCAAACTAGATATATAGCATTGCCTGCGATAATGCTAGTGTGAAGGCTGTAAGCTAATTCTGGCCACTGACAATGCTAGATTTGATTGCTGAAAAGGCTAAAGCTGATAGCTAAAAGTACTGAAGCTAATAGCTTGTTAAAATGTTAGCTAAACGCCAAATTAGCCTATGTATAATAATGTATAATTTACCCAATATAGTTATCATTATGCTAAAATATTAGCTTTACTCCAAATTAGCTTAAAAAACTGGAAAAATGTCTAATTTAGCCAAACCAGATAGCACAATGCTAAAATATTCGCTTAACTCCAAATTAGCTTAAAAACTAGAAGAATGTTTAATTTAGGCAAAACAGCTAGCATGCCGTTAAAATATTATGTAAATGCCAAATTATCTTGGAAAAACTCTAGTATATGCCAAAAAAGTTGAAAAGGTTAGCATGCTGCTAAAATATTAGCTAAACTAAAAATTAGCTTGAAAAACCCAGCTGATGTTAACGTAGCTAAAAACTTTGCATGTGGGTTAAATATTAGTTAAATGCGAAAATACCCTAAAAAACTTCAGCAGATGTCAATATGGCTAAAAGTCCTAGTATGTTGCTAAAATATTTGGTAAATGCCAAATTAGCCTTAAAAGCCTCGGTAGATGCCAAATAACATTAGCTGTAAATATTTAATAATATCACACAAACTGATTTTAGTGTTGAAATGTACAGAAAAGGGCATCTGTTAAAGATTTAAAGTTGGAAGTCAATGTCACACAAGTTGTCATGCTTCTAGGGTGCATGTCCCCTGGGGGAGCAGTAAGCTGCAGAGTGCAGACACAGCCACCCTCAGGAAGCATTTGGTGATTTACCCCCCAATAAAACATCTTTATGTTAAGTATCAAGCAATGAGACACTGGATCCCATTTTTAGAATACTTGGCATGACTCATGCCTGGATTTGAACTAACAACCTTCAGGGTGGACACAGTTCCACAGGGCCACCAAACTGGTCTATTAGTAAACAGTGAAAAGGAACATAATTGTTTTCTTTGAAACGGTCAGAAGAACTGTGGAGTCGATCCTACAGTGTGAATGTGTCTGTGGGGTTGCGTGTGTGTGAAAACGGTACATTTTGCAGGTAGAGAAGGAGGAGGGCATACATTTTTTTTCTTCGAAAGTAACAGTTTTAACATGGCTTAAACAATTGCTCATATCTTCTTAGATGAAAACACTGTGCCGATCAAGAGATGATGGATGACAACTAATGAGATTTTCAGGTCCAGGAATTCAGCAGTTATCCCAAGTTAAAAACAAGAAGTAGACAAGAACGTTCTCCTAAAAAAATGTATTATGGTCAATAGGAGAAATGATCATCTTTTGCTTATGTTTGGGGCCGCTGTGAGGAAAACTACATGTTTCAGGGTTTTCAAAGTTGTATCGTCTGAAAGCCAGGAAAAATGCCTACGTTTTGATGTGAAACTTTTTCTGTGAGGGACACTGACAGAGTTTGAGCAAAATGAACCCACGAAGAGAGTCGGTGTCTTCCCACTTTGACACACTGCTGCTTTCAACTGCCACTCGTTTTGCGGTAGACAAAACAAGCAACTTTCATTCATAACTGAAAACTCACTCAAAGATCACATGGGAACTTTGAGCTTTTATTTTTTTTAAAAAGCGTAAGGAGTTTTAAAAGAAAAATACAAGTTCAAGAGTCTGCAGAATAGTTTCAACGTTGAATAGTTTTTGTGGCTGAAGACATTCTTGACCTTTTTTACTGTTTTGTAAAGGGCAAAGCTTTAAGATGAAAAAGAGTTATTTGAAGATTCCATTAGCCATTTTCAGTTGAGTTAAAAAGTGCACAAAGAACTCCAAATTATCTTAAAAACTACAGTAGAGGTCAGATTAACAAAAAAAAGCTAGCACAATATTAAACTATTAGCTTAAGTCCAAATTAGCCTTAAATCCTTGGTATATTCCAAATTAGCCAAAAACATTAACATGTTGCTAGAAAAAACTAGCTTAACTACAAATTAGCAAAAAAATCCTAAGTAGATGCCAAATTAACCAAAAAGCAAGCAAGTTGACTAAAAATATTAGTTTAACTCAGAATTAGCCCAAAAATCCTTAGTTGATGCCAAATTAGCCAAAAAAGCTAGCAAATTGCTAAAAAGATAGCTTAATTTAGAATTTTCACAAAAAACCCCAGTGGATGCCTTCGCAAAAATTGCGGAAAATTTTAAAATGAGTAAAAATTTACAAGGATGAATGTCCTGAATGTGCTGATTGTTTTGATATCAATATTGCATAAGTTTCAAAAGTGCACAAAGACTTTTGTGGCAAAAATTGCATAAAATTTATTTGTATTGTATTTATTTATAAATCTTAATAAAAAATGAATAAAAAAACACACATGGTAATTCAAATGTCCGCTGGAATCCATACGTGTGTGTGTGTGTGTGTGTGTGTGGAAGAGAGTGCCGTCGCCTTGGTAACACGTTCAATTTCCACTCAGGGTGCCTGGTAGCACAGCTGCATGTAATCTCTTTGATTAGACACATTACAGACCAAAATTACAAGCAGTCATGTCCTAAACAAGCTGAACTTTTTGATACCAAAATTGCTGAAAGTATGAAGATGTTTTTACATGCCAAAAAATGTACAGAAGAGAGCAGAAGAATCCCTTCTGTGTGAATGCTGTGTAGAATTCACACAATTAGCTGTCACACAGTTGTTCAATTTTTGGCTTATCCCGTTAGGTGTTGCCTCAGAAAACCAGCTTACACTGCTTTTGTGATTTGGCAGAGAGTTTATACACCTTTTACGCCCTTGCCCTTGATTCTAGGTGCAGGGGGACCCTGTTAGGCAGCAGCGTCAAGGGTCTTGACTTGGGACCACTGGATGAAACTCAATGCACATGCTAGAAAGGGAACCCAGGTTTCCTGTGTGGCAGCCCTACACCTAGCCCGCTGAACCATCCAGCCCCTAGCTGGCACACTCTAAGATGTGTGAAATTTGTTCTCTGCATTTGGCCCATCCTGTGCGGAAGTGGTGAGCGGACTCAGGAACCATTTGGTGGTTTATCCTCCTAATACAAACCTTTAATGCTGAGTGTCAAGCAGGGAGGCATTTGGTTTTTGATATGACTTGGCCCTGGATTTGAACTCACAATCTTCTGGTCTCAGGGTGGACACTCCACCACAAGGCAGAAGAGCTGGTTCAGTGGCCAGTAAAACCTTATTCAACTCATTCACAAACAGTTGAAGCACAGTTCCTATCACTCTGTCAAGCTCCTGACTACATTACCCATAATCCTCTAAAAGTACATCAAGCGGTGTGGCTTTGTAGTTGACCTAAATTATACAAAAACATTTTGACAGATTTTAGAGTGCTGTGTACCATGTTAAATCAACTGGAGATCAGTAAACACAGCCAGAATTTATACTTACGACGCTCCAAATTGTAAGGCCGATTTGTGAAAAATATGGTAGGGGTCACTTAGTTGGTTCTGATTTATAAATTTGTGGCTGAGATGCACCAATACATTTTTTTTCACTGCTGACTTTACAGTACCTACTACTATAGTTGATACATTGAGATGATCTGATAAGGCACAGGGTGGTTTTTAATTCGAAAGGAATCTCCGTCAAAAGTTAATTATTTCATTTATTTCAGTTGGCTCTTTAAGTGTTGATGGTTGCAGACCCCTGCTATAGGTGAATCCACCAGAAACATTTGTGTTTGCATGTTTGATAGCTACAAATTCATACCTGCCTTAGTCTGATCATGTATAGACTGCAGAGACTGTTCTTTGTAGACAGCCAGACTGAACAACAACAGGAGCCTTTGTCTTACAAAAATCTGTGACATTCACGCCTAAAAAATGTCTGACTTTCTCTAAAGTCTGCTGTTCTTGGCTGCCAGGACAACTTTGGCAAACTGACAGACTAGTTATTACGAGATTGTTGTCTTTCCATCACCTGATTGTGTTTTCATCAGTGTCAGCTAGTTTTATATCAACCGTTTAAAAGGTCTGATTTTTTTCTTTTTTTCTGAAATGGGTAGATATTACACAAACACCTCAAATTCAATCACATAATTCCTAAGACATGTATGAATTGAGTATCAGTTGGATCTTTTACTCTGAAATTCTCATTTGTTGGTGTTTTGTCACACTGTTTTTGTTTAAACGATTGACGTTTTATGACTTGGCTTTTGTACCCTGATTGGATAAAAATGTATTGATCATAATTGTACTTTTCTTTTTTTTTGCAGCGGTTGCGGCGGCTATCAACCAAGTACCGAACAGAGAAGATCTACCCCACCAATGTTGGCGAGAGGGAGGAAAATGTCAAGAAGAACAGATACAAAGATATACTGCCTTGTAAGTTCCTTTTCTCTGACAAATACACAGCTCTTTTCACAGACACTGTCAAGGTTTGCTCACCTGTTTGCTGTATTCACTAAGCTTAAAATGAGTTTTAAAAAAAAACAATATTTTGTATATTTTCTCAAAAGAAAAAAAGTGTTTTTGGAGTTTGTGAAAAACACAATTCTTTTAAAAGTTTATATTCTTTAATTGTGTGCAAAAATCCAATATCAAATAATTTAAAATGTATATCAATTAAAATGAAGATTGCTTGATTGTATTGGAGCTTCAGTCTGCAATATGTGAAATCTCCAAAGCCTCACATTGCATTAAGAGACATCAAATGGAAGTCGCTTTAGTTTCGTCCATCTTCTCTTTTTTAACATTTATTTTAGTTAGTCAAATTTAAAGTGTGACACTTAAACCAGAAAAGGCTGAAACTTAAATTTTATTGAAAGTTAATTGTTGATTTTTTTCTTTTTTTATACTCTAATTGTGCTGTGTCTTAGTGTACTACTGTTAATGTCCTGATATTGTGTAGAATTTAAAAGGTTGCCTGTCACAGCCATCAGGAGATGGCACTCTCACCAATAAATCTGCTTTAGTGGTACTATCTCTGGTAATGTCACTCCTTTTTTTAAATTGGAGCTTTTAAAAATAACACAGATGTGAATCATAGATTAAAAATATTCCATGTAAGCTTTAATGCTTGCTTTGCCAGATCAGTGCCTCTCAGCTCATTCTTGTGCTGACTCTATGAAATGTATTCAGGAGCAAAGCAGGTTTACAGTCTGTAGCAAAAATTGCTGTGATGTAGCCTTTCAGTTAGGTTTTATAAGCATCAGAGGCAGTCAACTATGTCGGCAACAATAAACGTGCTCGCCGCTGCTGGCCTCACCTCGAGGGTTCTGGATAATCTTGAAAGGTGCCACCTCCATAGCAGAGCCATTTCTGGGGAAATAGCTTTGAAAGGGAGCAACAGCAGCTCTTCGTTCCTGTGGTGATAATGGAGGCGACAGAGGAAGGCAAGCGATCCATGGGAAAATTTCAAACGTTTCAACTAAAGGTTAAAATCATTTTAGTACCAAGGAACACTGAGTCACCTGCCACTTGTTATGTGGACGACTTTTCAAAAAAACACTTTTTCCACTTTTTAAAAACAACCGTTTACTACATGATGTATTGAGGGTTGATATTTTTATAAAAATGTGAGACAGTTGAGGGCTGATGGAAAGGATTTCTATTTAAAAAGTAATCTTTAATGCGTTGTGTATACTCTTTACATGCATTTTCTGACCTCAGGGAAAGCTTACATGACCCAACATTTTATATCCTTTTATCCTGTTTATGCCTTTTTCATCCATCCTTCCACTCATTCATTAAAGCTTTTAGTGAATGAGCTGATGCTGAGGTGACTGAAGAGCTGGTTCATCTGTAAAGTATATGAACACGCACTATAGACAGGAGGAATGCTGATGCTGTTAAAATCTGCCTCACACATGTTTTATTTACAGCTTATTTTATTTCGATGCGCCTTGTGTCCTTATTTGTTGTATATAGAAGTATATTTTGTCATTCAGGTTTTGTTTCATGTTATCACTGCCTATACAAGGATACGCTATTTATTATTTTTTATATGATAAATAAAATACTAACGTTTTTTTTTTGTCCCCAGTTGACCACAGTCGGGTGAAACTTGCGTTCAAAACAACCAATCAGGACACAGATTACATCAATGCAAACTTCATCAAGGTAAAACTTAAGTACCATTGCTTTATTAAGTTTTATTGTGAAGCATCCATTTATAAATAATCTCTTAATTACTTTTAATGGGTTTTGTTCATTTCTCTTTTCTTTGGTCTCATGTTTTTTAGGGTATGGATGGCCCAAAGGCCTACATTGCAACTCAGGGTCCACTGCAAAACACTGTCATTGATTTCTGGAGGATGAACTGGGAGTACAATGTGGCCGTGAGTGTGCGATTGAGTTAAAGAAAAAACACTTAAGACCCTGATAATGAAATCCCATCTCTGCAACAACTAGCAAGATGTTAAAAATTGTTGTTGCAAAAGGAGCACTGAGAGTGTATTGAAGACACAATAAGACACAGCGACTCATTAAAAATTGGTTGGATGAATGCAGGCTCATTAAAAGGACTTTTAACTTGATCTCACACTGTTTTACTGACCACAAATATGTCATAAACACTTATCGGTTTACATTCGCAGCTGCTGTCTTCTCAGCAACCGCTTTGCAGCATGCCTCTGCCGTACTAAAGCAGCAATAAAGTATTGTACCCGACCCATAATACATACATACATACATACATACATACATACATACATACATACATACATAATACGTCCAAAATTGGTCAGCGAAATATAAAGTTTGAATAAGTTAACTACCCAGACAAGGATTGCAAAGCTTAGAACTTCCATTATTTTTTGCCCCGCCCTCGTAATTCCTGTCCAATGACTGAAGAGATCTTAAGTCAAATGCTTTTGTTTACAAGCTTTGGTTTGAAACAGAATAGTCCGTTTAATGGCTGTAGAACAGACCAAACACATGGTTCAGGACTCGATTTGGACCAAATTACACATACTTGATCCAGACCAACAGCCTTTTTCCAGTCTTAATACACCCTCAAACCGTAGCTCTACAGGAGGATCACAGCTTCTAAAGAAATGTAGAGTCCAAGTCTTCAACAAAACTGCTGCACAAAAATATTTCGAAGATGTTTGAAATTCTTGAATAATTGTAGATACCACTAAGAGCATTAAAACATTTCTCACATTTGTTCCTGTTTGTGTATCTGCAGGTTATCGTAATGGCTTGTCGAGAGTTTGAGATGGGAAGGGTAAGCCTGTTATTTTTCACACTCTAGAATGAATGTGTTACTTATATTACTAACTCTAACAGGTATGCTGTTATCCATCTTTAAAGATCCACTCCAAGAATCTTTTGATCTTATTTTAAAAAATGTTCTCAGTGGTCTTTTAGTTATCAATTTCCCATTTTTAGCCAAAAAAAACAAAAAAAACGGCCTCCTTTTCTTGGACATAGTTTCTGTAGAGCGGCAGGAGTCCAATAGAAATGCGTGTAAGAAATGCAATTCTAAGCCAAACTTTCTTTATATCTATCCTCCGTCATCAGAAAAATGCCACAAAAAAACTCACCAAAAACACGATTGTCATCAGAGTGGGTCTTTAATGTTTCTACTTTTTTTATGTCTTAACTAAAATTTGTATGTCCGTTTTCTCTAATTTAACTTCAATCACCTGATTAGGAATCATTAAGCATTTCTCGTGCCTAAGAACCATTTGTATTGTTTAGTTGTTTGTAATTCCTATAAGCAGTGCTTCTCTTGTCTCGGTAATCATTTACTTCAATTTAGAAAGTACAGACAGGAAGCTGTGGTCGGTATCTGTTGTTTTGTTATCACTCCAAGTTAACTTCTGTTCTTCTTTGGTTAGAAAAAGTGTGAGCGGTATTTCCCGCTGCCGGAGGAGGAGAGTATGAGTTTTGGCCCTTTCAGAATTTCCTGTGTAAGTACAAAATGCCTTGATGTAACAGCTGTTTGTCGTGAAAGAAAAGACGAGAAGAAAAGAGATTTGGACTCATGCATATAACCCTGACTTTGCTTTTTAGGAATCAGAGCAGGCCAGAACAGACTACTTTATCAGGACCTTAGTAGTGCAGTATGAAAATGTAAGTTCTACTCTGATCTTTGCCTGCTGGCTTTAGTGCTTAGTGCAGTCAAAAGTCAATTGTTGAAATGCTTGAAAAACCTATCAGTATGCAAGGAAAAATAATATTAAAATATTTCAGACTGAAATACTTGATTTCTTTTTGTACAAATATTTTTGCTGGTTTTCAGGAAACTAGAAGAATAACTCAGTTCCATTACATGAACTGGCCCGATCATGACGTTCCTTCATCATTTGACTCCATACTGGATATGATCGGACTAATGAGAGAATACCAGGACAACGATGATGTCCCTATATGTGTGCACTGCAGGTAAGCGTGCAAAAATGCTGAAAGTAAAAAAATGAAAAACACTCTTTGCGTTTCATTCAAAAATAATCAGGTAGTAAATGTGTACATTGAAGTTTCTCTCACACACATGGATGCCTGTACTCTCAGCTTAGCCTCCATATGTGTGTAATAAGCGATAATGAGCAGCCTAAGGACATTTCCGGGTTCTGCTGCTGCACAGCAGGACTCAAAGCTGTGTCTCTGCGTCTGTGAAGATGCTTTGTGTGGGTTGATACAAAGAAAACCATACGGTTTAGAGACACAGAAAGCTCAGTGGCAGCATGAGATCAAGTTTTATGATTTTATCCGACAGGCGTGATCAACTTCTCTGTTGCTCCTGTCTCCTTCCTGTCTGGACGGAGTGTTGCTGCACATATAAATGCTGTTTTTTTTCTGTCTTTTTTTTTACCTTTTTAGTTTTGTGGCTCAGTGCCTTTCAGAAATAGAAATACAGAACTGAGATTTGTCAATGTGTCTTTGTAATTGTATGGTGGATGATCAAGTTTCATTTGAATTGTCTGTCTATGACTAAACAGTGCAGGCTGTGGGAGGACGGGGGCCATCTGTGCTATTGACTATACCTGGAACCTCCTCAAAGCTGGGGTATGTATCACTCAAATACCTGCATGAACACTTGAATGTTTATGCTGTACATAACTTTCATGTAATGCCACATTGTTCTGATGGCAAGGTGTCAGCCCTGAGACTATGGGGTGTGGGTTCAAATTCACCAGATATGACCCATTGCCTCCTTGCTTCACAAAATTACCCCAACAATACTCACTCTGATGAAAGTCGTGTTCTTGTGGCATTTTTCTCATGATGAAAATTAAGCTTAAAATTACGTTTCTTAGTTGTTTTTTTTTTTTGTTTTTTTTTTTTCAAATCATTGTAGCAGACAAAGCCGTTTGCAAAAGAGTGTATTTGTACGTACAAAAATGGAGTGTAAACAGAGACATCTAACAGGAATGGGGGAGCAAATGCTTTGCGCCAACAGCTTCACTCATAAGTCCGAGGAAAATTTTGAACGAACTCATACCACTCTACAAAAACTACGACCTAGAAAACGACAGTTTTATAAAAAAAAATTTGGCTGTAAACAGCATGATCATAAGTAAAAGACCACTGGGAACACTTTTATAATTGATCAAAACAGGATTGAAGTGGGTCTTTAAAGGGTTTTATGGGGGGGTTGCATTATCAAATGGATCCCAGTCAAAAGTGATTAACAAATTTGGCACACCCAGATGAGTGACTTCTGATGCGACTTTAACGTTTACATTTTCTTGTGTCTTTTGAAAGAAAATTCCTGAGGACTTTAACGTTTTCCGGTTGATCCAAGAGATGAGGACGCAGCGGCACTCTGCTGTACAAACAAAGGTTTGTTTTTGCAGGTTTATCTCCTCTACACACAATATAAAATTTGAGATTATAAAGTTAGCAATATATTTCAGCTTTACTTTAGTACGAATAGCTTAGTTTACCCGCCTAACTGGTCATGGCTGTATTTTACGATTTCAACACGTACTTGTTTGTGGGTGTCCTTTTAAAGTGTCTTATTGTGAAGATTTTAAAGATTATATATTTATTTTTAAGCAGAACAAAGTCTTATTTTTGTATCAATAGACAATATGACTTGTTTTGGTGCTGTCCAAATGCTGTAATTTCTGAAAATATTTCAAAACACACTTCTTAATGTGAGAATAATAACAGAATCATACAGTTTGACAGTTTTTTTTTTTAGTCTTTATTTATTGACATACCATTTGCCTTTGTTTTCTCTTCCAGCGCTTCATTATGTTTTGTGTATTTTTGCTCTAGGAGCAGTACGAGTTAGTTCACAGAGCGATCGCGCAGCTCTTTGAAAAACAACTTTATCTACTGGAGAGCCCCACCAGCGCACAGGTTCAAGATGGCATGGTACGGCACCCTCTCACCGTGTATTCTGCATGGAGAAGAAAAACAGGAAGTCACTGAGTAACAGTCTAGGAGTGGGAAAATAAAACAAATAATTAGTCACAGGGGGACAGAGGCCCAGAAAAATGGAAAAATCTGCCTTGAGAAAACTATGAAGTGATGGTGTTTGTAGAAATGAGATCGCTCATCCATGGGTTTGTCTAAAATTATTCTCAGATTAAAAAATCAGAAACTGTTGATTTTTATTTTTGTTTTATTTTAATTGTCCATTGGTGCCCATAAACATCTAAACAAGCACAAACACTGTGTGAAAGGCATCAATTGTGTGCCTAAACTTACACGAAAACAGAGGCTACAAGTTAGAACTAATAAATATTCAGTTGTAAAGAACTGATACTCAATTTGTTCCAAACCATTAAGACCCAAACCGTAAAAACAGAACAATTTTTAAAGAACAAAGCAAGAAACACAAGGAGCTAATCTTTTCCATTTGGCTTCAAATATGTTTTTCTATTTGCATTTTAAAAAAATTTGCCTTGGTCAAATTTTTAGTGAAGTCTTACCCTTTTTTTAACCTTTCTAAAGGAAACAAAAGACCATGCTTACATCTATCTATTCATGTCTTTTTATCAAGTCAATGTCTAATTTTATATTTACTGTTTTTTTGCTCCTTTCTCTTAAAAGTCTTTCTCATAGCACAAAAAAATCTTTCATTTCTTCTTTCATCTGTAAACCAAAACACTAATAAGGCTATTTGGTCACCACAAATGACAAAGAACTCATTCTGCTTATTGCATTTTACTAAATAGCGCCCCCTCTAGATCAATTACCAGTACATTGATAAGTAATGGAACAAACTAATATCCAAGAAGAAATATTCATAAATGAATAGATTAAATTGGGAATAAACGTTGCTAAAGACCAGGAGCTTTTAGAAAACCATATCTAACAACAATGCAGAAACTTTTGAGGAAACTTAAATTAAAGTAGTACTATTTTAATTTCCTCACTATTTTTTTTTAAAACAATTTCATAAGTGATTTTTAAAAAAAGATTTGATGGCCTATTTAAGACCTGCGACAGGTTACATAGCAAAAGTAGTTATCAAGCATGTAAATATTTTCATGTACACAAGTTTTTATTTGTTTTTGTTTTTTTACTGATTATTTTTAAATCATTTTTGCAAAAGGTTTAGACTGCAAATAGTTTAGACTGCAAAAAGTATTGTCACCTACACAAATAATTTTAGAAACTCTCAGCAAGTTCCTGTATGTAAGCAGCACACACATGGTTTAGGGTTTGTTTGAGGTAGTGAACCACAGTCTTCATTTAAAAGAGAATTTTCTCCAGATTCCACAAATATCTGCATCAAATGCTGTGATCCATGGAAGCGAGGAGTAGGCACTCATGGGTTTTTCATGAGCTTGTAAATGCATTTGTAGAAGTGCAACAAGCCAACATTTGAGAAACGATACACTGATTAAAGCATCTTTTGTTTTACCCTTATGTTTCAAACAGAAACTTTATTTCAAGGGGTGACATTGTTAGAAAAGGTTGAAAACCACCTCAGGGGGAGAGAACACATATTTTAAGGTTAAAAACAATAATTTTCTTATGAAATAAAAGCATACACTTAAGCATGAAGGAGAGTTTTGCCAAACTCCCTTTTTTGCCCGTTATTACTAATTCTAAAAATGTGGGACGAGGAAAAAGATTCCCAGGGAAGAGGAATGAACAAGATCTATAAATAACAACAAAAAGGGTAAAAAAAAAAAAAAAAAAGTGAGCTTTCTGCATTTCAACTGACATCACTCTTCTCCCATAATGCACTCTGACTCTGAGAATAGAAGCTTATCCTTTGGAAACAGTTAACCCATCCAGTCACACAAAAAGCACAGACAAGTTGCTCCAGGAATTGTTTGGCTGAGACACTTTTCAAACTGCGGCAGCATCTGAAATGTGGGCAGAAGCTGGATGATTTTCATAAAGTTTGTGTCATTCATCTTTTTTTTGGAGGACTTTGCATTGACTACAGTTTGACTTTGTGGCGCTTTTTAAACTCTTTCAACTTTTAGAAAATGACCACACTCGCACATGGCGTCTTTATCAGTGTGGTGCACTGACTCACATTGACTCATGTCCAGTCAGCTGTTGTAAGCCACTGCAGCACCCACATAGGTCCCTCTCAATGGCAGTATGAACAATAAACCTACACATACACACATCCCACATGGGCTCGTATGCTTTCTTGTTCAGAGGGCACATTCATTCCAACCTGACTCTGGTATGGCCTCCTGCTCTCCGTGTGTTCCTCTTCAGCTCTAGCTCATTTCGCCGCTCTGTAATGAACTGACGGCGCCTAAGCACGTTCTGTCATCGTCTCTTTATCAGAGGCAAAAGCATCAAATTAATGAGTCACAGTGGAGGGGGGAGCATAGCTTTAAAGAGGAGCATGTACTGTAGTCGGAGAGATTTCTAGCTTTTCGGCTTCAAAAACATCCTATGAAGTGATGGACACCTGACAAATCGACTAATGCTTCATTAAAATAGATTGGAAAATGACATGTGTCTTATGTAAACTTGGAGAAAACCACTAAAATTACTGTTGTGCTCGCCAAAGGCAAAAAACCAAAAAGCAAACTTGGAGCAAAAAAAAAAAAAGAAATCACACATTTTAACCTTTTCAACCCCCCTCACCCCTTTTGAATATCACACTTTAAAGTTCCACTCCAACCACATTTTTAAATCTGTTTTAAATGTATTCCCAGTGGGCTTTTAATTATGATTATGCCATTTTTAGATATTTTTGCAGAGGAGCAAGAGTTCATCCAAAATTCCCCCCTGAGTTGTAGGCAGGACTGTTGGCACAGAAGTAAGCCTTCAATGCTATCCCATCATTCCTTTGTGTACACTTTAAGCCCCTTACTAGCCCAAGCTATTATAAAAGTAGAAAAAAAGAGCAATATCAGATCTATCCAGCCGTACAGTTTTCAGCCAGCTAACCAGCTCAGACGAGGAAAATGAAGACGTTCATGGATTTGCAAGTGGAGGATATATCTTCCATCATGAGCAAAATGCTGCAAGAATATGTCAAAAACACCAGAAGACACAGTTTTGATTGGAGCGGGGTCTTGAATGCTTCTTTTTTTAACTTCAAGTGTGTAATAAAAATGTTAAATGTTTCTTCCACTGTAATAATTGATACATCTGTCCTTGCATGAAGTTCAGAAATAAACACAAACACAGCAGAGAACAGTAAACTAGAATGAAATTGTGCGCATGAGTAGATTTAAGATTTTATTGCATTTGGTTTCAGAAATATGAATATTAAACGTTGCAAATGTGGCATTTTAAGGTTAAATCAAACTTTTAGACTATTCTTGTCTGCAGAATATCCTTTTGTTTCCATTGTTTTTTTACTGACGTATCAACTGCAACTGCATGGTAGTTTGTTAGGCTAGAAACACTATAGTAAGTTTGTTTGTTGCATGTTCTTTTACATGTGCAAACAGCGCACAGATATGTTTACAAACAGGTGCATCATCACAAGCTTCAACCTCATGATGATGCAATTGTCACTCTGAATTTTATTCCAATCTGCAAATGAGTTGTTTTCAAGAGATCTTTGACCTCTAAGCTCTGTTTGAGATTCTACCTGAGAGCTCCATGTTTCAAGCATTGACTGCATATGAGAACTGGACTCATTGACACCCCCCACCCCCACCCCCACCCCACCCCCCCTTCCCCATCACGTTCCAAATAGGAAGTACCTGCTGGCTGCAAGAAGCCAACATCCCATAGGTTTCCTTTGAGAAATAAACAGCTGCTACTCTATCATTGTATTTGTCAGAAGAATCATTCTTGCATAGAATCATGTTCAAGGAGTTTGACACCCCTTGTCTGTAGCTCAACAAAGTATTGTAAACTGAATAAAGGAGCTTCCACCTTTTTTGTAAAAAAAAAAAAAAAAAAAACAGGCAACATTTTGAAGCAGTTGCTCAGAAACGAGGTTAGAACATCACAGTGCCTGTTTGAAATTATCTGTGTGTACCACAAATGCGACACAGCTCTAAGGCAACAAAAAGCCTTTTTTTAGGTCGAACTCCAACTGTGTTTTCTTTTTGTGTCTGAACAGGATGAAGGCAGTCCTGTCAAGGCCAGCCAGCATTCAGATGAGGAAAGATGGGACATGCCGCCTCCGAAACCTCCCCGCGTGCGCTGGTATGACACACTCCCTCAATTACTTGCAAGATTAATCTTGTCTACCCTTGGATTCCATTGTAAAATGCTGTTGCAAAAGGAACACAGCTGAAAAGGAAGTCAATACATTTATTTACCAGATTTAGGTTTAACCGTTTGTTTGATGCAATAGTAAGGAGAAGGTAGGAGGCGATCTGCTACAAACAAATAAATAAAACAAAACGCAGCAGGAACTGTGTTTTGTTGATAGAAAAAAAAAGGCCCAAAAACATGACAAAATAACAAAATGCAAACATATTCATTAGGTTGACCAAACAGACGCAGCAGGAGTTGTTTTTCTATGAGTTTCTGCCACATTAGCTGCCTGCCAGCCCACTGATGCAGCCGGCCTCCACTTTATCTTCTGTTTGGCTTTTAACAGATGCCTGCAGAACATTTTGCAACACTTTGCAAAAGTCTGTAACACTACATAGTTTTGAACACACCACAGCCCTTAGGCTAGTTGGAGTAGAACTGCTCTCATCTCCCTTTTTTCTGAGAAAAAATCCTTTATGCACACACAGGCACGTAATTTAAAACGTATTTTCATGATAAATGTGCACACGTCTCCTTTTCTTTCTCACTAAAAGTTGTTGCTTCCTTCCTCATTGTCATCTTCTTGCTTTTTGGGGGCTTTTTGTTCCCTCGTTTTTCAGTTCTGTTATTCATTATGTGCCCAGCAGGCACAAGAGTTGTGCTCCACTTTTTATCATTTATCCAAAAGAAAGCACACACGCCCACCCTGCACTATACTCTAAAAAGATTTAAGCTAGGTTTACAAATATCTTGCCTCTGGTTTCACTGGGTGATACGGTTTCACTTTGATTTCTTTATGGAACAAAAAGTTTACAGACTTCAGTGGAACTTTTCAAACTGTACATCATTTTTCTCAGAATATCCATGTTCAGAATGCTAAATATTCATAGTTGAAACTGTTTTGTTAAGGGGCCTATATCATGCAAAATCAACGTTTTTGAGCTTTTTGGTAAATATTAAGTTATTAACTCCTCACAAAAAACAACCCCAACGTGGTATTTTGGTCCATTCATGCATCTCTGAGCATTCCTCCAAAACCCTGCGCTCTGAGCATCAGCCCCTCCCAATCCCCAAAAGCGAGCGGGCTCTCACAATGTGAGGTCACAAAGTGGGGAACAGTCCCTTCCAGGAGCCTGCACTGCCAGCACCGCCTCAGGCTAACACACACATCCTCTTTCTCTGCGGAGCTGGCAGTGATTGGCAAAACACATCCATCTTTGCAAAAGTTCGGATGCTGTTTGTTTTCAAATGCAGACACGCTGGCGAGGCTTGCTTTAGGTTGACTGTCATAAAATGGGCGCCACCCACAAGGAGCGAAAGACGGTGCCTCAGAGATTAAGTCGTCTTACTTCCGAATAGGAAAAGGAGCTTACGAAAATAACTCGTATTTCATAAAAAATATGATCTACAGTGTGCCAAAGGTAATATATGATCATTTATATGGAAAGAGTTTTCGCTGAAATGTTTAAGAATAACACGTTGTAGGCCTTTAAAGTTGACCAAAATCTCCCCCATTAAGGCTGACTTTTTCTTTATTTTGCCTCTAAATTGTACTTCCTTTTTTTAAGTTGCTTGTACCATCTAGTATGGTGGGAAATGTTTTCATATCCTCCAATTATAGACTGAAGCTTCAAGTGATCTGTTTACCCTAGAGTAGTTTTCTTTTTCTTTCTTTTTTTTATTCTTGATAAAATACATAGATTTTTGAAGGTGCTGCCAAGATAGAAGCTTTCCCTATAAATGGAGTTGAAAGGACCACAGAAAAAACATATGTATCCCGTCTCGCATTTGTCCTCCTGTAAATGTTTGCTCTGGGTCTCAGTGTGTTTCTTCTCATCATCCATCTGTCTCTAAAGACATGATGTGAGCGTTATTTTTACTAAAGTAAGTATGCTCTGCTGGCACCTCTCCATCTGGGTCATACAGGGGTTCCGTTTTTTGATGGGAGTAAGGAAGTCTAGACAGCGTTATTACCACTTATGTGTCTTTAACCTCTTAATACCTGGCATCCACATGCATGCATCCTTTTGACATATCCCCTCAGGCGTCGCCACAGTGAATCAGCTTTCACTGTTTCATGCATTTGGTTGGCAGAGTTTTACACCAGATGCCCTGTATTTTATCCAGTCTGCGGACCGCAACAGGGACAACCAGACTTGAGCCCCCTTGTGGCTGTTTAGTTAGGCCCTGGTTTCCTATGCGCCAGCCCCATACGAAGCCAACTGAACCATCCAGCTGCTTTGACATCACATTTTGTGGTAAATTACCACAGTACCGGTAGTTGATTCTGCTTAACTGAGGTCCTGTGACTAAATGTGTACGGGCTTAGCTAAATTATTAGCTCAGGTCTTACGATGGTAATCGTTTTACCGATTTTATCGATGCTCAGTGGAAGTTGCGTGGTCAAATCAGCGTGGTACTGTTCTTTATTTTTTTGTTTTTTGGTGTCTGGGTGAATCTGCATAAAACCTGGCAGTGTTGTTCTCTTTAGAACAGAAGTCCCCAACCTCTGGGCCACAGTACCAGGCTTCAGAGAGAAAAAACACGACCTACATTCTTCCCATTTAGTTTATAATCTGATTCTAAAGGAAGTTTTATTTTGGAAATCTATTAGATTCTCTACACCCCATGCAACTTATTCTTGACTCATGTCAAGTCATTCGGTCATAAATGTATCAAAAATACATCCATTACTTTCTTTTTTTTTTTTTTTTAAACTTGTCCTGTCCAACAGCTGAGCAAACAGATATGAGCTGAGAGCCTCTTGCATTAGACAGGTTTTACTCTTACAATCAGGGGTTATAAATCATTGCGAACACAAAATGTTTGTCGGTATAAGCCCCTTTTGTAATTTATACGAAACTTTATTAATATTAATTTTGTTTGTGTTCTTTTTGTTGGACCGGACGGAAAAAGAAGGGGGGGGGGGGGGGGGGGTGTTATAGATTTTAGAGGATGACCAATGGAAAGGGAAGGTAGAGTTGTAAATCTACAGGCAACAAAATGCTGGGGCTTATACCCATTACAATAGTGAGTGTTGGTCTAAAATGGGCGGGGCCTGTCCACACACTCAGCTGTTACAAACATACTTGCCGACTCCAAGAGTGTTCACAAACTTGTCCACCCGTCTTAAAGCGGCTCCGCCAACTGCTACATTGAAACCTCTAAGATAGCAAAATTAACAAAAAACTAACCTATTTGGAAAGTTTATTTTTGCAAAAAAACAGCAGCGAGGAAACAGAGGAAGAGTCTTCGGCTTCAACGAGAAAAGAAAGCTGTCTTTAACAGATAAAAACCAGGAGTCTTAACTCCAAATATGGATTGATGGTGACAGTTTTTCCCACACATCATAGTAATAGTGTGTAATATTCAGCAACTGGCTGTCTAATGTTACTTGTTGCTGTTGCTTAAAAACATGTTTAAATGGTGGAGTCACATTTGTTATTATATTTGGAAAATACCATCTTTAGTGACTGTATTTTTGTTTGTATGTTTCTCCTTAAAAGTTGGAGGAGGTTGAAGTTAGTGGCCATTTATTTTATTTTTTTTAAACTTCCACTTTGACAGTTATGGGTTAAGGGAAAATCTGCATCACATTTTAATGGTTCACACATCTAATCTAGTATACAAATAAAGTTTACACTGGCTGCAGATATTTTACAGAGGATAAAAAAAAAACTTTTTTAAGATCAAAACTTAAGGGAGATTAAAGCCAAAAAAACGGATGCTCACTCAGCCCCCTTTGAGCTGGTCCGTGACCATTTTGTCATGATAAACTGATCCATGACCTGAGAAAGGTTGGAGGTCACTGATAGCACCACTTTAGCATTCTGCTTTTGCTTTATTTTGAAAAATATATATATATATATATATTGATTCATTCATGATTTTGAGATCTTTCATTGAAGACATCCTGGTAAGAATTAGTGGACCGAAGTCGCTCTTAAGGGAATAATGTTAAAAGAACCAGGAAAGAGTTATCTGGTTATGATGATAATTATTAAATTTTCTCTTTTTTGTCTTCAGTGCAAAGTCTTGTGTTGCTTCCTCTGCACTTTTCAAGTTGATACCTTTTTTTTCTTTAGCCATACTTTGCAGCTTTCTCCTAACTTAAAAAAAACTCTTCAGGTTTAATCTGTGTTATAAGGAAGGATAAATCCCAGAGTGTTGGAATACACCGGGAATAATCAGTTAAATGATCAAACACAAACTTTCCCATCACAGATAAAATGTTCATTATTTTTTTTAAACTGTCTGAGGAAACAACTAGTGAGACAGCAGGATGTTTTTGTGTAAAAACTCTACTGCCGCTGAGTTAAGATGTGATAATAGACATTTTCCAGGAACCCCCCACTAGGAGCAAGTTGATGTTTATCCCCCCAACCCAGACTAACTGGCATTGAAGCACACAATGCAGTGTGAATTCTGTAGAGAACAAACCAGAGGTGGGTGTATTGCAAAAGTAAGATTAAGTTTTTTATAGTTTGACTGGAACTGAGGAAACAAAAAGAAATCCCACCGATTCTTTGGTCCACAGACTTGGTCTGATTTTATCTCTGGGATCCATACACCATTGTGTGCAGCCATTTCTGTATGAGCCCCCTATTCAAGTTTGCTTTAGCTTAGCACACACTGCTAAATAATTCTCCTCAATTTTTATCCTTCCAGGCACATAGCATAATCTTAAAGAAATCTTTTTAGAGGAAAATAGTAATCTGTGTTTATTTATGCACAAAGGCTTCTGTCTTGGTCATAACTCCTCACTAGTCTTCAGATATACGTTTCTTTTGTGTCTTTGGTTCATGTTACATGAACACCAAACATTTTTCATATTAAAACACAACTTTAGTATCAATCTGTGATTGAAAACCTCAAAATATGAGGAATCTTTTTTTTTCTAAAGTATTTTTAGCACCACACTTTTTGAAGTTACACCATCTAGTGGCAAAAAAATAAAAAATAAATAAAATCCTCTTCCTTGATGTTTATTAACTTTTTAAAAGGATGTCATTTTTTCAGATTTTTTAACATTTTTGCTCACCTTTAGATCATATTTTATTATGTAATTAACAATGTAAAGCTTCAATTATTAATTGAAATATTTGGAAAAACTTTTTTCAGATTACCGAAGCAAACTGCAATAGTTTAAGTGTAACGTCTCTCCGTTTCAGACTAAGATTTAATTTTTCTAATAAAAAATCTGCACATCAACTTAATTCTCCTGTTTCCTCATAATTTTTTAAATTTTTTTGTTTAGTTCCCAGGTTGAGGGCGATGTTAAAGAAGAGATCATCCAGCCTCCTGAGCCTCACCCTGTTCCCCCGATTCTCACCCCATCTCCTCCGTCAGCCTTCCCCACGGTCACTAATGTGCGACAAGACAATGACCGTTACCACCCTAAACCTGTCATCCATGTCCTAGCCACAGCGCAGTCCAATGTCACACAGGTGAGGCGAATCTTTGAAGGACAATCTTTTATCATTTAGCTTGTATTTATGTGATATATTTATACTTTTGTTGAACTAAAACCAGAACCTGTGTGGATTTCTGTCAATGTTCTGCAGAGACTTTGCTGAGGTGTTCATTTATTACAACGTTTCAATAAATGCAAATAACTTGATGACCGCATCTGTGACATATCCAAAAATGATGTTACAAATCTCTGTCAATATTTTGACATCATAAGTTTGTATTAGGCAGACATTAATTCTTATCAAAGCACAAACCAATAATTTTTTTTTTTTTACAGAATTGTTTTTTTGCTTGATTTTAAGCAAGTTTCAAAGTTTTCCTCAAGTTTAGGCAAGGAGTATAGATGTGTTGTTTTGTGTAAGAATTCAGAAAATAATAAATATCTTGTTATAAATGGAACATAGCATATATGTAAGTAATATAATTTTTTAAAAATGTTTGTTCCTGTATAATCAGTACATTCACATTTTTTGCTGGTGTATAGGTTAAAGTTGCAAATTGCAGTCAAACATGTCAGATATTAGCTTAATTTAGGGCTGTAACAAGTATCAGAATACTTGGATATCTGTTCCCAAAAATACGAGTACAAATATTTGCAACCTCCGATATCGCAATCTTTGTAAATATAATGGTGTGTAAAAATTCACTTCAGATAATTTAGGTATTTTTCCAAGATCCAGAATAATCTTGGATTTAAGTATAAAAATGGAACAAACTGAATACTTATTTACTTTCAGTGAGGAAGTGTGTAATTTTCAAATTAAAAGTATTAAGATGGAAATAAAGTGAGACAGAAGTTCAGTTTACTGAAATAAATTCTGAGAAAACGAACTTGTTTTAAACATATATATATATAAAATAAATACATAAAAATAAAAAATATGAAGTTTATGAATTTTGGAATATTATGAAAATGTTGTGATCAATTACCTCCAAAGTTGTTTCAGAGTATTTTTTCTTTAGGTGTTGCTGTATCTCATTTATTATCTTTTTTCCATCCAGCTACTGTAACTATAATCAGCAAAACTTTGAGAATGGAAAAACTGAGAAGAACATTTTAATGATTTGTTGTTAAATGATCCAAAACAACAGTGATGTTTATGTTGTTGTTTACTGCTGAATTAAACCAGGAAGTTAACAAAAAAATGTGAGCGTGACATCGTTTAAAGTGACAAAAATCACTTCTTTCAAAAGCTTTGTGTTGTTATCTGTTACATTTTGTTAATTCTGATCTGCTGTTCTAAAATTAAAGATATAAACGATGGTGATTAAAAACATATCATTTAAATTGTCATTCATCCAGTAAAAAGACACACATATAGAAACCATGCAGACACATTAAAACTAAAAGGTGTGAATTGTGAATTAAATCAAATCACCACCTAAGTAATAATCCACAGCCCTAGTTCAATTGTTGATGTTTTGCGGTTACAAAAATGGTTTCTCATTCTTTTCCACTTTTTTGGCAGAATAAAGGCAGAGATGAGCTTCAGAACAAATCTGACCCAGTCAAACAGACCAGTCCTTCAGCGCAAAAAGATGTATTAAGCCGAAACCAACAAACTCAGGTCTCAAATGTGGACCTCAATGACAACTACAACAACAAGTTCTCCTCCACGTCTACAAAGCCAGAATTTGGTCAAAGCCAGACACCCCTCTCCCCAGTCATTGAATGTCCCGTCGTTCCTCGGATCGAGAGGACGCTCAGCATTGAGATTAAAAAAGTGCCACTGCAGGAAGGACCTAGAAGCTTTGACACGTCCTCTTCTGTCGGAGTAACAGGCGGACAGGCTGCCAGCTCCGCCAACAGCGGCTGCATGCTGCAAAGAGGCCAGGCCTTCAAGTCTCGCTCTGCTCAGTCCTTGCTGACGTCGAGTTCCTCCCTGTCGGAGGATTCGGGCACAGAAGGAGGAGCAGTTGGATGTTTGGAGAGTCATACAGAAGGAAGCGCTTTAACCAGGCCAAACCACCTCCCTGTGAAGAGCGGTGATAAGGTGGAGCCACGGGAATGCATCAGAGCGGATGTGAAAGCTGGACACGCGTCATGGACGGAGCCCTGCAACAGCCCTGACAAACTATTCCCCAAAACCTCCTCCTCCTCTTCCTCCTCAGACAGAGTCGCTCCCTCTTCCTCCTCTTCCTCCCACCTCTCCTCTTCATCTTCCTCCTCTTCTTCCTCCACCCCTGTTAGGACTGCCATAAGTTTCACCAACCCCTTGCATTCTGATAACTCAGAAGAGGATGGGAACGACGTGATGTCCTGTGAAAAGGAGACTCTTCATACAAGTGTATCCATGGTGACGACCGTGGTTTCATCGTCGCTTCTTCAACCCGTCAGAAAGGCGCTACCTGTCTCTATCGTGGGCCAGACCATTCCATCACCCACCGCAGATCCTGCAAGTATGTCAAAATGTCACTTTTCAAGGAAAAATCAAAAGTTTAGCGCAGGTTTTTCTTTTTTTTTTGTCATTTAATGCATGACTTTTTTTTTTTATCATAGGCATTCACGTATTTGCTGTAGAACCACATGATAGGGAACAAAAAAGAAGGCATTTTTACATTTTCTGATAGAAAGCATGACTGTTTGACTAACTGGTTTGTGTGTGTGCAGATTCTGATGGGCAAACATCTGCAAAATCACTCGTGCTCTTTCAGCTTGTATGTCTGAGTGAGTTGGTGAAGGAAAGGATTATGTGGGGTTATGTGAGCATGTCTGCTGGGGGAGGATTAAGCCTGCATGGCTCTTGATGAATGCACTTGTGACACTTTTGCTCAGGTTGGACTGAACGGAGCACTGCGGTGCCATTTGTCCAAAGTTGTGGACACAATCTGCTGCTGGGAAAGGACTGACATCTTCCCATTTTCTGCTTTTTATATTTCAAAACCAACAAATTGCAAAAGTTGTCAGACCAGCGTGCCAGAATTGTTGTGTTGAACTTAGATATGTTGTATCTAACATGATCTCTCGCTGTCTATGCTTGTGGTGTTTACATGTAAATGCAGAGAGGTTTGGCTTTTGTATTCGGCGAACTGTTGAGGTCAAACTTTTTTTTGAAAAGTCTGCTTTGCTATAGCTCACTCATTCATTTTGGCTTTGGCAGCTTCATTTGGAAAAAGGCTGGCGGCTGCTGTGTGACTGGTTGCAAGAATTTACTGACTGCTTGTTGATGGGTTTCTCTGAGCGGTCTGTCACTAGAAAGCTGATGGTGGCTGCTTTTTCACATCAAATCTTCGACAGCATTCAGCTGCATGTGTCACAAAGTCCAGTTCAGTGTAACATATCAGAGGAAAAAGAGAAGACTTAGCAACCAGACTTCAGCAATAAAGATAGCTGTCAGTTATTCAGTTAATTTTTATAAAGAATTGTTTTTGTTTTCCAATTGTTGCTTCAAAATAGAACTAAAACTTAAAAAAAAACTTTGCTTTATATATATATTGTTACACTGATACAACACAGCAGCTTTTTTAAAAATATAACAGAAAATGTCTTTTTCTTAGATGACACAAAAAGCAAAAACTACCAAATGTTCTATTTTGTTGTTATTTATTTAAGAACATAAAAAGCAAGTTTTTCTGTCATTTTATCATAATTAGTTTCACATTAACAAAACGGTCAAATCAATAAATACAGTTGAATAAATTACACAAAATGTATGTCTTATTCCCAACAAAGTTATTAAGAAAGCTATTTTTTTAAAACTTACAAGCTCTTATAAATATAAGTGGCGTCTACCTATTACAGACTTGGGTTAAAGTGGATTGCTGAGGTTGTCGTAAAGTTTTATGAGTAATGAAATATTTATCAAGAATTAAATTTAAAGACCTTGATGGCCTTAATCTTATTCAGACTGAGCATTTTTAAACCACTACGTGCGTGCAAACATTAATGTGAAACACAAACATAAAAGCCCACTTAACAATTCATAAGGTGGAATTAGTTGCTGTTAAACTTTAACTACAGTGGTAGAAACTACTTTAAAGACCCACTCTGACCATCTTTTGAGTTATGGTCTTTACTTTTGATTATGCTGCTTTGTCATTTTCTTGGACATAGTGGTTCATTAGAAATTTTTCCTCTAAGTTGTGGGCGAAGCAACCCTGCCCCCTCCCTCTGAGAGCTCTCTGTTTACACACTCTCCCGCTAACTTGCAGCCTCCCACACATACACCCAACCAAACGTCATTGATGCAGCAAAAGTGATGAGCAATCTTGGAGCTGTCCAGTCATACAGTTTTGAGCCAGATGCCAGATCAGACGAGGAAAACAAACACGTTCATGGATCTACAAGCAGGTACATCAGGATGGATCGGATCAGGGAGCTGGCCCGCTCAGCAGATTTTTTTTTTTTTACATCACAAATGTACAATTTTTCATTCGGCATTTTTTTCCTCTGCAACTGATTCCCAACAATTTGAATAAAGAAATACTCCGAAATGCAATTTTGAGTTTAATTTTCTTGATGTGGTTCCACCATTTTTAGAAAAATGCTACAAGGACATGTTAAAAACACAAAAAACACAATTTTCACCAGAGTGGGTCTTTAAACAGGATGGCAGCAAAGAAAATGAGTTCATTTTAATGTAGCTTTGTGTTGCCACTGATGAACGAAAGACTTTATCTCTGTTAAGTGTAATACATTTAGCGTTTGTTCTTGGATTATTCTCATTATTTGATGAAGAAACACCTCTCTCTGCTTTCATATATAGACATTGCCAAATGTTTTTATTTTACTATCCTTCTTTTATTTGTTGTTTTTTTTTTTTATTTAATTTATTTTCTGGGATTGACTTCTGACTTCTTAACCCAGACTGCTGGGACAGCGACGACTCCCCTCCCCCACTCCCTGAGAGGACCCCCGAGTCCTTCTTACTGGCCACAGGTGCGTTCGCATTGGTCACCCTCCTCAGGTGCGAGTCCAGTGGTGTGGATTTGCTGGCCCCGCTGCCTGACCTGCAGAGATTGATGACTTCTTGAAGGGAGATGTTTGTGATAAAAGCCAAACATCATCCAGATGGTGTGATGTTCAGTGTGAGGAGATAGCTGTGTGGGATTCGAATTTGATGTCATCAGGATTGGGCGTCTGGTCGGTTTTCTGTTATACGAGCAAAAGCAGAATTCTCTTTTCACTCGATCTCGTTTTGCTGGCCTTTATCTCCATGGTTCTTGCGTCAGGGGAGGACAGACCTGTGGCCTCTTTTAACAGGCCCACCACTCTGCAGCCTCCTGCTGTGTCCTGTTTTCATGTGTTTCACTCTTGAAGAAAGTGGTGTGAAAACACGCTTTTGGGGATTTGTTGAAGTAAAGTGCATACAATAAAAGCTTAGTGCTCTCATTAAATGCTTTGTGAGTTTTTCAACACTAGAGGTCAGGATTCACCACTTTTACAAAGTGCTGACTTCGTGACTTTGGCTTAATTTGGTTTGTAAAACCAAATTGATGAACATTGAGAGTTATTGATTATTCAAAGTATTTTACACAACAGCTTTTCTTGTTATTTGTTGGTTTGAATTAGAAAATTGTGCTGTTAAGAGCAGCAGAAAGTGCTTATATGAGTGTGAGTGTTGTGTATACATTATAAACACGAGTCTTCAGTTGTGATGTTTGTTCTTTAAATTTGTCTTCTTTTTTTTTTTTTTTTTAGACCCACTTGACTTAAGAACACCAGCCTCAGCTGAGTGGAGCAGTCCCCCAAAAGGTGTGGTCCCAGCCCTTCATCTGTGTTCAGAAATGCTCTTTTCTGTTTACCCCCCCACCTGCATATTTGCCTAATTTCTCACAGTTGTTATTTAGCAGAAGGAGGAAGAGGAGGCAGACCTTCAGAGGCTTACAAATTAGCCTGCATGCGATAACAGAAACAGCATTAGTCAGAAGTGCAGCTGTAAGATGTACGGGGATTTAAAAAAAAGAGAGGAAAATAAATTAAACACGCCTGAAAAGATTATATATATGTGTTTTGCTGCACCAGTATTTGCAGTGTAGATGCAAGCCTTAAAAAAGGAAGCAGTGTCTGACTTTTATCTCTCTGCTCCTGTTTTCTTTTTAACTTGAATACAAATAACCTAACACCACAGAAAACTGCAAACTCTAAAGGTCAGGATTGTTGTCGTCTGTTTTGTAGGTTTGCTGTTAAAACATTGTATGAATACAATCAAAGTATTCGAACAGAATTTGATATTCTTGGTAAAAATCTTGATAAAAGTGTCTTAGTATCATCTGTGTTTGTGTCGTGAGCACTCACACATTCTTTCCACGTGTCCCTGTCCATATGTTTGTGCTCAGATTTGTCCGATTGTGTTATGACATCTCCAGCTGACCCTGCATCTGCTGCCAACACGGCAACTGAAAGCCAAGCAGGCTTGGGGGGGTAAGTCTGCCATGGCCCTCATTTTTAAAGAATTTTTTTGCACTATTCACAATTTATGCTTTCAAAAAAAAAAAAAAGTGAAACATTAGCTTGCTGCTGGAAAACATGATTTCTGTTAAAGTCATCAGTTTTTCGATGCAGTGTGGGTTTTGCTGAGCCAGATTGGGCGGCCGCACGTGCAAGATCTGCCTCTTAAAAAAAATAAAGCAGTGGAAAAATGTTTCTAGATGTGATTGATGTTGTTTACATTTACTCAAAGAGCATCTTTCCTTTCAGGGTCCGGTAACCACAGCGGTCAACCCAAAGGCCCTCAACAGCTGCTGCTGGAGAAGACGTGACGGGGACATGCATCAACGGTGTCCTCTTCAATCTTGGGAGGAACTCTATGGGTCTCACCTGGCTTGTCCAAAAACTTAGTTGCTACACGCTACAGACTGACGGCTCCTTTTTACCCAGGAGGTGCTTCTGTGCATCCCCTTAACACCCTCCTCCTTTTCAAGTGCCGCTGTGCAACTCAGAGGAACAGCTCCTGGCTGAGAGTCCATACTTTAAAACAACTTGCTGTTAAGTGGTAGGACTTCTTTAAGCCAACCGGGGATCAGTCTCTTGATGGTTAAAAGTTAATCTTTTATGGCTTGATAGTAGACTAACAAAGAACCTTGTTTTTCTCTTTGACACTTCATGAAAAAATGTTCCCCTTTTACACTAAATAAAGAGGGATTTAGGAGTGTTTCTTACACATTGTTTTAAACCAAATATGAAAGTGTTGATCAGGAAAAAGCTAATGTGGGAGGCGGACTCCTGAAGTTTCACAAAACGTAGAGGTTGTTTCTCTACCTCACATGGAACGAACAATCTTTTCAAGCGACCTTAGATAATCTGTTACCCATGATGCAATTTTTCCTGTTGGGTATGTGGAGGTTTCCAAGGAGCTCTGTGTCTCTTTGTATTTCTGTCTTTTTTCCGGTGCTACATTGCAATAGATCAGAAGTGGCGTTTACCTGCTTCCTCACCGCTGCGCTGCTTTCGTGTTAGCAGTCATAACACCAGCTCTTTTGTCAGAGTCAGAAGCTAACTTGGCTTTCTTCACTGCTGAGAGGTAGATTTCGTGCTAAGCATGTGGATCCAGTTGTTGATTGTTTTATTATTTTGATAGAAGCTAACTGGGTGTAGCTTTAAAATTTCTGAGCAGACATGAATCTCAGAAGGTAAGCAAATATACATTTATGCTGCTGAAATATCTTGTGAGTCTGTGATTTAGCTTAAAGCAGGAAGTGGAGCTAGGATATTTAGAGAAGGTAAGATGCAGCTCAAACAAAGTGTGCTGTTCCTTTTTTTTTTTTTTTTTTTTTTTAAGATTTAAGAAAATTTTAAAGTTCGAAATAATGTAATTTATCCCTTCTCCATCCACCCAATCTTTCTATAACCTGTTGGGATAAGCAAAGAGCTATGAGATGAAAGAGTTTCCACTCCCCATTTTATCACATCAAAGGTAAAATTGCATTAAGCAAATCAGTAATGGGCAAACTCATTAGCTCTATGACTCTGGCTCTCACTGCTGGGACCCTAAGTCTGCCTTAATCCACCTCCCAGAGAACACAGCCGACGACTGTCCTCGGTTCGCCTCCTCTTTTGTGTTTCTTCATTCTTATATTTTGTGCATCTGCTTTTATTTTTATAGCTTTCTATAATCAATTATCAAGAAAGTCCTAGCTTTTCACAATAAATCTCAGTGTTTTGGAGTTTGAATGTTACGCCTGACACTTGAAATTCTGGACATGACAGATGGAAATTAAACTTACACGAATCTGAATTTTCCTTCTTTTTTTCTTTTTTTTTTTTTTTTTTTCTCGGTTTCTCACACTGGTTGTTCTCGACATGCTTTAAAAGTGTGGGACAGTGATCCAACAGGGACCCAAACCTACTGTTTTCTCTTCTTATTTAACATATCTTTCAGTAGCTACCATGTTTTACAGTACATTTTATAAAGAGAAAGCACTGTACAGAGCAGTTTAGGCTTATAGTATTACAATTTTTATACTATCTCTTAATTATTCCTAATAACAGAAGATGTAAGAAAGTCAATGCATGATGATAATGATGAATTTTCTCTCCCTAAAGTGTAAATTATTCTGCCACCCTCTTGTTTTTGCAACTGGCAAATATTTCAGGGTTTGTTTTTATGTTCAAACTGTATGCTTAACAGATTGATATAATGTTGTTTTTAAAAGGTTGGTAGGAAAAAAAAGCATACACTGCCAGCTGGCCACTTTCTTTGACTATGATGGGCAATGAGTAAGATTGTAATTATAATATTAATGGTGATAATAATAATAATATGGTCTTTGTTTTGTAAATTGTACTTTTAAAGGTTATTTTTGTATACACGGTTGTTTGTTTGCATCACAGAGCCACTGAACATTCTTCATCCCCCCCGTATTTTTCTAGTGCATTTGCTTTTTTCAGTTGAAAGCTGCTGCTTACATTTCATCAGTAATTATAATTTCTATCATCCTCTCCTACTTCAGCACACGCTTGTCATCTTAGACCAGAGTCCACCGTGCCTTTAAGAGACCCCGCCCCCAATCAAATGTACCTTTTTGCTGTCCCCCAATCAACGTTAGTGGCATGAGCGACCTGATTCGCTGCTGCTTGTTCAACACCTGTGGGGCTTTTTTTTTTTCCTCATCCCTTTTCCTGCCACACAAACTCACAAACACATGCAAAATGTTTGCATGTTGCAGAAATCAATCAGTAAAAATGATCATAAAGTGAAAATGTGTCTTCTTTTTATTATATCTAAAATAGCAAAACTTTTTTTTTTTAAAGGTCTTTTCAAGTGTCAATCAGCTAACTTAATCCTGAATCCATGGAAGCACAATAACGGCACTCATGACTGTATTTATGGATTTAGCTAGTTTGAGTTTTATAATTGCATCCGAGTGGGTGCGTGCGCATTTGTCTCAGCGGGAGGCTTTCACCCCCTTTCGGATTATCTGCCCAGAAGCCTGCATGCACACTAAAATGAGGACTGCAGCAGGTGGCACAAACACACACCGGCCCGCTGCTTTACAGAGACCTGGAAGGTTGCACATTTGTATTCACTTTGCGCACACTGAGAGGCACCGCAGGAGGCCGCCCATATTGTAATTAATGGCTGGCACTCAGGTGTGGTCAATGTTCTTTTCAGGGTAACCGCACAGCTATTTAATGGAACTCATCCCGAGTTCATAACTGCTCTTTAAGATTAGATTTCTAAATCGAGAAGAAAATGTGTGGATAATGCAGTAAACGGGAGCCACTTTTTACCTGCTACTTAATTTAGGTTACTATAGGAATCCACAGCTGTGCCCTTTCTTCTCTTTGAATCCTATAAATGACGCTGTCTTAACTGGGTCACCTCAGTTTAACCAATGAACACTTTAACATTATGTAATGACATAAATATAGCCAGTTACGGTGTCTGGAGGAGCAGGGCTACAGCGAAACAAAACTCAGCTCTATTTTAAGGCTTTACTTTGACATTTTCAATAGATGTATCACTCACACATATAAAGACATCAGGTTTTTAGGTTTGGTTTGCATCGTGCAGTCTGTTCCTATTGTGTATGACGTGTTGTGGCTTCACAACCTGCACTTTGAAATCGGTTAGCGTTCATGGTTGGCAGCTGCATCTGTGCTCGGAGCTCTGCCAGACTGATTGAGGAAAAATGTTTTCATCTCAATAAATCAACATGTGAACAGGCGGATGGCTCACGGTTCTGCATGAGAACAAACCAGGCTGATGAGCTCATCTTCTGATGAAGAATGGACAGAAGAGGGGAAACACGTTCCTTTACTGGCTACTCTTGTCAATGCAAAAGGGGTAGTGTAGCCCATTCTTTTGATGCTTTTGCCAAAATCAAATCAGATTTAGTTGCCAGTGAAGTTATGCTGAAACTGGATTACATTTCTTTTTAAAAGTCCCACTCCAATTATCCTTTGATTTATTTTTAAAGGGAATTATGATTATGCCGTTTTTAGCCAAAATAAAAAACTGTGTCTTTTTCTTGGACATAGTTTCTGCAGAGCATTAGGAGTTTGTTGGAATGCAGGTGGGACTGTTGGTGAAATGTAATGTCTGAATTCCTTCACTACTCACTTCATAGTGAATTATGTAGTGTGTTTATTTTGTAGAGCTGTCCAATCTACAATTCCAAAATTGAGTCCCCTAGAAATTTTCCAGAAGTCTCTGCAAAAAAACAAGTAAGCATCAATACTCACTAGATATATAGAAATATAAACCGCGTTGCATTGTGTAAAAATGTATTTTAGTTTAGTTGTTTGTAAATATTCATTCACATTTTCATCATCAGAATACAAGGAATTCACAAATATTTAGTCATTGTAAAATGCTCGTACTTATCAGGTTTTTACTTTATGGAATCAGTAACATATGCTGTTTAAAACAAAGTGGTGTCCAAATTGCTTTTAATGTCTAGGTCACAGTAGTTAGGGAGTAGGAGATTCAGACATAGCATAAACCTGCCCCCATTTCCCATCTTCCATCTGTTTACACTCTCCAGCTAGCTTACAGTCCTTCTCACCCCCAATCTAACCTTACCGGTGCCACGAAAATGACGAGCAATATCTTGAGGCATCCAGCTGTATAGTTCTGAGGCAGATGCCAGCTCAGACGAGGAAAATGAAGGTGTACTCGGATCTAGTTGTCTACAAGCTGATGCATTAGAATGGAGCAGAGCACAGGGATTTTGGCCTGCTGACTGTAGCACCTACGTCACAAATAGCCTACACTCTTTTTCAAACGCATTTTTTGTCTGATCCTGATTTTACAGCGATTTGAAGAAAGAAATACTCATGAATGTAATTTTTAGCTTAATTTTCTTTTTATGTCTTTTCATTATGATAAAAATAGCAAAAAATAGTATTTTCATCCGAGTAGGTCTTAAAATAACAATTTAAAAATATGAAAACATTTTTATGAACATCTACTTTTACGACAATTTCCTCAAGTTTTAAAAATAAATAACAGAAGGCGCACATGGACTTGTGTCGCTAAGCTCCGCCTTCAAGCGACTTCGTTCCAGCACCAATTTAACCCCGCCCCCCAACTATCTGTCAGTCAACGGAGATCCCGCCCCCTCGGAGCCTGCTTTGCACGTCGCGAGGAAAAAAAAAAACCCACAGCAGCAGCGGTGGCCGTTGGGGAAGAGAGTAAACAGAGAGAAGCCTCAAGATGGCTGACACGCAGGGCTCTGTTCACCTCACTGGAGCCGTAGCACCTCACGCCGTAACCTCCGTCAAGAACATGCTCGGCAAGCCCGCCGAGGTGAAGGGAGCTCCGGACTACCGCTCTCAACCTCCCCGAGATTTCAGCTCGCCGCCGCCCAAGAAGGTCCGAGCCGAGGAGAGGAGCGTTAAACCGAAGAAACTCGGCGTGGAGAGCGACGCTAGCGGGAAGGAGAAACTCCAGCAGCAGTCCGCCAGGCAGCAGAGTTACGGCGGCGCGGGCGTGTGGAGCTTTAGCCCGGTGAAGACCGGCGGCGGAGGCAGCGGCTACCCCACGATCCCTCCTGCCGGATCACACAAAGTCTTCAAACAGAGCGACTTCTTCCTCCACAAGGCGCCTTCTTCCTCGAAACCAAAGTGCAAAGATAAACAGAAGGGAAAAGGAGGCGGGGAGGAGAAAAAGAAACACAAACTGTTGACCTCTCTACAGGGGGGTAACATAACCAACAACAACGATATCAGCAGGTTTAACAACATTTCACCAGTGAAGAGGGAAAATGGAGAGGTCACATTTCCAGCCAAAGGTAGGCCTTCTTTACCATTTTATTACAGTAGTTTGCTCACTTTAAATCATTTGTTAAAATAGTTCACCGTTTGGCTTAATTTTTATTTGACATTTCCTGTCACATTTTACACAAAACCCTCTCTGTAAACACTTCACGCCGAACGTAGTTCTAAACCGATGGAAGTTGGTTCTGGAACAGCTCACTGCGGGAGGGGGGTGGCGCCATGGCAGCGCGCGTTCGCCGCTCGTTCACCCGCTGGTGAACCGGAGAGTTCACCGGTCGTATTGTAACCAGCTGCTCCCGTGCTGCGGCGGAACCGTTACGTAACACACGACGTGCTCGTTCCGTTGAACCCGCTTTTGGTCGAATCGCAAACAGACCGCCGGGTGGAACAGGGATACTTCAAACCCCCTCCGTCATGGTGTAATCCAGAAGTTTCTCGTCGGGATCTTAAGCGGTGTTAAACGCGGCTGTCATAACAATATGACAGCCGCCCGCCATTATGGGGCAAGTGTTTTGGTTGACTACCACGCCCCCCCTCCTCTGTAACCCCAGGCGGTTTGAGAATCGCTTTCGTACGTGATCCAGGAACACAAACGTAACACATTCTTAAAAAGAAAGAAACTTTACTTATGTGCAATAATTTTATATTTATCACATGTTTTTTTATTTATTAAAGTGGAACAAATCAGTGTGTGTGTTTAGGTACAGGTGGGTGCGCACGTGTCAGTGTGCGTGAGAGCATGATGTCACCCTTTTTTCCAGTTGGGTGGTTTAAGGGATCATGACACTCTCCAAACACTCTGTAGACAAGTAGAAGACCAGGATGAGATGTGCTGCTGGCCGGTGGCCCTGAAACATGATCGGAAGCTGCCGTGTAAACAGACTCCTGGTTGTCACATTCATTTTTCTCTGCTTTTGGAACAGATAAATGCTATTATTTCTTTCTAGTTTGCAGTTTACTTGTTAAAAATGGTCAAATATTGCTTTTTTCATTTTAATTAAATAAATGCATAGCCGCTCTAGTAAAGCCATGCTCTAGCTTGGCATGTGTGTGCAATAATACATCTTTAAAAAAGATTCACTGATGCACAACCTTTCTTGTAAACAGAAATTCTTCTTAAGCCGAGGACTAGAAAAGCTTCATCTATAAAATCCCACTCGGTCATCTTTTGATCTATTGTAAAAGATTGATTATCTGATTATCCAGTTTTTAGCCAAAATTAAAAAGATTGTTGTATTTTAGGGCATAGTTTCTGCAAAGCGCCAGTAGTTTGTTGGAAATTCACCTCTGAGTTGTGGGCAACTGTGTAGAGTAAGCCCGCTCCTACAGTTTCGAGTCTGATTCCAACCCAGAGTTTGGAATCTTAGCAGTTAAATCACTGGTGTCAGGATTATTGCTGTTGGAGTAAGGATGGAGCACCACTTGGAGAAGTGATGGCTAAAATTTGATTAACATCCAGACCAAAGAAAAGAAAACTTACAGGAGGAAAAAAAATATATGATCATTGGGGTTGGATTGACTGTAATATTTGCAACATCACTACCAACAAATTATAAAAGGTGGAAATGTTTTTGCTTTAGACATAACAGAGCTTTCTTACAAATATGAATAAATTTATTTGTTTATCATCTTTCCAGCTTATTTATGTCTGTTGTTTACAGTGAAGTGAAACGAGGACTCATTGTTGATTCTGCTATTTCAAAAACAGATCCTACTTTTTTCATAAGCGTTAGAATTTTTCTGCAGACTCCTTTTGCTTTGCCTTTAGGAGGCATCGAATTAGTGCACCTGCCAGGATTGAATGACCATCTGGCGTGGCGGGATTTTGCTGAAAGTCATTTTTGCCTGTTGTCCCAGAGTGGGATAAAACCAAACCTGCAAGGAGGAAAAAAAAACACAGCCGAGCTCTGTTTGGGAATCTCTGGATTGCTAGTTTCATGCATGCTTTTGTTTTTTCTGTTAGCTCCAGTTTCAGTGTGTCTGCTCAGCCTTGCTCTTGGCAGACTGATTGTTTAAAACCCCTTTCAGACGTGCACTGCTTTCATTTGATCAATAGGCAGCTGAACAGGTCGGTGTCGTGTCGAAGTGAGCACCCCATAGCTTTTCTGTGGTATTTTACAATGGTTGCTGGCTTTTTATTTTCATGTATGACTCAATCAAACAGAAAAATTAAAGAATTTAAAGACATTTTAATTTGCAACAGAAGCTTTAACCATGTTTACTTTTAATGCTTCCAAGTAATCCGGAAGTCATTTTAAGTTTATCTGAATAAACTTAAAGCTTCTATAAAACTAAATGTTTTATACATTAATAATGTACGCTAATGTTTTTTCACAGTAACATAACCTTGAACTTGCTGAATGCCATCTATCTTGTGCAGCTGAGAGAAAATGTTCTATTTTTCTGTGCGCAAAAAGGGTGAATTCATCATCAGGAAATCCCTTTCATGTCTAAATCTAGAGCAGTTGTGATTTGTGCAGCTTTTTCAAATACGCTGATACCTGAGATGGTCTGCCCTTAAACCACGCTATAGCACATACAGTGGGGATTGAAGGTTTGGGCACCCTAGCTAAAATGTTATATTATTGTGCATAAAGAACCCAAGGAAAGATCGAAAAATCTCCTAAAGGCATCAGTTTACAGATGAGACATCTTTTTAATATGTCAATAAGCTAGGCTTTCTTTCCATCATTTACTCTTTCAAAATATCAGAAAACAAAATAATTGTGTGTGCAAAAGTTTGGGCACCCTGCAGAGCTAGTACCTTGTACTGCCCCCCTTGGCAAGTATCACAGCTTGTTAACACTTTTTGTATCCAGCCAAGAGTATCTGAATTCTTGTTTGAGTTTTTTTTGTCTTCCAGTTCTTTGAGATTTCTGGGATGTTTGTTACGTACTGCTCTTTTCAGGTCTATCCATAGAGTTTCAGTGATGTTGAGGTGAGGTGATTGATAAGGCCACTGCAAAACCTTCTGTTCCTGCCTCCTAATTTAAGACAGCGTGGATTTTAATGGATTTTTTTTTTAACAGAACTTGTTTCCAAAATGCATCAGGCTTGTTTATATGTTCATTTGTGAACTTCAAACGTTGAATTTTGTGGTGAGGATGTAGAAGAGGTTTTGTTCTGATGATTCTTCCATGAAGACTGTATTTTTACAAGTATTTCTTGACAGTAGAACAGTGAACCACAACTCCAGAGTCTGCAGGTCTTTCTGGAGGAATGGTTCAGTCAAATGTAGGTTTTGACTTGATTTTCTCACAATCTTGTGAACTGCTCTGTCTGAGATTTTTCTTGGTCTTCCAGATCTTGCTTTAACTTCCACTGTTTCTGTTGACTGTCATTTCTTAATGACATTCCAAACAGAGGATACTGGCTTTTGAAAACGCTTTGCTATCTTCTTCTAGCCTTCTCCTGCTTTGTGAGCATCAACTATTTTCAGTTTCATTGTTCTGGACGACTGCTTGGAGGAACCCACAATGCTGATTGTGGGGCAAAGTCACATGACTCAGATTATTTCAAATCTTTCAGATTGAAATCACCTGGTCTTTGCAAACGATGATTGTGAACAATCCATGACACTGTCAGGTTCCTAGCGGTGAATTCTGCAGGATACCCAAACTTTTGCACACATCATTATTTTGTTTTCTGTTATTTTGAAAGGGTAAATTAATGAAATAGAGCCTCGATTTTTTTTTTTTGACATGTTAAAAGAATGTCTCATCTTTAAACTAATGCCTTTAGGTGATTTTTCTAGAATTTTGACTGGGTTTTTTTGCACAATAATATAACATTTTACCTGGAGAGCCCAAACTTTCGATCTCCGCTGTAGACTTTGGCATCACTTTCTTCCAAGTCTGAATTGAATCTTAGCTTCTGTTGTTTTAAGTGATCTCCACCCAGAATAGAAACCAGGGAACATTTGCTTTCAGTTCAGCTTTCTTTCATGTGATCTCAACATTATCCACTTGCTAGAGTCTATTCATACTTAAAACCTAGTTCTTTTCAAGCGGTAACATAATATGATAAAAGAGCAAATCAGTTTAACGAATAAAGTTTGCTGACTACAACATAATCATTTTATATGCTTGTATTGCCATTCCTTTAAGTACATTATAAAAAACAGAAAACGATTCTATTATGAAATTGTCTTTAAAGTAAATGTCACAGTTTACCTCCTAAACATTTTAAAACTCTGTTTCATAAACCATGAAGATGCCAGAATGAAATATTAAGTGGAGCTTCCTGCCTCCAGCTTTTCTCTTGTTTTCTTCCAAAGAGTAGAAACCACCTGCTGTGTCCTGGTTTTAAACTAGCTATTGCTACAAAAAAAGTTAAAAAAAATAAATAGAAAAAAGAAAAAAAAAGTTTAAAGGTTTAGAAAGATGAGATCTTGACAAATTTACTCTTTTGTTGTGCAGGTTTTTATGTATTTGAGGCTTTTGTCTGTACAGTTTGGCAAAATGCTGAAAATGTTTTTATGTATGTGTATTATGTGGCCTTTTACTTTTATTAATTTGGTCATCTATTTATTTTGTAGGCAGTTAATCTGCATGTTTTGTCATTTCTCACTATCTGTTTTGCATAAACCAGTTCCACATTTATAAAAGTGACATTTGTGACTACCTGTATGCTGAAAGCTGTAATTCCAAAAAGAATTATGAAGTTCATTCTTTCTTTCAATACTATGGCAAATGAATTCAAGACTTTGATATTCTGCTGCTTCTCCAAGTTCTTTCAAAGTCCTTTCCCTCTTGAACCTACAGACAGCAAATCCAGCAGCTGGCTCTTTCCCACTCAGTCAGACAGCAGAGAGACGTCTGAAAACGAGACTTTTCTTCAAAAGAGGAATCTATTGTGAATATTTTCTAGATTGAAAATTAAAGGAAATAATGTGTCAAATGAGGTAGTTATTTCATTTTTTTGACAAAAACATTTATTTCAAAGAAGAAAAATAGATTTTCTCTGCTCAGATGGATGATGTTTACATCAGGCCTTTTACTTCCCACTCTTTAAGTTGGAGAGGTGGGTGATGTTTTAGTTTTTAAACTGATTCTGTCACTCACAGCAATGTGCAGCGAGTGATCCATTAGAGTGCACTCCAATTTCTCCGTTCTTAACACTCGCGTGACTCGGTCAGATGGAAGATTGCTGAAAAAGGAAAACCTATGAGCAGGAAAGCAAAGGAGGAGATTGAAACACTTCGAAGACTAAAGATAGAAGATTTAGAGCACCTGGGGGAAGGGGTTTCTTGGTTACATTAGTGTGGTTTGATGAGGTTCAATATATTACTGTGGGAGAAACTGAAGGAAAATTATTTAGGAAAAAATAACATTTCTGTCGCAATATTGTTAAAAAAAAAGTAACCCAATTGGATGTAAAATAAACATTTCTAAAACCTAAAGTTTAGACAGCCAAAAGTGATAGTCTTGAGAGTTTTGGCTTTAAATATGTGTCTCTCCGGTGCTCAAATTGCCCTACTCTGCGCCTGTGTTTCCACCATCAAGACCTGAAATCCTTCCTCCTTTCACAGAGCACTCCCCCAAGGACAAAACAAAGGAGGCAGAGAAGAAGAAAGCCAAGGAACAAGAGAGGGAAAAGGAGAAGAAAAAGCACAAACTGACGAACGAGATCAAGAGGGAGAACGGAGAAGTCAAACAGCCGATTAAAGGTTTGTGAAAGCACTGGCGCATACCAAGTGACCTGTGGAGATGAAGCAACACATGCCTGTGATTGGTTAAACAGATGTTTGCTTTAAAATTCAATTATAGAGTTCAGTATGATCGTAAGATGTCTTAGAACATCAAATTGTCTTTATTTTTTATTTGTGGAGAACAATTATTTGAAAAGAATTTGCTCCCAGTTTAGAGAAACATGTTTTTAGAAGATATACAAAATATAAATTCATGTGCACACTGATTTTGTGACAAAATGTGGAAGATGGACTCCCAATTTCACTTTTGCCCCTTTAATGTCATCTGTACCCTGTTAATTTAGAGAATTTTCAAACTAAAATTACAATTTTAAGACTTCCCCAAAAAAAGGCAAAATATAAAAAAAAGCAAAACATGATCTTACTACCAACTCGTGTTTGGCAAAATCATTCAGTCCTTCTTCCGTTTACTTTGTTTGTGATTATGGTATATTTCTGTACAGTTTGATAAACAAGGCCCAGATGAATAAAAACCTGCGATAAGCCCTGTGTTTTATCTGTGAGGTTTTTTATTCTTTTCTAAATGCATCAGTAACTCTCATCGTTAACCCTTTGACAGTTGTGAATTATATGTAGAGCATCGAGCGTAATCTTCACCTCCATCTGTGTGGGTAATCTGATCCCAGCTCAGCCGCCTGTAGGCAGTACTCTTTGTTGTTTTCTTTTTTTTTTTTTTTTTTTTAGTTTTAAAGCTACTTTTAGCACATGAATGCACCACTGAAAGATGTATGTCCCTGTGAATGCCAGTTTTATTTTCATTGATTCTGTTTGCTTTAAAGCTTCTGTCACACGGGTAGACATCCGTTCTAGAATGTCACGACCACACCATGACATTTCAAGGACTTAGTGGTACTTTAGCCACATACCATGACCAGTGGGCTGCGGAGGAAAATTACAGAGAGATAATCTGCGATATGTCACTATTTCTGCTCTCCGTAGAAAGGACACGAACCCGCATTATGTTGATTCATCTTCTCATTATATGAGACGGCTGGTCTTATGAGACGTTAGGCTAGAGTGAGCGTGTGTTAAACCTGCAGTCATTCTGCGAGGTAGTCTGATATTTAATCATGTGCATTTACAATAATAGACGTACTAAAATCCAGAGAGATTCTGCGTCATTAGAGAAAGAAATGAGGTGGGGACTCTCCCCAACTGTAAGTTTTTTGAGTGAGTAGATTTTTTTTTATCTGCTACTATAATTGCAGATTTTAGTGAATGATATACTCTAGCTTTTAGCATTTTCAGTTGTTGTTTTTGGACCATAGGCTGCAATTTCTTCTGATTTAATACACAATTTAATGCCCCAGAGTTTATTGCAAGGAGCTAAAAGGTAACTGACTTTTTCTTTTATTTCCAATGACTCAATGATGCCTAAAGTACAGGGTTGGTGATGAAAACTGTCTTCCTTGTGTCACCTTTTTCCTACAGTTAAACATAGTAAACAAACAGGTCAGTCAAAGCAGACTAATCCTGTTAAGTCCTGATATATTTACTTAAAATCTGATTAGAAATGGAGCAAATTTACTGTTTGAATTTCCTTTCTAAAACTACTGATAATTTTGCTGGATTGTATGATAACATAACTGATGTTTTAAAATTGGATCTTGCGTTTTTTTTTTTTTTTTTTTTAAAGCCTGGTGAGTACATTAAACATTGGCAGTATAGTGGTTTTGTGTTAAATAACAACTGGAATATTAAAGACCCACTACTACGAAAATTGTGTTTTTAACATATTCTTGAAGCATTTTTGTCACATGGAGGACATGTTTAAAGAAAATTAAGATCAAAATTGGATTTTTGGTCATTTGTTATTTTTTTATTCAAATGGGGGTGAACCAGGAGCAGATAAAAAAAAATAAACACAATTTAAAAAAGCTTACGTACAATCTACAATCCATCCTGATGCTTCCACTTGCAGACAAATGGATCCACGTACGTCCTAGTTTTCCAAGTCCATGCTGGCATCTGGCTCAAAACTGTAGAGTTGGATAGTTCAGAAATTGCTCACTATTTTTGTTTCACCAGTAATGTTAGGTTGGGGTTGTGATGGGCTATAAGCTAGCGGGAGAGAGTGTAAACAAACATGATGTAAAATGAAGACAGGCTTACTCCACGCCAAAAGTTCTGCCCACAGCTCAATGGAAGATTTCTAATGAACTGCTGCTCTGCAGAAAACTACACAGGTTTTTGGATTTTGGTTTAAAGCAGAATTATCATAAAAGACCACTGGGAATGCTTTTGCAATAAATCAAAAGATGAATGGAGAGAGTTTTTAAAGGATCTTGTAAATGAAGAATAATTCAAGTAAAAAATAGCCTTCCTAATGAGGGATGTGTCTCATCTTTTTAAAATTTGTTGATATAGTAAGATACAGTTCTGTTTTTGTAAATGGGAAATTGGTGCCAATATGTTCATAATTTGTGTGTTTTATCAGATTTGTGGCATATTTTTGAGGCACAAACGTCACAAATGGACTTTGACTTTGAAAAATATTAAGGAATACATTTTAAACTCCCAGGATCGTGTTCACGAGCATGACTGCTTTTTGTACAGGTCTTACACTTGATGTTTTTTAAAGGAAGCCAAAAACAGTCTGACTGTCGGGGAACTTTCTGTAGGTCATAGTATCTTTGATGAATCACAAGTGGCTACAGCAGAATCAAGTTTAGTCTAACGCTAATTCGATTGAAAGTGAGTCACGTGCGGGTGTTTTGAATTGGGGGAGAAAAATGCCTTTTGACAGCTATGTAATGTACTTCCTTCAGTAAAACCACACATACCGCGAAAGGTAGACATTACAAGACGTTAGTGACGTGTGTGCAAAAGAAAAAGCTACCAATATATTAGATAAATGTAAATGTATAGAAAACATGTTTGAGCTAAGTCAGACTTTGACCAAAAAGAAACAGTTTTGTGATGGATATTTGATTCCATTTTGTGGGAAAGAACTGCTCCCTTTGCTATATTTGTAATCAAAAGAATGGTTGGAAGGCAGCAGATTAGGTTATTCTAGAATAAATGATGGAAATACTGTGAAAGTTAAATCGATTATTTACTGTACATTTTAGTTTACACATCCAACAAGTAACTCAGTATGGCGAGACTTTTATTATGGGACATTATTCTACTGGTTGGAGACAATAGAAGGAATTTCTATAAGGCAAATGCATCATAACAGGCTTCTGCTGAAATTTTGTTCTTTTTTATCTGCTTAGAAAATGGTTGAATTTTTTTTTTAAAGATTACTTGGAGTGGGACAGGATGAAGAAAAGACTACTCATCTGTGTTTTATGTTGATCCTATTTATCATTTGTCGGGCATTTTGATAAAACTTTTTTTTCTATTACTAAACAGAGAAGAATGAATTTGATTTAAAACAATGTATTACAGGATCCCTTTGCCTGATTTGTGGATTTTATCATTTTAACTTTGTTATTATTGAGGTGACCTTTGCTTAAGCATTTTCTGAGTCTGTTCAAACTGATCATTTAACCAATTGATGGTGATGCTCCGTTGGCTTTTATGTGTCTGAGAAATGCCCATAATTCCAGTTCTGTAGGGGATAAGTGTGTGTGAACACCAAGGTTGATGGGACTAAATTCAATCTTTAGTTCCCTCAGTATCATACAATATAAAAACAGTATTTAAACATCCATTTGGAGAATATTAAATTATTTCATTTTATTTTTCCCAATTTTAGGGGATTTTAATTTTGCTTTTAACAGCTTCTCATGTCTTTATTTCTATGAATAAAGTAAAACCTACAGTTTCTGATGTTTTTAGTTAAGTTTTGATTAAATCCAAATTCTTTGGCAAAAAAACCCCCAAACATATCAATTATGTTCAGAAATGAGTCATTTTTTAAAAGCTGATTTAAAGATCAATATTGCACAGATATATTTGTGTCTTAAAAACAAGCTTTTCACTTAAATCAAACATGATAGGTTTCCATGGAAGCTGTAGTAATTTGTCTTTTCATTAGGTAAATGTATGCTTTTTTAGACAAGACTGCATCTTGTATAGTAAATGTATTTTGATAACACAAAACATTTATCAGTTTTGCCTAAAATGATTTCTTACTCAGAATTCTATCAACTAAACTAATTGCTCTTTTTTTTTTTTTTTTTTGCTATTTGTATTGTTTACTGACTGGAATATTCATAAAAGATAATGAATTTTTCTCAGTCTTGCCTTACAGTTAGGAAAACAATGACATGTAAGGTATCAGCAAAAAGCAATTATGGTGAACACTCAGAGCCCTAGTCTCAAAGGCAAATAATTAAAATTCTAGCAGAGAAATATTATAGATCTTGAGCTTTGTCTCAATAACTATAGAAACTTCTAACAATTGAGCCGTAATGGTTTTGTTGTGACAAAATAGGCTTGATGGATGGATGTTGAATTATACTTGATAACAAACATTTGTGTTTGGGATGAATTGAAGGAGTGCTTCAAGCTTGTGGCTTGAAGGGTTTTTAGATCAGTAGCTTGGGGATTGTATGCTCTCTCCCTCTGTCTGCTGCAGTCGTTCATTTGATCTGCTTTCTCCCCGGTCTTCATTTTGTCCTCTTTTATCATGTGACGTGAAGTGCTAGCTAAACGGAAAATATGCAAACTAGTTGTCCTCAAATAGATTACATGTATGTTTTAGTTTGATTTTGTCACTGCAGGTTCAAAAAAACGTATGCATTTAAAGACAATTCCTTTATGCCCAGAGTATATTTTTTTATTTTAATTAATTTTATACAATTTTTTCAAATGACTTTTTAAATAATTGAGTTTCTGTTCATCTTTTTAATGGGGTGATTTTATGCCATTACTGGATCAGTCATCTGTAATTTAGTGTAAAGCTACTGTCCCACCGCCCTCGGCAATGCACGTTCAACCGGCCACTTCCAATGGAGAATCTATATAAATTCGTGTTATGGGCTTTCACATTCAAAATTCTCACGGTCGTGGGTGGCTACACAAGTTTCTACGACCGTTTTCGGGCTATATATAACATTCGGCCGTTGAACGCATGTTGAAAATTAAACCAGGTTGAACTTTGACCAGTCAGGGCCGTGGATTTGTTAGTGACGTGTGGTAAGCGTTCTTTTCAAAACAAAAAAGTGCCAACTGTTTTAAAATTGATCAATAAAGAGAAACTTATAATTTTGGTTTGTGCCCAGCTGCAGTCATATAGAACCAAGTGTTTTAAATGTCAATATTGAGAGATTAAAAGACTGGAGCAAGATTTGTGAGATTTGCACCGCTTTGACATTTTGCACCAAGTCTCTTCCAACTGTAGGTAGCTGACATGCTAATAAACAGTTATTTATTATAAAGAAGCCCCTCCTTGCTTGTCCAAAGTGAATGACATGGGATATGCACATTCAAGAACATATGTTTAGCTCGTTCTTGAACATGTGTCGCATGCCCAGTGTCTGTAGCTTTACAGGTTTGAGTTTATGTATCTAACTGAATGGATTAATTTAGAATGTGAAAGTGTATCATAATCCTTTTTATATAGCATAAAATATATTTTGACAAGTTTTTCCAAGTGTGTTTAAAGTGTCACTGAAAATCTGATTTTCATATGTAGTTTTGATAATGAACACATTAACATTTCATGTTTTTCTCTGTACATTTTCTAGAAGAAAAAGAAAAAGCAAAGATCAACTCCGAAGAGCTGCAAATCAAAAAAGTGAAAAAGAAAAAGAAAAAGAAACATAAAGAAGGAGAAAAGCATAAGCGAGTCAAGATGTGTCACCGCTCCTGCCAAACCATCTGTGCTGGCCTTCTTCTTCTTCCCGGTCCTTTGTTGTCAACCAACTCTTCCTCCTCCGAACTGACAAACATCTCCTCTCTGTCTCCGTTTAAATCCCCTCCACCCGTTTCCCCTTTGCCCAACGACAAGAACTCACATCTTATGCCATCAAAATCTCTCTCTCCACCCAACGCCTCATCCTCCATGACGGTTGCCTTTCCAACAAAACCCCGCCTGCAGAGCACCTATCCTGGGATGGCAGGCCTGGAGTTTGCCCCTTTCATTCATATAGAGAAGCAGCCCAACGGAGGGGCTCTAATAGCTCATGCCTACACATCCCAGCTTTCCTCTCTGTCAGGTGACCAGAGACAGAGATTTGCTCAAGAATTTGTCACTTTGGCATTCAGCGAGGATACTTCACAGGTACATCATGCATGGATTTGATCAACACCTGTGTTTTTGTTTTTTTGTTTTTTTGTTTTTTGGCAGCTACATTAAAGCTTCTGCTTCAATAAAATTTTAATTCTTTAATATTTGGCATGTTCAGTTTTAATAACTACAGTTTTGAGGGTATATCTGCAAGTTTTGATTCTGCTCTTAAAGAAAAGTCATTGCTTTGTTAACTTTTATTTTTTTTCCCCAGGCAGCTCATTATGTGATGGGAATTGTTCACGGAGAGGCGAAATACTTATCGGACTTCTTGGATTACTTTTCAACCAATTTCCCATCAGTTCCTGTCAAAATGGAAATACTGGGAAAGAAAGACATAGAAACTACCACCATGTCAAACTTCTACTCTCAGGTCAGTCCAACGCACAAAATGGTTAGCATTCCTCCAAATTAGCAACACACCAATAACTACCAGTACTTGCTTAGTTACTTTCCTAATTACTAATTACCACTTGACAGTAATTATTGCTAAAGAGATTTTTGGTCAATGGTTGTCGAAAGGATTGCATTTGTCAGGTGTTTAGTCAGCTCTTGGCTTTTAAGCATAAGGCTTTAAATGTGTAAACACAGAGTTTTTAGACCTGGTGATCAAGGAATAATCAATATTTGATGGGTTTGAATATTTAGTATTATTTGGTACTTTTTTTTACTGTCATCTTTTAATTTAGTTCCACAGTGGCTTTTATTGATAGTGGGACTATTGTTTGTGGGGGGCAGCGTGTTCTTGTGTATGTCATTTCAAAGGAAGTCTATTTTAGCCATGTATTCTAATGTGTGGAAGAGATTTGCTTCAAATACAAAATGATTTTTATTCAATGATTTTAAGACAAAAATAAAAAATTGTGTAAGAAGTAGAAATCATAAGGATGCAATTTATTTTAATTTTTTTTACATAAAAATATCTAAATCTAAACCAAAGATGTTTTTTTTTTTGGCATGTCAAATATTAAGATGTAAAAGAACTTTTTTGGAAAAAACAGAAACAGAGAATGAATGCAGAGCTAAACAGATGTCAGAAAAGAAACCAACATGATAAGGAGCAGATGAGTAAAGCTGGTATTTGGTGGGGTAAACCGGATTGAGGATCACCCTTTTTTCTGACCCATAACATTGTTGCTCAGTTTTAAATATGAATTAATTTATTTAATTTTTTTTTTATCTCTGATCTAACCACCAGTAGATGATCACAGTTAGTCTTTTCCAGGTATGTGGTGTGTGAAACTCACTAGAAAACATAATTCCTAGCCAAAAACAAGCCTGGTTTTCCTTATGCGACTTTTTTTCACGATAATAAAAAACCCTTTGAGGTAAATCAGCATTTATTTGCTATTCACTTGTCTGTATCACCAATGTTTGGGGCACCAAATCCATCTCTAGTCTCAGTATTACTTTAAACTAATCAAAGATCTGGACTTTCATTGTTTCATGTGTTCTTTCCTGGTAATTCAGTGGATTCTGTGGTCTGTTGTAAGAGTAATGTTCCTTGCAGGCATAACGTCATCGTCCACTGGCCTTGTTCTTTTTTTCTTCACTCGTAGCTCCCAGCAGTGACCTTGAGACAGAGATATACAGTCCACACATAGACAAAGATGTGAGCACGCATACTGATAACATATAAACAGAGACAGATGTACACATAGATTAATTACCTATTGTTATGTTTTCTATCTTGTCTTGAAGGTGTTTTTTTTTTTAATTCTAGCTCAGTCTTCCATTTCCTTTTTTGTGTTTTTCTTTTTCCGTCTGTCGTGTTGTAGCCCTAAATGGCTTTTTGTTCAATCGGAAGGAGAAAAATGAGAAAGAAAAAGTGCTACTGCTTGTTATTTTTGAGGTTAATATTCTCCTGGAGTCGACAGTAAATTTGTGGTGTTTAGAATGTGACTGCAGGCGCGGAAGCTGCTGTGCGTCTGTTTTGATTTCAAGACTTTGCTGAACCCATTTTTTAGTGGTGTTAATGATCATGGGAGATTTTAACACTCTGCATTCTTACAGCAAGCTTGTACTTTAACACAAAATGTGCCTAAACTGAGAAGTCATTTGTTCTGGTTTACTCATCAAGTGCAGAAACAAACTATAAGCAGCAGAATTTTTGGGTCAAACATGCAATTTTGCTTTTTAATATTCTTATTTCAGCTTTAAACAGAATGCTTGTTTTTTTTTTGTTGCTTTTGTTAAAACCTTATTAAAGCATTATCCTTTGTGTAATGATTTAACTACATAGTAGAATTTTTTTTTTTTTAGAGAAATTAAGTTATACAGTTTATTTAAAACTTTTTTGTTGTTGACAATTTTACAAAATAAAACCTTTTTATTTACAGCTAAAGTGTGGTGCAAATATTTAAAATAAATTATGAACCACTTATTTGCAACACGTATATGAATCTAAAAGATATTCAAGTTTCATTTTTACTTCTGACACAATACCATTTAATTTGAACAATTTATAATTAGTTGTAGTTGTTTGGGTGACGTTCAAGAGAAGACGGGGATAGTTTTAGCAGCTCTTTGCACTTTCAAAAGAGAACTTCAAATGCATAGTGACATGCAGCAACACTGACATTTGCACTGACTGTAAAAGAGACATTCCCCTGTGCCTTGAAAATACAGGGTTGTGTGAGGAAGGGTATCCGGCATAAAAACTCTACCAAACCAGCGGTGCGCAGCAGTGAAAGCTACTTCGCTGTGGCGACCCCTGACGGGGAAAGCAGATAGGTCAACAATGAGAGGGAATCTTGTGCATTATACATTCCTACTTTTTAGCCAAATCTTAACTCTTCATGAACTTATTTTAAATGTGTTTTTTGTTTGCCAGAAAGTGAGTCTGCTGTCATTGATTTGTGACTTTGAAATTTTTGGTCTATCATGACCATTCAGACATGTAAACAATGTACTGCTCCCATAAAATTTAGTTTTCAGCAGTTAAAAAACTGGGAAAGCAAGAGAAGGGTCTTGAAATTCACCCTTTAAAAATTAAAACAATGAAAAAACCCCAGCATGTTAAACATCAGCCTCTATTAGAAATATTTCCCAGAAGCCAATCTGATCAGAGCCAATAACATCATCTGTCTCTGAGCTGCCTGTTCTATCATCAATTTATCAGTTTAACTGAATACAGTAAGAAGTCAATAAAACCTCTTTATTCATTTATTTAATTATGTATATTAATTTTAGAAGGCTGTTTTGGTTTGTAATTTTAGCCTTTGGTGTGCATAAAACACTTCAACTGTCTTTGATACATAAAATGTGTTTATCTCCATTTTCCTTTTAATAATTTTATAAATAGATGGTGTAGCTGAAGAATGAATCTTTTTAACTATGTTCAAAAAATTTAATATCAAAGGTAAAAACTACTTATTAGTTATCTTCTGTTGTGCCTCAGCACAACAGAATTAGTAGAACTAATTGAATAGATCTCAATGAAAAAGATTTTTTAAATCGTATTGTTCTTTTTTCCATTTGACACTTTGTTTGCTGCTATTTAAGCAGAATCTCAATGAGGAAATAATCACAGTGCACCATGGAAGCAGTTGATTAGCTCTTTCTGTAGAGCCAGCAGCATTAAATAAAAATAAATCCAAGTAGAAGTAAAAGCTTTAATTAAACAGTTGTTTTTTTTTCTACCTGCCCTTTATTTGAAAGGGATATTTGTTTTATCTTTAAATGTGGCTTTTTAAAAATCATCAGATGAGTTAATGTGCTGTTTAAAGCACCTCGTCCCTCCAGAGTTACGTTCCTAATAAAAGGATGTTTGTGGATTTGCTTGCTTTTAAATGGAATTAAGCCAAAAGGGTGTTTTAACCAACAAGTGTTTCCAGTTGTGTATGAGGCAGCCAGAAGCTTTTTTGTGAAGCAAGAGTGGTAATGGACTAATAGACTTAGCAGTCTATAGTCTGACTGAGCGTAACTCCTTTAAAGAGAGACACTAAGAGCTGAGGAAGACATGGACAGGTCGCAGAAGGGTTAGAGAGAGGTGCAAGACTTCACGTGGACTGTGTTAGTTTGAATTGATGAAGGACAGGGATCGCTGTTACAAATTTGACCAGAGGGCACACCGGGAATGAGGATATAATAGACTTCCCACTAAGGGCCTTAGAGCTATGTAGAGGAAGTAAAGACAGATTTTAAAAAAGAAAAAGAAAACTGATACAAGTAAAACTGCAAGGTATCAGTGTGTTTAAATGAATTTACACAAGAATAGGACCATCTACACTGAAAAAATAGTAAAATGACAGCAACCTTAAGAAGGAAATCATTCGGTAGTAGTAAAATTATCTGTCGTTGCAGCAAGAAATGTTTACTCAACAAGAAATCTTATATTACAAGTGTCTTAAAACTCGATTCATTGCAGAATTACTGCAAAAAAGAGCTGACCGTGGCCCCAAAGAAAAACCAGGGGGCAAGTGACAACGAAGACATAAAAAAGCACTCAATACCTCAGTGCACAATGTTACTACATAATGGTAATGAAAGTTGATCTAGCACCACTTTTGGAGCTTGTGGAAAAGCTCAGAAGACTTCGAGCCCAGAATGAACAAGACACTAGGGTCAACACTCTGGAGAAACAAGTGGACGAGGTGGAACAACAATCCAAGATGAACAACTGGATCGTTACTGGATTACAAATCAAACTCTTGGCAAAGGCTAGCAGAGTTTGAGCTAATGCTAATGGAGCTAGTTTCAATGCTTCTGATCTTAGTGAGAGGGATGGTGAGGCTGTTGAACACCAAGTGGAAATCATTTTTCAAGTCTAAAAGGATGGAAATACAATCGAGACCTGTCACTCACTTCCCAGGAGAAAGGAGACTGACAATCCAGCGATCATTATATGATTGTGAATCAAAAACACAAACGAGCTCTGAAGCAAAGGAAAAATCTGAAAGGATCTGCTGTTTATCGCAGTGACCATCTGACCAGACAGAATGCTGAAATTGCCAAACATGCCATGTCAAACTAAAATTCAAAACGCTTGAAAATGTTCTGGTTGTCAGCAACGTAAAAGACTGAGAAGTTTTTGATCATTGAAGTCTGAGCAAAGCAAATGCAGTAAGAAATTGAACAGTCTCATCATTTCAAGAAAGAAATGGAGCTTGGGATCATTGACATATGAGCACCACATCCTTTCACTGAGGCATCTGATTGGTCAGTTTATAACTTGAATAACTTGCGATAAAGAAAAAATATAATGAAAAAACATAGGAATAGAAAGAAGATGTCAAGAAAAAGGTGTCGGAGCAAGAATGGTTATTTTGACAAATAAAATGAGTAATAACTGTCTATTTTTTAATAGAAGTCTATGGGATATTGGCCTTCTCTGAAGCAGCGGTTACTTCCTATTTGGGAACACAATAGGGGAGGGGTTGAGATGTCCAGTGAATATACAGTCAATGCCTGGTACCTTCCATTATCTCTAGAGGTCAACTGTTATCCTGATTTTCAGCAAGAGTTCAGACTTGAGAGCAAGACTTCAAAGAGATCTGACCTGCAGAGAACTTGATCTCAACTTACTTAGCTGCACTGATATCAAGGACTCAGACAAGCAAGTGTCTGCAGAAATGACAGCACCGAGAACTGATAAACTCTGGTAAAAGCAGAAGGATGGCTGTCAATCAGAGAGCTGAAGAAGGAATACCAATCTCGCACAATTGCCAGAATACGTACCTTTGTATTTTACATCATTGTCACATCTAGAAACTTGATTCATTTGTGACAAAGACACTGACTTTGACTGAATAAAAATAAACCAAAAAATAAGAAAAGAAAAGAAAAAATATACAAAAAATAATTCATTTATTGAAGATGATTAAAGGAATTGGTTTTTAAACATATCATTCAACATTGTTTCTCGATTTTTAACAATTATCAAAAATCTAAATTGTAAAAATAAGTGAATCCTGAATTGTCCTGTCTTATATGAATATTTTTTGTCATAACAATCTGCGCACATTTTCATCACTTGATCTGCATATTATGATGACTTTTAAAATAATGTCTATTGACAATCATTGTAAACTTTATCTTTGTTGTGTGATTGATTAATACTTTCTTTTTATGACCTGAATATGTGCTGGTAAAGTATAAAGCAATGATCAGAAGTTTGCAACCAGATAATGAGTCTTGGTAAAGAAAATAAAAAAATAAAATAAATTAAATTAAAAGTTAGGTAAAGCAAAGCAGGGGTGGGATTAAATTAAATGACTTGCTCCCATTTCCTTGCAAGCAATCTACTGAACTCTTTTTGTCAATTTTAATATTTCATGGTTTCATTGTTTCATGTTCTATATGCAAAAAACAAATATTTTTATTTATGAGTACTAATTGAATTATTTCCTACTATATGTGAACGTATGCGTCATTTCCAAACAAATGTTATGAGTAATTATTCTGTTTATATTTTTGTATAGATACACGTTTCTAGAAGAAGTTCCACACAAGCACTCAAAATAGAATAACTTCAGAAAAAGACCCAAATCTGGTGTAATTGGTAGAAATGACTCATTTTAAAACAAAAAATGAATAAATGAGAAACCCATCTTGGTATAAGTTGGTCCTTCTTAACAAATCCTCATAAAATATATAATTAGCAACTATTCTTAAAAATAATCTACAATTTTGTTTCTAAAATATGAAAACTAATTCCAGTCTAACTTGTAAACATTTGTTGAACTATAATAAAATTTTTTAAATAATGCCAAGATTTTTTAGGAAACCTTTAGTGTCCTTGCAGAATCAACATTTTCTATGAGATATTATACTACAAAATACCACCAAAAATGTGGGCCATTGATTGTAAACAAGATTTGTTGCAAAAATGAGTACACCCCACGTATAGTCTGAGGAGAAAAGCTACACTTAAGACTGGAACATTCTAATGAAAAGGGATTCAACCACAGGTGAGTCTCATGATTCATTTAAGATGTGTCCAGGACACGTGACTATAAATAGCATTACTTAACAGAGAAAGGTCCTTCCCATTTCATGCTGTCAGAAAGTGCTCATTGTGAAAGAGAAATGTCACAAAATCTGAGAAAAGAAATCATTTTTTTACACAAAAAAGGTGAGGACTACAAGAAGTTCAGCAAAGCTTTACATATCAGTCAGAATACTGTAGCAAAAATGATCCAAAAATGTAAGAAAGATGGAAGTGCAATCATCTTACAGAGACGTCCAGGCCGTCCATGGAAGTTAACATCTCGACAGGAGAGTCTTCTGATGAGAAGGATTGAAGAAAGGACATAGGATTCACTGCAGTTGGTTAATGCAGCTGAAAGCCAAACTGGAGTGACCGTTTCCCATGACACCATACGGTGCACACTGCAAAGGAATCGGTATGGGCATGGGTATCGTCCACGAAGGAAGCCTCTCCTAAAGCTTATGCATAAAAGAACACGTGTAGAATTTGCTAAGGCCCATGCTGAAGAGAAGGAAGACTACTGGGACTCTATACTCTGGAGTGATGAGACAAAGATCACTGTTTTTGGAACTACTAGTTTTAAAACTGTATGGTGTTGCAAAGGTGAGGATTTAAAGAAAAATGCATGGTGCCTACAGTGAAACATGGTGGTGGTAGTATCCGTATGTGGGGCTGCATGAGTGCTGCTGGTGTTGGGGAGCTGCATTTCATTGACAATGTACTGCACTACACTGTAGGAGAAGATGCTGCCATCATTCTGTGCACTTGGTTGTCGTGCATTTTTCCAACACGACAATGATCCAAAACACACATGGAAAGCTACTGTTGCATTTCTGAAGAAGAGCAGCGAAGGTGATTGAATGGACAAGTATGTCTCCTGATCTGAATCCAATGAACACCTGTGGGGAATTCTGAAGCAACAAGTTGAGCATCACTCTCCATCCAGCATCCAGGCCCTAAAAGAGGTTCATCTTGAAGAATGGAAAAAGATAGATGTTGTAATATGTCTCCAACTTGTTCATTCTATGCCTAGAAGACTTGGTTTCTGTCCTTCAAAATCACAGTGCTCATACTAAATACCAGATGTAGTAGTTTTTGATGCAGGTTATATTCATTTTTGCTTCAACCAATTTGAAGAAAAACTGAAGGTTTAGTGATCAAAGTTACATTATTGACCATCATGTCCTGTTTGGAGTTAAATAAGTGTTCAATAAAACGTTTGAAAATTCTCCTTTTGTTCATTGCGCTGATGATTTACAGATGGCGAACTCGTTTATGCAAAGTACTATAGCTCTTAATGAGGCAACAAAAATTCTCAGCGGTGCTGATTTTGAGAAAAGCTTCGAATAGGGTTGAGCAAAGATAATTTAAAACAATTTCAAAGCTGGTAAAATATTTTTAGTCTCTTAAAATCAAGGTTTTAAAGTTTTGTAAGTAATAAAGAGTTTGCAGAGTAAAAGAATCGATTTCAAATTGTCTAATTTCTTCTATTTACTTTCAGCTAATAAAGATAGCTGCTGTGTGTCTAATCGAGGAGAGGGTTTTTTTCAGAATGTTCCTCCTCTGATGTGAGACTGATCTATTTGCAAACAGCGTTGGGGATTATTGAGCTGATAAATTATGCACATGTAAACACGCACGTACAGAAATTCCACCTCAAGAGCAGCTGATTAAAATCATGCAGATAAATGTATGCATAGGAAAAAGAGTTGTTGGTTTTCAGTTGAAAACCTCCAACTGTGAACTCTATGTTTGCACACAAACTCACACGCTTTTTTTCTGCCAGTATTTAGGTCAGTGACTCAGTAAGGCTATTTAAAGTTCTGTCTTTATGTGTGGACTAAATATTCCAGGCTCTTAGTCATCATTGTCATCCATCTTAAAGCACAGATGCTATGAAATGAGGTGGAAACAACAAACAAACAGCCTGCAGTTTACACTTATGATAATAATACTAATTTGAAATGGTTATAATTAAAGGAGTACTGTTAGCTATGAACTTGTTGGGTTTTGTTTGCATAAATTTGGAAGTGGACATGGAAAGCTCCATGCCCTTTTTTATGAATATTTATATATTTATCGGTATTTTATTTTTAGCTGTTTTGTCTTAGTTTCTTTACAATTTATTACATTTTTCAAATTTTATTTACTATTTTTGTAATGCTTATTGTTTTGCCATCATCACCATTTATATAACATCTATGAAAACCACGTTTTCACTTGATTAGAATCATATGTCTTTATTCTGTTAAAGCTAATTTTCGGGGTGTAACAATGAATCGATAATTGATTTATATTCCTACGTCCAGCCAGATCGATCTGTCTGAGGCAAGTTGTTAATCGAATCCACCCTACAGCATTATAAAGTCGTTTTGAATGAAATAATTTGATTATACCGATACTGGTAAATAACATTTGGATAGAGGCATTTTAGGTTTATTTTACTACATGTGATGGCAGCATATAATGATCAATCCATCAGTGCAATGTATGGAAATACTTTGAATTTTGCAAAGACGTGACCATACTGTCTGATAGAGTGTTCTAATAATGTTCCCTTTATTATTTTGAAAAACAACAGTGGGCTGAACTTTATGAATGTCAAACGTGAATGGATTTGACATTAATTCTTGTTTACATGTTTGTTTGTACACATATATAATTTACACTTGATTGTCTTACAAGAAATACAAGAAATCTGGAAAACTGCACCTGCACTGTTTCCTCCTCTTTTATTTTTATGTAGCTGTAATTTCCCTCCCCGCTTTGTGTTCTGTTCCTAACGCAGCTTGTCTCCTTTAACCATCTTTTTGCTTTCTTCCCCATTTCTCTCCATCTGTTTTGCTTCCCTGGCTCTTCCTCTCCTCTGTTTCCGGACTCCTCTTCCTCTCCGCCGTCTCTCTCCCATTCTGTCTCCCTTCATCTCCGCCTCGTTGTCAAGCGGCGGTGACTCACTGGAAGCGCGCAGCCAAGAATTCGACAAATACGCACCAGTGCGCACACGCACACACTCGCTGATAGAGATCCGCCAAGAGTGCAGCAGGCAGGGCAGAGGCTGCACGTACGGCAGACACATGCACTAACAGAGACGCTGTTGAGCACTGAGGGGACGGCAGTCACACACATGCACACAGCTCTGTCAGCCGAGTGGAAAGCAGCAAACAGTCTGCTGAGTGAGTCACATCCAGCGGTAGAGCAGAAGCATCAAGCGAACCCGCCAACACGACGTCTATTTTCACACCCAGTCATGATCAACATCCTTCATATTCATGCTTTAAAAGCCTCAGTTCCGATGCTAAAGTCCCCATAGAAAAAACGTTATTGTCGATGCATTTTTGCGTGTTTTTGATAAACCGTTGATCTGTGTTTAGTTATCTTGCATCATCTCCTTTATCAGGTGAAGAGAACATACAGTCACGGCACGTACAGAGCCGGAGCTATGAGACAGATCAGCCTGGTGGGAGCTGTGGATGAGGAGGTTGGGGATTACTTCCCTGAATTCCTCGGGATGCTGGAGGAGTCTCCATTCCTAAAGGTGAGTGTGTAATCCTGAACAACAGTTGGGTAGATAAACTGACAGCATGTGGGAAAATGAAAAAGGGGATTATAGGAGCAGCAAAGGCTGTGGAAAAAGTGGACTTTCCCGTCAACTGACCACACTTTAGGTTTGAGGAGCACATAAGTATGCAACTGAATTATCTTATGCAAAAACTACATTTTTGAATTATTTGGAAGATGTAAACAGGTGAGTCAAATAGCTTTAACTTTAAATATTTAGATATATTTACATTACTTATTGAAAAACACTGCTAAACCCTAAATAATCTGTACAACTGAAGCCTGTTTTATATTGCAGGCTCCATTTGTTCTTTAAAGTCCCACTACTATATTTTTGCTGTTTATTTGTTGCTAGTGGGCTTTTAATTAGGATTATGCTGTTTTTATTTAAAATAAAATAGCCTGTTTTTTTTAAGACATATGTTCTGCAGAGCAGCAGATGCACATTAAAAATTCACTTTTGGGTTGTGTGCAGGACTGTTAGCTGAAGTTAGCCTTGCTAATTTCACAGCATACCTTTGTACCGCTAGCGACAAGCACCTCACAAGCCCAAGCTAACATTAGCGTATCAAAAAATGTCAAACATTATTGGAGCAAGTCTTTGTCTCGCCCATGGCGGTTGCTGCGTCACAAGTCTGAGCTTTTTCAAACATCTGTTTTTCATCTGCTCCTGATTCAATGCGATTTAAATAAGGAAATACTCAGAATAATCTTAAATTATTTTGTCCTTGTCCTCCATTATGAGACAAATGTTACAAGAACATGTTAAAAACACCCAAAATAGGACTTTTATTGGAGTGGCCCTTTAAAGACCCGCTCTGAAAATGGTATTTCTTTTGGTGTTTCTAATATGTTCTTGTGGCTTTTTTTCTTTTTCTTTTTAGTAGTAGAGGACAACAAATGTCACCATAAAATTGCATTTCTGAGTATATCTTTACTGAAATCATTGCTAGTCATGAGCAGATGAAAAAAAATGCAGTTTAAAAAAAGCTTATAGCAGTGACTTAGAAGCTACTACGGCAAGCCACAAGCTCCCTGCTCCATTCTATTCTGATGCATCCACTTTCAGACAAATAGATCCACAATTGTCTTCATTTTCCTCGTTTGAGCTGCCTTCTGGCTCTAAACTGTACAGCTGGATCGCTCCAATATTGCTCGCCATTTTTGTTGCACCGGTGAGTGTAAACAGATGGATGACGAGAAGTAAGGGGGGGGCTGACTCCACACCAACGGCCCCACCCACAACTCAATGGTGAATAACTATTGCCGCTCTGATGAAACTGTGTCCTTTGACACAAAGACCACTGAGAGCACTTTTAAAATAGATCAAAAGATGATTTGAGTGGAACTTTAAGACTTGGTGTTTGTAAAAAAAAAAAAAAAAAAGTTCTTCAAAGGCCAAAACCTCCTAAATATTGTTTACTTTTCTTTATGAAACTATAAGTAAGTAGTACACTTGATCTGTGATTTTAATTTGATCATTTTGATCTACAACACTTTAGGAGCCAGTGATGAAACAGAAACAGATTGACTTTAGTCTCTCGTGACAGTGTAATCAGACTTTCCCACTTTCTCATCTCGAGTATGTTTGTGTGGCTGCAGCTGACACTCCCCTGGGGGACGCTCTCCAGTCTGAGTCACATGAGTCCCACGGAGAGTGACGATGGTCCGATAATGTGGGTCAGACCTGGAGAGCAGATGATACCGGTAGCAGATGTACCAAAGTCTCCTTTTAAAAGAAAACGGTGAGTCTGACAGTCACTTCTTCACGTTTGCATGAATCTGTCCAGAAATAATGTCCGTGAGACGGATATTTTAGTCTCTGTGGCTGCTGTTTATCCTGAATACAAGTCTGAGTCCTGTCTGCCTTGTTGAGCCAGCTTCTTGTGATTTTGTTTGGTTGCCCTGAAGGACTGGTTGTGGAGAGCAAAAATAAAAAGTCGCACACTTGCCTTTTGAAGCTGCAGCCCTTGTAACTGTGTGAAGCTTTGTTGTTGTCAAACACCGGCGGATGAAGCAATTACGCCTCTCTCTGCCTGTGCGACTGTTGCTTGCATTATCGTGCTGCCTCCAACATAAGCGAGTGGTTTCTGTAAGCAAGGCCGCGAGTGAGAGCATGCGTGTTGTTGTTATGTTAGCGGTATGCGGCTGACCGCTCCGATGAGATCATCCTCACATCAGCCGCTTCTTTACATGGCTCCCAGCCAAACGTGGGCCTCACACTTTCATTAGCTGCTTCTTGTTTATTCATATGCGTTCACATAAAGCTTTGTGTTTGTTGCAGCCTTAAAGCAGCAATTAAAGCCTTTATTTTTGAAACTGTAATCCCAGCCTCTTTTGTGTTTGGGGATGTTTCAATAAAGGTAGATATTCAAACTGAAACAATATGTCTGTTGGCTTCTCGAATCCTTTGCTGCTTTTTTTTCTCCACTTGTTTTCTCTGTCCTCGTGCCTTTACCTCTAAATATCTGCCCATTTGTCTCCTGCTTCTTCTTCTCTCCTCATCTCCTCCTTTAACTTGATTTAAGGTGGTTATTACACACTTTTGCTCTGAAGCTCACAATGTTTGAGGTCATAAAGAGAAAATATCACAGCCCTGCAAATGTTGCGTACCTTTATGTGAACAAGGAACCATTGTTTTATTGAAAAGTAATACAGTAACGTTCAAGTAAGTTGGATGTGATGATGTTTAGGTTTTAGTTTACAGTTTAAGTGCATTTTGATTTATGCACAAGCGAGCGTGTTTTTATGGCGTTCTTTCTGGACTTTAGGGGTGTAAGGATTCTTTTTAACGATTCAATTCATAGTCAATTCGGATTTATTTTGAACGATCTGATTTGATCAAATTCACTGACCTACAATTGATTCAGGACATCTGAAGTCCTGAATGAAGTACTGAACAGTGTAGGGGATGTTTTCCAGATTCTGTGTATTTCTTGCAAGATAATCAAGTGTAAATTATATATATATGTGTACAAACTAACAAGTAAACAAGAATAAATCCCACCGTCGTCCCCTAGTTAACCATACATACAGGAGTCTAACCTGACAGTGTGGTGCACACATTCATAACAGGCTGCAGAACAGAAGGACCTCACATACTGAGGATATTTAAAGACCTTTCGGACATGCTGGACTTCAAATGTCATCCACGATGTGCATGTTCAGCAACCCCCCCTACACTATTCTCACTGTTTCACCCACTCATGTCAGGCTGCAGTCAGCACACACATGGAGCTGTGTGTGTGGTTTCATCTCTGCTTCAACTCTGCGCTATTCCCCTCCACTTCTCCCTCCCTCCTCCACCAGCTCATGCTTCTCGTCTTATCTATGAAATGAATGAGCGCACAGTTCAGGAAAGCAGCCTCGCTGTCTGCGTTTGTGTGCGCCTGTGTTATGCTCTCGAAGGAATCTGCCGGATTCCTTGCATGTGTGCGCGCGTGTGTTTACACTCCAGTTTGAATGTGACTACAGCTCCTGTGTGAGTCACTGATTCAGCAGTGAGCTAACTGCAGTACTTCCATTGTTCGGCTGCACGGTTCCTCGGCTATTCAGTCTGCATTCATGAAGCCAAGTGAGAACACCTTGACTGTGTAAGTGATCTTGTGGGTGTTTATATAACAAAAATTACATTGAAAAGCAATTCATTTGATTTACTTTTTGCAAAAAAAAAAAAAGACTGATTATTGCCATTTCTCCATTCTGCAAACAATGTTTAAGTATGTGCTGTTTTATAGCGAAAATATATTTTAATTGTTGGAAATACTTTCCGGGTAATTTTGTAAATCAATCCGGGTAAATCAAATTTTACTGATTCGAATTTTGTTTGGGATTTTTTTTAATGATGAAAATATGAGTAGCTGTTTACATTTTTTTCTGGTGAGTTAAACCACAAAATTAAATACATAATATATATTCTGTGAAAGATACCAAGAAATCACCTAAAATCTATTTTTTTTTAGCATTTATCAGTACTAATTTACTGATGTGCACATTTAAAAGTAACCTATTTAAGGCAGATTTGTGTATTTTCCTAAAAATAAAAGTAATTTTACCTTCAAACTTTTTTTTAGATAATAATAAGAAATAACTTTGTGTGTGTGTGTGTTTGGTTGCGTGCATGCGTGTGTGTTGTCGGGTAAAAAAGCAGTCCGTTCAGCTTCAGTTACTATATTGTTTTCATGTTTCAAATAAATAAGGGTGGACATTTTTATTTCTCTCTCAGCTCCACCAATGAAGTAAAGAATCTGCTGCAGTCACTGCCCAGGACCAGCGAGCCCAGAGAGATGCTGTTTGAAGACCGAACTCGGGCCCACGCCGACCACATCGGGCAGGGTTTTGACCGGCAGACCACAGCAGCTGTGGGGGTGCTCAAGGCCGTCTGCCCTGTAGACCAGTAAGCAGCGAGGCCAAAAGAAAAACATTCACACATTATTAATGCCACTTTAGTGGTCAGCTTTACTGATGCACTTTAGAGGTGACAGCTCAATGTTTACACAACTTACTGTGTGACGGTTAGCATATAATCCCTCTGTTATCTCCTCCTGCCCTCCCCTGCTTGTGTTTTTTATGTTTTTTCCAGCTCGGAGCCTCCTCGTGTAACCAAAGATGTTGTGTGTTTTCATGCTGGTGATTTCCCTTATGTAGTTCAGAGGCTGCAGTTGGACTTGCATGAACCCCCCCTGTCTCAGGTGATGCATCACACTCTCACATTGGCATTAGCACAGCTCATATCTCATGTTGGATCAGGCTCCCCCCCTACAATGATGCAGTTTGAATTCACGTTTGTTGCTGCCACCTAGTGGAGAAAACTTGGCATCAGCTACCCAGAGCAGCATTTTTTTTTAAATAATTTAGGTCATTATAGATTTTTATTGGGTTATTATTTACATTAAAGTAAATTATAAAATGTATAATCCCGTCTTTATCAGTTCTGCTTTTCCAAACATTTCCAGAAAACGTTATTTTTAATAAAGATCATTAATTTTACTGATCTAGAGAGTTGGTTTGCACCTCTGGTGAAAGGTTGGGGCCACTGTTGGGCAGCCGAGTCGCCATCAGTGTGTGAATGTGTGACTGTAAAGCACTTTGGGCCTTCAAGGAAGGCAGAAAAGTCCTATACAAGTATACACCATTTACCATTCATAAAAAAATAACTAACAAATAATCAGAAAAAGTTTCCCTGTTTTGTCTGTTTTGTGTACAAAACTCTGCTGCCTTCTGACTGTTTTACAAAGAATCATTTGTATGATTCTTCCTGTCATGTGACGGGAAGAATGTCAGCATTCTACTCAGGATTTTGCTTTTGCCCTTAGGCCCAAAACAATCAACAAAAGACCATTTTAAAAGGGCTTTAAACACTTCAGAAGTACAGAAATGCAGCTTCCCTAATAGTTCAATTGTTATGTTTTGTTAATTTCATTTTTTGTGTATGTTTTCTTAAGCACCGCTTTAGCTATGAGCTTGTGTTCATACCTTTCCTCTGATGCTTCAAACAGAGGCAGCACTATTGACAGTATACAGAGATGGACGAAGCGCCTGTGATGTCACCCATAGAAAAGGCCTCTGGTTCCAATTAAAAGAACGAGACGCTAGTAAGCAGCGACTGGTCTGAGTCATCATTTCTACTGCAATCACTCTCACTAATCAGGAGTGAGCAAGCCACACCCCTTCCAATTAAAGTGACTCTGGAGAATCTGTCAATCACACGTTAAAGGAGGGGGCCAGCGAGTGGCACATGCTTTTATCATGAAAAAAAATAGGACTAGCAAGAACTAGCATACAAATGGGTATTTTGACAAATAGAATGACTGTCTAGTAGCTGTTTATTTCTCAATACAAGTACAAGGGATTTTGGCTTTCTGGGACCAACGGGTACTTCCTGTTTGGAACACGAGAACTCTGTCCAATTCTCATAGACTGTCAATGGTCAGCACTTCTTGATTTTCCTGCATGTGACCTCTGACCTTCCCCTCAACAGTGTGTGCAGTGGGTGGACGATGCCAAACTCAACCAGCTGCGGCGGGAGGGCATCCGTTACGCCCGCATTCGCCTCTGTCACGACGATATCTACTTCATACCGCGCAACGTAATCCACCAGTTCAAGACGGTGTCTGCCGTCTGCAGCCTGGCCTGGCACATCCGCCTACAGCAGTACCACCAAGGAGAAGGAGAGCCGGAAAAGGAGGTGAAGGAAGAGTCGAGCGAGGTGGGAACTGGGACTCTGAAGCAGGAAGAAGAGGAAGAGGTGGAGGAAAGAAGGGATGATGCAAAGAAGGAAGAAGTAAAGCTGGAAGTGGCAGAAAATGGGATGTCGCTTCCTTGCAAAACCGAAGAGCAAGCAGATCAGCCGCTGTGTTCTCTGCCCGCTGAAAAAGATCTCCCTCCCCCACAAGAGAAGGAGGAGTGTGCGATTTCTCCTGTCTGTAAGAACAAATCTCGTCCTCCTCTGACATTACCTGGGCTCTCCTCCTCTCCTCTTCATCAGGATGCAAAACCCAAAGCCTCCTCCAAGCCTCCTCACAATTACTCTGACAGCAGGACGTCTTCCAGTAAAACATCCCTCTCTCCCACCTCCAGATCGCCGCTCTCCCCTCCTCCTGTGAAGTCTTCCACCTCTGCAGTGGCTGCACCCTTAACGGCAGCCCCCCTTCCGTCTTCTACCTCTTCACCTTCGGCAGAGCAGCCCTCATCTTCCTCCCTGGCAGCCTCTCCCCCATCGGAAACTCCTCCCTCCGCTTCCTCTCAGCCAGAGTCCCCCAAGGACCGTCTCCACTTGACGCCAGCCGTCCTTTCAGGCGCGCGGACTGCGGGGCAGTCGGAGGTTCGAACATTGCCCCCTCCTGTGGATGTGCAGGCGCCTCAAACTGACACGCGGACGCTCTCGGATGCTGACACGCGAATGCTCCCCGACCGATGGGCTCCCGCCTCCGACTTAGACTCTCGGACTTCTGCAGAGGGGCAGATGCACCCGCTGCCGCCACCTGACGCCGGCAGGCGAGGAATTTACATGCAGCAATACTCACAACTCCTCCCTCCTCCTCCTCACCTCTCCCAGATGATGCCTCCTTCTTTCTCTCCTGTTCTGGCACCTCCCCATCTTCCCCACAGACCTCCGAGTCTGCCCCCACAGACCCTCAACTCCTACTTGGGTCAAACTGGGCCTCCACATTCAGTCCACCTCGGCGCGCTCCACCCACAGTCGGGCATCACCAGCCAGTCCCAGCCATACTTCCAACCCCCCCTGATGACACCCTCCTCTCAGCCGAACCCCTCCCACACCAGCTCCCAGTCTCTCCCCCCTCATTTTTCTTATCAGCACCAGTTTGCCAAAACATTCTTCCCTCCGCAGCACCCCAGCTTCACCTCCCACCCGTTCCTCCCCCCTCAGTCCTTCCTCCCGCAGCCCCCCAGCTCCTACCCCCTGCATCCACAATACCAAACCTCAGCGCCGTTACAGGTTCAGATGCCCTTCTCTCACCCCCCTCCCCCTCCTCCATCTTCCTCGCCGCCTCCACCTCCTCCCCCGCCCTTCCCTCCTCCTCCACCTCCTCTCCCTCAGCCCTCCCCTTCTTTATTCCCCCCTCCTCCACGGCACGAAGAGGAGCAGAAGCAGATTTTCTAAGAGTTTTTGTACATACAGATCAAAACTGACTGTAAAGGGTTTCTGTCGGCCACCCTGTAAACCTGTACAAAGTGGGGGGGGGGGACGCAGTCGCCCTAACGCATCCCAGACTGCTGGGCAAAACCTTTTGAGGGGGGTACCTTTGAGTTTGGTCTGCCAAAACTGCTGTCTGCTTGTCCTCAAGGGGGCGGAGTTACCCCAGAATATCAGATCCTCTGTGACCCGTTGAATGAAGAAACACAATAGGAACATTTTGGAAGACTTTTCATCAAAAGTTGCAGCTAACGCTTCCGATATTTAAGTTGACCCAAAGTTGGGCCACAACAGGGATTCTTATTTTCTCTGAGCACATTTCATTTACAGAAGCAAATGCTCTATCAATTTTATTTAAAGGAAAGAATATATTTTTAAAAGACTAAAAACTTCCAAAGTTGCTTATCAACAATAAATTGAAATAAAAAATCACTACATTAAGCATGAAGTAGTTCTGCCTTCAGCCAGGACTTTGAGCTGGTGTTGTAGCCGCTGCTCTCAGAACATTTGTTGCAGAACTTCATTTATCTTTGTGGTTCTCGGCTGTGTATTGAAACTTCCTAGTTTTCCAGTGCCAGGCACTCTCATGGCAGGTAATGCAGGATTGGACCCCTGCGGGAACGGCCTCCAGAGTCTCAGGAAAACACACTGAAACCACAAAAACGTCTTAGAAACCCCTCGGTCCTGTAGTTTTACTGGACATTTGAACGCGTCAGACAGCCGTAAAATGCTGTAAGCGATCATTCACAGAGCAATACACAGATGCAGGAGGTCAGAACTTCCCAGCTGGGAACTCTGCAGCACTTTTTCATATCAACTCGTGTAAATACAGTTGATCCTATCAAGATAAAAGGTTGACTTTACATCAGATTATCAACAAGGACATTTCAGGTTCTTCTGAGACTTTTACGATCTAATTCACACCTTAAAAAACAGAAGGCACACTGTTGAGATCTCCTTTCCAAAGCACTATTTATCTATTTATCTGAAGTCCAGTTTCTCTACAGTGTACCTGTATTTTACGTGTTTATTTATCAAGCGGGGACCGAAGTGCTCCCATGTGTTTGTTTTTAAAGGTCCATTGAAACTAAGAGGTTTATGTGAAGACTCTTTTGTGCGAGTGCATGTCCCTCGCTGAAGTTTGTCATCAGTGTCTTGGCTATATTTTTTTAAACAGCCCACTTGCTAATGTAGCCCACAACATTTCCCCAGTGCCTGTGTTTAACTGTGAACTACTCAAAAGTCCAGAGACACACACGGCTGGAGTTCTGTCCTTTTAGGAAACGCAGGTTTTACATTTTCTCTGGAAAATGTCAGCCTTAAATGGTCTCTAAAATCTACTCAAATGCCTCTGGATTCCTGTGGTTTAGGATCAGTCGGAGATAGAAAAACCTAAAAGCAAGGTTGTGTTTTTCCTGAATTAGTCTCACCACAAGCCTGAAAAAAATCCTGAAGTATGAAAGATAACGCCTTAGAATCTTTATGCCTCAACAGAACTTTTGTTTTGTTAAGACAGAACTCTTCTCTGTGTCGCTCTGGGAACATCAAGTCAGTACTTACAGGCTTGTTGCCAGGCGCTCTGCAGCTCTTTTAATGCTTTTAGATGTTACAGAAACATGACAGGAACTTCTATATATTTTTTTGTACAAATGTGACAAAGTTATGTTGGAAAACAAAGACGTCCTCAGGGGGCTCATATTGTTTCCACAGAGTTTATTTATCGCAAGGTTTTGCTTTTGTTTTTCATTTCAAGTTTTTATTTTGAACTGTCAGCACTGTAGTGTACATAAGAAGTTTTGTAAAGAGGACAAAACTTGTAGTGTGGTTTCTACTTTAAATATGAACCTAGCTAATAAAAGGTTCAGTGGAAGAAGGTGGTGTTTGTGTCATCTACTGGAAGTCAATGCATCCTGTTGGTAAGTTATTGGAGCTGAGCGCAGTCAAGCTCCAGAACACCAGGAGGAAAGATTTTGTGAATGTCAAGTAAAAAATAGTAAATTTACTTAAACTTTATTCAACTCATACACAAACAGTTGAAGCAAAAGACATTTGGACAGATTTTTGTGTGTTGTGTTCTTCAAGAAATCAATTGGAGGTCACTAAGCGCAACCAGAATTAAAATGCACCAGATTATAAGGCAGATTTTTGAAGTTTTGAACAAATACAAGGATTTTAAGTGTGCCCTATGGTTTGGAAAATGCATTAAGGTTCACTGAATTAGCCCTGTTTTCATTTTTGTTAGAATTATGAATTTCTGGCCGATTGCCTACCACTACACTTTTATTTTGAAAGGGACTCAGACAAGCCTACGTGAAGTAATAAACTACTAATATTTGGGAAAAAAAGCTATTTTCTACTTTTTTTTATTTGGACATTAAAAACAGTCTATATTTAAATAATAGTAACAATAACATGACTTCAAATCCGTGTCTTGTTTCTCTAAAGGGTGAAGTGAGACTTTGTGGCTCCTATTGGGTAGTTGTCAATGAGAAATCGACCAGAATGACTGTGTTGAAGGTTGCAGACCCTTGACTTAAAAGATAAAAACTAAATTTCAGCCCATTTCAACAAAAAACACATGCAACCACATTTAAACAGGTCAAATGTACCTTAAAACCTTATTTTATTCACAGAAATCCTTTTAGCACGGTAAAAAAATGCTCAAGTGTTTAAAAAGTTTAAAAGATATTAGTATCTTTAAGCTAGCTATAGTTTGTTTATAGATCTAGTCATGTTCTTCCAGGAGTGTAACACAAATGTGCATCAGGTGATGTAGCCTGTCTTATACATTCCTGTTCATGAATGCATCTTACTTCCAGTTGCAAATTTTCAATAACGAAGAACACTACTACTTTTTTTTTAAGGAATCTGCAGAGATTCTGCTTCTCTAGGTGTTGCATGATCAAGCACAGCATGTGGTCTGTCTGCAGGTCGACAGTCAAACTGCCCTTAAAAGGAAACACAAATGGACACAACACTTTGGCTGTTCATTTGAGGTCATATCACAAGGGTACTTTCTACAACGATAACACTTTGATTTGCACAAAAATGAAAAATATGAGTTAGGAAATGCCAAAGTGACTGTTTGCACAGCACAAAAAAGCAGCTTGTGACTTGATGCAAACCTCACAGCATGTTGATTAAATCATTTATTACCATTCATGAAATGTCTTTCAAGGAAATGCAAAATACTGGGAAAGAATCAAACACTTTCACAAAATAAGCTCACTATTTTAGCCAACATTAGAATGCTATAGAATCAAGCAAATTAAAAAAAACTACTGCCGGTAACGATTTCAGCTTAATACTGTTGCAGCTTAAATGTTAGTTTGGCAAAATAATGGATGTAAAGCATTTTAGGGACAGCAAAGTGATCGAACACTTCTCAAATTCCAGTTAAATCATTGTAGTCAAACCTTCTGCCGTCACATGAAAATCATCAATACCTGCTAAAATGTTTGGCAAACAACTGCGGAGAGCTGAAGAAGAAAAAGAAACGAGCACGTACAGCCACAAAACTACAACAGCATTCATGATATTTACACTGAACATTTAGAAAATTAGGAGACAAAATTCAAGCTTAATTATGAATAAATAAAAATTTCTCTAGTGATGAATTTTAAAGATGCAGCAAAAAAAAAAAAGAAACAAATGACAGTTTAAAGCGAACGGACCGAGTCAGCGTCCCAGTCCCAGACGAAGCTGCACATCATCCGTGATAAAACTAAAGACGCAATTCAAATTAGTCACTTTAAACCCATTGCATAATTTAATCTCCAGATCACGTTTTATGCAACTTTTTGTTTAAACTTCTCGTCTTTCAGGAAATATATTCAGCCCCAGTTCCACCAGAGCTCCCAGTAGCATGGTCCACAAGGGGATGCACACAAACGTCAGCTTTACGTCAGCCAGTTTTTCCAGTTTGGCGCACAGCGTCAAGCAGAAGCCCAGCTTCAGCAGCATGGCCGTCAGGTACCAGCAGCGAAGACGCAAGTCCGGCGAGCCGTTTCGTGGATCGTAGCCAGGCTTGCAGCGACCTGCCATCTTTATGGCGAGCATGAGGATGAGGATGCCATCGAAAACCCAGACGGGGAGGAAGATGAGGAACCAGTTCCACTGCACCTGAGGAAAAGTAAATGAAGAGCTCAAGTGTTTGGACCCATTAGAATCGATGGTGACTTTAGTGTTAACAGAAACACATCAGAAATGTGTTCTATGGTCCACTTGGTCTGTGGTGAAGCCACAAAATTTTCCATTTAAAGTCCCACTCTGATCATCTTCTGATCTATTGGAAAAGCATTCTCGGTGGTCTTTTATTACAATTATGCTGTTTTTTTTATAGCTAAATACTGCTGATACTCCCGTAGTTTTAAAACCAATTTTTGGTACAGATTCTAATCAGTGGACCTCAAGGAACATGTAGGGAGTTAAGAAGTTGTAAATATAGTTTGGAGTTTTTCTGTGTAAAGCTCTAAAAATTCAAATCTATTCTAAATTTAACCGAAAGCCAGTGTATTAATAAAAGCAGAGGGGTGACATGAGTTTGCTTTTTAGTTCCTGTTAAAAGCATTGCTGCAGTTTTGGACAAAATTGAGACGTTTAAGAGACTTTTTGTGAAAACAAGTAAAAAGAGAGTTACAGTACTCTAAACAAGAAGAGATTAAAGCATGGATAATCGGCTCTAGGTCAGACCGGGATAAAATTGTCTATAGTTTAGCTATGTTCCTCAGGTAATAAAAACTAGGAGCTTTGAATGGGAGTCTAGAGACATTTTCTCGAACTAGACAGAGATTCCTAAGACTAGACTGAACGGAGGAGCTCAGTGACCCAAGATGCTTTCTGATGGAGGGTATTTCTAGGACACAACTTCTGTTCCAGAACTGCAGAGCGGCATTAAAAATTTGCCTCTGAATTTTAGTATAACATTACAGGTTTTTTTGTTTTTCATAAATTGACAACAATTGACAAAAGATTTTTTCAGGAAGAAAACTGATTTAATTCATTCTGAAATAAGGCTGTGACATCATAAAACCGGGAAGAAGTGAGACGCTGTGAATGCTTTCCAGATGCAGTGTCCTCAGTCATCAGAAAAATACCACAAGAAAATGGTAAAAACAGAAAACAATTTTAATTGGAGTGGGTCTTATGAGTTAAAACTATATGTATATTCATTTCGTACCTTTCCATCCAATTTGAGGACTAGCATGATGAGGAAGAGCAGGGTAAAAACCCAAGTCATCAGCACCCTTTGAGCCAGGGACATTTTAGCACCTGCAAATTACAATGAAGCGGATCAAATATGGAGTTAAGCTGATCGTAATCTTAAGCAAAAAAATGGACACACAAAAAAAGCTTTAAACGCTCAATTTTAACGTTGTTTCATAAATGCACACGTTAACAAGCACATGTTGGAGGAGATGTTTAATTTACGCTACACCGTAAGATAGCTCTCACAGCATCTTGCTAACAGGTTAGCAGTATGACTATTGACTTACTTTACTCTTTTTTCTTATCCCTGGACATCCTCTTCTTGTTTATGTCCGCCTCGAATAAATGACCAGACAATGTTAGAATTCATTTAAAAAAAACACACAAAAAAACATTTTTATGTATATATTTGAGGTCGGTAACAAGCGGTCGGGAGGATATTTTTCCGCTATCTGCCTTAAACCCGCCCTTTGTTGAAGCTGATTGGTTCTTTTTTCTTCTTCTTCTGCGTTGTTTTGTGGCAGATGCACACCGCGTTTAGGTGCGTTACCGACTCCTATTGGTATGGAGTGTGGGGTCAATTTGGATTTATTACTTTTTTATTTATTATTACTCAACGTATAAATGTAACTCTTTACATTCACAATTCGGTATCATTTTTCGTCTTCCTTTAGAATGAAAGGGTAGACTTATACTGCCGGTAGTACTTGAAATATATTTAATTTGATTGGCTCTTTTTGGGTTTTGCCTCTTGTGATGCTGAACGCTACTGTAATTATTGTAATAGTGCGCAAGGAGCCTCCTCCCGCAGTGACCTTTATTGTCCACTAGGAGTCAGCAAAGTAATATTTTATATAACATTCCACACTGAATTATGGGATAATACGTTTTTTTATTGCAATTTACTAGTTTATTTTAGTATGATAGCAACAGACTTTGCATTCATTTTTTTTTCTTTTCTTTTTTGGCTAAAATGTATGGGCGCGTGTATTTGAGTCGTTACGGTAACGGTTGGAAGTCGTACTTTTACGGACGGACCGTAAGGGGAGAGCTCCTGCTGCATACATATCTGAGTTAACGCTCATCCTTTCCTTCAGACAATAGATGAAGGCGGTTCGGCTTATGGGAGTATAAACACCAAACCAAAGTGCAGTTTGTTTGAGGTTTTTTTGTTTGTTTGTTTTGGTTTTCTGCGGGGACCGTGGAGCGCCGTCGCAGTTTTTCCAGGTAGCGCATGTTAAAATTGAGATTATTTATGCTGTATAGCTTTGTGTCTGCCGCCGGAGTGCTAACGGTGTAGCATGACTTTAGCTAGCAGCGGCAGGGGGGTTGCTAGTCCGCGTTCACGTAAACCGGAGAGAGACCGCAACCCTCCTTTAGCAACATCCAGTTAGTTTTTTTTTAGCTAGCTTCCAAAAAAGGATTTGCCGTAGATATCCATCCGCAGAAAAGGTCAAGTCCTTAGTAACGTCAGGTCATCATCACAAACACCCTCCCCCTACTCTAAAAGTGTTATCCTATTTCTGCATCTCTTCTTCAGTTTTATCTCCTAAACTTTACGCCTTGGGGTTTCTGTTTTAATCCCTAGATCGAAAATATAGAAAAAGTAGTCCCCCGTTTTGTTTCTTTTAAATTAGAGCATATTTTTGCTTTAATTGCATCTGATTGGTTTTCTTTTTTGCTTAGAAGGTTTGAAATGATTGAAGGCTGTTTGTGACTTGTTGATTTGTGAATATTTTGTCTCCTTGGACGTAGTGACAGAGCAGTTTGCTCGTTTCTGAGATGATTAGTCACCTTGTGGCTCATCATTTAAAGTAAGTAACTTTTGCTGTTTGAGATTAGTGTTATGTCATCTTAAATGAAGTACATTGAAATCAACTGACCTGGCAGATTGATATAAAAAGGCAAAAAAAGAAGAAAACTATAGTATTATTTTAAACAAGGTTTAAAATGGTTTTATTAGGAGAAAGTTCTTGTTTTTTTTTGTTTTATTACAATTTGATAGCTCCTGAAAATCCTTCTCGAACTGTTATAGATTAGGTGAATGTTTGCTCACATCTTCATTTATTGTCATTTTTTTCATATTTTAAATGCCCTTTAATCATTGAAAAGTAGAGGGCAAATCTCACTCTAAAGCATATCCTTGAGCAAAATAACTATTGAATGTCTGTAAAACAGTGTTGATAGTAAAGGTTTGGAGCAATACATTTACAAAAGCTTGACATTTCCAGATATGATTGGCCAAATTAAGATTAATTTTTAACTAGTGTTGCTCTTGGCTGCTGTCAAATATCCAGTTGTATAACAAGTTAATTTATGCAACATTCTAGGACTGGGCAATGAAGCGATAACCTTTGATATCGCGATACAACTATTTCTCGATAGTAAAGTGAGCCAATCGCGATTGACTTTTGTTCTAGAGGGTCCGAAATTGACATTTGCCAGTTACGAGCATTTTCTCTTCTTTGGCGAGTAAAAGTTAGATGGTAAGTCACCCCATGGCGAGCAAATGTTTGTGTTAGCTCAGTCATGATTAAGACCTTCACAGTAGCAACAGTCTAAACTACGAGAAGAAATTCAGAGAATTTGCTTTGAGTTCTTAGCTTTTTCACAGGATGTTGACAAAAATGTTTGTCAATTTTATGTCTGTTCTGTAAAACTCGAAAACATTAGAAATTATTTGTAGAGTTATTGTTTTGTTTTTAAATGGAACTGATCAGTTTAGTGGTCTGTGTCATTCATGTTCTCTTTTGAAACTTGAAAGCTTTTGCTTTAATTTCAGTTTAGTTTGTAATATTTATGTCTTTTTTTTTATTTTTCTAAAAACAACAGTTGCATCATGTTCCTTTAGTGCATCCAGTTTGATATGAAATAAATATTTAAATCTAAAGAACCTGCTGATGAAAACACATTTCTCTAATGAACCACAGAGCGTTCACATTTGACAGATATAGTCATTTGGTTTGTATAGTGCAGGGGTCACCAACCCTGTTCCTTGAGGGCTACTCTGCTTCAGTAGATGCTGATTAGCTGGACTGAATCAGCCCAGTTTCTCATTGGCTGAACACACCTGATCCAGGTGAGCAGCAACCACTGAAGCAGGCTTAGCTGCAAAACAAGCAGTGCAGGAGCGCTCTGGGGTTGGAGACCCCTGATATAGTGATATATATATAGTTATTGTCTGAGATGAAAAAAAAAAACAATAAAGTGATATAACAAATTCAAACTTGCACAGGCCTGCAGCCTTTTATCACTAACAAGCACATTCACAACAAAAGAGAGTAATATTGCTTGTGGCAATTGTGGGTGTTTCCTGTTTTTAGATGTCAAAATGACAGGATTATATAACGATTGCTAAGCCATGGCTCTTTCCATAGAAGACATTCAAGAATCCCTGCCAGCCATTTACTTCTAATTTTGCATTGAATTTCTAGAACCAATTTTTTTTAACTACTAGTTGCTTTGTGTCGTGCATGAGCAACGCACTATCGTCATTGTTAGTTACTATTAGAAACACAACAACAAAAATAAGGGTGTGCTTTTAAATGCTGACCTAATAGCTAGGAGCAATGACGCCACACTTAAAACGCCTTGCATTAATCCATGGCTCAACGTCACTGATATCCTTAAATGTAGATCGGTGGCATACTTTTACCTTTTGGAGTTTTTATTGATCACTTGAACAGGCAGTAGTTCTTGTCGAGCAGGAGTTGGTGAAGTGATGCATTGTTTTTCCACCGTAGTGTCTGAGTAACCTTGTTAACGTTGCTGCAGTGAAACACCACTGCACAGCAGGGAAACAATAAACACGATCTTTTACCAAGTCAGTTGTTCTTTAAAGACCAACTCCAATGGCAAATAGAACCTTCATTTTCCTCATCTGACCTGTAATCTGCCTCAAAACTGTACGTCTGGAAAGCGCTGACATTGCTCACCCTTTTTGTTGCATCTGAAATGTAAGGTTGAGAGAGTGAGGGGCTGTAAGCTAGCAGGACAGCGTGTAAACAGAGGGATGATGGGAAGTGTTGGCAAGCTTACTCTGCACCAACATTCCCACCCATACCCTCTGCAGAAACAATCTTCTGGAAAGTGACAGATTTTGGCATATTGGCTAAAAACGGCATAATCATAATTAAAACATCACTGAGAATGTTTTTAGAATGTATCAAAGGGTGATTGGAGTGGGACTTTAATTGAATTAAGAAATTTCTGGTTGATTTGTCATTTGATAAAAAGAAATCAGACTAAGGTCAGAGGTTAAATTGTCATGGCGGAGACATTCACCTGTTGACGTCGCCAAAACAAAAAATCCACTAAGACATTTAGACCTTTTTGCATATGAATGATGTAAAAGTTGTTTAATTTGCTTCAAAACACGCACTCTCCTGCATGTGAACATTTATAAAACCTGTGGTGTCATTTTTATAAGTTCATGCACATTAGATGGACTGAAGTTTGTGTTTTCCAATTATAGTTATACTGCAAGGACCTGTTTGGCAAGTTTCGTTTAGTCAGTTGGAACAGTTCAAAACAAGCTGATGGACAGACAGGAGAGTATAAAAGCAGTCGTGATCGAAACTAATTTTGATTTTTTAATTATAAGGGTTAAAGCAGGTAAAGCACAACACTTTAAAGGTAAACTAAATACTCAGAATAGAATTTTAAGCTTAATTTTCTAACTAATGACCGTAGCCTAAGTGAAGTTACGATATGCCTCAGCCACTTTGCTCTGAAGCTGACCCACTTTATCCTATCTGTCACTGTGGAAAAAGTTTGACCAACTTACTGATGTGGGTCAAAGCTTTGAGCACGTTTAAGGGTGTCAGTGCAGTTGTTTGTGTCTTTGTCTCCTGTTGAATCAAAAACGATTTAAAGCCTGTCCTTGTGATTATGAATGGAGCTGGAAAACACAACAAATGTTTAGACAGACTAGTACCCATTTTTTTAATTAAACCTCTTTTTTGATGCTGTTTTGTAAAAATGTATAAAATACTTTTAAAAGATTGCATACCACACTATCAGATACTACATTTTTATGTTTTTAAAGATCCTTGTCAAACCAGTATGCAAGGAAACGAGTATGCACACGGGGGGTCACAACATTGTTATCACCTCAGCATATCAGTGCATAAAGCTTTTACAAAGTCTAAGGAAAATCATTTGGGGTTTAGCATTCTGGGTTTTGCAATGTCAAAATAATTTAAAATGCCTGTATTTTAACATCCAGCCCATAATGATGTAGTTGTCTTTTATCTTGACGAGAAAAGCTAGTGCACTAACAGGAAGTGCAGGTTATTTTTAACCACTAAAGCTCAGCTAATGCGTTCAAACTTTAGATGAAAAAAATATGCAAAGTTTTTCAATAGCATGAAGCTGAAACCAGTCTTTTTCTGACATGAAAAGCATGTGTGCAGCAAAAAGGGCCAGAAAATAAGTGTAATTGTTCCAATCAGCAAAAATGAACTGTGAGATAATTGTACTTTTTGTGGCATCACATAACTGAGTTAGAGAGCACACGTCTGGTGTTATCGGTCTGTTTGTGTTCCTACTATACTTGAAATATTGACTTTTTCTTTCCCCTAAAACAGGGCCTGCAACCTGAGGCTCTGGACCCACATGCACCTCTCTTATCCCTCTATTGTGGCTCTTTGGTTTAAAAAAATGCTAACAGTTTGATCAACTAATAGATTTGTAGATTTGGGTATTTTTGTTTGAGTTTATTGAGTTTAGTGGTGGCTTATTATTGGTATAAATTGAAAGCACATATGTATCAGTGTGCACTTGGTAAACATCCCTGCAGCTGCATATTTTTGTATACCAAACGGCAGAATTACAGGTGTTTTTATACACAGTTAAAGTCACTAAGAAGCTGTAAAGTGTTTTTTTTTTAATGGTTAAAGGCTTTGCTTTTACTTTTAGGCCCTGTATTTTTAAAACGTTATGGTACACACTATACTTCTTACTCTGAATCTGTTTTTCTCTTTAAGTTATTCCCTTAAAGATAAGTCTCTTTAAAACCTTTACTTTTGTGAATTCCTACATCAGAAGGTTTTCTTTAAATAAAGTTCTGACTATTTTTTGGGGGGTGGTGGGTGTACTCTGTAAAATTGTTTTACTTGGACTCATTCACATTGCTATAATATTATTTTTTTTGTCCGGACTAATGAGCTTTAGACTTCACTTAATTTTGCTATAATATTATTTGTAGTATTTCGGTTTCTCTTTTGGGTGATCCAGCAGTTATTCCGGGTTTTCCTCGAGCGATCTCCATTTAAACGGTTCTTGTCTCTTGTTCCCTTCATTTCCAGCTCCTGCTGTGATTTTGCTGTGAGGACAAAACCCTGTTGGCGGCACGGCTAGACCAAAGGTGAGTGTTATGTTCTACAGAATGTGTCTTGGTTTGTTAGTTTTCGTTTTTTGGCTTTTTAAGTGTGATCATGTCTGCCTCGTGCATGCTGTCCGGTTGCTGTTTTTTTCTATGTGTAAGTGTTCACGTTTGATTTATAGTCACTTGTTTTCTGTCTGAAAAAAAAACTGTTGATGTAAAACGTTTTACAAACTTGAATTTGAAAGGTGAAACTTTGCTTTAAATAGACATTTACAGATGTTTTTGGGGTCCTGATCCTTTTGCGTTCTGCTTATGGAAATGCCATTTGATCGTCCAGATTTTTGTCATCCTGTGTGATAAAAACCTGATCTCCAACCCTTTGACTTTTCATGAGAAGACCTTTAAAGCGGCCTCACTTTTCCTTTCACACACTCAAACATTGACTGTAACACACACTCACACACCCCTCTCGCCCAGTGCAGGAGCTCATCATGTCATGTAGAGGGGGATCAGCTGGTGTTACACATCACAAGGTGACACTCATTCCAAGACATTTTCAGCGGCGCGTGACACGTCTTTGAGTTTCAGCAAAGTGATGGAAAACAAAAGCGTTTTGCAGGCAGACTCATGGTCACCACTGAGGCTGTTGCTGCGCGGTGCTGTTTTTATGTCCTGACTAACTCCAGGTCAAAATAAGAACCATTTTGACTTTCTTTAACCCTTTGACAGCAGAGCTTCTGATCCAGTGCTGGCATTCTTTCAATTATCGTAACTCTGTTAGGCACGGGTGACATCACCTGCGTTAAAGGGTTAAATGCACTACAGGGAAATATGAACATGGAGTTGCAGTTATTACAGCTAATTGGAACATGTTACTCTTAGGCTACGTACACACCAGGCATGTATGGAAAACAGGGTTTTTGGCTTAAGGTGTTCACACTGGACTGTCGCTACCAGCGCATGTACTCACAGTTGGAAGAGGTGAAATATCTAAATGAAATCTTGCTCCAGGTTTTCTCTTTCACAGCTCTATTCCGATACGTGCAAGACTTGGTGTCATATAATTCCGGCCGGTTTTCTAACAAACTATCTTAGTTTGTGAGATTTTCCTGAACGTAGCATAAAATGATAGTCACAACCATCCCATTATCCTACCGTATCAGAAATCCTTGTTTAAAGACAACCAAATAGGACAGAGTCAAAAGATGCTACCCATAAGTCACTTCTAAATAGTCCCCGATTGGTCAAAGTTCAGCTGGTTTAACTTTTGAGCAACTTTTGACACTTGATTGCAGCGCGTTTTGTACGTAGAGCCTGAAAACAGACTTTAAAACTTGTATAGCGTTGTGTGAATGTGAGTTTTGAAACCCTAAACACGTAATATTGTGCGTTTAGAGACTTTTCATTGGAAGTGGTAGCTCAGATGCGAATTTCTGAGCCCGGTGGGAAAGTCGCATTATACACAACAGATACTAGAAAGCCCACACTGTGGGAGACGGTTTTCTTTTCTTGTAACTGTAAAATATGTTTATAAAAGTAAGAAATATAAACTGTCTGGAAAGGTTTTTATTCAGTAAAATCCTTTTTATGGGGTTTTAATCATGGATGGTATAGCACAGCTTTATGAGGATGTGGATTTGTGATGTGTTTGTATGAGGCCAAACCTGCCAAAATGAAACATGTTCATATTTATTTTTTAAGTTTGTCTTTGCTTTATAATTCAGAAATCTTTTGCATTTAAATTAAACTTTACAGAGTTTTAAGAAAATTTAATTTGACATCTTGAGTTTTTGAAATTAAATGAGTTTTGGCTCATATTTCTGACACAATATGTTAGAAAGTTTTAGTAATAGTAAAAAAAACAATTAGAAAAAATTATTTTAAAAAAACAGCCCAGACAAAGATGAAAAAAAAGACAGATAAAAATCTTAACAGATAAAAACTAGAATAAAACTGCGGTCACTTGTCCCAAAATGCCTCATTCGGGCACTCTACAAGGGCTGTTGTCATGGGCCAGGGGCCTGGCGATGACCAGACGTCAATTTAGCGATCCCGGCTGCTAGGGGTCAGACCTGCATTTTGACGAATTGCGGTTGATGCTGAGAAGAAAACGAAGAAGACAGTACATTGTTCTGTCTTTAAAACATGTCTAAAAATGTGTACATTTTTAAATTGACAAGATTATAATGTGTGGTTAAAATCTGAGTTGTGAATGACCAGTGGTGCAGAAATTCCCCTTTTTGCCCACTGCCTTGTGGCAGCTCTGTTGTTGTCCGATTTTGTAATGGCGTCATCCCCAATGCCTGACGGCCACCTGACTGGCACCGTCTACGTTTATGATATCACGAATATCAAAAAAGTCGGAGGGCATAGATTCTGCTGGTGCTTCCCCATTGCACGGGGGCTTTTGGATTTGTGGCTTTAGCATAGACCACCATAACCCAGCCCTGAAAATAAAGGGTCAAACACAAGTGATGAGATTAAAAGTTTCATCACTCTTAAAACAATGCAAAACTTTCTTCTAAATGTGGGAAAATGCTAAAATAAAACAACATTCTACTGGCATAAAAACCTTTTTCCATTCATTAATATTGGAAAAGCAGTTGGCTTCTCCTCCCATTGTTTGTTTTTTCTTCCATTTTCCCTTCCCCCAGCAGCATGCAGGTCACAGACTCTGTCATGTCATGAGAACAAGAGTCCTCATATAAGCTGGACTGCGTAATGCAGCCCGTCTAACTGCACTGCTCTCTGGAAATGGGTCAGTTCAGGCAGACGGCGGGCCAGACCCATTTAGCTCGCCTCAAGACTGCAGCTGTCTGCTGGTGTTTTCCTGCTTCTTGACTCTCTACTTAGACAGGTAATGAATGTTAATTATAAATGCAATCCCTCCAGGAAACCAGTCTGTATATTTAGGGATCTTTGCAGAAATGTGGTTGGGAAATTTCATGTTTGGAAATGCCCATTCATCCTCATGCTTCCCAGCATATATAATAACCCAGAAGCTGAATGAGCCTTTAATGAGCACTTCTGGGATTGTTTTTTTTTTTTTGTCTGTTTGTGATCGATGCTGGATGCACTGTGAGGGATGGTGGGATTTGGAGGCGCTGGGCAGAGAGGACGTATCTGTTTTTTTTCTTGCTGGTGTTTTTCTGTGTGAGTGGGATTTAGTGGTCAGAAAAGCTGATAATTACAGGAGAAAAGAAAAAAACTGCTGGATCAGAATGAAGATATTGTGGGGTGTTGGTCTCTGTTTGGACTCACGTCAGTGGGTTTTCTGTTTTTTGTTATTCCTATTTCAACAGTGACACAGTGACTGGATTGTTTTTATTTGACCTCAAATTTAAATTGTTTATATTTTAAGTTTTGATATTGCTCATTTTTGTCTTCAGTAGTCGTGATTATTTATTCTAATGATATGACTACTCTTTTACAAACAGGGAATTCAAATAAATGTTTTTTTGTTTGCTATGTTACATTTTTTTATTCAAATATTCAAAAAGAAAATGTTGAGATTGAGATTTTGTTTGCTAACATACATTTACTATAAAGAAATAACAGAACAAATGTGTCCTAAAATATTATTATATAGGCTTAATAACAAATTAATCCAAGAGTCAGTATTTTTCTCTAAAAATTACAAATTTTGGAAGTAAACAAATTCTCAATACAAATTACATTTTTAATGCAAAATTGTTATATTTTCAGCTGTAAATGTAATGTGTAAAATAAAACATTTGCATTTAGTAAGCAAAAAGTCATGGAAAAACCTCTTAAATTAAATGATTGTGTCACCCTGATCTATTTGCTCAATTACCAACTAATGCAGAATAAACCAAACCACTGTGACTTTTTTGCAGGAGTTTAAAAATGTATAACAAGAAAAAAATGCAGTTCATCTCTCATTGCTGTAATTATCAGTAATTTGCACACCCCTGTCATGTCACTGTTGATTTGCAATTGAAGGAGATGCCAGTCGCACGTCTTTTTATTGCTGCCTGGCAACTTTGTGAGTGAACGAGAGTGAGAACTCACAGGAGACCGAGAACTTAAAATGAAAAGATAATTTTTATCACAGTTCACTCTGAAAAGGCCTTAAAGAAATGAGCTTTTAGCCAAAACAAAGAAATCATGGTGAACTTCATTTTGAAAGGTCCTTACTTCTCTGTGTATACACTCTCACAACCTCCAGAAACTATCAGCACAGCTCAAACATACTTCCTGTTAGTAACTGCAGTGTAGACTGCAGACACAGAGCCGAATCCAACACCAAAGACAGAATCAGGGTCTACAATTTCAATGTGAACTCGCCTCAACAACTGACATTCACTTTATGGTGAATTATTTCCATAAGGAGCTTTTTTTAAAAAAAAGAAATTATAGTAAACCAACGTGTTCATATTTGCAAAGATGGGAGGAGGAAGTTTAAGACGACTCGAAATGTTGCCTTCTCAAAAAAAGAAGCGTGAACACTCGCATGCACATGGTTATAGTTCAACTGCTGCGACTTTGTGATGCCATAAATATTTGAGGTTGTTGGAACGCCTTTTCTTCATTTCTCCCCAACGTTGATCGGCTTTGCTCACACTCCTAACACTTATTGACAGTGTTTTTTAGAGTTAAAGTTGATTTTTTTTTTTCAATCTTAATTATTTTTGATTCATTTTGTTTTAGCTTTAACTGGATGTCCAAATGCAAAACTGCTAAAGAAATCTTTAATAAATAGTTTATTGCTGATAAAACTGTTTAAGATGCAGAACTCTTGCTCAACAATGCTGACTCCACAAGCTTTTACAAAGCCAAAAGTTTTTACTTTAAAATGTCAGTGCAAAGTTTTGTGCTGGGAAAGGAACATTTCATAAAGTTCTTGGAGCCACCAGCATAAGGGAGATTAATTTCTGTAATGCAATAAAAATAAAGAAGAATTTGCACAAGGATGGAAAAAAAAGTTTAAAGCCACTTAAAAGTGGCTAACCACAAATATCTTGTTGTTTCTCTTTAACTTCTCATGAACCACTTCCTCCTCTCATCTTCTCCTTCCACTTACACACAAGTAAGTAGAGTACTTCTAAAAAATTAGGACGTTTTCGCATGAACTATAAAAGAAGACCATTCCCAATATTCAACAGCGCTAGAAAGAGATGTTAATTGATGTTTTTGAGTAGAAGTAGTTGATTTTAAAGTATAAAGCTTTACTATTTTAAAGGACTTTAATCAGGCTTTGGTTACTGATTGACTCGAATGTTTAATGAAAGTTCTATTTTTGTCCTAGTCTTCAGAAACGACTAAGCATTTTATTCGGATAGGCGGGCATGTGCATTCTGTTGTTTAAACTTAGTTTTTATGACCTTTCACATAATACATCACGGTTAGATAAGATAAGCCCTCATTATAAAATACCACAAATAACTTTATGATAACAAACAATTGAGGTTTCAAGCTGAGAAATGAATCAAACAACTTTACAGCTGTGTATCGTTTTCCCTGCAGGTTTTCCAATGCAAATGTTTTCTTGTGGGTAACTGTTATTAATTGATGCATAACATCTAAGTAAAATGACTTGCTTCAGTGGAGCAGGGATCACTGTAAAACATCACACCTTCATTTGCTTTGTCTACTTTCACACTGCACTCTCAGGGGTGGACCAAACAGCTGCTTGTTTAGTCGCCCGTTTGCCTGAGACAGAAACCAAAAAATGTTTAAAGAAAAAAAAAGTTTTTATTCCTCTTGACAGACGCATGCTTTACCTTGACCAACCATTTCTAAAGATTGCTCATAGCAATGGCATAAACTACAGCCTGAAGTGGCACGGCTGTAATGAGTGGAGCTTTTGGTCTAATGCTATCCAATTAAATTGAAACACTGCTCATTAGAATTTCACCTCTAAAGCTGCGGTCACATAAATTTGTGCATCACGTGGCGTCCATTTTTAATGTTAAGTCAGCGTACAGGCGCAGTGGATGTACAGAAGTCCTGTGGGGCAATTTAAGCGTCGGGTGTGGCCTGTAGGTCTGGCAACAGCTCAAATTGTGCGAACTTTGACAAAGAAGATGTGTCACGTAAACCAATCGGGGACTAAACTTTGGCCTTTGTATATGTTGATGGCACGATCAGCAGATGAAGTTCAAAATCAAGACAGAGGGGAATCTGAACTTTTTGATGTTTTTTTTCTTATCTGTGTTGAGACGATACCAAAAATACCCTTACATTTTATTCCTTTTTTTCCCTGCCTCGGACACTTGCGGGACAGCGAGTTGTCACACAGAGATGGAAGTACCGCTGAAAGCGCCATCATTCAGATACAGCTCCTGCAGTAGATGGTGAAGCTCACCGTAATGGGAGAGTCTCTGAATGATCGCATGAACCCAGATGTGAAAATGTGTTTACCGATCCTTTTGTAGATCTCTTTAAAAGAAATAAACCTGATCTCTCAACATCATTCGTGTCTTCTATGCATCGTAAATTAGATATACAGTCAACGCGTCCACATAGCTATGAAGCTAAAACCTTTGGGTGGTAGCTCCTCCCACATGCATCTGAAGTGTCAAGTTTATAAATACATTTTTGGACAAGCGTCGAGCAGAGAATTGGACACGTGTCAAAAGAGAGGCGTTCAACGCGAATGTGAGGCGGGAATCGCATTCGCTGTGAATGCAGCATGAGTTGTGGCCATTGGTGTGGAGATCTCTCTGTTTTTTCGCTCCTGCACCAATAATGGAAGTAAACACAAAGACCCATAGGTATTATGTGATAAGTTACTATATCTAAGTGGAGAGGGGCCAGTAGAGGTGGTTTAGGGATCTGATGGAAATGCCACCCATCCCCTCTTTGGGAGGTGTTACAGTCTAACCAGGGTAATCCCTGCAGCAGACCTCGGACGTGCTGGGAAAATTACATCTCTCAGCTGGACCGCCTCCTCCCAAAAGAGCTAAACAAGGTAACCAAGGAGAACTGGGCTTTTATTTTGCAGAAATACCTTATGACCATAGCAGAACCTCTGAGCATAACATCTCAAACATAACGACTTTTTTGTAAATGAAAGGAGATAGGATAGAAAACTGCAAGGTGTTGGTGAGCCTCAGCCTTCCTCTTGAAAATATGACTTCAAGGTCACATGACTTCAAGCTGTTTGTTTAGACTTGATTTGAGGTTTCTGGGTAAAATAGTTGAGGTAGAGGCTTTCTTTAGAAAGCAAAATATGTGTATTTGCACGTGCATGCATGATGTGATGATGCATGCTTATTCTCCACCCTGTTCCTTTTTTGTAGAGACACACCTCTGTGGTCAGGTGTAGACCTGATCCCTTACACCATCTCTCATGCTGCTCCGTTCTTGTCTCGCTGTCTTTTTCAGTCTAAGATGCCCTAGGCGGAGAAGTGAAATGTAAATGGCTTCCAAAGTAAAAGATGCTGTAGTGTGGTACCAGAAAAAGGTAAGGGCTTTCACATTTCTTTTTACTTTCATTTGTGTTTTTTCAGACTGTGACAGAAACATGGTAAAGAGCTTTGAAAAATGCAGTTATTCTGCAGTTCGTGTGATTTTATTTGCACACATTGGAGGAAATATTCGGTCTAAAGCAAGGCAGCTTTATTTGTGTTGCACCTTTTGTACACAATGAAAAGTCAAGTGTGTTGCAGCTCTTTGTGATCATTAGTTCTTTTGCAAGAAACTGGAAAAAGGATTACTCAATAACAAAAATATTTGGTTCTCTGCGCTGTGGTATTGTTTGTTCTAAGTTGTTAATAAATTGGGCTTGTGTTTTATTTTATCTGTCTTAGATTACCCCTTTCTTTTTAATATATGTTTTTTGGATGTTTTTGTTTTTGAAAGCAGTTTTCATACTTGTGCCTCATCTTACAATCTTGCTTAGCAATATGCTAATCAAGTAGCTGTTATCTTCTGTTCTCATCCTTCTTCAGCCCGCATTTTCTAAGCTTCATCCCTTCATCAGCTTTTTAAACAAACTGAAGACCTTTAGAAAGTTGTCTTGAAGGGAAAAGGATCTTAATGAGCCGTGTTTTGGCAATCGCCTCCTCACTGCTGTCAGTGCCAGGTTCAGGTTATTGGGCTTGGCCCGCTGGAGCTCGGTGTTGTGTGTCTACTTGTTCCATCGTCTCAGATATCGGATACAAGCCTTGCTTCCCCCACAGCGCTCATGTTACACTCTCATCTGCCCTCCCAAAACCAATCTGCCCTTACAGCTGTTATCATCTTTCTTATTTCTTTCCTTTCTTTCCGTCTCTGTCCTCTTCTTTGAATTCCTCTTTGCATCTGGGAGATGTCAAAAATCCAGGCTTAATCTGAAGGTAGATAGTTTGAAACATGACTGATCAGACGTCACAACCTTAAGTTTAACATCTTTACTGAAAATATTTGTTAGATTTACGCCTTCATTTACTGGAGTTAACCATAACTAGAGTTACGTAAAGTGAAATATTTACTAGATTGTTCAGTTAATTTGATTGACATGTTCTTGGCGATGAATGGATTCAGCTCATGTCAACGTTGTTGACAGCAGCTGAGTCATACGTGTATGTAAGTTTTGTAGAAGTTGTGGCACAGCTCGCTTGAATGCTTTTCTTCTCCAAGATTCCCACGAAGAGACGGGTTGTAGAAAAGGCAAATGTCAAAAAAAGAATTCCAGACATTTTTACACATCTTTGATCTCTTCTGTCGTCTATGAAAGTGAGATTCTATGATTAAAATTTTTAAAAATGGTTGCACTTCTTTGTATTCATGCTTGTTTGGTTTTAAAACAATCAATCAATATAATTTGAAGGACATGATTAGAAAACAACAAAAACAGATTGTGTAGCTCGTTTAAAGGTGTGTCAAGTAAAAACTTAATTTTATTTCTGATGTGAGGAAATCATTTTGTACATTGTACATATAATTAGTTTGTAGGTTATCAATCCATTATCATATTTAATCTTATTTTGATGTTTTTGTTTACTGGGTTTGCAGCAATCCCCATTCTGTTGGCAGATTATTTATATGTCCTATGCAGTGCTTTCCAAATTATTATGTGAATGGTATTTAAGTGTCATAAAGATACAATTCTTTGTTTTATAATTAAACTCATGGAAGATATTGTGGGTGAGTTCAATTAAAGGAAAAACTACTAAAGAAGGACGTTCCACTTTACTAAGCAGACCAACATTTTCAAGTAATATAGCAAAGAAAAGGATCTCTGCCGCTGAAAAATGTAAAATAGTTCAATGCCTTGGACAAGGTATGAAAACCTTGGATAGATCACACAAACGTAAGCGTGATCATCGTAATATTAAGAGATTTGTGGCTAATTCAGAGCACACACGGGTTTGTGCAGATAAAGGCAGAATGAGATAGGTTTCTCCCCATAGACAGTATATATTATCGCTGGACGAAGCGGGGTGTGACATCACCCATAGAAAACGCCTTACCTCTGGTTCCAACAAAATGAAGTCAATTCAGTCGCCATTTTCCCACGGCACGGACTTCAACATTTTAGAATTAGACGATGTTGGTAAGCAGTGGTTGGTCCAAGTCGGTCTGAGTCTTCATTTCTATGGCAACCACTTTGGCTAATCAGGAGTGAGCTTGTTGGAAAGCCACACCCCTTCCACTGTCTGTCAAACACTTCAAACGTTACTGAGGCCTCTGATTGGTCAGTTCAGAATTTGAATAATTTGCCGTAAGGAAAAAACGTCATGAAAAAAAGAATTGGGTTTAGCAAGAACATCTTAAAAAGAGAGTAATAGCTTTTTATTTCACAATAGAAGTCTATGGGATTTTGGCCTTCTGGGACAAACAGGTACTTCCCATTTGGAACACCAATGGGGAGGGAATAATCGGTCCAGTTCTCTCTCTAGTTTGTCTATTTTTCTGCCAGACAAAGGCTCACATGGACAACGTTGTTGGTACCCAAGAAAAGCTCACCATGGTCACAGAAAGTACTCGGATCTGACAAATGTAATAATAAAGGAAAATGTAATAATAAATGAAAATGTTATTAAATTTGAACAAATGAAAGTCAGACATTTTTGTTCAACGATCCTTCAACAGAATTATTTACAAAGATAAAATCATGAAACAGGCCTGGACAAAAATGATGGTACCCACAACTTAATATTTTGTTGCACAACTTTTTGAGGCAATCACTGCAATCAAACGGTTCCTGCAACTGTCAATGAGCGTTCTGCCGCTGTCAACAGGTATTTTGGCCCACTCCTCATGAGCAAACTGCTCCAGTCTAGTCTCTAGTCTTGAGATTTCCTTGTTTCCTGCACAGATTCAAGACACCCTGTGCCAGATGCAGCAAAGCAGCCCCAAAACACACCAGAGCCTCCTCCGTGTTTCACCGTAGGGACCGAGTTCTTCTTAAAGCACCCTTCACTTTTCCATCTGGGAGCATAGAGCTGATGCATCTTTCCAAAAAGTTCCATTTTTGTCTTATCTGTCCATAGGACATTCTCCCAGGAGCTTTGTAGCTTGTCAGCATGTAGTTTGGCAAATTCCAGCCTAGCTTTTTTATGATTTGTTTTCAACAATAGTGTCCTTAATCGTTGTGTCAAACAAAAGAAATTCAAGCAGAAACTCTCCAAAAAGTTCAATGGATACAAGAAGAGTGAAGCTGCTACAAAACAAGGGCTCCTATGTTCAAATGTAACTTGACCTATTAAGATGTTTTGATTGGAATAGCTTTTGATACCAGTACATATAATAATGCAGCAAATTCAACAAATGACCACGTTCAGTTCTTTAGAATCCATCAAATGTTGTGGAACTCTTGTGAGTAATAATGTGGAACAGTGAATTTGAAGATTTTTATCTTTGAAAAAAATGCTGTTATCATTAGGAGGTTTGTTCAATAACATTTAATATATACTGTAATGATTACTAAGCAGAAACATAACTTCTGATTTATATATGAAACAAATTCCTTCAACCCTTCACTAACTGGTGAAAGTAAATACAAAAAAACACGTGTCAGAGTTTGCCAAATGAACTAACTTTCACGTTTTTTAGGCAGATCAGGATTTCTCCATCCTCCCCCCTCGAGCGATGAGTCACAGTATATTTCTGTGACTGCGGCGTCTAGACGCAAGCTGCAAATAGACTTGCTGGTGTGTTTGTGGGAGAGCATTTCAGGGCTGTATTGCAGGCTACAAGGGGCCAGGCACACACGACTCTGCTTTATGTCATCACAAACAAGCTGTGCTCAGTTTCTTGACATTAGTTGGAAATATCAAAAGCATTTTTAGCACCAAGTCAAACTTTTAGAACTAGAAACGTGCTGGAAAATCTGCCTCTTTGTCTCTATTTAAGGCTTAGGGGTCACTTTTAGATTTCAGTGACAGCTGCAGGGTGTGTACACACGATCTGTGCCAGATAATGACCTTAAAAGATCAAAAAGTCTCCGTCAAAGGATTCCCTGTGGATCCAGAGGGAAGACGAGGGATGAGAGAAGCACATCTATGCATTATTCAGCAGCATGTGTTTAGGGTTCGGATTTAGGACACACTTGCTGCTTAGCGCTCTTATTTTATCCACCAGCTTGAGGAATGACGGGAATCCATCTGTTATGCTGCTATAGAACATGAGCAAAGGGTTTAAATGCCCTGATAATAACCTCTTAATACTGAAGCAAATATTATTGAAAAATACAATTTGAAGTTTCTCTTCAAGAAGCTGGGTTTGTGATTCTCTTTTTTTGGAAGTTTGTGTCCACATTCTTTTATTTATGTGTTTTAGAAATAAAGGATTTTTTCATATAGTGAATAGATTTATATATATTTTTTTTTACCTAAACCAATCATTTTCTATCTGACACACAGGTATAAAAAACATCTCATTCTCTCAGTGGTAACATTTCACTCTGTGTCACCATGGTTACGGTGAAAAACACTAGAGGGGTTTATCCCTAAGCTACAAGCAGCTAACAGCTCCTGTCTGTCATTTTCCACCTTTACTTGTCCTAATACTTATCAACTTTTTATTTTTAGTAAATCTAGTCAGATTTCTATTGTTATTTGTATTCATTTAGTGAGCATGACTTTAAAATTGTTGACTGACAGAAGAGTTTCATTATGTGTAACTCTAGAAACCAGTGGATTATGTTTGATTTTCAGTATGTCGTTTAGCATTATCTTATGTACTTGTGAAAGTGCACCACACCTAAACACATAAAATATTACAAATATTTTCAGTGGAAGCTTCAGGGATTTCCATTCTAGTCACAGTGACTTGACCTTACTGGTAGGTGCAGAAATCTTAGACATTCTTCCATTTGCCTGTATTCCCCTCATCATACACAGTTACAATAGATCTCCTGTGCCACGTTGACGCCATCCAAAGCTGCCCTCATAACCTGAGGTATTACCCACGTTTTTCCTCTGTACTTTCCTCCACCCTGTTTTAATTCCAGTTTGACTAGATCTTAAGATTTGCAAACCAAAAAGCTGTCGCTTCTTCACTTGCTGGAGAGGCTTTTCTGGATCGGATCAGAACAGTTGTGTTTGGAGAAACCAACAAAGTAGATGCAAAATAAACTAATGAAAAATTCAGCTGAATGATTTGTTGTCATTTGTAGGATTTGCATTAAACATCAGAAGTTCTGTGGAAACAGAAAATGATGTAGTAAAACCTGACAACATTGAAACAGTATGTTTTTGTCAAGACACAAACCTTTTTCTATACTTACATTGGAGTGGAAGCAGCCCCTCCCTTCTTGATCTTCCCTCGCTCAGTCGTCATGGTGACACCAGCTTTGCCGCAGCACCACAGTCCTCTTTCCATCCTTCTCACTCAAGGGCTTCCTTGGCCTGTTAAATCATTCAAATGTTCTTTTGTTTCTGAGAATAGCAGAAATATTTCTAGTTTCAATTACAGGCACAATAAATTGCAAATGCATCTTTGTGGCAGCATCAGCCTGTGCAATATGCATAATCGTAAAAGATGCCTTAAACTGCCATCAATGGTTACTTTAAACGTTTACCCACATGCTAAAACAATCTCATGGCAGCTAAGAGAGTGTTTAACAAATCAAAATAGACTTACGCCTTGGACCAATGGAAATGATGTTTTAGTTGTTTTTGTTTTGTTCGTGTATTCCAAGCCGTATCTTGATCACAAATATTGATCACTCATATTGCACTTCGCAAGCTTTCCTCATATGGTGCTGCCCTAGTTTTAACTATTACAGCAGTTTAAAAGCTTTTTTTGGTAGAAAATAAATGTGAGCTAATGAAGGCTAATTGGCCTGCAAACATTCAGTAATTATCATCTTTATGACAACTCATTTTAGGGAGGAGCTCATACGGTGAACATGATGCTTTCAGTTTTCCATCAGGTCTTAGTTTATGACTCCATGATGTAACTGTATGAGTGTGTTTGCCTCTCCTTTTTTTTCCATTTCACCTCATCTACATCTACTCCTCCCTTTGACTCCTGCTTTGCAACTAATCCGTACTTTTGAATGAAATCATAGGTTATTCAGCAGCAAGGTGTCAGCCCAAAAAGGTGAGAGATCCTTGAAGGCAGCTGAAGTTGGACTGACACAGAGATCTGTTTTAATCAAGATAAAAGTCTCCTTGTGTCTTCAAAGCCCTTCCCTCCACTCTGTTTCCATCTTTCCGTGTTCTGTCTTTCTTGTCTTTGACCTCTCTCTTCTTTCCATCCATAATTGATGAGCTTCCATTAAACATGCAGACTTTCCATTGGCGAGCTCCTGAGGTGACCTACACTCTGTTCCTTACAGAGGAGCCGGTTCTCATGAACGCCGTCCTCTGCTCCTGTATGCCAATCAGCCCAAAACTAACAGACCTGCAAACACTTGTGCTTTTGTTGTGGCTGCCTCACATAAAATTGACAGATTTCCTTTTCACTGAATTATCTTGTGCATCTTTGCTAAAGAATCAAATTATGGAAAAAAGAAACATATTTTCTTCTAAAATGACTCTTCAGGTTTGATTCTGCTCGTTTTCACTCTGGAGGTGAATCTTCAGCACTTTAGATTGTAATTTGTTCGTGGTCTGCCCTCACATGCAGTGAAACATGTTCGCAGACTTATATCTTAATGTTCACTATTGTCAGTCCTTTGTTGAAGATTTTATAGAAGAATTTCATGCTACTGGAATTCTTGGCCTTTAGTTTAATAAATAAACTGAATTTGTTGCCTGATGGAAAAACAAAGACAACTCATTCATATTCGTACTTTATTTAAGAATGCGATTTTATCTGAGAGAAAATGTAATCAAAAAGTCTGGGAGTGCTTTCAAGTTTTGGGTTCACAATAGTGCAGAAGTTTGTTGAGGGAGGAAAAATGAGAATAATCATTATTTTATTGTTCTTTGAACTTCTGTAACAATGAGAAAAATGACTAATGGAGCGGTTTCTTCCAGCCGCCGCGGTTTGTAATTAATCATCCAGCTTTGTTTGTCTTTCCAGATTGGCGCGTATGACCAGCAGATATGGGAGAAGTCAGTGGAGCAGAGAGAAATAAAGGTCGGTGGTCCGTGGCCACGCCATGCTTCACTTTTTTCCCTGTTGGTGTCGTCTCAGTCCGTCCCGTCACTCCTGATTTAGTTTTCTGTAGGAAACGTGTCATGCTCCTTTTCTGACGTCGATTCCATCTTGTTTTGTTTGTATCGGCTCTCATGGCGCAGCAGTCCTTGCCAGTGTGTTAACTGTTTCTTCTCTGCCCTCTGGGCTGCTGTCACCTGCCTGTCTGTCTGTCTTCTTTTCATCCTCCTCTGTTCTCCTTCATCCATCTCCCTCTCCTCTTCTCCACAGTTTATTTCTTTGGTGAGTATTAAACCGGGGTGGACATACCCCACAGTGCACGTCCTCTCACCCACGCTGTAGACTGTTAGATCTGTGGTTGCTTTCTCTGGTTCAGCTACTGGTGTGTTTTGAATAATCCCAGACTGTGTTATGGTTGCTGCAGCAAACTGAGAGGTGTCCGAAAATGACAAAAACATGAGTTATAGGAGCAGGAGGGTCATATTGATTTGGTGGAGGGTTCAATTCCTGCAGAGATGTGGAAATAGAGAAAAAATATCTTCAAACTTAGACTGCAGTCAGTCATTTTATTGTGGAAAACGACACTTGAAAATGATCATGAATGCAATATTGAACTCTAATAGGATTACATTGACAAACTGTCTGTTCTGCATCGTCTCATCACCATCAGGGTTCAAACCAGACGTTGCTTTACTCTACCGTTGGAGTGTGTGCATGCAAAGCACCCGTTTGCTGTGATCTTTGACTCCTGCAAGCTTCAACACCAAAACGCTGTGTCATTTAGTGTGGGGTTATCACCCCCGCAGTGGTGGTTGGACTGCAGCTCCAGAAGAAACAGAAAGTCGTGCAGTTGTAGTAGCGTGCACAGTGCCGCGACCTTGACTTGTGTCATGTAAGCGGTTTCCTGAATTTCCCTCCTGCAGCAGAGTGCTGAGCTTATCAGCTCTGTATGCAGAGAAGAGCACCCCCCCCCCCCTCTTATCAACTTTAATTACTCTGTTTATGGCCTCATAAAACCAGTTCACTCATAAATCTAGAAAAAACCTCCTTTGTTGCTGCTTTATTTTTAGCAGCCGTTTCAAGTTTGATTTCTTTACACTTAAATGGAGTCTATGTTTAAAGACCATCTGAGGTCCCTAATATTGTTATTATCTCAGCGCTGTTTTACTTTTATGATATAATAATGTTCTTGTGCTGTGAGACATTCTTCAAGTGAACAGTTGAGCAACAAAGGTCAGCAGAAGGAAAACTACTGCCCCCTGCTGGTGCTGAAAGCAACACTGTGTTCCGGTGCATCTGTTGAAATTAACCGTTCGAACACGACACGTTTTGTTGACACTGTGGGTTTGTTGGCGAGAACAGCAACACCCAGACAGTGTTAACCACAGAAGAGAACTTCACATTTAGGCTTACATTTGTCCATATTTAATTCATTTCAAAGAAGATAAATTTAGCATTCTTTAATGATCCTAATCCAGATCAGTGAATTGAATCAGTGAGTCATTGGGAGCTAAAAAAAGCTGCGAGATAACAGGCGGCGGGCCTTTGATTAACTTTACGGCTGCAGTAAATCCACTGCCAGGAGGAGGTCATCGATCAGCTGCTTTTAGCCTTTCACACACATTATCTGTCCTCAGCTGGCACACTACCAATGGTTTCTGGTCTGCTGACACACACACACTTTCTCACACTGTGTGTTGTCTTGTTGGTTGTGATTTTTTTTTTCTCAAGGTGAAGGCCTTGGTATCGGCCTTTGTGATAAGAGTGGTTGAGTGGCTCATATAAAAGTTTAATAAGCATGGCAGAGTGTATTTCAGAGGATAAAGCTGTGTTATATAGAAGTGTAAAAACTAGACATCCCGTGATTGTTTCTTGACATCAAAGCTGACAGATTTGAACTATTTCTGCACTAAAACTGTCTGATAGATGTGGTTCCCTCCAGCATATGAGACTAAAGATATGAAAGTGCTTCAAAGCTTTGCTTTATTTTACTTGAGTCTTGCATATAAGCCTGATTTCCGCCCTACAACCCCTGTGATGAGGCAGTGGTGGTCTTTGTGTTATTAGATAGATGAAAGGTAGAGCCACAGATGTAGACGTTTATGGTTCGATCTAGTAAACATTTCAAAAAGGTTTGACCTCCACCTGTCCCTCATTGTAATGAAAAGCTCTTGGAATGCTCTGAAAAAGAAACTTAAATGTCTGTATGACGTCATGGACAGTTGCATGTTAGTATGTTTCAGTGAAGCAGGTGACCCAGTGTCTGAATTGAATATCCATGCTCGTTTTTACGCCACCTCGCCCCAGGGAGGAAAGATCTGCATCATTAAACTGAAACTTTCTTCAGCTTAAAGGTGTTCTTGTTTTGAGTTCTACAACTTTAGCTTCACTGAACATTTTTTTTAAAGTTATTCTGAGAGTTAAACCTGATTGAAAATTAAGAATGAGACAAAGTTGCTTTAGTGAAGTTTCCTGGTAAATCTGAAAGCACTTTCTCTGTTTTAGTCACTCCAGTTTCCTTATGGGAAGAAGTTTGTTTGTTGTGTGACATCATAGGTGTGTATTCACACACTGCTCTTTGTTTGCACAGGTGAACTCACAGTCACTGATATCATACACAAATCCAATTATCACCAGACAGTTGGAATAATGGGCAGCATCATATTCATCTTTTAATTTGAAATTATCGTTCAAGCTTTAGTTTGGTGGACTGAGACCACACGCTCACTCTGGGAGGAAGTGGGGGCTGGCACAGGAAGTGTGTCCCAGAGTAGATTTATTTGCACGCTCATAAAGTGAACAAAGCACCAGGCTCAGCTACGGATGCATGACGATGCAGCTGCTTTCAAGGACTTTCAAGGACACTGAAACCTTTAGGATCCATACAAACCCTAGACTAGCTGTGAGCAGATGCACTTCCTGTCAAATAGAGCAGAAACTGTAGTTGTGTAAAGGCACAGTTTGGTGGCTCACACACTAAAGGCATGTGAATTTGTGAAGGCACAAAGTGCATAAGTGGCTTTGCTTTGTGTGTGGTGTTGTTGTTGACTTTGTCTCTCTGTCGCCCCCTGCAGGGCTTGAGGAACAAGCCAAAGAAAACCGGACATGTGAAACCAGACCTAATAGATGTGGACTTAGTAAGAGGTGAGAGGAAAAAAAAAAGGTTTTGACTCCTATTAGACACAGTTTAAGTATATATATTAAAAAAAACTGTCACATACATAATCAGCTCTGTGACCAATACACTAAGACACACTTCTAATAGTTAAAATACTCTGATTTCATTCACTATCTCTGGTTTGTAACGTTCCTTCTCATCTCAGAAGTTATAAAAACTCCTTTTTTTCTGTTCGATTTCCAGGTTCAGCTTTTGCTAAGGCTAAACCAGAGAGTCCATGGACTTCTCTGACCAGAAAGGGGATCGTCAGGGTCGTCTTCTTCCCGTTCTTTTACAGATGGTGGATCCAGGTCACCTCCAGAGCCATCTTCCTGCTCCTGCTAGCTCTCTATCTGCTGCAAGGTGTGTGGGGGTTTCAGTTCTAGCGTGCATTTTTATTTTGACTTTAGCCAAATCATTAAAATGTCTAAAATAGATTGGTAAAGATGTGTCATGCTCTGCAAAAATAATCCCCTTAGAAAAAGAAAAGAAATTCTCGTCACTAAGACATGTTTTCTCAAACTAACATGTTGCTATTGTTGTTATATTTGCCAGCAGAGAGCATCACCCGCTCTTTCATGAAGCTTTCATTTAAGCTTCTCCAAACACTTCAATATTTTAGCTTTGACAGGTTTAAAACTCATTCGTCTAACGGCTTGAAATGCAAGAACATAAATCAGCATCAACCAGTCCTTAAGAGTCTAGATTGAAATGTAGAAAAGAAGGAAAAAATAGTAGATTTTACGTTGTGTAAAGCTGCAAGTGATCTCTCATATATTAAAGCTTTGTGTTTGTTCACAGTGGCAGCAGCCATCATGTACGTGAGCATCCCCGAGCCTCATGGGATACCAGCCACTGAGGTGTTTGGAGCCATCTGGCTCATGTTGCTACTGGGGACTGTCCACTGTCAGATCGTCTCCACCAGGACCCCAAAGCCCGTCTCCAGCAGTGGGGGGAAGAGACGCAGGTACGGGCTGGTGCAAATGTACAGACAGGAAATGCATAGATGTGCAGGAGGCAGCGATAAAAATAAGGTTGAGGAAATAGTAACAACAGAGGGAACAGTGTAAGTAAAGATCTAAAAAAAAAAAAGTTACATTTCCTTTTATTATTTTGGTGCCGTTTTCACAAGTTTCAATAATTCCTGTTTATCAGCTGATAGAAATCGTCTGTAAATCATTGCTGATGAATAGAACAGAGTAAAAAGACAACAGTTTATCTGCTTGAAACTGCATTGTCTGAGGTTTTTAAGCTTTTCGGTGTGTGGCTGCTGTGTTTGAGAAGTTTTAAACGCTGCAGCACGTTTAGAAATGCAAGTGAACAAGATAGGCTTCTAACTGAAGCTTATGATAGACATCATTTACAATTTCCTTTAAAATGACCAGAATCTGTTAGAAAAAACATGGAAAATTACATCTGGAGAGGATGAAAACACTGAGTTGTTGTCCCAACATAGTTCCTGTATCATCACTTGACAGTTATTAGCAAAGCAGTTTCAATTTATAAAATTCATTTTTAATCTTTCTATTTCTCTGCAGCAGCTCTGATACATAAATAAGAGCTGCATTACATTTGCTTCTTTGTAGAAAATGCATCAGATATTCATGACAGCCCACAGACATCCTTTTGTTTTTAAGATAAACATTTTTTTTGTTTGTTTTTTTTTGCAGAGCAACAAACTCTCCTTACTTTGACTTGACCTGCTTCTGTGTTCTGTGGATCTATTTCTGTTTTTATGATCCATCAGGCTGCAAACCTTTAAATCACACCAACCATTGAGAAATGTAAACTGTCTTTACTTTGGTTTCTGGTGGACACGTTACTGTAGCTTAAGGGATCGTAGTCTGCGGTTGTCTCTAAGTCCTTCTCCGCCTGCCATTCTTTCCAAACTGAAGGAAGTTGAGGAAGGCATCTCAGATGGAGGTGCATAGGGAAGGAGACGGGTCTAGCACTACCGATAACACACAGGAGGGGTCGCCACACTCCCAATCAGCCAGCACCACATACAGCCTGGGCGCTTTCTTCCAAGATTTCTGGCATGATATCTGTAAAGCTGGGTGTGTATTCTCAATTTCTGTCTTCTTACTCCGATGATGTACAGAGATGAGGCTGCGCTCACTGGTCCATGTTCAAAGTCAAAGACGTTTTTGAAATCTTTGCCATGTTTGGACTGCAAGAGTCAGCCTCATCTTGAGCCTAACTCGCTCTTTAAAAGCTGCAACATCTTTTCTTCTTTGTCACACTGAGCAACTAGAATTGAACCCTCATCCAGGTGGTTGCAAAGAGCGTGTGAATGAAGGGATTTTGCAGTTTGGAATGATTCGCTTGCTGTCCAAGCTACATTTAAAAGAAAGAAGCTTTGGGGCTGAAAACGACATAATTGGCTCAAAGTTAAAGTTACTTTGCTGTACTTTGTAACCCTGAAGTACGGAGGCCACAAAGGTACAAATCAAGACATCCCTCAACGCAAAAACATTTTAAAGATCACAATGACAATTAAAAAAGCAAAACAATAATAATAAACGTGACATTTTAGAAATCAAAAGCAAAAGTTCCAGAAACCAAAACACAACTTCAAAGAAATTAAATAAAAATGAAACATTTCAGAAAACAAAGTCATTTCCAGAAACCAAAACGAGACGTTAAAATCAAATCGAGAGAAGAATCTGGATGAAGCATTTGCAAAAACTCAAACATCTTCATCCGATAGGACTACCATTTCCGGTTTCTTATGTTCATTTTTAAACATTTCAATTTGTGGAATTTACGTTTGCTGTTTCATGCAAAGATTTATTTTTAAATTGTTTTGGTTTCTGAAATGTTCTAAAATGTAATGTTTTGTGATCTTTAATATTTGTGCACTGAGGGATTTGTTGGTGTGATTTGCTCTTCAAGTCCACCGCGCTGAGGCGCCTCAGGCTGCTGCCGCCAAAGCTTCTTCCTCCAGCAGCGGTGTGGAACCTCTACCTCACTGTTCAGTGGTTATCTGTCGTCTTCATTCTCCGCGTTTTGTGCTCATCGCCACAGAGCAAAGTCAACTAACATTTCACAAGGATGTATCCTCACTTTGCTGCATGCCTGCTCCATGGACTCACTTCTGATTGGACCTCCTCCTGTCCTGCTCCTGCTGTCCGTCACTCACCTGCAGTCCTCCTTCCGCAGATCCAAGAAGTCCAAGCTTTCCATCGATAAATCCACAGAGACAGACAACGGCTACGTGTCACTGGACGGCCGGGTAAACAATCGCAGCAGCGAGGAAGGCCTTCAGCTGCACGAGCAGAGATGTGACTCGCTGAGCAGAGCAGAGGAGGTGTGCTGGAGCTCGCACGTGCCGCAGCCTCACAGCCAAACAGGCCGCAGCTCAGGACTGCTGCTGGTCAGCAGCAAAAAGGTTAACAATCACAGGCTTTGCACAAGAGAAATGATGCTTCTGGATGTGATCTGATGCACATTGGGGGTTTTAGGAGCCTATATCAGATGAAGCATCAAGTGAGGAGGACCCAGAAGTATCCTACAGTGCGCTCCTGTCCCCCCATAGAGGAGTAGAACGGATGAACAATGACTGTACGCTCCGAAACCGCAAGAGTACGCATCACTACAAGAAGCACTACACAGTGGAGGTAACTGTTCATTTGAATTACATATGTCCAAATTCACAAACATCTAAAAAAACAACTTCATGTATTTCCTGGCTTTCAGGATGTCCCAAAGTCTGGAACCAGCTGCAGCTCCAGATGTTCCAGTTTGAGGACTCATGACTCAGAGAGCACTCGGCATGAGTCAGAGACTGAAGACTTGATGTGGGAAGACTTCTTACACTGTGCAGAGTGTCGATCCTCCTGCACGTCAGAGACCGGTGAGTTAACGCAGACCTGCCGTCATCTTAAAGGGAGTGGTTTGTTCATGTTCTTGTTGTTTGATTCAGAGGGAGAAGCAGCAGGAACTCCTGCGTGTCCTCTTAATAAGAAGGAATACAGGGATGACCCTTTCCATCAGGTTTGTAAACATGGATGTTTAGAGCTTCAGCCACAGCATGGGATTGCTCTGCTCTGTTCTGATGGACATCCTTCCTGTAGGGTCACATTCCCTGGTTGCACAGCTCCAACCCTGGCCTGGAGAGAGTGAGCGCCATCGTTTGGGAGGGAAACGAGTGCAAGAAAGCAGACATGTCTGTTCTGGAGATCAGCGGCATGATCATGAACAGAGTGAGACTCTGTGGTGCAGTATTACTGATCCCAGCAGAGAGCATGTCAGTAATGCATTTCATCTCTGTACAGGTGAATCTCTACACTCCGGGTATTGGCTACCAGGTCTTTGGGAACCTGGTTTCCGTCACACTGGGACTCACACCCTTCGTTTACAGGTACTGTAGCCACAAACTGGAAACATGTCCTGCAACCTGACAGCCTCTGACCGTGCTCCCAACGGTTTACCCTCTGCAGGCTGGCTCAGTACTGCGACGTGGATCAGCTGACCACACTCTCAGCAAACGAGCTGTTGTCAGTGGCTTTCGGTGGAGGCTCAGGGTCAGATGCTCTGGTCATTACCATGGTCACGCTAAGCTTCCTGGTGCGGGTTTGCCTCATATGGCTCTTCTTCTTTTTGCTGAGTGTGGCAGAGAGGACCTACAAACAGGTACATCTTCAACTAAAACTCCTGTGAGTCGGGACTTCTACCAGAATATCACAAATGTTTTGTTTTTCCATTTTCAGAGACTTCTTTTTGCTAAACTGTTTGGTCACCTGACGTCGGCCCGCAGAGCCAGGAAGTCTGAAGTCCCACATTTTAGGCTGAAGAAAGTTCAGAACATCAAAATGTGGCTGTCTCTGCGCTCCTACCTCAAGGTATATCAGGGCTTCAGGACAACATTACTGGTAACGTTTGAGTATGAAACTGAACCCCTTCATCTGCAGAGACGAGGTCCTCAGCGTTCAGTGGACGTCATTGTGTCGTCTGCCTTCCTGCTCACTCTGTCAGTCGTTTTCATCTGCTGTGCTCAGGTAACATACATCAGATCATACAGTTCACTGATGGTTTTTCAAAGGGAGCATTTGAGTAGTTGACTGAATCATGACGACTTTGATCAGCTTCAGGCTCACCTCACTGCATGAACCTGTTCTTCCTTCAGCTGCTTCACGTCCACGAGACTTTCCTGGAGTATCACTATAACTGGGAGCTCGTGATCTGGTGCTCCAGTCTGTCTCTGTTCCTGCTCAGGTTCGTCACTCTGGGCTCAGAGACCAGCAAGAAGTACAGCAACACTTCCATACTCCTCACTGAACAGGTAAACGGGTAACATCTCCATTTGTCGTTGAAAACCAACTGTTACTGATGTTATTGTTTTCTTCTTCAAAGATTAATCTGTACCTGAAAATGGAGAAGAAGCCAAACAAGAAAGAGGAACTCACGCTGGTTAACAATGTTTTAAAACTGGCAACCAAACTACTCAAGGTACATCTGGGACATTTACACTCACATCCATCGTTGCTTCCTTCTTTAACTTCTTCCTCTGTGCAGGAGTTGGACACTCCTTTCAGGTTGTACGGACTGACCATGAACCCCCTGCTCTACAACATCACTCAGGTGGTCATTCTGTCTGCTGTGTCAGGGGTCATTTCTGACCTCTTAGGATTTAATCTGAAGGTAAATATCTGGGTTTGTAAGAAAACAGAAGCTATTTAGTCATATTTATATTTGTTAAATCAGCACATGGACAGACTGAATGAATTCAGGGGCCACATTTAAGAATACGATTTTAAACAGTCTTTAGGGGAAAACCTGTACGACACGCTCAGGTGATTCCTTCCTATCCTTAGAAATGCCACAAACACAACAACCACTCGTTCTATTTTCACAACAACTCTTCCTTTAAGATGCAATAGCTCCGTTCTTTGACCCTCTATGGGCCCAGAGAACTCAAAACCCTGTGACTAAGGCTAAAAAAAATACAGGTTCAGACTCCCTGTCCACTCATCTATGACTGCTGCACATGTTTGAACCTCCACACAGCTGTAAAACACAAAGATCAATGTTTTACACCACATTCACCTCACACAGGCCGCTTTTCTGACTGTCTCGTCTGTTTCAATTCACAGCTCTGGAAGATCAAATCATGACAGCAATCAGAGAAACAACCAAGACTTCATTTTGCTGAAAGAACATCTGTCTCATTACTGTGTGCTCTGACCTTCAATATTCTCACTTTGTGCAATTCACAAGTTATTTATTTACCCACTCAGTATTTTTTATTTTGGGCTTTTTCGTGTTCTTTGACACAAAAAGAGCTGTATTTTACCTATCAGCATGAAGAGCTAGTATTCAACTATCACCAGTTGAAGTTCTAGCCTGCCTTTGAGATTCTGGTTTTAGCTCATTGGCAAATTTGAAGTCATAGTATTGAAATGCTCATGGAGCAACAGTTATTCAAATGTTTTTTTTTCCTGCCACAACTTCAGTTTCTTTCTTTTAAAACTACTTTAAGGCCACCTGTTCGAAGCTGAAATGGTCACAACCGTCTTCACAAAGCTCCTGGTTTCGGTCCGTTTGATGGTAACTGAAATGAGAACAAAACATGCTGGTCTTTAAAGCGTCACTGCTATGTGAACGTGCTGGAATAGGTCAAATAAAAATGAAAACAACATTTCAAGGTGATTCCCTAAAACCGTCTGCTGTGAAAACACTTCACGTCTGTTCTTTTTAGAGCGGATGAGCAGTAAGGTAAAGCCGGTGTTTCACCAGGTGACACCAGTAAATTAAAACCTCGTCACTGCTTGGCTTTTAATGCGTTCGATAATTGAGGAAAACGTGCATCACACAAAGTACGAAAAATCAATGCGGGAACAAACATTTTAAGACGAGTCCAGAGTGAACTTTTGTGTCAAACAATCTTCAAAATGTAATGGTTTAGTTATTTTGACTTCTTTTCCTCAAATGAAACTTGCAGGTAGAGCAAGTTCGTTAGCAAATGAAGAAATGCACTTTAACAAGTACGTGGAAGAGAGGTTACACTTTTTGTGACAGTGTTTTGTACCTTTTGTGGCAGTTTTGTTCTTTTGCATAAACCCATCGAGTGATGTTACAACATGCAGGTTTAGAGGGCAGTGAATTACAGCTTTGTACCCATTTCACATCTGAAAAACCCACGTGGTACGGGAATTTTATAAAGCTTATAAAAATTGTGTTGCACAGTTCAATAAAAATGCTGACAGAAATCATTGCATCAAGTAGAGCTGGCGCTCTGACAAACAAGCTGACTTTGTAAAAAATGCAAGCATAATCATCTTCAGACTTTGAGGAGGAAGACCAAAGTGCTCATTCGATTGTTTTCGTCTTTGCTGGAAAAAGAATGTATGTCTAGCATAATGCTTTAAATCTGTGGGTTTTTGGTTTTTTTTTGGTTTGTGTTCTCTTATTGGGATGTTTTTCCTCACATTCACTGGTAAAGTTTAGACACATTTTATGTTTTTGAAGGATCAACGTGTCTGAAACATATGCAAGTGAATCTAGATCAGACTTTTGTTGTGATGCTGTTTTTAAAATAGTCTAATGGTTGTTTAAGTGAAATGCTCCGTCTACAATTTAAACTTTTTTTAAGAAAAAAAAATAAAGAATGCTATATCTGACAGAACAACGTTCGTTGGTTAATCACTGACTCAAAGTATAAACATTCAGACCTTGAATGTCTCAGGGTAACATCTTCATGATATGGTTCCGTCCTTGTCATCTCTGGGCTGACTGCAGAGGAAAATAAATCAAGTTCAGACACTCATTTCACTAAACATCTGCTATGCTACAATATTTAAATATTTATTTTTATTTCTTCTATTAATATTTGTTAACCTTCAAGAATTATTCTGGCTGTAATTCCAGGTAACGGAGAGATTTCATTGTAATCAGAGTGAAATAATAAGACAATGCTTCTCAAACAGATGGCAGTCAGATGGAAATAAAACAGACAAAAACATACATTTCTCGAACTCTTGACTAGTTAGATGAGACAAAGTATTTGTTAGTTACCAAATCTGCAAGTTGTCCCACTTGAAAAGATTGGATTCTTTGACATCTTTTTTATTTTTATTATTTCTATTTATTTCTAAGAACACCACAGGCCTCTCATTTACAGAATTGGTGTCTGACTTTACCTTCTGGTGTCACAAACAGTACTTATGGTTCAAGAGAAAATCCAAAATTAGACATTTTTAGTCATTTATTAAAAAAGAATTTCATAAATGAAAAATTATTCTGGCTGGACTATTGTTTCCTATTTAAGACTTTGTTGTTTTATGCTTCCAATCACATTTTTTGTGGCAGACAAATAGTTGACGGGGAGAACACAGAAAAAGTTAAATAATAAGAGAAGGTCATTTGTAGTAAAATATTTTTTGAAATTAAGAAAAACCTTCCAGCTTTATGGTTTTGTATTTTTTATTTTAAAATGTGTTCTCCTATACAGACAAGTTATTTGAGGGGCAACACATTAGAAATGAATTTGGGTCATTTTTCTAGTTTTACAGCTATGGTTTAAAACTTTTAAAACTGCATTTTGAGGTTTCCATATTCTTTTTTTTTTTCCTCTGTCAGACAGGTAAATGACAATCTGAAGTTTTTTTTACCATCCTTACTACCTAAATTGCCGCCCATGGGAGTTTTTATGCTTAATTCTAGGGTCTTCCATGAAAATATTAGTGTCTAATAACAGTTAAAGACTGAAATACAAATGGAATGAACTGGGTTTTATAATTAAGAGTTTTATCTTACAGGACTCTTAAACTAAGTCTAAAAATAAGTTAGCATAGTTTATTAAACCCCTGTTGAACGTAAAGAAAGGCTACCTTTGTTTTAAAAAAATAAACAGATTTTCTATGATGCATTTTAGACTCAGAATAGGCACCAAACTTAAAATCTGAACTGGCTCATAAACCATTTTACTGTCATCATGGAAACCAAAGCAAAACAAAAGAGTCAAATGCAGAATCTGGCTTATTGGTTGATGCTCAATCCTAATCTATCCTTTAATTGCAAACTGCAATATAATAAGGAATATAATGAACACTGTCCTTCAAAGAAATGAAGGACACTGATGCTCATTTCTAGCAGAGAATGCTTCCATTGTTAAGTCTATCGCTCATCAGCCAAAGTAATGAAGATTACAAAATATTTCCACTGGATATATCTATGGCCACAAAGCAGGTCAGGAACCTGAAAAGATGAATCTCCTCAAACAAGCAAGGAGAGCCTCAATAAAAAAGATTTTAAAAAAAGATACGTTAATAATCCTTAAACATAAATGTCAATCATAAGTGAAAATAAATATATATTTGTAAAAGGAGGGAGGAAGTCCCTTTTATGGATTTATTCATGCGTAGAGGGGAGGTCATATTCTCTTGAAATAAAAATGAATGTACAAATGAATGAATAAAGCCTGTTGGTAATTCAACCCTGCTGAGCTGCATGACTAGAACTAAACTCAGTTCTGCATCGACCTCCTTTCCCATCACAGAGCACCCTCACTTCCCTGAAAATCAAGTCAATTACAAGATTCCTTCACAATCCGACATCCTCAGAGCTCAGCTCCAGCCAGGAATGTGCAAGAAACAGATGTTCAGCTGATATCAAAAGATGCTGCTCCTTAGTAAATTATTATTGAACAGTCAAAAAAAACACAGTTTACTATCCAAGTTCATGACACATCTTTTTCAAAGATTTAGTAATGTTGCTGCCATGAAGTATCTAATTATTGATTATGTCTGTACTATAAAGAACAACTCCAATTTAACTTATTTTAGCATAGTTATTTAAATATTCAACAAAAAAGCAACCTGTTAATTTATTACTCCACATTTTGTGGATTGAAGACACCATGGTAAACAAACAACCCCCTAAACTCCTGGTTCTTAAGAATTGTTTTTGGCATTATGCTCCTTGAAAGATGTTTTAGCAAAATAAACCCTTCAAGGGAGCTTTGCTTATTTAAGATTCTTCATCCACAGACAGACAGATACAACTTTACAGAAAAACAAAAAAGAACAGTGAGCCTTTAAACAACTGGCAGCACTAAAACTAAACAGCACAGTGTCATCTGTGTTTGATTGAAATTCAAAATGATCAGGCCCGGTCCTGGGCTGCACGGCCTCTCACAGACCTCTGCTGTAAGCCTGATTTTCTCCTCTTCCTTCCTTTTTCTGACCTTGCTGCACCAGGAAGTTATTGATTACGTCAAACTTGAGTTATTTTATTTATTATTAATTACTTTCTTAGCTTTAAACTAAAAAAGTGGTGTGTAAATTTGTGAAAAATATCAAACTAAAAAAAAATAATAATACGTGGTCGAATCATTGTCATTTAGCGCCCCCTCCAGCAGATGGCGCCCTTGGCAGCTGCCTAGGTCACCTATGCCCAGGGCATGATTAATATCTCATTTAGGGGATGTCACTTGATCTAGTTTGATAGTGTTGTAGATTAAACTTGGGGGACTCCAAATTTAGGGGGGAAAAAGTCAACAAATGAAACTTACTAAATTTACAATATTTACTTGTTTTTTTCTTTTGCTGGTTAAGATTTTCAAGGAATTATTTTGCTCTCACAAAGACACCACTACCTTAAGTCAAATATTATACACATAAAAAAAAAAAATTTGTTAAAAACTACTTTATTGTAAATTCACACTTCTTGAAACTATTTCTACAGGAAGGGCCGGTTTATCCCTCATACTGATTCATACTTGCTCAGGTCACACTGGTCACAAGGCCATTGGAAAGGAATCGCCTCATGGTTAAAATGTGAAATGTGACACAGGATGATAACATCATTCCTGATTGGAATTTTACAAACCCCTGCATATCACGCTGTTTAACCTGAACTTTTTTTTGAACAACTACAAGTGCAAACTTAACACAAATTAATGCGATTTCCACTTCCCAGGTTTGCAATTACTTCATTCTGTAGATAACTTTTGTTTGTGACTCCCTTTAACTTTATTGTATTTTATCTAGGATGTTTCATTCATTTACTTAATAAATGTATTAATGTATTAGGCCTTTTAATCATGCCTTATAAAACACTGTTTTATTTTACTTGTGAAAAATTATATATACATACTTTTCTTCTTCTTGAAAAAATGAGACATTTAAATAGTATATTTACTTTCTAATGTATAACTTTAGCTGTATTCGATTAAGTTTTGGAGAAGATGGCAAGTAATTTGAAACTGAACTTTTTTAAGTGTAGATATTTGATCTTTTGAGACTTTTAAAGTGTCAGAGTCGCAGTTAAACCGGCCAACCTCAGTTGTGTCTAGTGTGATTGATGCGACAGCCGATCCATGTTAGCTGGGATTTAAACCAAACAACTCATAAATGTTAGATATAAAATTAAATTAAGAAGCTACAAAACTATTTTATCAATCAACACATTAACTCAGCTGCCGATTAGTTCGGGAGTAAAAGCACTTCTGGCCCGACAGGGCCTTCATTCTGATTGTTAGCTTGATGCTAACAACGAAAGTTAGCTTCAAGCTAACGACGGAAGTTAGACAATTAACAGGTTCCACTAAAAACAACAACAATACAAGTCATATTAAATTATTTTTTTTACTTCATTCAACTTTACAATGAACTTACTTTACACTTCTTGATAATTTTCTTGTTCCGGAAACTCCACCGTTGACGGCGCCATTTTTGTCTCAGCTGACGATTTCCAACCAATTAGGAGGATTTTTCTTTTCAAATTAAAGGCACCCAAAAATAAATGACGACAAAAAATCTAATTTCGGTTCAGTTGGATTGACGACAACGAGGTTTAATTATTCCAAATATTTAAGTTCAGAAATCCAAGTAAATTACCAAATAAAAGAGCCTTGTCTGCCTAAAAAAAAAAGGTCCCAGAAAATGATTCTGTTTTAATTTCACATGCTGCCACACAAGTCATTTTTCTTTGTTTGGATTTTTTTCTTAAATCAGTCTGGCTTTTGGTGCGACTGCCTATGATTTGTATTTGTTTGCACAGTAGGTGTAAAAGTTCGGCATCTGCCAGTTTATGAGTAAAATCTCTGACACTGTTTTGATAATTTTATCTAACAATAGTTTGCCAAAGTTGCGAATTATCCAAACTTTTAATATTTCTAGAAATATTTCTAACATAAGTTTTCCCAGGTAAGTAAGAAAACAGGAAGAAAGCTTGTTTACTGTAAAAGCTATTGGTGCAAATACAGAACTCTGAGGAACACCAAGTGGAATTGGTGTACACATAAATAAAAATTAATCAATCCACCATATAAATGTGGCACGTAAAGTAGACTAGTGCTATTTAGATTACAAGGAAATGTTTTGATCGGTATCAAGCACAGAACTATTGTTTAGCATGGTAATGCACAGACACAAGTCCAACATTAAAGGGAGTTATTACATAAATAATAATAATATAACATAAATACCTTTCCAAATGTGTTAATTTTTGCATCAGTAATTAGCAACCACTTTTAAAAGTACTGTAACTAAAACTAAAATAAGAACTTAATTGTCTTCGAACAACATTTTATATTCTGATGCTTATAAAGATCGAACTTATTCATAACTCAGGACATTTTATGTTGCATAACATTTTTATGAGAGCAACATCTTCCTAAAGCAACAGTTTAGATAATAGCTGCTCATAAGCTTTTTGTAAAGATGTTAAGACCAATGACAAAGATTTACCGTATGCATTATCATTGTGCTTCAAAATCAAAATGAAAACCAATAAAAACAGGCATGTCATCCAGCTTGATCTGGAAACTGTCATCTGTGCAACTTTTACAACTGAAACAAAGAAAACATTTCAAAAAACTTTTTTTTATTGGAACAGTACAGCAGATATAAAGGTCTATTGCAATCAAACACTCCAACCAGAATGGAACGTGTGCTTTAACAGGCAATGTTTGCTCCGCAAGAGAAATAAATTATAACAACCAAGATAAAACAGAAAAAGCAAGAAAAACAAATAAGGGACTTTTTCTTCCTCTGAGAAACATGACACAAAGAAAAGATGCGGACAAATCACCTCGCTGGATGTGAACTCTTAACTTAAATTTGAAACAATCATAGAAGTACAGTTCGTGAAAAGCTCAGAATATATTTTCCCTGTTCAAGTGTAAGATTTTGGTATTGCCAGAAAGCTCAATTTTTAAAAAAGTTCATCGTGTATTAATCACTCAGAAAAGCCTCAAAAACGGAGACCACGAGCGAGCCCTTGAAGAAGAGAACTTTGTGTAGAATTAGAAATCCTAAAAGACACTTAAATGTTTATTTTTAGGAGAGAAAGCCAGTTTTCACCTGCTAAAAATCAACCTATGTCATACAATAAACAATCAAACAGGAAAAAAAAAGAAAATAAATTAAAGCTTGTAACACATTTGTCATCGCAGTGAAGTTTGTAAAATACAACTCAATCAAAAAGAAAACAGAAGCATCATCGTTGTTCTGTTTGGAGGTGTATTTTGAGAAAACGTCATTCAAGACAAAGACTAAAATGTATTAACCCTAATAGATTTAATAGCTGGGGCCTTTTCTATAAAAATATTTTGAAATAAGCTTGATGTGTTTCCTTTAATCATTTAAAAAATAAACCTATACTTGTGGAATAAAAATCTGATTTATCGCTACATATGAGGATTCTTGAATTTCTCAAGACTTTGGTTAAGTACAGATCTGTCTATTTTGAGATCAGTACTCAGACACAGGAATTTGATAAACTTAAAAAAAAAAAAAAAAGAAAAGAAATTTCCAGGACATTCGTTTAATAGTTTATATTTAGCTTTTTATGGCAGGGAAGTGACTCTTACTCCCAGCACTGAAAATGAACCATCAGCAGGTTTTAAAGGTAACCTGGGATAAGATTCCTCTCTCCTCTGATCTTTCGCATGCAAGCAACAAAACATTGTTAGACGCACCTCCCACCAACTGCAGAATAAAATATAATCCCTGTTCTCCTCTATAATTATCATCCAAGATATTCGTTATCGTGTTTTTATTATTTTTCTTTAACATTTAATACAAATCTATAACCCAGAGTTTAGAAATCCGATCTTATTTACATGAAAAAGCTTTTTCTCGTTTTGTTTTAAAAAGTGACAATAAACATCTTTACCCTCTCCATGACAATCAAAAACTTCCTTTCCACCATTTTTCTATCTGAAAATGTCTTGGAAAACAGCATTCAGCGCAAAGAAAACAAAACAAAAAAAAAAAAACCTCCCCAAAATGGTTTTCAAGCCATAGTTATGCCATAGTTATGCTTCTTCTCACTTCCAACCAAACAGAAGGAAAGAATTCAAAGCTTTGCTTTAAAAAACACACTGCCTCTGGTGTAAAGCCAAAGCAACTCAGCAAGAAGAGGTGACAGACTGAAAAAAAGGAGAAAGAAAGAAATCAAACCTCCTGTCAGCCCGTTTTAATAGAGGGAATCATCCTTATAGTTTCGCACTGCAGAACAACCCAGTGGTCTTTGGTAGAAAAAGGTTCACGAGCGCATTTCTGTCTGTGTGATTCAGTTTGTACTTTTTAAGCCAGCGCTTCCCTGTAAAAGTTGTTTCAGTAAATGAGGAGGGTCAATGAATGTGTGTTAAAGAGCGCCGTCATCAGCGCAGCCTCCTCCGGCGGTGTAGCGAAACTCCTGCAGGTTGGAAACGCCGTGAAAGTGAACAAAAGCTCCAGCGACAACCAAGATGTGGAACAACTGATGGGAGTGGAACTGCAATGAGACAAATAAGAATGAGACAGAGAACCAGGCAAGTTCTCAGGGACAAAGATAATGTTGCCTGAGGAGAGGAAAATGCGGAAATGATGCCAAACGCTCACCCAGATATCACATTTTCCGGGGAAGAACCTCTCAGGGATCCTGGCTGCGTACAGACAGGCGCCGGTGATGTAAAGCGTCGCCATGAGAAACAGCCAGCCCATCTGACCAATGGTTGTTGCTTTGATCAGACCCTCACTGATGACAAAGTGCAGAGTAGGAACTACGCCGCTCAGCCCCAGACCCACAAACACACCTGGGAGCACAGAGAGCAGATCTTAAAGTGTATTTATGTCTTTGAAGGAGTTTATATTTGAATCTTTTTAAGATTATGAAACGTTGGCATTTACCTGCTCTGACTCCTCGGTACTGTGGAGTGGCAAAGAAGTCGCACTGGGAGACAAAGATGGCTGCCATTCCTAGCACACAAACTATCATCAGGTAGATGTAGCAGGACTGAGGGGTGCAGTAGAACGAGTAGTACAACCAAGGGACAAAAGATCCCATGATCAGGAAGGCAATTCCACTGTAGTCCAACCTAAAAGATGCAAAAACAACATCACGCACAATCTAAGATTAAAAACGAACCCTTACATTTGAGACTTTATTTAAACCGTCTGCTTTTTCTAACAAGGAAAGGTTGAAGGTCAGTCAGTCTCTTACTTGGAGAAGACTTTGGACACGCCCTCAGAGTGGCAGTAGACTGTGTGGAAGAGCCAGGAGAAGGAAAGGCAGAGGATGGCTCCGAGGAAGAACACCCCGATTACTACCTTCTCCTGGACTGGAGCCACAAAAGACATGTTGGGCCGGAACATGTACATGAGGCCCAGACAGAGGAAAAACAAACAACCTGAAGGAGGTAGAAAGGAGCATGAACGACGGTGGAGACACACAAATACAGACACAACCTGGAATTTGGTTCAAAGATTTAATGCAGGGCTGCATACATATTTATCAAAATCACAAAACCGCAAGTTTGTGCTAAAGCGCTCTGAGTGAAATTGATCTTTAAAACATCTTGGTGTCATGTAAACAAAACTAAAGTGTGTCTTCTTGTTAAAAACTTAAAATAGCAAGAAAATGTAGAAGAAATGTATGACAGTATAGTGGTTTCTATGAAAAGTTTGAAATTGTATTCATTTTTAAAAATTCCCTTGTTGGGACTTTACAGGAGCTACCTGTAAAGTAGCTGTCATTCATTTTTTTCATTTTCTAAACCACTGTTCCTAACCCGGCTGCTCATGGGCGAAGGCAGGGGACTGGGACTGGTCGCCAGTCTGTCGCAGGGGCCACATTCACACACTCACATCCACACCTAGGGAGAATTTAGAGTGATCAATTAACCGGTGGGAGGAAGCCGGAGTCCCCGGAGAAAACCCACGCATACACGGAGAGAACATGCAAACTCCACACAGAAAGGCCCCCATTCCAAGTCCCCCAGCCTAGACTTGAACCAGGAACCTTCTTGCTGTGAGGCAAGAGCGCTAACCACTAAAGATTTCTGTGAATTCAGAGAGCGGTACGTATGTGAAAAACAAACCGTGATATAGTGTGTCACCAAATATTTTACATGCGTGGCCATGTTTCACAAGTAGATAGGAGCAGCCACTAGAGGCAATGACTCCATCCCATCAAATAGAGGAAGAAAAGCTGTTCAGGATTATTTAAAAGCTGCTAAAAATAGGAAAACTAGCCAAAAAAAAAAACCCATCCAATTCTAAGTCCCCGGTCGAAGAATGAAAAGACGGTTTTCTGGATTTTCTAACACAAAGGATTTAAATCAGTTTTCAGAAAAGTTCTTATGCAAAGCAGCCAGTCATCTACTTTGGTGGATTTTGTTATCTAACATGTCTAAAAAGATTAAAGGGAAAGAACATTTCAGTTTGAATCAACAATTGCTACAGTTTTTGTTTAATCAATGATGGCTTATTTTACCAGTTCTGACGTTCCTATGAAGTTTAAATAAAGATAAGAATACTTGTTAGGACGTTACTGAGTTATTACAGTAACAGTGACAGACATACCTAGCAGGTGTGTCCAGATGTTTCCCGTCTCCGTATGGATTCTGAAGATGCTCTTGAAACAAGCGCGAAATGAAGGCATTGGCGGCCTGTGGCCGTGAAGCAGGAAGTCGTTGTCCTTTAGCCAGTCTGGGAGCACATCGTGAGGAATGACGCGCCACCGGCCTTCCCACACCTATTTCATTACGAAAAGAAACATAAGAATACCCTAATGAGGTTTGGAATAAGAATAAGGATGAAACGTTCAGAAGAATGCTCTTTCGGAGCTGGTTGTTCATTGAATGACCTTAATGCCGGTTGTGTCTGCATGAGCAGGAGAACAGGCTGACACAATGCTGTCATTGTCAAATAAACACTATTAAAGTCAAAAGACATAAATAAATGAAGACTGGCCACCTCCACAGAACAAAACATGATGTGGTTCATTACAACAATGCACTAGCTTGATCATTTCTGTAACTTGAACTTTGAACATTTTATAGTTTGGCTTAAATTCTGACCGGTAATTTGTCTTAAAAGATTGATGAGGTTGTGTTAAAACAGAACAAAAAACAGTTTGGGGGAGAAGAAAGACCTCCATCGTACTTGTTTTGATGGTTTTACTGATTTATTTCACCACTAGGCTTCACCGACTGAAAAGAATCACCTCTTAGAAGAAGCCGTCAATAAATGAATCCAAACTGCAGCAGTGTGTTGGTCGTATACCTTGTGTACAAACTCCTCCATCTTCTCCATGGCATGGTGAGCTTGCAGAAGAGGAGTCATTCCCATGAAACCTTCATCGCTGCCTCTCTCATCCTCCTCCTGCTCCTCTCCTTCTGTTTCTCTGCCACTCTCTTCATTCATCCTTTTCTCCTCTTGTGGATCAGCCTGTAAGAAACCATTTTTCAAAAGTATTTATTAGAAGCTTGTTCATCCCTGTTAAAACTGTTTGATTTGATATTATCCAATATCAATTATGTGCATGAGACTAGACCGATCCAAGCTTCTTTTCTTTTCTCCCTTTTTTTAATTTTAAATTGTTTTTAATGTTTCTGGTCATTTTGATATAGACGTGGAGTCTAAAAATGAAATCGCACAAATGCTCAGACTGCAGACACTCGCCTTAATAAAACACTATGAATATAAAGTGAAAATATGAGGCAGTTTTTGAGGAACACAGTTCAGGACACAGATGTCACTCAATGACAGCAGATGAACTGGGAAGTTATGAATCTAGAAGTTACACAATGAGAAACTTTCATAAACACCAACTCAGATTGCCGAGGTCATTTAAAGGGGCAGAATAAAAAAAGAAAAAAGGCAAATGAAAGGCTATTTTAAAAACAAAACAACTTCCTGTTCACACAGATCTCTTTATTCTGAAGAAATAAATGCTGGTCAGAAAAGATCAGCGGGTAGTAGATACCATAAAAAAAAGCTTAAATAAAAATAAAATAAGGGGTGAGTCAGACAAAACAGACACGTCCTGATCCGTTTCATGAATAGTGCATGACTATCCAATTTATAGAGACAAAGAAGAACAGTATAAATTATGTGCAGACTTAACTTTTGATTCATCTACAGTAAATCTAAAAGATTAAGATTTTAATATTAAAAACATAATCAGTTTTTCCTAATTTAGGACAAAGATGACCTTAAATAAACAACTGCATGTGACAAAAATGATGCACATTAAACACGTGACAATAAATACTGTCACAGTCTTCATATTCTGTGTTATTTCTATTAGTTTTAGTTTGTTTTTGTTTAGTTTCAGACATTGACGAGTGTTTCTTTGGTGATTCAGAATTTTTACGCTTTGCTGCCTTTTTGCCCTTAAGCCTGAATCTGCAGTGATTCACCACACATAAGGACTTTGTAATAACCTGCAATGCCTGCTCCTTCACAACAGCCTTTGAAAGCCAAGGACTGAGGTGACAGCCAGAATCGTTTTAGTGTGTGAAAACGGTTTTTTCTCTGCACTACGATTTGTGAGCAAACTGCAACCGACATGACGGCCATGCATTTAGGCCTGCACAGGTCAGAATGGGTCAGATGATCCATGGGGGACATAATCAGATGAACACCGGACCAAAAAATAAAAAAAAAAAAGACACAGAAACTGACACTTCACGCAACCCATGCAGATGAACAGAAAAATAGATCTAAAAAGAGCGGTTAACGTAAGCAGGAACGAAGCCAGGAAGTATGGTAATGATGACGTAGTTTGGAGAATGTCACAATAAAAGCTTGTCAAATAAATGAGATAAAACTTTAAAAAATGATCAGTGATTCGCAAAGTCTCACAACTAGCTCATACATTTTTGAATCATTTTGTTACTGTTTTTTTTTTTTTTTACTACAAAAAAGAATGCAGAACAATCTGCACATAAAGCCTACAAAGACACTCATTTAAGGAAGTTAGAACTGCTGAAAAACAAAATAACAGGAAGAATGTGGTGCAGTGGAAAGGGCAGTCGGCCTGTGATCGAAGGATTGCAGGTTCGATTCCCTGTGTGTGTCGAAGTGTCCTTGGGCAGGACACTGAACCCCACATTGCCTCTGATGGAAGGTTGGCGCCAGTGTTCGGCAGCAGAGCTGCCATCAGTGTATGAATGGGTGAATGGGTCTGTGACTGTAAAGCGCTTTGGGCCTTCAATGAAGGTAGAAAAGCGCTATATAAGTATACATTGTATATGTAAGTATACATTTACCATTCAAACATTAGCATTTTAATTAACTACATAAATAATAAAGACCCACTCTGATGAAAAACTTGTTTTTGGTGTTTTCAGATATTCTTGAGACATTTTTCTCATTGTAGAGGACATTTTGAAAAAAAAATGTTTAAAACTGCATTTGTGAGTATTTTTTTATTCATATGTTGTGAAGTAGGAGGAGTCTAAAAATGCTGTTTGTAAAAAGATCTTATATGTAACGTTGAAAATACACTGGACTTCTTGCTTGCCCACAACTCAGGGCTGAATTTCTAATAAACTACTGCTGCTATACAGGTAACTATGTCCTATAAAATGATACAGGTGTTTAGATTTGGCTAAAGACAGCATAATCATAATGAAATGACCACTGGGAATGCTTTTATAATAGATCAAAAAATGATCACAGTCGCACTAAGTGATGACTCTTTGCTTTCCTTATTTCCTACTTTCAAAAGTCTTAAAATTGTATAAAACTACTGGAAAAGGTATTTTTATTTTGTTCCAGTGTGATTTCCTGATGTGATAAACAAAGAGGAAGATACTAGTAAGTTATAAATACTGGAAATGCCCAGAAGTGGCAAACAAACAACTTTTGTGTGTTTGTTGTGCAACTTCTGTTCAGTTGGCCTAAACTCAATCCAGATTCTAAAAACCACGGATTTGACTTTCAGCAGCAGGTGATACAGAGGCTTTAGATCTGTCCTGCTATCTTTAGGCCACTATAACCAGATCACATTACTACAAAAATAACATTCTGATTTTTAACCAGCCAAAGTTTCTAAGAATCTTCTGCAAGTCTTCAGCCAAAATGAAATTAAAAAACATTCTACCAAACACGTGGCTCAACTTCAGCCAGCCAGTCTCCCAACAAGTCATTAGAGTAAAGGCTGTGGAGTCAAATTTCACCCTGTACAGAGGAGTATGTGTGTGTTCTGCCAAAATGATACCTTCCAAGCTGGTTAAGAGCTCATTATTTAACACTTTGTCATATGCAAGTACAGCCGGCTGAACGGCAGTCACGTTAGCTGCTTATCGCTTGCTTACATGTGACGACTATAAATCATCTCTGATGTTTTCATGCCACAGCAGAAAAGTATTTCACATTTTCTCAGAACAAATATAATAAAAAACATTGGAGCGCTTCTTCTTAAACACATGGTTGTAATAAAACCCCATGTTGATGTTTTTCAGCACAACTAACCGATGGAACACAGAGCCTGTGAGTGGATTGTTATCATGTTTTTCCCAAAAAGTGAAGAAACTACTCCTGGATTAAGTGCGCATTTCCCTTATTTCTGTCAAACAGAAAAAAATATCTGCAGTCTTTCGTTTTTGAAAATGATGAGTAATATTTCTCATAACAGACATTTCTCAGCAATAGATACTTCATTTTTCACTGGTAATGTGTGAAGACACAGCAATAAAGGAAACTGAGTCATGGGAACTTCAAGAAAGACAAATTTTAATCATCAGCTGATTTAAAAGATCACATGAAAGCCAACTTCAGTTTCTTGTGTTCTGGTTTAACATTTAATAAGCTTGGTAAAAATGTGATTGAAGGTTGAATTCTCTAAGTAGACCCCATTCTTGACACTAAGTATCTTTATATCTGATAGTGTGCACACATGTGTGCCCATGACATTGGAGGACTTATCAGTGAACTGCATACATACAACACGGTTGGTGGGCAGCTCTGTTTCTTTGGCATGTTTGTTTATTTGATGCAGTCATTTTTCATCTCTTACTTCAAGATACAAATATTTATCAGTTTAAATTAAAATGGCAGCAGCCTTATCCTCTTCATTTTTAGTACAAGTTCTTTTTTTCTGGTTTTGTTTTGAGGCCTGGGGGTTAATGTTGGCAAAACTGATTCTTGAGGTTTGAGAAACTTTAAAATTATAGTATTGAGTTGCAGTAGTCTGCTAAAAACTCAATATAATTTAAATTCTGGGACAGAAGTTCACACTTGTGTACCAGAGAGATTCTAAAGATAAAATCTACTCCCTACTGCAGGCAGCGTGAGGCCTGCCCAGCATGTTCTCTTCAATATAAAAAGACCAAAAACACTTTTTCTTTTAATGGAGTGGGTCTTTGACTCCTCTCCATTTGGTAATGATGGATCACACATAGACGATGTCTTCTGTATTTGCTATGACATATCTGCGGGCTACTTCACTCTAATTCAGTAATAAAAAAGCTGGAGGAAAGTCTGAGAAAGAAAAGAGAAGTAGAAAAATTCTGTGCAAAAGTCAAGTTAAAGCTGAGGGAAGGATGGAGGAATGTGATCTTAGCCAATGGGGGCGCAGACTCTGTGGACCAATGACGGGAAGCACAGAAGGTCAAAGTGGCCAAAAAGCACAGCGCTCACACTTGTTCACCGTGACTTCTGCATGGCACAGGGAGGTTCAACATGTGACTTACACGTGTTCGATTCTCCCTGGGGAACAATTGCAGTTTAGAACAGAGACAGAAGCTCTCACAGACAGCGCTTTCACACACACACAATGCCCTGATGATCACACACTCGTCTGTGTTTTTGCCCATGACCGTGAAGGAAGCATGAAAAATCAGCATTAGAAAAGCAGCAGAGTGGCACAAATCTTCATTTCATGTTTACACATGGAAGGCCTAAATCAAACCTTTTTAAAGCAACTTGAAAGTGTTTTTTTTTGCCTTTCTCTTAAGTTCAAGTTCAACGTAAATAAAGTCTTTTTTTTTTACTATTTTTAATATTATAATGTTATTAGAATGATCAAAAAATTTTAGTAGTGACCGAAAAAATATAAATCGCATATATTAGGAATCTTCTTTTTTATTGGGGACAACAAAGGTAATGTATGTAGCACCGTATGTAACACAACAGTATCTGAACACTGAAAATCTTTTTACAGGGTTAAGAGTGAAAACAAATGTTGCTCTACATTTTTATTTTGAGGCTGAAAACTACAAATAATCCAGGGTTTGAAAAAAGAAAATAATTAATAATTAATTTATTTGCTTTTTGCCAAAGCAATTCTTTCTATTTTCAAGGAAAGGGAAAAAAACCCCATCAAAATTAATGAATTAAAAGAATTAAATTAATTTAGTAGTTTGATAGTGACACCAGAACAAATAGTTTAATAAATATGGGATCGACCTGAGGTTTCCTGTTTTTGTTCATCTTTTCTAAATTTTAAAGTCAATAGAACTTCCTTTACCTTCTGAAATAGAAATCTCTACTGGTACTGGCAAGTTCAGTTAAACTTTGTGTACTCAATGGCTGAATGAACTTAAAATTTAAGAATTAACAACTAAGTTTAAACAGCTACTCTTTACAGATGTTCAGATCGTCAAATGTCCAACAAACAACTTTAAAAAGATAAGTGACTTGGAAAATCATTGGTTTCCAAAAGTTTAAAAATATGTACAACTCAAGATACAGTTAATCATTGGATTTTCTGTCTCCTAAGCTTAAAACTACAGGTCTGACCATTTCTTTGCTAAAATTGTAAAACAGGAGCAGACGAAAAAATACAGTATAAAAAAGTTTGTTTTCTGAATGTAGAAAATACGCTACGGGCCACAAGCTACCTGCTCCAACCCTGGCTAATGCATACACTTGTAGACGACTAGATCCATGTATCATTTTCACATCCAATCTGGAATCTGGTTAAAAACTGTATGACATAGCTCCAATATTGCTCACCATCTTTGTTGTACTGCTAATGTTATATTAAAGGACGTGAGGCGCTGTAAGCTAGCGGGAGAGTGTGCCAAATTAAATTGTGCCCACAATTTAAGAAGCAAATTTCTAATGAACTAACAATGCTCTGCAGAAACTATGTTGTAGAAAACGACACAGTTTTTGACTTTGGCTTAAAATGACATAATCATAACTAAAAAAACCACAGGGAATGATTAAAATAGATCAAAACACTGACAAACCTACATTGAAACAAATGTTAAACAGACTGTGTCAAGTAGTGGCAAAACCAAGGCTATAAAACAGACTCACAAACAACATTTTAAGGTAAGTACTAACACAAAGGTTGTTAGGACTGCAGGGTGTTCAGGTAGACTTTTCCTGATAAGGCAAGGAGGCCTTTAACATCTTCTCAGGTAGCCGTGTTGTGTTACAGCAGGTAAAAAAACAAAACAAATGCAAAACAAATGCACACAGCCATGACAGACACACAGAAACACCCCTGGGTTTCAGCTCTTTTGTTCCTGACTGACTTTCACACTTAGCAGCAGAACAGCCCCTTTGACTGGATACACCAACAAAATCTAAAAAAAAAATCAAGAGTGATGCCTGAGGAGGAGTGTCTAGCATGCTTATTTGATCAGTTCAATAGACCACTTTACTAAGAGCACTACAAAGAGCCCTGAAAGTGCATTTGCTACTTTCAGGAGTCTGTATTTATAGGAAAAAAAATGCCTTTTCATTGTGAATCCTAAAAGACTCAAAAGCTGCATCAGTTCAAACACCAGTCACTGGATTAACAGAGTTGTATTTACTGTGGCACAGCATGAGTCTTTATCAAGGAAGATAAGCATCTGACATAATGAAGGGTACAAGAGTGAGATCATAGCAGATATTTACACCACGTGTTAAATAAAATTGCACTTTTGGGAATAAATTAGAGTATACAGCTCTGATGATCAATCCACCAGACGAGACTGTATCAGTTTCTGTCCTGATATCGACACCGTTTACATAATTAATACAATGATCTGCGTCCCAGCTTGACTCTTTCACCGTGTGACCTAGTAAACAGACATAACTGTGTCAGACACTCACCCCATTGTGAGCCGGGCACTCTGCAGTGCTGAGGTGACTGGTTGAAGAACCTGAGGTGGGTGTCTCTTCCTTATCCCACGAACTCATGGGATGACAAGATGTGCCGTTTGTGAAGGTCTCGATAAGATTCGACGTTCTGTGTCGCAGCACAAACGTTGGGCCTTCGGCCCCACTTGCCTGTCCTCCGTCCAGCTTGTATTGCCGGACTGACCCACACAGTAAAACAAAAGCAACTCTGCTTTTAATGGGCGATTTGTGGGGGGCGGCGCCACTGCGTACCTGAGTAAACTATACAAACATATATAATTAGGAAAGTTTAAATACACATAGCAAAAAAGATTCAAGGAGGATTTTTTTTTCTTTTAATGAAGGACAAACCTGGATTTAAGGTTGATGTTGGCTGGACGAACAGTTGACTCAGAACTTTAGATGGGAGAGGGACTACAAAAAAGAAAAAGAGAAAATAAACATTAGTTTTCATTATGCATCTTTAAACCTAAATGTAATCAGACCTAAAAGTAAATATCACCCAATAAATGTATAGAAAAAAAGTATAATCCACGCAAGAAAGTACCGGAATTAAGTATATTTTTGGCTTTAATTCATAAGATTCATGAAATTCCAGCATTATGACACAAATTCATTGTCTAAAGCGCTTAACTTTTAAGACCAAATATCTGTTTCTAATGTCTTAAATGGTGAACACTTTATGCAGGGCCTGGATTTCACTGTGGAATTGCGTGTATCGCGCAAAGTAACATAAATACCTGCAAACGGAGCTCTTATCAGGGAGGAAATTCCAGCATAAAATTTATGTGTGATCACGAGCCTCAAAAGTAGTTGATCGCCGGTGAAAATTCACCGCCTACAAGTGAAGCACTTTTCTGATGACGAACAACAGTTTTCTTTAGTACTTCACAGTAAAAAAAAATCTTTGAGCGATGTAATCATGAATTCATGTTCACTTTGAGAAACATTCCTGCTTCTCTGCTGTCCGCATGCGAGGAATACAAGCGCACCCCGTATGAGACACCCCCCTCAAATTAATACTTTGTACACAGCTTTGCAGAAAAAATATGAAAACAACATTTATTTTTACATTTGACGTCTGTTTTGAATAAGACTCTTGACTGTCTTGAACACGAATTTCTCCATGCTTGAATTTCCCCAAACCTTGGCTACAGATGTGTTTTAAACATATGTTTATAAAGACACTGGTGTAGTGCACATACTATGAAATGCAGCTGCAGAGTCAGATCAGTGTACACTTACACTCCTTATGCAGCCCCGTTCACCCTCAGGAAAACACATGCTGAGCTCCAGGAGGGCCAAGTCAATGTAAACAAGTTCATGAGGCAAGCAACGGGCGGTTTCAACCAAACAACCTTCATGTCATACCTTAAAGGCTTTTAGAATGAGGAGAGGGTAAGCATACATATGTGTGTATGTCTCTATTAACAAAAGATTGAATCTACAAAAATCAAGTGAATAAAATATCAATATAGAAACAAGAACTACAAAAAAAAAAAAAAAAAAAAAAAAAAAAAAAAAAATCGAAGCAAAAAACATTTCAGATTCGATTAAAACAATTATTCTGTGTAATCTGAAATGGCTGGTTAGAGGTAAATGTACAAAAATCTATTTAAATTAGTATTTTTTTTTTATTACAAGGATTGTCTGACTAAATTACTGCTTGTCACTTGCATTTCACATGCACATTTTCTAGAATGTCCTCATATGCTAGCTTCCAACCAGATATATTTAGAAAAAGAAAACATTTTTAGTAAAGAAATGCTTCCAGGATAATTATCTCTTTCATCACTACTACAAAGAGATGACTTTACAATTTAAAAGCAGAAAAAATATATTATTCATGGCCATGAATATGGCATTACTATCAAGGTGGAAAAACACATTTTTTGTTGTGTGCATTTGTACTATTTCTCTATGTTGGATTTTTAAGAACAAATGTCTTTCAATTTTGTAATCAAGCAATGAAAATGTGCCACTTAGTCACTTAGTGCCACTTAAAAAAGCAATATAAAATTTATAGCATGTTTTTTGATTAGCTGGATCAAGAATTTTGAAAATAACCTTTTTTGTATATTTTACACAACAACAAAAAAACAATTGCTTCCTAATTCTGTGAAGGAGCTCCACCGGATTGAGGACAACCATAAAGAAGACGCTGCTCCAAGTATAGAGCCGACACGTGATGCTCATCAACAACAGGATGAAAGATGACTCATCGGGTGGTTTCTTGCGGGCAAACTATGATCACACATTCAAGCTACGCAAAATCCACTAAGTGTTCTGTCCAGGCCCTCCCTGTAATCTGTTCTTTTAAATATACCAGCATCTGCCTGACCCCAAATAAACTATCTTTAAGACTTAAAAATAAAACATATTTTTAAAAGATATACATTCATGTACTGCTGGATTATGGAGGTTAGACTAAAAACCTCACATGGGCCACACTGACTACTTCTGACATTAATTCCCATGAAATGCTCTGGAGCTGCACTTTAAAGTATATTTGTTGAATCCAATTTTAAAAATGAACATTTCATCCTTTTAATGCTATCACCAAGCCTGGATGTTACCTGCAGCTTTGCCACCAGTACTTCACTAAAACCATGAATGCTTCTGACCCTTTTGTTAATACCTGCAAGGGGAACTTGAAGTGGTGATAGCAATTTTTAGATTAAGCTTTAAAATCAGTGTCAATCATGCTTCTTTTAATCTTAATTAATCTGAGTGATCAGATTAAAGGATTGAGCATTCATTTTTTAAAAGTAGTGCATAAAAAAATGGCGTTTTATATATATATATAGATCTCCAACTTTAATGTTGCAGGAGCTGTAACTTATAAGTATATATATCAAGAGCTGATTTTATTGACACTGCAAGTAACTTTAGTAACCTTTAGTAACATAGTGTTCATTTTTTTCTAAAATAAAGCATAACCTTTGGATGTGCCAGCTGCAGTTGTGAGATTTATAATGAAATGATAACAGGTGCCCCTCCCTGGAAGGAGCTGCATTAGGACTCTGAACCCCATCCATTGACTTTTTCTAATCAGATGAAACCTGTGACTTATTCTATACGTAATCTTTAACTGTTAAGCCTCGTTTCCACTGAGGGGTCTGGTTCGGTAAAGTCCAGTAAGGAGTGGTCCAGTACGGTCCAGTTAATTCTGGCGAGCGTTTCCACTCAGTTAAGCCTCGCTTCCAGCGAGCGGTTTATTTTCATGGTACATGCGTGGTGTAGACTACTAGCGTGTTTGCTTCATGTCCCCGTTTCACCCCTCCATCCCCCATTAACGAAGAATGTCCGTTACTGATCCATATTCATCAAAAACAATTCTGATCATGGTTTTTAAAACATTTATTAAAGAACATTGGACTACTGCTCCAAAAAGGTTTTTTCTTTTAAAATTCAAAACAGCAGCTTTTTTTTACTGACGCAGATGAGGAGTGTCACTCTGTGCCTTAAACCAGAAGTGAGTGTTTCTTCCTTTATCAAATAATAAACACCTGCTCCGGATGATAATTATCCTCTGCGATTATCTTCTTCAACGTGTCAGGATTTTTTTTTGGCCGCTTCTGAGTCAGCTGATACTGTCAGGAGGGGACGCCTCATCTCCTTCGGACGCAAAAACTTCATACAAGCGTCTTGAGTTGTCTGAGTTTTTGTGACAAACCAGAAGAGTCACATGACTGAAAAAACAAATCTGCAACGCTGTACTTCTGGTAAAGCATGTATAACAGGAATTTAATGTTTGAAAAACAATTGCAGGTGGCAAAGAGGAATATCACCGTAAAAAGAAATAAACATTACCTTACTAGCGCTTTCTATATAAGTCGTCGTCACTTTCTACCAATCAACGGGTGGCTATAGCGACCGTTCAGTTCCACCTTTCTATGGACCTACGACCAAAGGGGGCCCTCAAGAGGCACAGATCGGCTCTGTTTAAGGCATCCATTTTACAATGGAAATGCTTAAAATAGCGGACCATACGGGACTGGGCCGCACCGGACCCCACAGTAGAAACGAGGCTTTAGGTCACCAAATGCTCCAAATCACAATCATACCAGCTTTTTTTTAATCATTGAGGACATTTTACACATCATAATGTTAGTGTATTTTTTTTGTACCCTTTTAAAAATGGAGCCGTCACCACAAGTCAAGCAATAGCACACCCATTTTGAACTACTGTAAGCTCGACCGTTTAACACACATTTAACAAAAAACAGAACCTGTTGGAATTACTTTAATTGCATGGACGGTCGAAGAGTTATGGTAATTCAAAGAACGCCAACAAAAGAGCTACATCTCCAATGTTAGGGTTAAACTAAAACTACAGGATAATGGGGTGAATGCATCTTTGTATTGATTTATAGCTCAAAAATTATAAGACAAGTGAGTCGATGGTCATCCAAGAGAGATTGACAATTGGAGACCAAACAGCTTTAGACAGGTAAATCATAATGCAAAGCAGCGGACGGTTGCCCTCAAACTATCTGCAAATGTTCATCCATTTAAGCTCCAAAATTATCTTAATTTAGCATCTTCTTGAAAGCAAAAATATAAGTAGAAATAAATTCAGGTGTCAAGGGGTTAAAGATTTGTCAGCAAACGCATGCATGTTTTTGATAAATCTCTTTAGGAAAAAGAACAAGTTATTAGCAGCTGTGTAAAAAAGAAGTGAAATCATAACAAGCAAAACTACAAATTGGTGGTTTATAAAAATAGCAAACTACAGCTCAGTGGGCAAGATTACAAATTGTATTCACCATATATTTTCTATTGAAAGCTACTTCTTAAGCTGCAACTATGTACAAATCCAATGTAAATGATGAAAGGACTTAGTGGAGAAAACACAAGTGTGAGGTTTAAAGAGACCCTCTCATTCATCTTTTGATCTACTGTAAAAAGTCTTCCCAGTGGTCTTTTAATTAGGACTATGCTGTTTTTTTAGCCACAAATCCAAAAACCTGTGTTGTTTTCTTTAGTAAAGTTTCTGCAGAGCAGCATTAGTTTGTTAGAAATTTGCCTCTGAGTAGTGGGTGGAACTGTTGGCCCCGCCTTTCCCTCCCCGTTGCTGAGACGCTTCTGTTTACACTCTCTCCTGCTAGCTTGCAGCACCTCACAACCTCAGCCGTAGTTACCGATGTGACAAAAATGGCGGGCAATATTGGAGCCATATAGTCATACAACTTTGAGCACAGATGCCAGCTCAGACAAGGAAAACAAGGACATACGTATGGATCTATTCACCTACAAGTATCAGAATGTAGTGGAGCAGGGAGCATGTGGCCTGCCCAGCGTGTTTTCTACATCACAAATAAGCTATTTTTCTAACTGCTTTTTTTTTTGTCTGCTCCTGACTCACAATGAAATACTCAGAAATGCAATTTTGAGCTTAATTTTCTTAAAATGTGTCCATCACCATCAGAAAAATGTCACAAGAATATGTTAAAAAGACAGAAAACACGTCTTTCCTCAGAGTGGGTCTTTAAATGACAGAAAGTTACTGAGTCTATGTTTAAAAAGAGGAAGTTGACTAAAGCAGACAGTCAGGGAAAATAAATGGGTGAAAGCATTATTTCTTCTTTAAAAGAAAAAACAAAACAGTATTAAGCAAAAACAGAAACTAAATGAACAACTCTGAGTGTGTTTTGAGTTAACAGCCAAACCACCAAAGTGTGGTTAGGCTTTAAGGTTTGCTTGAGAACTGCAACAATGCTTTAGTGTTGTGTCATAACAAACTAAAATGTAGGTCACACTATTGGAAGGTAAACAGTGATGTATTTGCTCTCAACAGGAATCAAATATAGGACAGAGGTCATGATGTCTTAAATGCTGTAAATTTGCTTAAACGTGTCACTAATGTAGACAAACTGGTTTATCCTGAAGCGGAAGACAAAGAAGCACTCATGCTTTTGAATATTTGCCATATCTAAATCTAAACAAGAAAACCAAGCAGACGAATCAGTTTACATACTGACATAAAAAGCGTCATTTCACTTTTTGTAAAAATATGTTAAGTTAAAGACATGTTTAAAAAGAGAATCTCAAAGAAGTCAAACATGATCTTAAAGTGTACTTTCACATAGATTTGTGGATTTGAAGGGACTATAGACGAAATAATAGAAGTCACAAAGATTTGTTGTAATTAAAGGAATTTAACAGTAATAGTGTTGTTGGTCAGCCTAACATATTTATAAAAACGGAATTTTTAAAAAATGGGAAATTATATACACAATTGTAAAAACTGTTGCGACAGTGACCCTTTTTTATTTTAGTTTTCTTACAAAAAAGGGTCACTGTCACAACAGTTTTAATTCTGGCTGCTAAACAGCGTTTCAGTCTTTTATTACAGTTATACTGTACATAAATATTTATTAAACTTAAGGTGTCTGCATGTAACAGCTGTTCTTCATTAAGTCATACTTTCTCCTGAACTCACACAGGTCCTGCTTTGGCACAAGTTTTGGCTTTCTTGGGGTCCTCAACTGAAATGCACATTAGAGAAGCTGACAGAAAATTGATACAGATGGGTTTTGTTTCACATCCAAAATGAATCAGTTTCCTTTGATTATAAAAACAGACACATGCACAGGGTGTGTTCTTCCTTTTAGGATTATCTTTACTCAGTGACACCCACAACCATCTACAGAAGAAGTCAGATCAACTATTAGCTCAAAAGAACTTCTCTTCATGGTCTGTATGAATTAGTCTATAGCATTACTGTCAGTTGATTTTGTAAATTTTTAACCAGGGTAAGCAGTAAAGCAACCCATAATGATCGTGTGTGTCTAAAGCTACTGACACACAGGACATTTGACGTTCTTGACTCTTCTTAAACCAATTAATATTCTTAAATGCGTGTTCAAGAATGTGCATTTTTCCCATGGTGTTCACACTGGACAAGCAGGGAGGGGCTTCTTTTTCTACTGTTTATTAGCGCATGACTCCGAGTCATAATTCCAGCTGGGCACGAACTGCAATTATTAATTTCTCCTCCATCCATCAATTTTCAAACGGTTGGTATTCTGTGAAACAAAAGGGACGCCATTGAAATGCCACTATCAAATCCAAGTCTCCAATTGGTCAAAATTCGACCTGGTTTAACTTGCAATGCACGTTTTGGTCAGGCGTTTTGTAAGAAAAGCCAAACAACAGTTTTTAAAACTTGCTTGAACATGTGAGTTTGGAAAGCAAAAACCCAAACCGTGCATTAACATAGACTTTTCATTGGAAGTGGCTGCTTGAATACGTGAATGTAGCTTCACACTAAATGTGATGCAGGCCATAAAATCAAACTACATTTGTGCACACACCCTAAAGAAAACAAATTCTTTAATATCAAAATAAGTTTACACTAATCCCCCTCTTGTGAATGAAGTCACAAAAAAGTCAAAAAGGTTTTATGGTAACAAACTTAGAAACAAGACATAACATGTGAATAACTGTCAGAAAACAGCTTTTGAATTGCGCTCTTTGAAAATTACACTGAGCCTGGTTATTATCAAGTTCTTCTGTCCAGCGCCTTCACTTACTTTTACAGTTTCTGTATGGGAGTACTTGTGAATAATGCAATAATGCAGATTTATGTCTAGAAACATCAGTTTTAACATGGTTTGTTTACAACCAGTCTTTTAATCTGTGCCAGAATCTTTCACTGTTCAAGATTTGTTTCATTAAACTTTAAGTTTCTTCTGACCCTGACGTTCCTGCTTGCTTAAATTCATGCCGACATCAATAACTTTTGTGTGTGCTCCGGTTTTTCAGTTCCCTGCAAAATTATGAATCATTTAGGTGCAACAACCTCAACTAAAAACTTGAGTTCATCCTTCAGCTTCTGGACATTTGACTCCTCTGCCTTTACTCTGTCACTTTAAATATTTTTGCTGGGCAGACCCCACATTTGTTTTTACACACTCCTGGGTCTGCAGTGTAACTCACATCACTGGGCTTAAAGCTGTGCTATGTGTTCCAGTGGGTAGGTGACCAGGCTTCCTTTCAAATGTGGGGCAGCTTCACACAGTTTAGACCTGCAGTTATAGACCGCTGATTTTATAGCTCACTGACCATGAGGTTGCATTAGGACTGGTACCTAAAAGGAGCTTAACATACACCTCCATCAATTATTGTATACATGAAAGTGCCTTGTCCTTGGTCTCTACATAGCTATAACTGAATGTAGTTAGCAAGAATAATTGCTGGTGCCTGCATGAATTTTACTTGCAGCCCCACCCATGAGCTTCAATTATACATTTGAGACTTTTTTCCAGCAAGTTTGGCTTGTTTTATCACCTCAGACGAACTCTATGGAGTAAAAATGTTCAAAAAACAAATGAAAAAATAAAAGAGTGCCCCCTTGATGCCCTGATACAACAGTGAATTTCTGATCAGGCAGCCAGAAGTCTTATGATCCAGAGCTAAACAAAGAGCACCAGTGTAATATGAAGCACACACACAACTTCTGTCCTTTACAATTCAAATACAGAAAGGCTACTAGGAATAACATGCTTCTGACAGGCGTAGCAGTTGGTGAATTAAAAAAAAAATACATGTAGAGGAATATAGTTATTAATATTATCCATGTCAAACATTTTAGGAGACAGGAAAAATCCTTCAAGAATTTATGTTAAAGACTTTCCAGACATAAAGAAAAAAATTCAGAAAGGAAAAAAGTGAAAAAAGCACACTTCAGATGAAGAGCCATGAAATAAAAAGAAACAAAAAAAAAACAACCCTCAAGTTTGTCTTAACCTTTCATTTAGGGATCCCAAGTGGGTTTTCTTTACTTTTAGAGGTTTCAGAAGAACACAGAATAAAGCCAATGTTGAAACATATGTGGAAAACATCCAAAACCAGAAAACATATTCTAGAAAAACAAATATTTCATCATACTTTGCTTAACGGTTAAGACGCCAAGCTTTTAACTAACTGCAATCTCACAGCTATGACTTAAAATAACTTGCAAACTGCAGAGCAGCCGAAAATAAACAACAAAAACTGTTTCGAAAGAAATGAGCTAAAAGTCCAAGACAGAGGATGACCACTTTACCAGAAAAAGATTATTAAAGTAAAACTCATGATTACAAACCACCACCAGCTAAGTCTCAATTCATACAGTGAAATCAAATAAAGCAGGTTTACAGCATCAATCACAAAATTTGAATTTAAATACAAATTGTTGTTTCAGGGCATAATGAAATTATGCCCTCCAACTGGAGGTGGCCGACATACGCTACTATTGGGTAGCAACAGTCCAATGTGAAAGCCATGCGCGGTCAAGAATGTGGGTCACATGCCCGGTTTGAGCATACCATCAGATTGCCACAAGTGACCTAAAGAAATTAAACCAGTTAGTTGTTCTAGCGAAGTATCATCTACACACAACTCGAATTACTGTGTCTTTCACTACTATACACCCTTTGAGGAGTTAAGAGTATAAGATGATTAGCAATGAACAAGGTAATAAAACCATAAGCTTATTTGTCTGAAAGTATGCCAGTGTTGTCCCCCTACATGCCTGTTTACGCAACAACATTATAAAACAACCAATTTGTAACAAATTACATCAGCTGTTTTTTTCCCCCAAACATTTTAAATAACAAGTATTTTAAGAGTTTTTACAGACAACAAAAGCAAACTTTAGAAGAATAAAAGAAACAGGACAACTACTTCCTTTTTGTGATAAATCAGCTTGCAAACTATACATTTAGTGCTACGCTTTAGTAACTTTAATATGTTTCCCCTTTAACTTTAATTTAGAATTTATAACGTATAGTACATTAAAACCCACATGTATCTCCTAAACTGTGTTCACTGACGTATCCAGGTGTCAGAGTAAAACATTATAGCAACAAGTCACTTTTTTCCCCACTCGCAGAACTTGCTCAAAAATACCCAGTATGACAACAATATATCAAATTGAAAAATAAAAAAAAAAAGTTTATCGTGATGTCATTCTATTTTCAGTTTCGCTTCAGGTTAGAGATTCCTGGAAAACGTCTATTCTTTCGTATGGTTTAGGTAGAAAATGTACCAACTGTCAACTACCTGCCTCATCAAATATTCATGAGAGGCTTTGTAGCAACCCAGAGACTCAGGGGAGCACTAACATGGGACATTCAGTTAAAATGAAATGTTGGAACATAAGGTAGAAAAGAAATCAAAAACTTAAACTAGAAACAGTTACATCTTTTTTTTTAAGTAAGATTCAAATCGGTTATAAACCACGAAGGGAAACTGTGAACTTCTTCATGTTTCTGGTTAAACTAGATTTTTTTTCTCAAAAACATCAAAACAAAAAATATTTTACTCATTTTTAAAACTGTTTGACCACTACAGTATAATCAAATAAACAATCACATAAGTGAAGGTTAACAGAAGTTGTTTTGATGTTATTTGCCCTTAAGTTTCGCTTAGCCTTTACATTAAAAAAAATCCACACAAAAAATAATTTAAAGAAAAATTAATCGTGACGACCGGAAGGGGAGAAAAAAGTAGTTGCAACTTAAACAGGGTCTCTAAAAGTCAACACAACACTGGCAAACAAGCCAGCGAACACAGAAACCCTAAACTCGAGCCACACTCCCTGTATGTTGACAGCGATGAGTGGAGGAGTTTTCACACGAGACATTCCTCTAAAACATTAGATTTTTAATCATTCAGTATACAGACATAAAAAATATTCTGTTTAGACGAAAACAAAAATGATCCGGGAAGCTACTAACAGGCTCTGATTTGGTTTGTTTACACCGAGCTAGCGAGCTGGCTAGTCCGCTAACGAGAACTACCGCCTCCGAAAGAATCCAGAAAACTCTCAAACAAATTATTTGTTCGTTTTGACATTTTCCGTAACCGTTACGTTTGTGTTTCAATCAACTAAATGTCGTATTTAACAGCGTAATAATGCGTTGTAGAGGGAAAAAACAACGCTTTACTTTTTTTTTCTTTTGTCGTTGGCTAGCATATTATTCCCCTCTGTTGTTTTGACAGCTAGAATTAGCTGGATAGCAAAGCTGCTAGCTGGCAGGTTACATTGATGGTGAGTAACATTACTCTAGTGAAGTATAATAAAACTACTCAAAACAGAGAAAAAAACAATAAAAAATACGGTTTCACAGGCTCAAAGCGTGAGTTGTAGTATTCACCTGGTCTCGGTGGGTGATGAGGAGTACGTGTTCTGGGCAGTGTATTACAGTTGTCTGGGAGTTTTGAACACAGCACTATCCCCCTCTCCACTCCGAACGGTTACTGACCGTTTCTAAGGTGGACCGACTCGACCCACGACGGAGGGAGGAGCTTAGCCAATGATGTCGCTCGCATGAGCTCCACTATCCAATCAGAAACCTTCTTTAAAATGTTCAGACCAATCACTGACTAGTAGGAAGTGAAAGAGACATTTCGTTCACCAAGAAACACTTTTGGAGTTTGAATAGGGAAAAAACTTACAACATGTAAAATAATCCGTGCGTACATGTATTAAGATTTTATTATTAATACATTATGATAATTTATTATGTACATTATCGGAATTTCATTCTAACTGCGCCCAAAATCTTTTACACTTTTAATAAGTTACAATTCACACTTAGGACTATTAGTTTTTCATTTTGATTTTATTATCCATTGCAACTCCCCTTATCAAAAATTAGTCTATTTGAGTGTACTACAAGTATTTTGTGTCTATGCTAAAAGTGAGGCAGTATACTTGAAGTTTATTTTACTAAGTATAATTGAGTATACAAAGTACAAGTACACCAAGAATTCTAAAGACTATGCAGGTGTAGTGTAGGAAAGTATCATAACGGAATACTACCTCAGAATAAAATGTAAGCATTTTAAGATTACAATATATAGATACTGCGTAAAAAAGTAAATTCATGCATACTGCCTCAATTTTAGTATAGACTAAATATACTTGTAGTAAACTTCAATAGACTGCTTTTTGGCTGAGAGGCACCCAAACATGATCCTTATTAGTTTTCCCAGTTAGTATTAGCAGTTGTAGTTTGATTCTGACCTCACAATTTGTTTTTTACAGTTTTATGGAGTTACTTTTCACAAATAGGACTATCAGCTATAGATTTTCTCGATTCATTCTCTGATCAAAAAGTAGTCTATTCAAGTGTACTACATGTATACTATGCTAAAAGTGAGGCAGAATACTTGAAATGTACTGTTTACTTACTATCTATACATTTTAAACTTCAAATTCTAATTTAGTCTATAGAAGTATTCAGTTAGTTTACTTCCTACACTACATGCACAGAGTCTAAAGCGGGGCCTTTAGGACCAGTGTCCTACATGTTTTCCAATCAACCTTCTGTTGAAGCTCCTTATTGGCTAAACACACCTGATCCAGGTAATCAGCATCAAATAAGGCAGAAATTTCTGGAAAACCAGCAGGATGCTGGCCCTGGAGGACTTGAGTTTGACACCCCTGGTCTAAAGTATACTTGCTATACTTACACTCAAGTAGACTTAATCAAATAAAATTCAAGTGTACCATTTTTGGCTAAGGCTTTTGTTTTTTATTGTTCATTGCAACTATTACAAGCATTAACTCGAGGATATGTGGGTACATTTCAGCATATGTTGGATTTTCAAAAAGACAGTGAAATGCAGTTATGTCTTTATACTGAGAATCACTTTTTACCTTATCTGCCTTGTTGATTTTACAAGTGAACACATCCATATAGCACTGCATGTTGGAAAACACGTTACCACTCCCAACAAATCCCATGTCTAAATGCAATTATGTTTGTCCCTAATGGTTGCACAGTTGCTAGCTGGGCGTGCTGCAATACAACACAGGTCAACATTGCCTCATTGGGCTTGTTTTTCAGGTTTTAGTATCACCAAGAAACATGCTGAACAGCTTTTTGGCACAAGCTTTTGTTTTGAGACAGCCTTTCAAACAATCAGAGAAAGCCTACCAACAGAGAAACCATTGTGGTTATGATCCAGTTGGTAGTGATGCTCTGCAGTCAGAAAGCTGTGCATGACATTTCTGCAGAACTTTGAACTGATCACTGCTGTGCAATCATGTTTTCTGATTATCTTATCAGTGAACTTTCAGTGACAGTCATAGAAGCTGAACTTAATTTTACAAAAAGGTGAACACCTATATAAGCGTAGTCAACGCATTGAAAATATAATTGAGCCAAATGAAGAAAAGTTTAATTTGATAGCAAAACAATATGCATGCCACATTAATTACATTATTTTCAAAGGATTGGTTTATTTCTTTATATTTGAATGAGATATCAGTTTGCCTTCGTGGCTACTATGGATTTATTCCTTTTTGTGTCCAATAAACGGCATATTTCTGGACACGAATTGAATTGACTTGTTTTTCCATGAACCATATTTGATATGTCAAAAGATCTGGACCCGTGACAGCGTGTACATTACCAATTATAGAAAGATAGCATTGATTTTTTTTTCAAAACCAAGTTAGACATCTGAGTATATCCTTATAAACAGACTGAAATTGAGTTTTTGAGGAGTTTGGCAAACACTCAAACCAGTTTAAAACATTTTAAACTGGTTTTCTAAATTTATGGGATCAAATTGGATGATTTAGTTTAATTTCTAAATTAATTTGAATTCATTTTGTTTAAAGTTGAAGCCTTTTTCGCATTTTTTAAAAATGTAATTTTGCTTTCTTTATGAAACCACTTCATTAGCTTTCAAACATGGAGATTTGCTTAAAAAAAAGAGAGACCTTCTACTCTATGGCCCTCCAGTGAACTTGCAGCAAGTTTGCACAACCTTGAGTTCTTAACACACAACAATTTTGAGGCGATAAACCATTAAAGTGTTTATTTGTTGCTGTTTGAGTGTGCTGATCTGTTTTTGTCAAGGTTTATATTCCTTTGGTTATCAGTCCCTTATAGGGGATGTGCTCTGTGCCAGCTAGAGATGTACTCCAGATTTGATGCCTAATTGCTGTGTGTTATCATTTCACATGACAGTGTGAGACTCATAAAGCATGTTTGATGTGTATGTGTTTCTGTATTTTTCAAAGCAATAAAACATGCAATCTTCACAAGTTTTTCTTCACATTTGCGTCCCTTTAATGAAACCTCAATAGGTGTCATTTTTAAGACTATTTCATGATTGCATCCAAAAAGTAAAGGAAAATTTTCCACTTTAACTCAGTTGATCATCAGTGCGTCACACTAAACCGACCACACCCAACAACAGATTCTTGTTGTCTGACTAAAACACACAAAAATGCTTTAGCAAAAGATAGAACACAAGTCTGAAATACTTCAGTTTAATGTATGTATATATATATTATATATATATATATATATATATTTAAGACATTACAGAAGTAGGCTGATGGAAATGTGACATGGATGCACCAACATTATGATTTTTATCATAAACTGGATGCATTCAGGGTGTGAGAGAACAGAAAAAAAACATCAGAATGACACTCCCTAATCTGCTGTCTCCAGTTTTTCTTCTTTGCAATGACGTCCTGTTGAGAAAAAAAAATTAATTATGTGAGTAATTAAATGAGGTAGGTCCACGACTATCAAAGTTTTGCAAAACTTGAATTCCTGTGATTTGTGGTCACTGTTTGATTATTGAAAGTTTTTTTTGTATTTTTATATTTAATCTTCCTCAGAATTCCCTATTCATCCCTATTATTCGTCTATTTTGTTTGTTGGTTTGTACAAATAAATTCCTTACTTTTGATATGGACACATGAATCATATTCATTTCAAAATGAAGTCTAAAAATCAGTCTCCTTACTTTTGAAATTCTTCACAACCTGGACAACAACCGATGTCTACCCTCCCACACTTTAAGATCCTCCTTAAGTTCTCTCCTCTCCACTCCATCTGCTCCTCTTTCTCATGTGATCAATGGATCTACTCTTCGCTTTCCACATGACCTCCCCACAATAAACTCCAAATAATTGTTTTCAATAATTGTTATCAAGGTTAAAAACCCAACTTTCTAGGTTCCATTCATCCATCTTCAGAACCTGCTGCATCTGTTCCGGGCTCACAGGGCTGCTGGAACTAACCCAGCCACTGTTGGGTGAAGGTGGGTTGTGAACAGTTTGCCAGTCCGTGCAAGGCCACACCAATCAACCCATGAAGAATGTTTTTGAACTCTGGGAAGAACCAAGAAATAACATGCAATGTCCACATAGAAACCAGAACATTCTTGGTGTAAGGCAAGAGCGCCAACCCCGACACTACCATGCAGCCGTGTATTATCATCATTGCTGTTATTATTGGCGTTGAGTTTGGCTGTATAATGCACCTTCACAAAAAAGCAATCGTGCAAAGTTCCACAGAGACGGTCAGACAGTGGGCTTACTCAGTGATCCATTTTTTTTTGTGACCCATCAATGAGCTTCTGGTTGTGTGGGTGAGCATTTGTTTCACTCAGTTCTTAAGCTGGTGTGTCTTGAAGAAGTAAAAGGCTGATTCACACATTCAAAGTGCTTATTGTCAGGCAATGAGTAAGCTCACACTTTAAAAAAAAAAAAAAAAAGGGACACTGTTGTTTTTTACTTTTATTTGGAAAAATCATATCTAAACAAAACAAAAATCAAACCATTTTGCTTTTCTTATTCAGGCTTTCACAACATTTGAATGGAATTTTGCTGCTCTCTTATTTTGTATTTGGCTTTTTACCTTTTAGTCATTTTGAAAAATGACTATTTTTTTGCGTTCTTTGGATGGCTGTAGCTTTACATAGAATCAATCAAGCTGCCACACATCTACTTACCTTTGCAGAGTTGCATTTCCTGAAAGCAGTGACAGCTTATCCTGTGGTTGCAAAGGACACAAATTTAACCACTTTTCTTTCACAACACTTGATGGCTTACAAAGCTACTGCATGACATCCTACTTTTGTCAGAACTTTGCAAACATTTGTGATAAACTTCTACTCAATGACTCATATCTACTCCTTTTTCTTGAACCCTTGTTTTTTGTAATTATTCATGAAAACTGTATAATCTGATCTAGAAATGAATGTGCTGGAACATTTACTCCCGGAAAAATGTCAAACCTGTTAAGCTTGTGACTGACTCCTCTGAGTATGGTGTTTGGAACCCCTTTCTGGAAACTTCTCGGATTGCTAACGAGTGCTAACTACTGCCTTGGTTTGCATGTAACTAATATGAAATGAGCAGAAATCTTTTGTTTACATACAAATTCCAAATGATGAACATACTTGGACTGCAAAAATTCAATCTGAATAAAATTAAAAGATGCTTGTTTCAAGAAAAAATGTCTTGTAGCAAAATAATCTAAATTTGAGATATGTACAAAAATCATTCTTTTACCATTTTCTTACAGCATTGGCAGATTGTTTTGCTTCTTTAAAGGAAATTTAGGCTGGTTTTGCGGTATGAATTTGAGATTTTAAGTGGAAGTTTTTCATTCATCAAAGTCTACCTTTATGAAATAAGTATCACTCCGATTTGGGTGTGCGTAATTTTGATTTGTGCATAAATCTTGATTTGTGCTTAACTTCGGATATTTAAGTGCGTGATTCTTGATTTGTAATTCATAAAAAACATTTTGTGCATGAGTACAAAAATTACAATATTTTTTAAAAATACTAAATACAATGTACACATGCACAACTTAAAATTATGACAGCTTGAAACTAACTACATGTGTAAAATATGCACGAATCACTTGTTTGAAGAAGTTTGACCACATAAAACCAATCTTGGCCTCTTTGAACTGGCTGCCAGTGCAGGACCTGATTTTTATGAAAATTCTGCGGGTTCAGAAAATGGATGCATGGATGGTACTTTTGAGTATTTTTGTAGCAAACATTTATCTTCAAAAAGTACTTTAAGAGAAACAGCCCCTTGCTGTAGCTGACTGCGACTAAAATCTCCTGATGCTCAGTGTCCTGCAGAGGAGTGTGTCCAAGGGTCCACAAATGAAGCCTGCAGCCCATGTTCTATGAATCCTTCCAGCTCGTGAAATTTTCTTACCCTCCCCTCCCCTACACTATCCTACTCTACGCTCGCCTCCCCTACATTCTCCTCTACCCTCCCCTCCCCAACTCTCCTCTAACGTACCCTATCCTTCACTAACCTACTCAATCCTATCCTAACCTACCCTCCCCTACCCTCCCCTACCCTACCCTAACTTACCCTATCCTACCCTAACCTACCGTCCCCTACCCTAACCTACCCTATCCTACCCTATCCTAACCTACCGTCCCCTACCCTCCCCTACCCTAACCTACCGTCCCCTACCCTCCCCTACCCTAACCTACCATCCCCTACCCTCCCCTACCCTAACCTACCGTCCCCTACCCTCCCCTACCCTAACCTACCCTATCCTACCCTACCCTAACCTACCCTAACCTACCGTCCCCTATCCTCCCCTACCCTAACCTACCCTATCCGACCCTAACCTACCCTAACTTACCCTATCCTACCCTAACCTACCCTTCGGTGTTGCTAAAAGTACTCCTCTGTGCAGAGAATACAGGGTGCAGCAGGTGACCAGCGTTCTCCAGAACTTCCTTCAGCTCCGCCCTCATCCTCCGCTCCACCAGAGACTCCATCGACTCCAGGCTTTGACCCACCACTTTACCTGCCTTCCTGATCAGTTTAGTTTCTTCGTGTCATTTCCATACCTCCATTACCATACTTCATTGTGTGGGATGGTTTTCTTTGTTATATGCCTCTCCCTTCTTTCTCCAAACATAAGCAACATCTCTAAAAAATATATATATATATATATATATATATATATATATATATATATATATATATATATATATATATATATATATATATATATATATATATATATATATATATAAGATTAGCTAGAAGAAAAAGGTATGGGAGCAAAAATGGTTATTCTAGCAAATAAAATGACTGAGTGATAGCTGTTTATTTGTTGATTGAAATATATGGGATTTTGGCTTGGAGCCAGAAGGTGATTCCTATTTGGAATGTGAGGAGCGAGGGGTCACACTGTCCAGTTCTCTATATACAGTCAATGCTTTAGACACATCTCCCACTATTTCCTTTCCAGTCCTGCCAGACCCAGTGCTGCCCTTATTATTGTAATCATTATTTTGCATTTTTTTAATAAACTGCTTTAACATTTTGAAACATTTTTTAAGAGAAGCTGCTCTTGGGTGTGAAGGCTCGTGTGATGTTGTGCAAAAATTTAGACATCAACGATGGTTTGGTAAATGGGGCGTGCGGCATAGTCACCCACATTGAATTATTTAAAGATAAGGGCTTTCCTAAACGCATTTATGTTAAATTTGACGACGAGGAAATTGGAAAAATATCTCGGAGAACTTGTGCCAAACCTGACTTGCCTGGTTCCACAGCTATAGAGCCCGAGGAAGAGCGGGTAAGTAACAAAAAAAAGGGGGGGGGGGGGTAGTAGTAGTTCCCACTCAAGCTGGCATGGGCGTGTACCGTCCACAAAGTGCAAGGCCTGACTGTAGATGAGGCTGTGATCTCATTTAAAAAGATCTTTGCTGCTGGACAGGTTTATGTGTTAGGCGGAGAGCAGGAAGGGGAGGATCCAAGCGCAGGACACAATTGAAGTTATGAGGTTTATTTAAGGGTAAGGCGATGAATGTTGATGGGGGAAAGTCCAGCATGGATTGGTCTGCGTCGAGAGTGGAGTTGGATAAGCCCAGGGGAGCAGCAGGGGTGGTGGAGAGAAGGCGGAAGCCACTGGCAAGCAAACACACTAGTTAGTCGGCAAATCTTTGACACAAGAGTAGAGTCCTATGACACGTCTTGAGAGCCAGCACGTTACCGTCTTAGGCAAGCTAACAGTCTGGCGCAGGAGCTGGGATCTCCACGATCCTTTATACACCTGCTGGAGACCCAGGTGCAGGCAATCATGGTGGCCATACCTGGCGGCTGATTGAGCACAGGTGGGAGCTGTCGTGGCGTCTGACGACCCACAACATTATGTTGCTGTTAGTCGTGTTCGGACTATCCAAGGGTTAATAATTCGGGATTTTAAAGAAAAAGCAATTTATTGTAACAAACATGCGAAGGCTGCTCTGGAGAAAATGCCCCCCCTCCTGACTAATGATAGACGATGTGAGCAGTCATCTTTCAGAGATTTCCTGTTGAATGTTCAGGGACTTCCCAGACATGTCTCTTATCTGGCCCACTGCACACAGCAGCTGCAGCCAAACTGCATTGCTGTGACAGAGATATGGCTGATGCCAAATTCTCCCTTAGATGCTGTCCAAATTGACAGCTATAGTTTCATTAGCCGTCCGCGAGGACTTTCCTACAGTGGTACCAATCCAGCATTGGTTGGTCTGAAGAGTCAGAAACATGGTGGAGTTGGTATCTACTGTGCAAAGTGAGCAGACTATGAGATTTTGGAGAAGCCAGACCTTAATTTGGAGTGTGTTGTTTACAGGAGTCTGGATCTAGAGTTGGTTTTAGCAGTCATTTATCGTCCCCCCTCATATCCGCTAGTGCTGTTCAGAACCCACCTACAGGAGTTAGTGATTTGGCTAGAGACTACAAGTGAATCAGTTGTGATGGGAGACTTTAATGAAAACATTGTGAAGTCCTCATCAATTTGTAGTTTAATGACAGACAGAGGTTTCACTCAACATGTCACTTCTCCCACAACAGAGAGGGGAGAAACAATTATAGATCACGTTTATGTTAAAACATCCAAATTTACTGTAAAGGCCGTGGTCAGTCAGGTTTACTTCAGTGACCACGAGGGCATCATCTGTTCATTTAGTCTAGACAGGTGAAGTTTTCTGCTGTTGGGTGGAGGAGAGTTCCTGGTGTTTTTTTTTATATACCTAATAATGATGTTTGTGTCATTCTTGGCCTCTGATTGAATTCTATTTGTCCTGTAGTTGTGGATCAATTTTCTGCCAATGACATCTTGTGTAGTTGTGTTTCCCCTGTAGCAGCTCTTAGGTTTCTGGCTGTAGCTTTTCTTGGCTCTTGGTTCTTGTCTTCTGGAGGTCATAACGAGTGTGTTTATACTCTGACGTCTCGTGACTCAAAGGCTGGATGCCATTAATTCTTCTTTAATAGTTAAAGTCCAAGAGGGAAACACCATCTTGATGATCCTGTATGTGGATTGTTTGTGTAATTTATTTTTGTTTTTCTCTTTTAATGCATGTTCATTCAAAAATGCCATCTAAAAAAAAAAAAGTCTAAAAAAATTTAATCCTACCATGTAAATGTTCATTTGTTATGAAATGTTTGGTTTCTTTTACTGTATTTCAACAAGCATGTGACACAAAAACAAAATTTTGTAAACTGTGATAGATTTACTGTCAAAAGATATTTATTTCAAATATTTGTAAAAATGTTAAGTCACATGCTGGTTGGAGTATGGGTTTTGCTTTGCCTTCCATGTTCAGTCAAAAAAGCAAAAGGCACTGGTAGATGGTACTCTGGCTTCAGCTAGATAGGGTTCAACTCCCTGCAGTGTCCTTGAACATTCTTTGACTTTGGCATGAAACATCAAAGTAAATTGTCTTTCAAAAATAGAGTAGAAAATGAAAAGGTTTTAAACAGTATATGTTGCTTAATAATTGATTCAGAATCTAATGTACCAACTATACGTGTATCTCATCTAAATTGTATATTTTTTCTACAAAAATGCTTTGTATTATGATTATATCAACCTGACACTTTTTGTGCTCTTACGTTTCAGATATGAGGAGGCAACAGCTGCTGTATTTGCAAACGCCTGTTCAAATGAGAGCAAAGATTATGCTACAGTTAAAAAATCCTTTAGCCTCTAAAAACCTGGCATCCACATCCATTTACATCACATTGTGATTCATATTACAACAATTGATTGCAGTAACAATGAAAGTGGCATGGTTGTTGGTGAAAGAAAGGCGGTTCTAAGTATTTAAAAATAGCTGAACTACTCAGATTTTCAGACACCACAATCTATTGGCCTTACATAGAATGATCAAGAAAAGAAACAAAAATATTCGAAGAACAACATTTTTGCAAGTTAGGATGTTCTTAAAATATTATTAACCCAAAAAACGCCATTATGTGCCAAAATAGTGAAAAAAGTTAGCATCTTGCGAAAATATTTGCATAACTCAGAATTAGCCCAAAAAACAATATTATAAGCGAGATTAGGAAGAAAAGTTAGCATCTTGCTAAAATGTTAGCTTAACTCAGAATTAGCCCAAAAAACCCCATTATAAGCCAAATTAGCAAAAAAAGTTAGCATATGGCTAAAATGTTAGCTTAACTCAGAATTAGCCCAAAAAACCCCATTATAAGCCAAGTTAGCGAAAAAAAGTTAGCATATTGCTAAAATGTTAGCTTAACTCACAATTAGCCCTAAAAACCCCTTTAATAGCCAAATTAGCAAAAAAAAGTTAACATATTGCTAAAATGTTAGCTTAACTCACAATTAGCCCAAAAAACCCCATTATAAGCCAAATTAGCGAAAAAAAGTTAACATATTGCTCAAACGTTAACTTAACTCAGAATTTGCCCAAAAAACCCCATTATTACCCAAATTAGCGAAAAAAGTTAGCATATTGCTAAACTGTTAGCTTAACTCAGAATTAGCCCAAAAAACCCCACAGACCTGACACTGGTCAGGTCTGATAAAGCTTAGGCCCTTGGATTGAGGCCTTTTAAAGGGCTTTTTCGTTTTTTGGGTTCAAGCAAAAACAATATGGTCCTTGCAGACAGGACCCCTGCTGCTGCGGGCCATAATAATAATAATAAACAAAGCAGATACAATATAGAAGCATTTGCGTCTATGGGGCTGTCTGGGTTCGTGCGCTTTTTTTTCTACTACACACTGGTCAGGTCTGGATACACAGAGGCCTGTTCCTTGAGGTCAGTTAAAGGCTTTTTGTATGTTTTTGGGTCTTTTCGTACGTGTAAAAACAATATGGTCCTTGCAGACAGGACCCCTGCTGCTGCGGGCCATAATAATAATAAACAAAGCAAAAACAATATAGAAGTTTTTGCGCCTAGGATTTAGTGGGTCCTTTTGTGTATCTTGTCTTGTACTACACACTGGTCAGGTCTGTTTAGGCTTAGGCCCTTGGATTGAGGCCTTTTAAAGGGCTTTTTCGTTTTTTGGGTTAAAGCAAAAACAATATGGTCCTTGCAGACAGGACCCCTGCTGCTGCGGGCCATAATAATAATAATAAACAAAGCAGAAACAATATAGAAGCATTTGCGTCTATGGGGCTGTGTGGGTTCGTGCGCTTTTTTTTGTACTACACACTGGTCAGGTCTGGGTACATAAAGGCCTGTTCCTTGAGGTCGGTTAAAGGCTTTTTTCTATGTTTTTGGGTCATTTTGTACGTGTAAAAACAATATGGTCCTTGCAGACAGGACCCCTGCTGCTGCGGGCCATAAAAATTCAGAGTGACTTTTCATGTAAAAATTGTCTGGGTGACTCTAAACTTTTGAACGTTTTTAAAAAGAACTGCTGCAAACAGATGAAGTCACTTTCAAAAACTAGTTTATCAGAGAGATACACAATAATGCACATGAATAAAATACAGAAAATGAAAAGCAGTAATAAAATATATTTTTATCTAGTATTTCTTAAATGTAATTTGCAGTCCTTTCTGCTCATTCACATGTTCATTTTTCCCACGGAATGACTCGTCCTCGTCTGTTTTTAGCTTCATGTTTGACATTAAAGACATTTAGAATCAGCATTACAACCAAGTCATGACACATGACAGTTAGGGAAGGTCCAATTGGCGGCGTTTTCCTAACTTAAGTTGCACGACAGTACGGGATATAGAGACATGCGTTCTCCGTGAACGTTGCTTCATTAAGGCAGGCCTGCCACATTAATTTTCCTAATGGAGGTTTTGTTCTCATCACTGTCAGCTGAAGCTTGTGGTGCAGAAGCTGCTTGTTTGGCAATACGGCTTCAATCCAGCAGGCCTCATTAATGCAGACATGGAGAGTCACGTCGACACAGGACGGTGCATCGCATCATTTATTAACAACATTGAGGAAGCAGCCGTTTAGAACTCCTCGTGAAACTATAGTTTATTTTATTATATATCTTAAAACAATTCCTATTACTTCAAATATATTGTTTGTCTTGACAGTCAAAAGCAGCTTCTCTTCATCCGGTTTTACTTTCAGTTGCTAGGAGGCAGTGAATTCAGTTTGCTCTGCTCCTGCAAACAACAAACTGATTATTTTCATCTTTTTAAATAATAGAAATTGCAAGTTTATTTATCATTTATTTATATATATATTTTATAAATTCCTCTCACTATTATTTTACGTGTTGTACGTTTAAAACAACCATTATTTTTTCACCAGACTCTCCTGAATTCATTTATCATCGATGACGTTTATCGTTTTTCCATTTTCATCGCTCCTTCTATCCAGATTGAGATTACATTTCTATCCATCTCCTGTTTTTGCCTCTGATCACACCGGTGTCGTGTAACAGTTTACTTCGTGTGGAACGCGGCAGGAATTTATGGGAATCTGAGCATGTGTGTCAAATCCTGAGCAAAACCCTGACTAATCACATCCACCCTCCATCGTCACTTCTTTCCTCCCAAACTCTTTCCACCTGCGCCGTCGAGCTATTTGCACACAAACTGGTCCACCAGCGTCGAGCAGCGTTTGCATTTGACGTAGCAACACCAGTGGAACTTGCAGTGGCAGCGCTCGTGTTTGTAGATTCTGAACTGGTCGTATCCTCGGCCGCAGCACATCAGTTCGCAGCCGTCCATGCCCTCAGAGGTTTTGTTGCAGAAGCGACCCTGCGTGCCCAGAGAGCCTGTAGTTTCGTTGCGGTGGCAGTAATCTGGGCTCATGTCTATGTAGACCAGGTCTTCAGGGGTGGGGGAGTTGAAGCGCTTGTCTAAAAGCTCCAGTCTTCCCTGATGGAAAAAACCATGCGTTTTGATGAGCAACAGTCAAAATAGTTTAGTTGACTTTTTTCTTATCATAAAATACCTTGCGTCCAATCCGCATGGCTGCAGCACTGTCATATTTCTCTTTCAGGAACTCTCCGACACGCCTGAAGTCAGCCAGCTGGAGCCAACAGGTTTTCAGACTGCAGGAACCCGAGACGCCATGACACTTACAGGATACATCTGCCAGGTTGTAAACAGCCTAGAGGGGTGACACAAATGCAAAAAAAACCACAATTTTCAATCACACTTCAATTGGCTCATTTATAAGGGGACATTTTAAAATCAAGTTTGGGATTATTCTACCTTTTTTGTAGGACAATTAAAGCTTAATCCCTTGGTGCCTGAATTTATTTCTAGCTATGAGAAAAACAAAATGACATGTTTTTGCTTTTATGTAGCTTCTATATTAAGTGAATATTGGAGTCAAGATGGTTTGATGGATATTTGCATCAACAGGCATCAATGAGTTACAAATGTTTTGGATTAGCGATGGAATAAAAAAATTACCAACTTTTTAGGCTTTAAAGCAACTTTACTTTGACTAGTAAAACATATCAATGCCATACTTGGATTCATAGTCCAAGGTGCTTTGTTTTTATGTTTGCAATGTTTGAATTTCTACTGAAACATTTCAATTTTTTTATGTTATTTAATGGCGGATTTTGAAAAGGCTACTAAATAGTATTTTATTTTATTTCATCTAAAAGGATCAAATGAAACTTACTCAAGTTTAAAGCAAGAGTAGTTTTTTGATTAAATACTGCTATCTAGTGGTCAAAATGGGCAATGCCCTCTACCAGTGGATTTTAAAGTAACATTTCCTATTTTTCGAAAAGTAATCTAAAACGGTTTTTATTTTTAACACTTTCATGCTTGACATTAAAAATTTATTGTGGGTGATGGAAACTGACCTATATCACATTTTTATTTTGAACTTAATTTGATAAAACATATCACCCAAAGTGTCGCATCTCGCTTCATTTGCTTTAAGTTTGCTATTATAGAGGGGTTAAAATGAGCCCATAGCTCTGCACCTGTAATAATTCATGAATTCTGTTTAGCTTTCGATCTGCCTATACAACTATTTGGCCTCTAAAAGATCCAATTTGGAACAAAACTGGCCTTTGACTTGTTAAATTGACTATATTCCCTCTTTAGGAGGTCAAATAAACTGCTTGGTCAGCTTTGTAAAAAAAAAAAAAAAATTTTTTTTAATTATCTTTCAAAAAATTCTTGCAGCATTGCAAAGCAATTTGAACATGTGGCCTTGTGAAGAAACAGAGCAGGAAACAGAAGATTTATTGTTCAACAGCAGTAAACCCTTCAACTTTACCAGGTCACTTAGAGAGCATTTAATAACCAAGTCACAAGAAACATTCCCAAGACCTATGAATAACACACGGCCACTAATCGAGCATCATAACAGCTGCTAAAACGGCTGTTCTGTAGAACCCAAGGCTGCACACACTTCCCACGTGACCACTTGTTGAATTGATTAACTCAGATTACTAATTTCCCTAAATTCACCCTCATAAATGAAGCCCATCATTCTGTCTCCCCATGTTGCCTGATCTCAATTACCTTCTCACCTCTGTTAACCCTTGCGTCCCACACCATGACCCTTACCTTCCACCCCCTGCTCCCTACCCTCTACTTTACTACCCAGCAGGCATAGCACTCGCCAGCCTCCAATCCTGCGACCCGACCCCAGTGACCCCATTAGACAGGCACAAGGGCAGGGGACAAAAATATTTCGGGAAAGATCGAAAACTCGTCTTTTTAGTTTTGTTAAAGTATATATAGATAAACTCCTTCCATTTTACTTACATAAAAAGACAAAAGATTTTTTTCCTAACATGCTGCAGCTGCCAGTGACATCATGCTGTTAAATAAAAGCATCCATGTGTGTGTCCAGCATCACACTGAGCTTTTTGGGAGGACATGCCTGCTGGGCACAATGACACAGGACCTGATGAGTGCAAACACACACACACACACACTCAGTCATCCATAGCAAAGACACGGTTTTTGTGTCAGGCACAATAGGTTTAGCTCAGACAGGGTTAAGGGTGAGGAGCCACATGTGTTGCAGAGTGTGTGTGTGTGTGTGCGTGTGTGTGTGTGTGTGTGTGTGTGTGTGAGTGATTTGTGTATGGAGATGGTCAAAAACACAAAAAGAAAAGAAGTGAAGAACACAGGCTACCCTTTGTAGTACTGTTTTGATCTTATCACATTAAAGTGCAATAAATTAGAAGACACTCACTCAAAAACCAGGAGTGCATTCTTGGAAATAGAGCTAAGGGGAATTTATCATGCCCTTCTTTTTAGTCAAGTTTCAGGCAATAAAAACTGTATTTTTTTTTCTCTGAAGTAAAACAAGTTTTTAGTTCCATGTTTGTACAAGATCTTTTTGTTGTGGGTTGTTTATACCTGGAGTTACTTTTCTTAATCATCTACAGTTCCATGATAAGTAACTAAACATGCAAAGAACAACAAATCAGTTACATTTTTGACAGTATTTTATGGTGCACTCCACCATGTACCACGTGGTGGATGCAGCCAATTGCAATGTAAAGTCAATGGTTTAGACGTGAATTGAGGTTCCGCGGTGTGAATAGAGGGCCACTGTGACTGGCCAGAGTTTCAAAAACAATCTGAACTGAGACGAAAAACATCCAATACGGTCTATCGATGCATAGTTCTCCTGAACTTCCATTGATTTTCTTAACTGCTGTATCCTTTTCTGGGCAACGGGGTTTCCAGAGCCCGTCCCGGTTACTGTTGGGCGAAGGCGGGTACTCTCTCTGTCGCAGGACCTATGGCGCTGTATTGGACACGCTCAAAAAGCTGGCTCCTGGGAGAGGAGCTTGCGGCCAGACAGAAGGCCGCTGCTGGATGGGAAAGCACTCTGCTCAGACCTCCAGAACTTTATAATGTTTTCTTATTTTCATTGAGACAACAAAAAAAAAAAGTCTCCTCATTTTATTCTTATTTTCATTTTTGCCCTCTGGGGTTAATGCGCGACAGTAAGCATTTGAACTCATTTTGACCCGTCAATCAGACACAAGAGCAGGAGAGAAACTCACTGGAGCTAAAGGGAGACTCTCTCAATGTTTTCATGACCCCAAACATGGAGACATGATCACCAATGTTTTTGTAGAGCTCTTTGAAATAAATAAACCTGATCACTAAACATCATCTGTGTCTCCCACACATTGTAAATAAGATAAACAAATGCAGCTCCATGTAGGAAAACATTAGCTCCTAGCTCCATGTAGCAAACAGGCTAAAAACATTAGCTCCTAGCTCCATGTAGCAAACAGGCTAAAAACATTAGCTCCTAGCTCCATGTAGCAATCAGGCTACAAAGATTAGCTGCTAACTCCATGTAGCAATCAGGATACAAACATTAGCTGCTAGCTCCATGTAGGAATCAGGCTAAAAACATTAGCTGCTAGCTCCATGTAGCAAATAGGCTAAAAACATTACCTCCTAGCTCCATGTAGCAAACAGGCTAAAAACATTGGCTGCTAGCTCCATGTAGCAATCAGGCTACAAAGATTAGCTGCTAGCTCCATGTAGCAATCAGGATACAAACATTAGCTCCTAGCTCCATGTAGCAAACAGGCTAAAAACATTAGCTCCTAGCTCCATGTAGCAATCAGGCTACAAAGATTAGCTGCTAACTCCATGTAGCAATCAGGATACAAACATTAGCTGCTAGCTCCATGTAGGAATCAGGCTAAAAACATTAGCTGCTAGCTCCATGTAGCAAATAGGCTAAAAACATTACCTCCTAGCTCCATGTAGCAAACAGGCTAAAAACATTGGCTGCTAGCTCTATGTAGCAATCAGGCTACAAAGATTAGCTGCTAGCTCCATGTAGCAATCAGGATACAAACATTAGCTGCTAGCTCCATGTAGGAATCAGGCTAAAAACATTAGCTGCTAGCTCCATGTAGCAAATAGGCTAAAAACATTAGCTCCTAACTCCATGTAGCAAACAGGCTAAAAACATTGGCTGCTAGCTCCATGTAGCAATCAGTCTTAAAACATTCGCTAGCTCCCACATGTGGCAGTGAGCCTAAGGAACACATTTTTGGCAATGTGGCAAACAGCTAATTTTCTGCGCGCAAAGGAGGGGCAGGACACCCAAATTGGCCGCGCGAATTGCATTGAGTGTGAATGCACCTTAAGCACCTTTACTGTTCCTGTCCACTAAAGATTCCTTAGGGGTATTCAGACTGGAATAATTAGTTGATCTGGACAGTCCGATTAATTTGGTCCAGATCGAGTCCTGAACCTTGCAATTGTATTCAGACTGGCATTTACCGGAGATTTCTGTTTCCAACTAAACCACGTGGCTAAAGATCTCTTCGGCCATTGGCCAGGAATTATGAGGGCGGGCAAAGCAATGAGAGAAAGAATAATGGAATTTCGTAAGCAGTACCTGCTCCCGGACCAGGGTCAGCTTGGATATGCAGCTATTCAGACTGAAAATTTGTTCTGAATTATCGGGGGAAATAAACTGCGGTTCACTTTAGATTAACCAAATGTGTCCAGTCTAAATACACGCTTCGGTTTGCCTCCTCCAGTATATGCTATGAGAGCAGCAACTGCTCCGATTGTTTTAGCAGTTAAGCAAACAAACAGGAAATAAATGAAGCACAAATGGCAAAGTCAAAGAGCGGTCTTGTGGCTTTAGTTACACCTAGTGGTAAAGCTAGAGAAAACAACGAACTAAACAATGAAAAACTGCAAGATTAATTGAAAACATGATTTTTTAAAAATTCGTATTCACCTTGTAAATGTTAAATTCTTTCTTAGAAATTTGAATAAATCTTCAATCTCACTATGCCAAAAAAGAGAAAAATATTTAGTCAGAACTATCCGTTAATCTTTTTATTGTTCATTGGCCTTTTCATCTATAGAAAAAAACAGACTCCAATCCTCACGTGCTTGTTTTCTTTAATAGACTCCTTATTTTGAGGTGTAAAGACTCACCTGAACTCAAGGGCAGACCAAATAAACTGTTCAGTCCCAAGCAAAAATTTAAACAATTAGTGATAATTTGGCTTAAATAGAAAGAGAGTGTCATTAAATGATAATTTCTTAGTCTCGTTTGGCTTGCTCCGGTTTCTCCATGCAGTTCCAGACGCTGCTCACTTGGAGGTGATGTTGCAATAAAAGAAAAAATAAAGCACGAAGAAGAAAACCACCACGTCCATCTATCTGATTGACACATGCCGATTAATTTCTGTACATCTTCACTGCAACACATTTACTTTATTTTCCAACTGTCCAACCGGTATTCCTTTTTCTTTTCTTTTTTGTAAGTTGTGAAACATGTCTTTTATACCCTTTCGATCTTGAGTGGACCAGGGTTACCTTGTTTGGTCCACATGAGAGAACAGGTTGCCAAATGAAGTAGGGGAGAAGGAACCCTGGTGTCAATCAAACCTGCAGTGTGAATGCACCTAAAACTTTAGAACTTTTCTGCAGTCCAGCCCATAGAGGGAAAGCGCCTTTTTCTTCTTGTGGCATTTTTCTCACAGTGAAGGATATACATAAAGAAATTTAAGATTAAATTTGCTTTTTAAAGTATTTTTAAATTCAAAACGTTGTAAATAAGGGGCAGACAAAAAATTGCGTTTTAAAAAAATCTTGTAGCAGTGACGTAAATGCTACAGTTGGCGACCAACTAGCTCCACTCCATTCTGACGTGTCCACTTGCAGACAAATAGATCCATGTATGTCTTTGTTTTCCCCGTCCGAGCGGACATCTGACTCGAAACTGTACGACTGGATACCTCCAATATTGCTCGCCATTTCTGTTGCACAGGCAATGTAGTTTTGGGTTGCAAGGGGCTGTTAACTGGCAGGAAAACGTGTAAATAAAAGGATGTTGGGAAGCAGGAGCAGGCGACTCAGAGGGGAATTTCTGATAAACTCTCTGCAGAAACTCCAAGAACATGACACAGATTATAGGATTTTGGCAAAAAACTGCAAAATCATATTCAAAATACCACTTTGTTTAAAAGAAAATTGTAGTGGGACTTGTGTTCCCACTAAGAGAAAATGTAAATAGCTGTGCAGTGGTAGCCTGGTAGTTAGTAACAGTCAGACAATGATATGTGACAAAAACTCACGTGGGACAGATCCCTAGCCTGCAGGCCTCCTGTCATGACCGGACTACAGTGCCTTTGAGCAATCGGAGCATTCGATTGGGTTTAATCCAGCATAGTTGCCCAGTGGATCCATCTGTGACTGTATTAAGCACATCCTAAGAATATATATGCATGGACGGCCATGCTGTAGTGGTAGAGTGGTCAACCCCCAATTGGAAAACTGCATACCCACATGCTGGTGGTTATTGGCTTACGCCAGTGCAAGGTAGCAGAGCCATCATCAGTGTGTGAATGTGTATGCGCATGGCTGACTGTGACAGTGACTGTAAAGCGCTTTGGGCCTTCAAGAAAGGTAGGAGCTCAGCACAAAAGCAAACCAAACCAAATGATGGTGGGATCTTGAAATTAATGTAGAACTAAACAAATAAAGCTAAAAAGACAAATTTAGGCATTTTCTGTGCTTTAAAAGGGTTTTCAATGAATGAATGAAAAGTCAATGTAAATGCACATGTGTGGACTTGGGCTTCTGCGTTAAAATCTATCACATTCATTTGTGGGCTCGATCTACAAAACACGCATCCATTGAACGCTGGAAGGTAAAGCAGTTGAACTTTGACCGAACAAGGACTCGGATTAGGTCATGAAGTACGAATAGCGTCCTTTTCAAAACATGAAAGTGCCGACCGTTTGAAAAGTGATCATGAGGGATACGATGATAATTGCGGTTTGTGTCTGGCGGCAATTATATGACAGTAAGTCTTTTATTTAATGGAATAGGGAAAAAGTCTTAAGCAAGACTCATGAATGTATGCAGCTCAGTTAAAACGTTTCAAACAAATATAAAAAAGATGGGTACTGGTGGGCTTTTTTGTTTTGTTTTTTACTTTTTCACACCAAACTTCTTCCACCTGGTTTGGGACAGTCCAGTGTGAACACCACACGCTAAAAGCGTGTTCAAGTATACCTGTTTAGCGTGTTCTTGAATGTTCCACACATGCCCAGTGCGAATGTAGCTTAAGAAATCAGAGGGAAAAAGGATATTTAATTGGACATTCCCAATTAATTTCTACACACTGAATAAAGGGTGGGAACGGATTTCAAAGTCGCACCACCAAGCAACCTATTACTAATCATCTAGACAAGGAGATATAAGATATTTAAATGTGATACATCAGACATGCTGGGGTACAACAAGACCTTTATGTTCACTCTTTCTTTAGGAAGCATGCACTTTTTTTAGCATTCGATGTTCTGATCGCTTCTTGGCTGCACAACATCAACAAATGCGTCTCCGTCTGCAGACACTTGTGCACACACTCGCCCCCGATGTGTGCCGTTCACACAAATAAAAACAAGCCGCTTCACACATACACACATATTGCATGTGTGCACGCACTAGCATACCCCCCTTCACCTCCACAAAAGCCCTGCAGTTTGCCTTGTTCAGCCAAGCAAGACAAATCCAGCTCAGGACAAACTTCAGTGTACTCGGAAGTAAGACAGAAAGCAGGGATAGAGAGGGAGGAGAGAATCTGTCTTCAGTTTTTTTTTTTTTCTTTTTGTCCGCCCCTCTCTTCTCCTCTCTTCCGTTTCAATGGACAGACGACAATACAAGCGAGGGATCAAACAGGAGACAGGGGGAAAAGTCATTTCAAGAGTGTGTGCGTTAATACAAAGCTGCAGCAGTAGATCTTTCACTCATACACTCTCCTACAGCCCCAACGGGACCCTCAGCAGAAACACAACCTCTCCAGACCCTGACCTCTGACCTCTAAACCACACATGCACACACAAACGCGGGCTCACTGTCTCTGACACAAATCAAACACACACGCGCACATGCAGCGTCTCTTGTCTTGTAAACAGCTTAAACAAAGCTGCTTCAACTGCAGATAAGCGCAGCCTCCTGATGTAGTGAATGGCCGAAAAGGCAAATGGACGTTTTATGAGTGTGTGTGAATGTGTGTGTGTGCTGCCAAGCCTTAGGTGAGGATTTCTTTACACATAACAGCATCCGTAGATGATCAAAACCAGAGTTCATGAGAAGAGCTTGAGAAACGCAGCTCACCATACAGTTAAAGACGTCAGCGTTTCCTCTGTGAAGATTTATAAATGCATGTGTGTCCGCGTTAACACTGTGGAATGTGCCTTGACCTGCTGACCCACCAAGACTTCAAGGGCATTAGCAGTTATACCATTTGCACCCTCCCAATAAATAACCTGCTCACAAAAATACTGCCGGGTCAGGCGAACCGGGGACACCGCAGTTTTCCCAGACATTCCCGACAGACGAGCAGATCTGGTATGTAGGAAAGACGAGGAGAAACGGAGCGTTCCTTTCTGTAGGCCTCACTTCCTGAGCTAAATTATGTTTTCCTGACCCATACCTGTCTTCCAGCCTCATTGTTGTGCAGGTTCATCAGCGTTCGAGCGTGCTCTCTGGACCCTCGTGGATAATTCTTCTCCCTCTCCCTGGCGTCCACAAACTCTTGGGCAAATCGCTTGCCGTAATACACGTTGTCCCCGCAGCCGCCCCACAGCCAATCCCGCGGCAGGTCTCGAGGTCGAGCTGTGCGGCTGCAGCCGCAGGTGGACAGCTCTCCCTCGCGGCACGCCCGGCTGATGGCGTTGACCACACCGGCTGCACTGATGGCGTACGTGAATGCAGTTTCCCTGGAGCCTGTTGGACAGTAACATGGAGGATACGTTTTTAAATACCAACAAACGTATTCTTTTGAACTGTAATTAACTCTTGTGTTACTGACAGGAATTATGGGAAGTTTCAAACAATAGACACAACTGACATTGGAGGCCCTAACCTCCACCTGTTTAAAATCTTATGAAAATTGTGTTTCTAACGTGTTCTTATGGTATTTTTCTGATGATGGAGGACAGATATCAAGACAATGAACCTTAAAATGTTATTTCTAGCATTTCTCTATTCAAATTGTTCTACAATTGAGCAGACGAAAGCTCCGCCCTATTCCGATGCATCCAATAATAGACGACTGGATCCAAGTATGTCTTTGTTTTCCTCATTCAAGCTGGTATCTGGCTCAACTGTACGCTCCATCACTCTTTATTATTCTTTATTAAATCTCAAGCATACCTTCCTCGTAGATCCAGATCATCTAGAAACTTACATTTTGTTTTTAAAGTTTAGTTTTTGTTATGTGTTTTTTCCTTAAACTCTGCTTTTTTTATTGCACTTTCCTGTGAGTAGTCACCATATATGGACATCCAAGACATGGATATCATACAGCCTCACCAGCCTCACCACATCATGTGCATGACTGGAAGATGTGAGGGGATCAGAGAGAAAATATGCCTCTTTCAGTCATTTGGTAAGTCGACCTTTTAAAGAGGTCACAAACAGGGCTAGGAGGAGAAGAGCGAGGCTAATGTGAGTGGAAAAACATCCCCTTGTGAATAACTTAAGGTGGAGAAGGTGTTCAGATCAATACATTAAAGTTCTAACACCATAAAAAGATATTTGTTTGATTTATTTAATATTATCAAAGACTATTAAAGCACAGTAATATTTAAAGGATACATTGTCTACGATTTAAAAATGCTAAATTGATAAACCTACTAAGTCCAACTCCATGGTCCTAGTCGTCTACAAGTGGATGCATGGGAACGGAGTGGAGCAGGGAGACTTGTGGCCTGCCCACTGTATTTTCTAAGTAACAAATACAATCTTTTATAACGCCTTTTGTTTTATCTGGTCCTGATTCACAACAATTTGAATACAGAATACTCAGAAATGCTGTTTTAAGCTTAACTCTCTTGATATATGTCCTCCATCCTTAAAAAATTACCCTTTAACGTATTCAAAACATGTTTTTCCTTAATGCTAAGATAAAAAAAAGCAAAGTAGCAATTTTATGTCTAGAAATGTACATTTTTTTGTATTTGTTTGATTAAACTTTCTAGTTTGTAAAAGCTTTATCCTCCCTCCTGTCAGATACAAATACCAGCTTGGGAATCTTACAGCATACAGACAAAGCAACATGTAATACACAACAGCAAAAATACCAGGAAGCTACCCAAATACAGACTACAAAAAACATCATTCTTTAAAGAAATACCACCTTAGAATTAGGAATACACAACAGTCTGCTCATTCTGCTTCCTGTTATCACCATGAAAGCTGTAGAGAGGATCTGCGTTCTCGTCCGACAGGTTAAAGGTGAAACTTGCAGGTGAATCATAAGGAATCTCACGGTTTTCTCCTGTTTTTGTTTAACACATTCTTGAACATCTATAACCTCAGAATGAATTACAATAGTATTTAGTTGAGATGCAGCAAATCCTTTTCTTGATGATTTGGTTCAAACTAGGGGTTTGTTTTGGTTTTCTATATGGTTTGTGTAACACAAAACAACAAAATAACAAAAATGCAGAAAAATCTTTGTTTTTAAAAAAACAAACAAAAAAGAAACCAATAAAAAAATTAAGGAAATCTTCATTTGACCTTTACGAAGCCTGGTATAATGTGATAAAACAAAAAATTCTTCAAATTTGTGTGTTTGACACTTTCAACATAAGCATTAGGAATACCAGAATTTTCGGCTTAAAACCAAACTGTACGTTACACCACTAAACCGAAACTCAGGTAAAATGAATTGTTGCATATCAGTATGTTAATGTTCAGTGTCAAACATGCTAAATTCAAGAAGGATTTTGTGTTCATTGTATTATCATTTTACATCAAGGTTAGTATGAGCCAACTGAAAGGTTATTAACAAATTAAAATGAAGCATTCTTCCAAACTTTTTTTTTTTTTTTTTTAAATACACAAATCATTTGGGATGTAACGAATATTCACCTTCATTAATGAATCAATTATAATTCTACGATCCAACCAGATCAATCTGTTTGAGGCAAGTTGGTAATCGAATTGACCTACATCATTATCAAATCGTTTCAAAATGACATAAACCGATTATCGATGTTGGAAAATACCATTTGGATTGAAACATGATAGGTTTTGTTTTAATACGACGTAAAAACAATCAAGCGCCATCGCAGCAGACAACAAAAGTGTGATGGCAGCAAAAAATTGATTAACCACCATCACAGTCCAATGCGTGGAAATACTTTGAATTTTACAAAAGACGTGTGACTGTATACAGTGTGGTCAAATGTTCTAATAATGTTCCATTTATGTGGCAAAAAAACAGTGGACTGAACTTTATGAAACTAAAATGTGAATGGATTTGACATTAATTCTTGTTTACTTTGTACACATATTTAATGTACATTCGTCATCTTGTAAGAAATACAAGGAATCTAGAAAACTGCACCTGCACTGTTTATTACCAGGTATTTATCTCTAAAAATGTCAGTGAATCGAATCAAAACGAACCCGTATTGAATATGAATTGTGTCATCAACCACAGATTATGATGAAAAATAAATTGTTATATCCCTAACTATTTTCAACAATTTCCTTCATTCTAGCTTAAATGGTTTTAGTACTTTTTGAGTTTAGGTTTTTAGTCTTCCAGATGTTTTCAGCGTGCAGCCTTTTGAATATCCTTCAGCAATCAGATGTAAATGTATTTTTCTTTCACTGTGGCTGGAAGCAGGTTTACTGCCGTCTCCAATCCACAACGGGCAGACAAACACGCATTCAGAGAAGCCTCTGCGTCCGCGTCTGCGCAGTTTCAACTTCCAAACCGGATCTGAGAGGGCGGCTCATCCGCGCATTTCAAAAGAACAGCCGCGGGACAAAAGACCGACTCGCACCTCCATAAACCCGAAGGTGGAGCCCGCTGTCCGGCCGGCCGGGACGGGGAGCGGCAAACATTTCCGGGGACGGATCTGGCACGTACGTGCGGATGAGAGGTTTCCCACGATGCTCAGTGGGGGCGAGCTGATCCAAGATCAGAGGGACCGCGAGACGCTCCGAGCAGACGCTGCAGTCACGTGACGTGTTTGTTTATCTCCTGGCTCTGAAGGCAGCAGGGGGGGGATCGTTGCGTCATGAATCGAAGGCGGGTGCTGCGGTCATTAATCAGAACTGGCTTCGTTTACTGGCCCAACAAGGAACCTGACGGTTTCTTAAAATCAATGGTGAATATTAAAATGACTACATACATTTTTAAAAGGCTTAAAATTGTAGCCAGATAAAATAAACAAATACGCGTCTTAAGTTTTAGATAATCAGATCAATACAATTTCAATAAAAAAATAACCCAAGTGGGGTTGTTTTTAACTCGTTTTTGAGGTTAAAAGGGGACTACTTTCTTTTTGGGTTATTTCAATTCGGAATAAAAAAAAGAAAAATTCAGGGACCTTTATAATCATTGTAGTATTTTTTTTTTAAATTAACCCAAATTCCAGCATGAATAACTCAAGAACTGAGTTGAAGAAATATCACAAGTGTTTTTAAAAGTGCAAAAAATGTTGAAAACAAAGTTACCATATATGTTTAATGTCTTCTTAGGCCATTCGCATTAGGATTATAGTTTTAATATTTTACACATTAAAATCTAGAAAAGCACAATTGAGCAACAAATGAAGTGTTTGAACTTTCACTCAAAGACTAGTAACAAATATAAAAAAATGATAAGAAAGCGTTAATGTATGCAGGACGTAAAAAAAAAATTAAGAGAAAAAAAACAAAAGAAACAGCTTAAGGACAAAAGTATTATTAACATACACCTAAGTAGGTTTTAAATGACTGGACCACAGAAAGAACTCTTTATAGAAAAGAAATATTAACATATGAATGTGTAAGGGGTGAAATAAGTAGTAAGTAATACGTTTTTTTTCTTCCTCCCATTCCCTTTTCAAGATGTTGTTTGTGTATATGCGTCTGGGTAAATCTGTAAATGTGTATGGTACATATACAGTATGTACCATACGCAGTGTATTTTTTTGGTTTTTACTTCGTGCTTTATACACATTCAAAATAAAGAAAAGCAAAAAGTTAAAATTGATGTTTCATGTCTTTTTTGTCATTAAACATTTTGATATAACAATTTTTCTTCTCAATAGAAGGAATAGACTAATAAATACTCTGTTGAGCCAATATAAAAATAAATCAAATGCATTTTAGATTTTTACATATTCATTTGATAGTTGTACAAACTGATTTTTTTAGGCAAAAAATTAGTCTAAAGCATATTAGTCAAAAATCTTATGGAAGACCTATAAGGTGTGAAGCTAATTCTTTTGTCCAAACACAATAAAAAAGACAAAAGGTGCAGTAGTCTAATAAATGCTCCAGATGAATAAATTAATAAACATATTGAGAGATGTGTCCAGTATTTTGGCATTTCAAGATCTATAGAAAAAAGAATGCATTTATAGCTAAAAAGAACAAACATGTGAGAAGGAATTTTGCTGCTTTTCTGGCAATAGCTTTTTGATAACACCAGTTTGCTTTCATTTGATGATAAACTCACCGATTTGCATGACCCGTCCAAACACAGATGTGTTGTCCACGGTGCTGCAGTTCCACCTTCTCTGTCTAAACTGATACTGGCACTCTTTGATGCCCGTTTTGGCTCCATCTCCAATGTAGGTCATGTGATCCTGGTAGAGCTGGCAGAGCTTCCTCTGCCCCTGAAGTTTGAACATGACGATTGGTTAATAGTTTCACTTTTTTTTCCTTAAAAGGAGCAAATATGGAAGAAATGTATTCAGAGAACACATTTGTAGATACAATGTGGGTTTCATCCTCCCAGCAATTGCTCACCTGCGAAAGACCTGACAGTTGACTGCAGAGAGGTTGAGCTCCAATTATGTACATTTCTGGCCGTTGGATTGGGGTCAGACCCAAAGACCTGAAAAACAGAGTTTAAAGAAAAACAATAAGAGGTAACACTCAGATGGTACGACTCTGGAGGTCTGCTAAGCAGCGGAAAGAAGTCAGGCACAGGTTTTATTGGCACAAGTGGCCTATAAAATGCAGATAAATAGACTCCTGTGGTGAACATCTCTGCAGCCACTATCTTTATGGCTCTTTTGCTTTTCCTCATTGCTTTTTTTGAATCAAATACTACAAATCTATATACAAACTCATTTGATATAAATCTATTGTTGTGGCTCATGACATGGACGTCTATTGTTGTGGGGAGAACTGCAGATTAGATGTTACCTGGAGGGCAACATCAGCTCTCCATGTAACGCCATTTGGGACTCAACCAGGGTCAATATTGTGACAGGGCCTTCACATTTGCTCCATAAGCTGGGAGCCTAAAAACAAAGCTAACCCCCCCAAAACAAACAAGCTCAAAGAGCAACAACAACAAAAATGAAAACAAAACTTCAAATTTGGTCATTTATGAAAGAACTGAATTGAACGGAACAAAATACGATTTTCAGTTGCGCAAAACAACAAATCAACAGTGAAAAATCACTAAATTAATATTATGATTATTTCAAAGAGTAAATCATTGATTCGTGCACCATAAGTACTCACCACCACGAGTTTGCATCCACCAGCAGTAGTTGGGAGTTGCACGTGAGGAAAGCGGCTGCCACCAGCAGATGCCGAACGCCACCGGTTCGTCTTCTCTGGACAGATCTGTTGTCCATGGTTGTCTGCCGCGTCACCGCCACACATCCAGCTTGGACTAAAATGCTCTGCCTCTGAGACATGGGCACAAAAACAAGAGGCGTCCTGAGCCCCACTGGAACGTTTTGAGGTCTTAAATTCAAGGCTGATCACAAGGATTCCCTGTTACGCATGGATCACCCCTTGCATTTCCCGTGTTCCGTCCTTTATGAACAAATTAGTGTCTAAATTACACAGTAATTAAAGTAAAAAAAAGATTAAAGTGACCCCAGGTTTTATGAAAATCTAGTAAATGATCAAAAATCACCCCCCAAAAAATCAACTCAACTCGCACAGAACCGTATAAATGTCGTGCGTAAAACCACAGGAAAAACGATGGAATTCATTTATAGGGTATTCCTTCGACTTCACCTTTTTTTAAAGATAAAAAAAGTGGCACATTCGGATCCAAGTGCTCCCATAAAAGATTAAAAACGAAAGATAAAACCGCAGAGCGCGCGACTGCCGCCCTTCCCTTCCTGTCCCTTATGGTCACTAGTTTCTGTTCCCTTGGCTGTCTGAAGTTTACACTCCTCCTCTTCTTTACACCCTTACTTTGAATCAGAACCCCCTCTCCTCCGACGCCCTCCTTTTATATGATGCGCGCTTCTCTGTGCGCGCCATCGCTCCAACAATGAAGCACCAGTTGCGTTCAAGATCGTGTGTTCAGAGGCAGAAAGGACACCTGATGGGTCAGGTTCATCTACTGATGACTATTGTCAGATTTTCAGTAAAATAAAGGCCACTAAAAGGGAGACACCTGAAACAAAAAGCGAGAAAAAGAAAGAAAATCAGCTTAGGTCAGATTCCTTTTATGAATTGAAGTGAATGCTTTGTTTGGATGAAAGGTGAGCGCTTTCAAAATTCGCCTAATCCTTCCCTCTTTTGGTGAGGAAAACCCCGCGCGCACGCCCGCGCGCACACACACATTGCAGTAAAGAAAAGGCGTGCTGAAGCGAGATCACCTCAATTCGTAACCCGGTCTAAAAGATAAACTGCGGGTCGGTGGGCGGTGGAGCCGGACGCTTTGATCTGACTCAGTGCTTCTCTAAAGGCTGTAACCACATTCGGTGCTGGGCCTCAATGGAGGCTCCTAAAAACTATTGAGAAAACGACCAAAACGTTCAGAAAAACACCAAAAAGAAACCACTTTTGGAAAGGCATTGAGAAAAAGGCGCACATTTGTGCCGGATGAAGAGTTTTCTATTTGTTGAGTTCAGTCATACAGCAAGTAATCTATCCAACATGTTATGCTTGGAATGGCTTTATTTATCTGTGTCTCAAGCACAATCTTTTAAAGGAATAAGCATTGTGATCAAATCCTGCTTGTTTGAGAATGTTGAAGTCAGGTAACTATCAAAACACACAACTAATTATTTGAACAAAATTCCTCAATTTAAAAAAAGAAAAGGAAAAATGATTATGTTCATGGTTTTGCTTGATTGCTTAAATTTATTTTTTTCGTGTTTTTTTTTTTAAACTCTGGATTGATGCTTTATTTCATTTTTGAATTGATCCTTTGTAAATAACATTTAAACACACATTTAAGGTGCTGTAGGAAAAAAAAACATAACTAACATCAAAACCTGTCCTGACTAGTGTGAAGCTGCAGGCTCCTTCTTTCGGGCAGACTTAGCAAACAGCGCCCCCAAGTGGTAAAATCTCCCAATGAGGTTCTACACTTCTGATTTTCATTCTTGCTTTTAGTTCAACTCAAATCAATAAAAAGTACAACAAGAATATAATACAAATAAAAATAATGATTTTATTCTACAAATATAAACACCAGCTTTCTTGCATCAAAGTCTCCACAGTCCTAAACAAAAACCTGCTTGACTAATTATTAAGAACCTTCTCCATCAAATATAAACCGTCCTTTGACAATTTGCTGTGAATTGTCACTCAGATTTATTCATTGACCACAAACACCAGCTTACATAATTGAAAGTTTGACTTTCAATTTAGTGTTGTTGAACACAGATTAATTTGGGAAGTAAAGAGGAAGAAAATAAACAACAAAATAAAAAAAAGATTAAAATGATGTTCACAGGCCAACCTTTTCACCTCAGTTTAAACTGAAACTTGTTCCAAAGCTATCACATTAAAACTGAACACTAGAGGTCCTGTGTTTCCTTAAGGACCCACTCCGACAAAAATGTGTTTTTGGTGTTTTTAACATGTCCTGGAATTGGAATTGTTCTCATGATGGAGGACATGTACAAAGAAGATTCAGCAGAAAATTGCATTTCTGAATATTTTCTATTCAAATTGCAGTGAATCAGGAGAAGATGAAATGATGATTAATATGAAAAGGATCGCATTTGTTGCGTAGAAAATATGTGGATGCGTCCATTCTGACGCATCCACCTGCAGACAAATAGATCCATGTACGCCTTCGTTTCCCTTGTCCGAGCTAGCATCTAGCTCGAAGCTGTATGGTTGGATATCTCCAATATTGCTCACTATTTTTGTTGCACCACTAATGTTAGGTTTAGGGTGTGAAGGGCTGTAAGCTAGCGGGAGGGCGTACAAACAAATGGATGGATGACAGGAAGTGGGGTGGATTGCTTCACACTAACAGTCCCGCCCCCAACTGAGGTGAATTTCTAAACAGCCCCTGCCGCTCTGCAGAAACTATGTCCAAGAAAACAACACAGGTTTTGGGATTTTGGCTAAAACAGCATAACCATAATTAAAAGACCAGTGGAAACGCTTTAAAAAAAACAAAAAACAAAAAACAAAAAACAAAACAAAAGATGATTGGATTGGGACTTTAAAACACTGTCAGATTACTTAGATAAATTGTAAGTTTATTTAAACTGAAAAGTATTAAAATGAAAATTCGCTCTCATTTGATGACTTTTGGGGACATTTAACTTTTTGGTTCCATTTACTCCCATGCAGTCGCTTTTTGTGCTATTTTTGGTCATTGATGGATAGTCAGAAAAACCTTATTAGTCCCCCAAGTGAAATTTAGTTAAAGCAGTTCTTCAGCATAGAAACGTAATTAAAGAAAAAAAAAACATGACAGTAACAACAAACACAGTGTGCCCAAAAAGAGATTCTAAGACAAGTGCCTTCCTACTGTCGAGTGTATCCACTCTGATTTAAAAAATTGATGTCATTTGGAGTAAAGGACGTTGTGTACATGTTTGTTTTACAACTACAATAAAATGATGACCTGAGGGAAACATTAAAACTGGAGGACAGGATGTGTTCATGTATTCAATTTATGTTTTTTGCTTTCTGAACCACTTGCCTCTCCCACAAGAAGCTCAAATTCACGCATGGTTGTCACAAATAGTTTGTGTTCTGATTACATTTGTCACTTTTACATACAGGTTTTTATTGTTTTTTTGTTGTTGTCAGTTTTAGGTTTATGTTTCTTCCCATGGATCGTATTACAATTCTTGTTTTTTTCTTTTAAATCACAAGAAAAACCATTATGGGGGGTGGTGGTCATCGGTTGAACTGAGAAACCAAAGATCTATTCCTGTCAAATGTTTTAATCAATACTTTATTGCAGCACTGCAAAAATTGCGACCATATTAAAATTCCCACCTCCTGTTTTAAACATCTTCATGCATTACAGAAAAAAATATTGTCAAAATAATAAGTTATTAAAAAATGATGTATAAGTGCAAAAAAAAAGAGATAGGTAGGATTTATACCGTCATAGCTGCAGCAGCCTGCCTGCTGCCAATAAGCTGATTCCCTCCACCTGTGCCTGCTACTATTTATCTCTCCCTCTGCCCTTCAGTCTCTGCTGAATCGTTGCACTACAGACTTCCAGACTTCAGCCTGCCTGCCTGCCCGCCCCGTCACCTCAGCCTGCCTGCCTGCCCGCTCCATCAGCTCAGCCTGCCTGCCTGCCCGCCCCGTCAGCTCAGCTTGCATGCCCCTGCCTCTCTCCTGCTCAAGTACTCAGAAATGCTATTTTAATCCTAAATTTCTTTATAAGTACCCTCCATCTTGGGGAAAAAATGCAACAAGAACATGATAAAAACACCAAAAACACAATTTTCATTGGAGCGGGTCTTAAGGAAAATGCCAACTTAAGAATATGAAAGCCTCCAAATTAATTACAAGTTTTTTGTGTGTCTATGATGAAAAGTCCATCATATAATAAAAACAAAATTTTCTTTCATAGTTTTGAAGGTTAAAAGCAATTAATCATCAATCTGACTCATTTCTTTTGTAAGTCATAAAAAAATATTTTTTTAAAATAAATCTTACATAAATAATAGCTGTGGTTCACTGCATGGCTGTGACGCTGCTGCTGAGACACAGGGAGGAGCTGTTGAGCTGCAGTCTTGAGCAGAGCATCAGTGAGGAGTCTTAAAAGCAATTTATCATCAATCTGACTTATTTCTTTTGCAAGTCATAAAAAAATATTTTTTAAAATAAATCTTATATAAATAATAGCTGTGGTTCACTGCATGGCTGTGACGCTGCTGCTGAGACACAGGGAGGAGCTGTTGAGCTGCAGTCTTGAGCAGAACATCAGTGAGGAGTCTAAAAAGGAGCAGGGTGGAGAGAAGGCACAAAGACAGAAGTTGGATAAAGTGAGCACAGAACAAAGTAGGAGGGGAAAAGAGAGGGAGTGTCCAAGTGAAATAGAGAGGCAGGAGGTGGTGGTGAGGGGGTGCATGTCCCTGGAGGATATGAGCAATAGCCATGCAACATGAAGCAATGCCTGAGAAAGTCAGCAGCTACTCCGTAGATTAACACCAGTCTCACTTTTATTGCCTCCAGTGCCAGACTTGAGTTTGGGAGGCCGCCAGCTTTCTCCTGCAGGGAAACCAGCTGCAGCCTCCTGACCACGTCTGAAAAGACAAAAAAAAGAGCAGATACAGTCCTGAATCTTTACAACAGTCAGCATTTTGATCAAGCTGTGCCGTCTTTAACCCCTTTAAGAAGCTGTTCACGTTAGGAAGATCCAGGACTGCATGACAGTTCAATGTGTTCTTTTAAAAGTATGGGGCAAGCTCAGTGAGGCCCCGTGAGCGGAAGCTAAAGGACATTTGGACAGACCCTTTCAGATCATCCATATTTCAAAAAGGATCATGTTTATAGATATTTACATGACAATTTTAACATTAGAGTTAGATAAGCTAAGCATGACATAATTAAATGCGGCCATCATCATGTCATGCTCATGTATGATAACGATAAAGCTTTCTATTCTATTCTATTCTATTCTAATAAAATGACCAAATTAAAAAAGCAAAAGAAATGATGTTTGAGACAAAGTGTCTGTAAAGATACATTTAATGTGGTAAAAGTATAAATATTAGCTGTTTCTCCTCAACTGTTGAATGTAATTGAGAACTGGACCGAGTGACTCCTCCTCCCTAGCGTTCCAAACAGGAAGTACCTCCAAGAAGCCAAAATCCCATAGACTTCTATTGAGAAATAAACAGCTAATACCCTGAAATTCTATTGGTCAGAATAACCATTCTTGCTCTGCTACCCTTTTTAAACATGTTCTATTTTTTAATGTATTATATTTTGTCTGTAATGCAAGTTATAAACTGACCAATCAGATGCCTCAATAAAAGTAGGTGTTCTCAAATCAAACGTTTGAAACATTTGATTGACAGATTCTCCTGAGCCTGTTTTTAAGCGGTAGGGGCGTGGCCTTCATGCAAGCTCACTTATAATTGGTTAGAGTGGTTGCCATAGAAATGTTGACTCAGTCCGACTGGGAACAATCACTGCTCACAGATGTTCTCTGCCTCCAACATGGCGACATTATGAAAAAATGGCGTCTGAATTGACTATATTTCGTTGGAGCTGCAAGTGAGCCATTTTTTTGATGATGTCACACTCAGTCCAGTCTTCAGATACAGTAAGTGATTGTGATGGTGAACAAAAAAGTAGCTTAGACATATTTTTGTTGCCAAAATGGATGATATTACTTTTAGAAATCTGGGTTTTTTGATATTTTGCATTCTTTGGTCATTTTGAACACAATAATTTTGATAGAAAAGATAAGGCACAGACAGGAAACAACACTGATTAACTTGCTACAGAGCTAATCCCCATTCACGGAGAGCAGCGAGAGCTGCTCAAAACTTGGGCCTTCGAGTTCTCCAGACCTCAAGCTGACTGAGGATCCACGGGATGCAAAAACAAGCAGCCAGATCTTGTGAGACCCCACAGTGAAACCCACTGGAACCCAAAACCCCAGGATGCTCCATGAAATCTTCATGACACAGCAGATCACAGCTGTCTTAGCAGCCTGAGGTGGATGCGCACAAACTGGACGCATTAATGAGATTCCAACAACTCCGTAGTAAAATTTAATCACAAACCGACAAGACTTCAAAGCCACCTTCTTCTCATTTGATTATCAAACTACTCAACGTCTCTTTCTCCATGTGACTCAGCCAATCTGTTTCCTCAAAACGCACGTGCAAACATGTGCAGCAACAAACTGCTCAATGCAGCAGGCTGCAGGGAAATCTGCTGCTCTCCTCCCGACTCACCCTAAGGGAAGTGCAGCAGGACTTGGAAGCGGCTTGGAACGGCCCTGGGCTTTAAATCTGTCTCTGTTTTTCCTGTCTACATGTGCGGCTGCATGCATGATAGCCCGTGGAAACCCATCCTCTTTTATTCTGTTTTTCATCCTTCATCCCTCCTGTTCCTTCTTCTCCTTCCAACTTTGTCACCCCTGCGCTCGACTCTCCTCCTCCTCTGAGATTCTGTCAATTTCTCCTCCTCTCCTTGTCTCCATCTATCCTTCTGTCAGCTGGCAGAAAATGAGTCATGCCTCTAGCTGGGAGGCTAAAAGTCTTCTCCTCTAAATATATCACTTTTATACTTTTTTCTTTCCCAGTCTACATCTCTTTTTAACTAGTTCTCACACTCCTTACTGCTGTGTGACACCATCTGTTTCTCTGCATCCCTCCTGTATGGTTCTGTGACTAACTGCTGAACTTTTTCCTCCACTTTCTAGCTTACCCCCATGCAGCCGTCAATCTGAAATTGATTTAATTCACATTTCAATATTTGTTCGGTTTTTGTAGTAAACATTTAAACCAAGACTCCGGGTTATGTTTATTGGGATTTTTGTTCAGACTTTGATCTCTTTTTTAAAGACATTTAAGCTAAAAATTGCAGAAAAATAATATAGATTTATCTGAATAACTACATTAATTCTGAAATAAACAGAAAAGTAGATACACTATGTTTTGCTTTTAAAAAATGTACAGTTGTGTTTTGAAGTGCATGTATTTTGTCAGTGTCCGTAAACTACAAAAGGGGGATTTTTAAAGTGAAGTAGATGCCATGAAAAGGTCTTTTTAAAGATAAGCCACAACCACAATGTTTTTCTAACCCTAACCGAGGAATTTGCTATGCAAAACTTAAAACAAATGGCTAATGTAAACAAAACAAATTCAAAAAATTGCACTGGAAACAAAGCATGCACTTGAACTCTACTTCAATACAAAGTCACATTAGTTCTGTATCTAAAGTTTGATCTAATTTTCTGTGATTTTTGCAGTAGAAATGACAACCTGCACTACTTAGAATGTTGTTTTTTGAACAGTTTCAGATTAATTGTGGAATTATTGCGTAGAATAAAAAAATATGAAAAAATGAGGTTGAATTAAAAAGATGGATATCAACGATTTCTACCAAAAAATAAAAACTTCTGGGGTTCTGTGTCTTACCCAAGGACACTTTGACACATCGAACGTACAGTATCCCGATGAGAGGTCAATCGCCCTACCGCTGCACCACGGCTGCCCCTGTCCACATCTTTGCTGCAATAACTAAGGATGCAGATGCATATGCTTTCCAAGTCTTTTTGTTCTCATTTTTTCTTGCAGTCTTAGACTTGACTATGTTCTTCCAACATGACATTATCCAGTACTCTGGAGAGGCTTAGGGTAGATAAGCTTGTTGAATAGCAATAAACTCTTTTTAAGTAAATGGAGAAGGGCTTTTTTTTACTATAAAAAAGACACACAAATATAACAGCTAAAAATTCAATTGGCTTTCAAAAATGAAATTTAAAGAAAACATGAATAGAACTAAATAAAACACAACCCTAAATCAAAGTGAAAAAAGAAAAACAACAGAAAATAAGTTGTATTGGACTTTCAGAAAAACCAGGTAGATAAACACGCTCCCAGGATGGGTGAACAGGACACTGAAAACAAATAGATCTTTTTCACAGCTGACAGCAGTATAAGCGCAGGTGGAATTAAAAAGATTAAAGACGTCTCAATCCTCTTTAGTGTAGCAGTAAACAATGGTGGAGAGCCAGCATGAGCCACAGCTGGGCCTCCCCGTGTGGAATGCTGCATTCATTAATACAACTGCACGCTTCCCGCCAGGACATGTCAAAATGTCTCCAGTGAGAAAGGTGTGTTGGGTAAAAAAAAAAATAAAAACAACAAGGGAAATTAATGACACATATAGAAAAACATTAAAAGAGGGTAAAGTAGTGAGAGGTTTTTACACAGAAAGTGATTGTGAAGCCAAAAAAACTCATTTTAAATGGTAAAATGAGTAAAAGTCTAAGAAGTTTGGGCTTCCCAGAACAAGAACAAGTTTTAGTTTGACTTAAAAAGGTACTAAAAGATACTTTTAACAAGGGGAAATAAGTATTTGTGAAACAGAGAGATTGTTAGGATTTCCAGTTCAAAGGCAAAATTTGTAAAGACTCTTGAGAAGATGTAGCAAAGTAGGAGGTTTCCCTGTGCCCTCAAGTCTCAAGCTATACCTCTATCCTGGTTCCTTCTCTGGAGAACAGAGGCCACATGTCGGAAAACACAGAATGACATGAAACAACACGTGATCATACATATACTCTGAGACTATCAGCTTGTCTTTGCACCACCAAGGAAAAAAAAAAAAAGCTCAGACGTCACAGCAGTAAGAAAATCCTAACACACAAACAAAAAACACGTGCACGTTCATCTGCCGAGAAAGTGGTGCAAGTCTCGGCTGGTCTGGCCTGGTTTCCTTCTCTCAGTTTATTCATCTGGCCTAAAATTCTCTAAAGTCTTGTATCGTGCCCAGTTAGACAAGACTTTTATTGTATCTGTAGCACTGGAGGACATAAAGAAACTAAAGCTCTCCAAGCAAAGAAAACTCATTTTCCACAACATTTTACATTTAAATAACTGATATTTATTTTATATGTAAAGGTGATAAAGTAATCTCAGCTTGTTTCGTAAAAGTTACATTTCTGGTGTCTTGAACATGCTCTTGTGGCATTTATCTCATGATGGAGGATAAATATTAAAACATTGAGCTTAAAATTGCATTTCTGTGCATTTCTTTATTCAAATCGATGTGAATCAGGAGCAGATGAAAAAACGCTGTTGGAAAAAGCTTGCAGCTGTAACATAGGCGCTGCAGTCAGCAGGCCAATTCGGATGCATCCACTTGTAGACGACTAGATCAACATGGACCTATGTCTTCGTTTTCCTCGTCCAAGCTGGTGCCCATCTCAAAAATGTTCAGCTGGATGGCTACGCTATTACTCGAGGGAGTGAGGGGCTGTTAGTTTGTAGGAGGGCATGAAAACAGAAACATGACAGGGAAATGAGGGAGAGCTTACTCCGTGCAAAAAGTCCCACTTACAACTCAGAAGCTACGTTTTTGATAAACTACTGCTGCTCTGCAGAACTATGTCTTAGGAAAACTGCAAAAGTTTTTAAAAACGGCACTGGAAATACTTTTAAAATAGATACAAACATGATTGGCGTGGGACTTTACCACCATTTTTTCACATGTCTGACATTGTCTGGTTCTATGCTAGTTACTATCCAGCTTGTAAGTTTACTAAACAGTCCAACCTAAAACAGTCCTGTGAGGTACAAGTTAAACGAAAACATTAAAAACATAAAAAAGATGCTGATTCAATCCCTGAGTTGTAAGTCATCTTCATTGAAGGACACTCAGTTAACAACCTGTTTATGTCCACATCAAAGTCCTGCCAAGCCCAACTCCTAAGACTGAAAATTAGCTGTTTGCCACCTTCATGGCTCCCTGCACAAACACAGACAAGAGACAGAGTAAATTCCAGTCAGACTAGTAAACATACACAAACATGCGCACGCAACAAAATGCAGCCTTTTCATGTCCACAGATGACAGAATGCATTGAGGAAATGCCAAACTGCTGAGTACTGAGGGGGAAGAGAGAGAAAGAGAGAGCAGAGGGCTGAAAAATCCCCTGTGTCAGGCTGCAGAGCTGGCAAAAACCGAGAGCATTGTTGAGAACACACACACACCTTGGCAGAGTGTGTGGTGCCAAAACGGGAGGTTGGCTGCAGTGTATAGCGCACACATCTCTGGACACACACACAGTCTTTGAGGCACTGTGGCGAGACGGGAGCACAGACGAGCTGTCAGCGAGAGGAAAGAGAAAGTGAACTAAAAAGAACAAGAGGAATAATAGATAGATAGAAAGAAATGAAGGAGTGGGAAATTTAGGAAAAGACCTTGTAGTGTCTCCACCTTCCCTTTTTTTTTAACCAAATCAAAATCATGCAGTTTTTCAGAATTTGCATTTTTTTTATTTTTAGAACTGTCAATTTCCAAAAGTGGTTTTGCTAAAGCCCAATGAGTGATTGGAGAGCAGTCTAAAGAGCAGCTGAAGCTCTAACAAATCAGCTATAAGAGCAATGTCCAGTAATAAGTCTTGGAGTTTCTGACCCCTGACCCTGAAGCTACGTTCACACCGCCCTCTGCGACATGCGTTCAAGCAACCACTTCCAAATGAAAAGTCTCTGTACATGCGTGTAAATGTACAGTTCAGCCTAGCTACCCAGCTACGCACATTTTTAAGATCGTTTTCAGGCTCTACATACTAAATGTGCGTTAACAGGTCAAACGTTGACCAATCGGGGACTCAGATTTGGTAGCCACGTTTACATGGCATCGCTTTTCAGTCACGGAAGTGCCAACCGGTTAAAAACTGATCATGGGAGGAGAAAGTAACAATTGCTGTTTGTGCCTGTCTGGAATTCTCTGACACCAAGTCTTTCATATATCGGAATAGAGCTGTAAATGAAAAAAACCTGGAGCAAGATTCACAAGATTTACACCGCTTTAACATTTCACACCAAACCCTTTCCAACTGTAGGTGCTGGATATGCATAAGGAAATAGTACAAAACAAAAAGAAGAAGAAGCCCCTCCCTGTTTGCTCAGTGTTTGGGCTAAACGAGCGTTCAAGAACATCTAGCACGCTCTTGATTGCGCGTTACGTCCCAGTTGTGTCCGTACTGTCGTGAAAATTGACAGTTTTAAAAAAGGATATTTAAAAACGTTACCTTTTCTGCAACATTACAACGATGAGTCACCAACTTGTTCAACTGACCTTTTGATGAAACGACCACTTTCCACACAATAGACCATTGTTACATGTTAGACAGGGCAACTGTTCTACAACACAGCAGGGTAACAGAAAAATATTGCAAAAAAGATACAAATACATAAAATGGTTCATTGTGAAAGAGTTAATGATGAGGAGTGGAGAAGCTTTCAGGGCAGGCGCATAATGCGCACACAAACACACACACACAGTAACTATGTTTCAGTAGAGTGTAGGTGAAGCAAAAAAACACCTGAGGGAACATTAAAGATTCATTGCGTACAGTGTTCAGTGAGCAGGCATGAGTGGGTGCAACCTCGGGGCAATCAAGTCATTGTTTCTGTCTGCTTTCTCCTCCACATGGACATATGCATGCGCACACTGTGTTATGTGCGTTTAGCAGCAGGGAGAAAAAGAATCTGCAGAGTCGTGGTAATATCCATTCAGTAAGGTGTCGACCTTCGGAGGGGGGGGTGTTGACACATGCCCCCCTCCCCCCGTAACCTCGGCAACCAGAGATCGCAACTAATGCAGATGAAGCGTGTTGTTGAGGCGAGCAATTATCCAGTTAGGTCCCCCCTGAATCATCAAACACGGACACACAAACTCACACAGGCGCGCACACACAAATAACAGTGCGACAAGTTGAAACTTAGATGTTTTACAGCACTTACCACTCACACACCTGCTCTCATCTCTGAATAACTCTTTGTTTCACCCCGTACGGGGAGCACATTTAACACATTCATGCATTCTTTTCGGTGGCTCTTGTCCTCTGCTTCGTCCCTCATCCATCCATCTTTTCTCTCGCTTAATGTGAGCACTAGCTGGGGCCCAGCGGGTTTCCTGAGAGGGGATTGACACTAAACAGCAGCACACAAACAGCTGTGACAAGATGAGACCGCCACTCCAGTAAAGTCTGCTCTGTATTCCCTTCTTCTAAAGCGATTTTTCCATTTGTTGTAACCTTTTCTAGTTTAGTTTTAAAAAGTTTTTGTGTAAAAAAAAAAAAACACAGCATGTGTTGTCAAGGCCATGGAAAAAGGTTTAGCTGTAAAAGCTGCAAACAAGAACAGATTCCATACATAGCTTGGTTTTGCAGAGCAGTCAACTCAAAATTTTTGTTAATTTTAATTTTACATTTTTTTTGGTTTGCAAGTGTGATCAACCTTTTATTGAAAGATCATGCTAATTCCAGACCATTTCTTTAACTCAAGGTTTTTACAATATCATTATAAAGCTTGGTATTCGTGTCAGGACCGCTATTTTGAAAATGCATTATGCAGGCTGCACCTGAATACCAAGGACATAGGTGTTGGCAGCCACAAGGGACAGCGCTGTTAACTGCTTTGTTTTTGCCCTTGATGAATGCACAGAATATAAGTTAAGAGAAGAGTGGTGAGTGGGACAGTAATAAAGCTTTCATGTACTTTTTATAGGACGTAGAATGTTAATAAAAAAAAAAAAAAAAAAGAAAACAACATAAAATTGACTCCGTCTTGTCTATCATCCCATATCAGAGTCTATAAATAGACAACCTTCAAAATAGCTTAAGCAGATTAAAAATAAACCGTACGGGTTTAGTAACAGCTACTCTTTTATTTTTTCTACATTATGTAACATCTTTATGAGACAGCACATGCTTTGCAATCAGTATTGTCTTTTTTTGGAAACTAAAAAAGTTCCAAACAAAACATAATGAGGTCAAAAGTAATATAAATAAATTGATAAATAAATAACGTGGATTGTTTTTGGCTAAATGTTGACCCTAAAAATAATATTTTACTTTAAAGAAGACATCAGCTTTGGTGGAATCCACCTGTTAGACATGAGGAATAAAACACAAGAACGCAAGATAACATAAAGATAAAGCAACTTTTTTATCTGACATTCAGCTTTAAACTATTTTTCTTGACATTCTATACAAGTATTTTTTCAGATACCACTTAAATGAAAGAAAAATCATGTATTTTGTGAAAAAATTATATTAAATTAGCTCTAAATGCACTTTTTAAAATTTTTGTTTGGGTCTGTTGGAGACTAAAACCAGTTTCAGATGGAAAAAAAAAAATTCCTGCCCTTTTTTCCAACAAAATAACTCATTTGGAATACAATAGAGTTGGGGTGCAGAGGTAGAGTGGTCGACCTCTGATGAGCGTGTGAATGTGTGTGTGCATGGGGGAATGGGACTGTGCACGTAAAACGCTTTGGGGCTTCTGAGAAGGTAGTAAAACGCTATAAAAGTATATGCCATTTAGCAAATTAGGGTATTTTAGTTTAAAAAATATAATGGTGACAAAGTTGCTGTCAGCTGCCCCTTTTTTGTGGAGAAATTGTGTATTCTGAAAGCTCCTTGCACCATTCCCCCCCCCCGACCTGATCCCTGCTGGTTGTTGGTGTACTCTTCTCTCTTCGGCTCTCACTCACTTTTCTAGCCTGTCACAGGTCACACACGTCAGCAAAAGACACTTAGTAAATGACATTCCTTTCCCATGAACAACATTTACATAGGAAAACACGAAAAGACATACAGTCCAGTGTCTGAGCTTAAACACACGTTTGCATGTGTTTACATATGGATTTGTGCTGCAAAAACGACATTGAGGATGAAAGGGGATTGTAGGGGATGGATATTTACAAAGGGAATACTAAAAAAAAACAAAAAAAAAAACAAAAACAAAAAAGTGTCAAATATTACTTTTCAGTGTATTTCAGTGCTGCCTCACTCACTGAGAGTCGTACAAGTTTTCCACGCATCAAAACACAAACATAAGTAGGTCCAGATGTGATGCAACAGATTCACTTTAGTTCTTTAGGAGAGATGTCAGATGAGCAAAGATCTGTCTTATGTTTTTAGAGATTGCCAAGTTTTTGGAGGCGGCACACACAACAAACTTAAATGTTTGGAGTGCATGGTTGCTAAACTGTTCTTGTTTAGCACCAGGGTGATGTATTTTAAAGAAAAACACAGGGACTGATTTGACTGTTTTTCTAACAAAAAAAAAAACCCACCGATCAGCACATTTTGAACTTAAGGACCCACTCCGATCATCTTTTCATCTATTGTAAAAGTGTTCCCAGTTTGTCTTGTAACTATTTTACCATTTAAAAATTCGCCTCTGAATTGTGCATGGGACCACTGGTGCAAAGTAAGCCTGTCCCCATATCCCATCATCCGTTTGTTTACACGTTCTTTCTGCTACCTTACAGCCCCTCACAACCCCAGCTTAACTTTACCGGTGCAACAAAAATGGCGAGCAATGTTGGAGCCAGATGCCAGCTCGGACGAGGAAAACAAAGGCGTACATGGATCTAGTCGTCTACAATGCATCAGAATGTAGTTTTCAAACAGAATTTTTAAATCTACTCTTGATTCACAACGATTTGTATAAATAAAATACTTAGAAATGTAATTTAAAGATTTATTTTCTTCTTATGTCATTCATATTAAAAACACACTTTTTGTTGGAATGGGCCTTAACTGAAAGATTTCGCTACTTTTTTATGTTTGTTTATTTCATTTTACATTTTAAGCCAAAGACAATTCAGTATATAAACATTTTTTTAAAAAATCCCTGAGCATGCAGGTACAGAAACAAAGTTAGAGAAAACTGGAGGGAAAGAGAATCAGACTGAAACCAACACTGCTGCTGGTTTAAACAGATCCCCATAAACAATAAATACACATACAATGCTATCAGGAAACACATGTCAACACCATATTCAGTATACTAAGCAGGACTTCAGTTGGTTTCTGTGATTCTTGTGTGGTCCGCTCAAAGGGTTAAAGCCCAAAGTGAACTGAATTGTAAGAAGTTGGTTTCCAAGGGAAACTGTTCGCACCGTTCCAGCTGAGGCGGGACAAACCAACTGAGTCACACAGAGGGGGCAGGGGTAAGCGGACAACACAGAGAGATCGAATTTTACTCGTTTCTCACATCCACTGTCGAAATGTTTAAATAGCTGTCATTATTAAAGCATACAATATTTAAGATAAAGTTATTTCCAGTGTTTGACTTTGAAGAGCGCTCGTTATTAGCGCAGCTGCTTCCCCGCCCCCCTCCCGTGCAGTAGGAGTGCTAAGGTTCCTGCCAAGTCGGTTTGAAAAGAGCAGACAAAGGCTTTGAGCCCAGGACGCTCCTCTCTGCCTCTCGCTTTTGCTCACAAAGCCGACCCAAGTCGCTCTTTTCTGCTTTTTCTGTCATGGATATGTTTTTGAGAAGCGGCGTTACGTGTCCGTGTTTAGTTTTTACTCTTTCCGTTTGAAATGTACGACCGTCTAGATCCCCGTTTGGCCGCGAGAGTCAGGCGTTTTGTGGGTATATTACAAGGAAGCGTCGTCTGAGAGAGGGGGAAGGACTGACGCTTTTTCCTCCTCTCCTCCTCTTTCTTCCTTTCGCCCCCTCTCCTGCTCTTTTGGCGGATAGAGGGGCTGAGGCGAGGAAAAAAAAATCTCTCTTTTTAAAAAAAACAACATTTGAATCCTGCTGCGCAACCAACCGATCACGTGGCACCAGAGAGAGTTTGATCAATATTGAACAGTTAAGTGCGAGAAAAGAAAGAAACCCACAACTTCTATTTCTTTTTCACTTCTGTGGACAACTGTGACTGCTGTTAGTTGATTTGCAGCAGTGCCGTACAGGGTTCTTGATTTTTTTTCTTCTTCTTCTTTGGAGGTGTGGAGTATTGATTCTTATATGCCTGGGTTTTGAAAAACAATGGAGACGCACATTTCGTGCCTCTTCCCGGAAATTTTGGCCATGATTTTCAGTTATCTGGACGTGAGGGACAAAGGCAGGGTAGCCCAAGTGTGTATGGCTTGGAGGGATGCAGCCTACCACAAGTCTGTGTGGAGGGGGGTAGAAGCCAAGCTGCACCTTCGCCGGGCAAATCCTTCCTTGTTTCCCAGCCTCCAAGCAAGGGGCATCCGGAGGGTCCAGATCTTGTCTCTGCGCCGCAGCTTGAGCTATGTCATCCAGGGTATGCCCAACATTGAGTCGCTCAATCTGTCCGGCTGCTACAACCTCACGGATAACGGGCTGGGCCACGCGTTCGTGCAGGAGATCTCATCACTTAGGGTTTTGAATTTAAGTCTTTGCAAGCAGATCACTGACTCCAGTTTAGGAAGGATCGCTCAGTATCTGAAGAACTTGGAGATGCTGGAACTTGGGGGCTGTAGCAACATCACCAACACCGGGCTTCTGTTGGTTGCCTGGGGCCTCCACAGACTCAAGAGCCTTAATCTGAGGTCCTGCAGGCATGTCTCAGATGTGGGGATTGGACATTTGGCGGGCATGACTCGCAGCGCGGCAGAGGGCTGCCTGAACCTGGAGTATCTGACTCTTCAAGATTGTCAGAAGCTGACCGACCTGTCACTGAAACACATTTCCAAGGGGCTGACCAAGCTGCGGGTGCTGAACCTGAGTTTCTGTGGGGGGATCTCGGACGCCGGGATGATCCACCTCTCCCACATGGGCTCCCTGTGGAGCCTCAACCTACGCTCTTGTGACAACATCAGCGACACGGGGACCATGCACCTCGCCATGGGCAGCCTCAGGCTCTCCGGGCTTGATGTTTCTTTCTGCGACAAGATCGGGGACCAGACCCTGGCGTACATCGCTCAGGGTTTGTACCAGCTGAAGTCCCTCTCCCTCTGCTCATGTCACATCTCTGACGATGGGATAAACCGGATGGTGAGGCAGATGCACGAGCTGAGAACCCTGAACATCGGACAGTGCGTGCGCATCACAGACAAAGGGCTGGAGCTCATAGCGGACCACTTGACCCAGCTGGTGGGCATCGACTTGTATGGATGTACCAAGATCACCAAGAGGGGACTGGAGAGGATCACACAGCTCCCCTGCCTTAAAGTGCTGAACCTGGGACTTTGGCAGATGACAGAGAGTGAGAAAGTGAGGTGATCTGAAAATGTTTGCTTTGTGTGTGGATGTGTGTGTGCTCATAATCTTTTATTTTATTTTCTTTGGATGGAGAGAGAACAGTTGAAGGAGTTAGGGGGTAAAATGGGCTGTTTTTGTTATTTAAAGAGAAAGAAATCCTCCTTGTTCCATTCATAAGGTAAACCTTTTTCACACAACAGTTGTCTGTTCCAATGTTGCATTTCTTATTTTGTTGGCCTTGCAGGACTTTTATTTTGCTATGATTTCATTTTTTTTTTTTTTGTAGAAAGCAAGCAAAACTTTTAATAAATATTCCAATTTAAATTTGACTTTTAATATATCACAAAGTTTGACTTGAGAGCCAATCAATCAATCGTCATTTTCTTGATTGTTAAAATTTCAGAAAAGTTTGCAAATCAAGCCGGCATCCATCCAAACCTAATTTTCTTTTTTTTTTTTTTTTTGTACTCGAATCAAAGAGGTTGTAAACGGAATAGATTTATTTTTGCAATGACCTGATGGATTTGACGACAGCCATCACGCCTGAAAACATGAGGCTACCTCGTTTGTGGTTTATTTTTCAAAGGGTGTATACTGTTAAAACGCATCAAAATGAAGCAAAGTGTAGAACAGGAGAAAATGTGCCTAAAGGGACTGTGTCTGCCCCCTCCCCCAACCAACCATCCCCTCCCTCTTTCCCTCCTTCGTTTATGAGCAGAGGCAGGAAAAAAAAAAAGACAAGTACGCAATCTCACTTCTGTTGATTTTCTCATTGTAAACGACAACAATTTATCCGAAAGAGCTATAAAAGTCCAGTCCTCTTGCAAGAGCACACCGCTTTATGCAAAACTTAAAATAACCTGCTAGTGTGCACAAGATTCTGTTTCCGTCTTTCTTTTGGGAGGCTAAAGTCTAACTTTATTGCCCTTTTGATCAACCTAAAGGAGACTAGATTAAAGCCTGGCAGAAATACCTGTAGCGATTCTCTAAAGACAGGACTTCAGAGGAATGTTAAGCTACGTACACACAGCCCTTGGCAATGCGCGTTCAAGCAGCCACTTCCAATAAAAAGTATATTTAAAATGCAAAATGCATGTTTCAGGATTACGCTTTCAAAACTCACATTCGCTTGTAGCTACGCAAGTTTTTACGGCCGTTTTCGGGCTCTGCGTCCAAAAGGCGTAGCCAAAAACCAGGTCAATTTTTGACCAATCAGGGATTCGGTTTTGGTACTGACGTACGGAGCAGACCGTAAAACTAACAAAACTCAGAGCGTAGCTGGTTTATCTGGTGCGCTTTAAAGCGGTGACAAACCTGACAACATTCGCGTTTGTTTTTCAAATAAAGACAAACCGAGGCTGCTCTCCTGACATGATGGAAATCCATATCCGCCATTGCAGCGGTAGCAATGATCTGAACCGTTTCTGTTATCTTGCCCAATTTGACAGATTTGCACCATTTTGACATTTCGCACTGAGTCACTTCCAACTGTAGGCGGCGGACATGCACTAGTAAATAGTAGAAAAAGAACAAGAAGCCTGTCCCTGCTTATCTAGTGTGAACAATTGTGTTCAAAAACACGCTAAACGCATGTTCTTGAACGCGCATGGTGTGTACGTAGCTTTCCATGAAAAAGCTACACTATTGACACATTGTTTGTCCTTATAGGATTGCTATGCTGTAGGTATTTTTGTATATTTTTTTGCTGATGTTAGAAAAAAAAAAGTACTTCAAATTGAAGTGATTTCTATGTCCTACCCTTTATATTGATAGAAACAAATCAGGGTTTGTCTCTTTTCTTCTTGTATTGATACCAACACCTCCTTTATCATGTTGCTCTCATCAATGCAGAGTGAGGTCTTTCTCCCCACCTCCCCATCCTTGACCCACCCACCCCACCTGTCACCACATCTCTGAATAAAAATACCCTCAAAATCCATTCAGAGACATGCTTAGAATAAGGAGTAATCGATTATTTTCCTTCGTCTCTTGTTACAAGCATAACGCCTCTGTTCCTCTGTCCTTACACACACAAACACACACATTCAGGCTGTACACACATGCACACGCGCACACTGATGCCAGTGTGTGCGCATTTTTAATGTAATGCAATGACCTGCTAGAAAATGAATATAAGGATGTGCGTCCTGCTGAAAAAGCTGTGTGTTTGACAATAAGAAGATGTACTGTATATTATGTATTTGTAAAGAAGAAAAAAAAGGCAGAATCCCAAATGAAATTGTTTTATATTCTTACGGTTAAAACAATTAAAGATATTTATATAATGAACGAACGAGAGCGGTGTGGATTACTTGTGTGGAGGTGTTTGATTGTTGTCACAGTTCTTCCTCTTCCAGAGTGATCTATGTCGTATTTAGATTATTTAAATCTTTTCAGCTGTGTTTGTATTAATGCGTTACTTCTAATAACCGCCCACACATTTGTGACTATTGTCCTAGATCAGTCTAGTCTTGCTTCTCAGAAAAGGCTGGAAAAAAATCTCTTGTTTTATTATTTATGAGGTGACTCAAAATGGATGCTTGCTGTCTTCATTTGGCTGCAGCGCCCGTGTAATTAATTATCACCATGGCGTTTCTTAAACCCTGCTGTTTTTTTTTTTTTCTTTTTAATCACTGACATCTCCTCTATCCTCAAATGCAGCAGAGAAGGTGTTGAGCCAGAAGGAGCGGACGAGTTTAAGGTTCAATCTTAGTGCAGTTTTTCCCGCTCCATGTGTGGCAGAGATGCATTTGCACGCACACGCTAAAGAGATTTAGAAGTTGGTGAAAGCACGTTTCCGTCTTTCTTCCCTCCGTCGGGATCCATCCTGTCTTGGAAGTGACGCCGTGCAAGCACACGTGGCCAGACAGTAGCCACTGTCAATCCATAGAAGTGAGAAAGACAGCAGGTTCTGCTCCCCCCCTACCACTCCATCTCTTTCCCCCTCTTGTTCAGTCACGCATGCCAGATCCCAGACCACGCAGGAGACCCCCCCCCATTCCCTGCTCTCTCATTGCTGTCCCCCTCACTCGCCCCACAGTCTCTTCCTTTTAGCATTCCTCACCATCATTCAAAGCATTTAGCATTCTCTCCCTCCTGACTCAGTCCACAGGGATGTAAGGGAAAAAGGCCAACAACAGGGATTGTTGACCAAAAAGGAATGCACACTCACACACAGAATGTTAAGGTTTTCCGTCTCTGAAGTTTTCCTCAGTTGGTCTTTGGTCTTGTGCAGCAGCCCTGCAACAAATGTCCACAGAGGTACAGAAAAATGCATTAGAGTTGTAAAACAATGTTTTAACACTCCATGGAAACATTTAATATACGTTCCTTTTTTAAGTATTATAGCTTCCAATGTATCAAAGTGTCTAGCTTCCTTTTTCCTCAAATTCTGACTTGCTCAGATCCATTAGATACAGCATTTGGTCAACCGTGGTGTCACAGACGAGTACAGAAAGATGTCCTGCAGGCTGAAATGTAGACTGACCAAGATACAATCAGCTACATTCACATGATAATGTGATACTTTATTAATCCCCACAGGGAGAAACTCTTTGTCCAGTACCCTTCTGAAAGGGTCACAGGTCAGAGCCTGCTTTAGAGCACAACTATTGGGGGAGTTGTATCCAAAGAGGATGAGGAGCTGCGATGGGAAGTTACCTTACTCACCCTGTTGCTGGCTTGTGAGGCCTGCTCTCATCAAAACGTACTTAAAAATCATCATTTTTCCTCCTAAATAATTTTTTAATGAGAATAAGAATCTGTCTTTACTATGTACATTTCTCAATTCACATTTGGAATAGAGATCAGAGTGAACTCTGCTCGGGGCTTTTACTGCAGAATGTTTACTCAGATAGGCAATATGACAAAATGAGTGAATCTTTTTTTTAACCATGCGGTAACTTGCAAGAAAAATAGTTTACTCAGCCGTCGGGGTAACCAAAGGCTGGTTATATTTTTAAAAAGGCCATGACCTCTTCATAGTGTTACTGTTGAGAGCTCAGGTCTACAGATTACTTTAAAGGGAACACTTCCCCATTCACTTCTCTTAAGCGTAATTCTTCTTCCCTTTTCATAAAAATTAAACACATTTACAGTCTGTAAGGGGGATTTGTTTTAATTCTACCCCAATGCTTTAAACCTCAACAGAGAGAAAAACTTCAAATAATTCCTAACTTTTTGTTGAATTATCAATATTAGTATTTGCAGATTTGTTTTGTTTTGACCTTCAATGCATGTGCAAGATCTTCTTGTATGGGCTGCAGAAGAAAATACAGTTTGCTTATGTTCTAGTTCATTTGATAAAGATTACCACTCATTTATATATAAATGCTTTTCTGCTATGTAGAGATGATTCCACTGCATATAAAATACTTCTGAGTGTAAAAATTCAGTTAATTCATGGAAACTCCTGTATAAAAATTACATCCATTTTCATCTTGTTTTAGAAAGTGTAAATCTAACAAATTTATTAAATAGATTATCTTAACACACAGCTATATAGGTAAGAGTGTTAATTCCACTCAAAACTGCAACGCTTCACGTCTGGTGTGAACTACATCGTAGGTTAACAAGTGCGCCAGATGGAAGCGGCCTCCGCTCCATAGCGCTTCCGCATCCGGTGTAAATTAGCCATAAAACGCTTTGAGCCTTCAAGGAAGGTGGAAGACGCTAGATAAGTATACGCTAGTTACCATTAACCGAGGCATTTGGTTTCTTCAGATTTTCTTCGCAAATTTTGTAGCTAAAAGCATAAGTTATGTTTGTTTTTAAATACAAAAAAGTTGCAGGCATAATAAAGTCCTCATTTTTAAATGATCAACTTTTAATTACCTTGGAAAATAGTATAATCTGTCTCTTTGCACTACTTTGGGGATTTTTTGTGTTGGTGAATAAAAGAAAGCTCTTATAGATTTGATATTAAATTGACTGGTTTGTTCATCTGTATTTTGCATTTTAAAAAACTCAGAGAGCAGTCTCTGCTCGAGAAAAAAACTTAAGTCAGTTCAGATCAGGCACTCAACAACATTCTGCATCACCACTAATGAAGTGCAGCACTAGAAAATGACTCATCAAATACATAATTAGCACATGCACCTGCACGTGGGATGAGTCATCAACTTTTAGAAATTATTTATAGTGAATAAAAAACTCTTGGAAATTTGTAGATAACGTTTTTTCTTTTTCTGAAATAAATTTCAGACTTACAGTTCCTGATTTAGAAAAATATCAATCCTAAAAAAAAAAAAAAAAAAAGCTGTTCTGATTTTGACAGGTTGAAATGTGAGAATGGGGACACAGTCGAAGCTTTTTTGAGACTACCAAAGCTCCTCTGTGTCAAATTCAAAAGTTTTGTTTTCCTTAATTTTTTTAAAGAATTATTTTTATAGAACTGCAATTAAAGCAAAGGAAAGTTTGTATATCAAATTTTGTGTACAAAGACAATTCAAAGGCCTTTACATAAACATTCAAAGAAATCTTTTAAAGAAATAAATATGCGTTTAATAAAATAAAAAAATAAAAAAGGAGAAAGTCACAGTGTGAATCTAGGAGCAGGTGATTCTTTAACCTGAATTTAAATGACCTTTCCTCTGATCTGGGGCTTTCTGGAAGTTCTAAATCTGTGGAGCAAAGAAGCTGAACACAGGTTCTACATGTTTGGGTTTTATCTAGGAACTGACAAAAGACTGAATCCAGATGACTAAAAAGACTGCTGGCTCAGGGGGTCAATCATGTGTTTTGATGCTAAACCATTCAAAGCTTTATAAACCAGCAGCATAACTTTAAAGTCTGTCCTCTGGCAGACAGGCAGCCAGTGGAAAGACCTCAGAACTTGACTGATGTGATCTACTTTTTTGGTTCCTGTGAGAACACGAGCAGCTGAGTTCTGAATAAGTTGTAGTTTCCTGATTGTGTTTTTTTTTTGGTAGTCCTGTCAAAACACTGTTACGGCAGTCGAGTTGACTAAAGATGAACACGTGAACTAGTTTTTCCAGGTCCTGCTTAGACATTAGATCTTTAAACCTTGAAACATTTTTGAGATGATAGTAGGCTGATTTGTGACTGGCTTAACATGTTTATGTAAGTTTAGGTCTGTGTCCATAACTACACACAAGTTTCTGGCCTTGTTGGTGGTTTTTGTATGAATAGATTGAAGCTCTGTAGCGTCCTCCAACCATAGCCCCAAAGACAATAACTTCAGTTTTGTTTTTGTTTAGCTGAAGTAGGTGGTGGCACATCTAGCCATTAATGTCCTCAATGCATTTTCCAAGAGCCTGTACAGTGTCTTGGTCTCCTGGTGTCAATGTAATATATATCTGTGTGTCATCTGCATAGCTGTGGTAACTAATTATGTTTTATGTAACATGGGCCAGTGGGAGCATGTCGATGTTAAATAGAAGTGGTGCGTATGGAAGTGCCAACCGGCTGAAAATTTATCATGAAGGAGAAATGAATATTACGGTTTGTGCGCACCAGGAATTATATGACACCAAGTCTTTCATATATCAGAATAGAGCTTTGAAAGAAGAAGCCTGGAGCAACATTTGGACCGCTTTGACATTTCGTGCCAAGCCTCTCCAACTGTGAGTACATGGGCTAGTATTGAGTAGTGACAGTCCTGTGTGAACCACGTAAGCTTAAAGTACATTCGAAAACCCACATTCAGGGTGTTCTTGAACGCCGGTGTGTATGTAGCTTGACGCCACATCTTCTTAGTTTTCTGGTGTAAAAAAAAAAAAAAAAAAAAAAACAACATGTGACCTTGTGCTCTCGCAGGATAAAACTCACAACAGTCTCTAGCCTGACTGGTTAGCACATACAGCTGTTTCCCAAAAAAAATTGTCAGAAGCTTAGTACATGTGTGAAAACAGCTTTAATGAGCAAATCTTCTACCTTTCAACAGTCAGGCCACGGTACCTTCCCTCTTCCCTTCAGTCTTTCAACAAGCTAAGCTCTCTGCAGACTTTCCCTTTTCACTGTGCAGACATAATTAAAAACAGATTCAAACTTTTTTTCTTATTCATACATTGAAATAAGCAGCAGAATGGCAAATTAAACAAAATCCTTTGACACGTTTGTCAACATGAAACATTTACAAGTTGAGAGAGACTGAGAGCTGCTTCTCCTTTTTAGCTCTACTTCCCTGTGTTTGAATATCACAGCTGGCTGAGCAGAGTAGCTCTCAGATTTGGGAGCACTTTTAACTCAAAGCTTTTCATAGGTTTTCTGTGTTCGTAGCAATGCTGAAATAAAAGCATCGGATCATGCAGAAAATGACTTAATTCTGAACACATCTTGGTGGGATTCTTCTATTCAAACCACAGATCCAGTTTTTTTTTTTTTAATGACTGACAGCTCCTAACAAGTTCATTCAAAAAAATTCACCGCCACCTAAATAAGAACCACATTGCTGCTGCATGTAGGTCGCTGACAAACCCTTTTTTGTACTACAAAAGCTGCCTCTGTGTTTGAACTTTGCTGTGTATGTTGTAAAAGTTGAATTGTGACTCGTCACTTTGCGCTCTGAACCAAGTTTCCTGTCAGGCAAAAAGGAACAGCTCTGTGTATGTGTGCAAGTGTGTTTTACTGCCATCATTAAGGAGAAATTCACCATAAAAGGGGGAACTGGGGCTATTCACAACAAAGCAGTGTGGGTATTAGCATCAGAGTGTTATTGCCCTCCCCCACATGCCTCCGTCTCTTTGGCTGCAAAAAAAAACTCCAAAACTGTTTTTTCCTGTCTGCCGCCCTGACTGTCAATCTTTCTTTTTGGCCGTCTGTGATATATTTCTTTTCAACTAATGCCAAAGCGTTTTCTTCTTTTTCTTCCTGTTTTCATTCCAACTTCTTGCCCTCGCTCTACCCCCCTCCAAACCCTACATTTCCTCCCATGTCTTTCTCCCTCTTCAATTTCTCTTTCATCTTACCGTTCATTCCCCCCCCCACACACACACAGCTCACCAACTCCTTATCCGTCTCCCTCCCTCTTTCATTCCTTACCTCTTAAATTGTGTGCCACCTGGTGTTGAGGTGTCACTGAGGTACAGTAGAACACCTCTTTGAAGTTCCGGGGCCAGTGTGTGTTCATGTGAGCGAACAAACGCGGCGCTGTTTTTGATTTGGGCTCCTCTGGAGAAGTAACGTTCTTTGTACAAGCTCTTGTGCATCTGTCTGATGTTTATTTGCTTTTTATGTTTTGTGCTTTTGTCAACTAATCAATCATTTGAGTGAATTTTAATTACAAAGAAAACTTTAACTTTTTACTTCCATTCACAACACAGAACGTTGTTTGCTTTCCAAAGGTGCCAAGAACAGCATTGGTTTCAAACAAGACGTTTTATTATTTCAGAAAACCATAAATGAATAATTACTTGTGAAGCAAAAGTCACGCACAAGGCATTGTAGAAATGGAACAAAAAAAAAAAAAAACACACACAGCAGAATTGTGAGAAGGACATAGTCGGAGGTAGATTTGTTGCAGAAGATATAAAAACAGTTAAATGAAACCTTGTTCAATGAACATCTCACTAAAGCCTTGTTTACACTGAGCGGTCCAATACAGTACGGTAGGGACTGGTAACAAACGGTCCTGTTCATTCTTGCGAGTGTTTCCACTCAATTAAGCCTCGCTTCCACTGAACAGTTTGTTTTCACGGCAGATGCGTGGTGTAGACCGCTAGTGTGTCATTGCGTCATAGTAATGTGACGACTAGAAAAGCAACAACAATGAAGGTCCTCAAGCAGCTAGTCTTTTTATTGCTTTACTTCTGGTACACCGTTTATAACAGGAATTTCATGTTGTTTGAAAGAAGATTGCGGGCGTTTGTAACCCGAATGCTTACAAACGTTGGAAACGTTTGCTTAAATGAGCGTTATATTGGCGCTTTCTAATGTAGTCATTACTTTCTGCCAATCAACGGGTGGCAACAGTAGCTCCGCCCCAACCGTTCTGTTCCACTTTTCTATTGACCTACAACCAATGGGAGTCTCCAACAGGTACAGTTTGGTACTGTTTAAAGGGACCATTTTAAAATGGAAACGCTCAAAATACAGGATCGTACCGTACCGGACCGCTCAGTGGAAACAAGGCTTTAGTCTTGTTTGTTGGAATGTCTGACCAATCACACAACTGATCTTACACCAGTGTCAGAAACAAGGGAGAACTCTGACTTCTGAACTGAAACACATATAAAACCAAAGTAACTGAAGGCGGATGCAGTACACAATCAAACATGCAGTTTTCTGAATGTAAACTAGTCTAAACAGCAAACAGAAACTTGATTGTGAAACCCTTTTTGTCTCCAATAATATACTTTAAATCAATGCCAGTCATACTACACATGATGTTCTATGTGGGTCATTTAATTTTATGTTTGATATTGACGTTACTTTTTCATTGAAAGGTGACAGTCAAATCTTCAACTCTAAAAAACTATACATGTTCCAAGAGTACATGCATGTATAAGTCCCTGGTGGGAGCTAAGAGAAATAAATGACATCAATTTTCCTGTAGCTCTGAGAGAAAAAATATAGTTTTATTTTGGTGATAAATAAAGAAGCCTTTATCTCTATCTCTAAATTAAAATGTAAAATATCTCATTGCTCATGTGAGCAATTAAAAACATAAGTATTGCTGCAAAAAAATAACGATTACACTTAATGTTATTTATTTTAAAATATATTTTTGGTCATGTTGCAATGCTGAGTTAAATAATTACTTCTGACAATAAACCTAGCTTATGTGTTTCAGTTTAGGTAGAACTCTGAAAAGTATTTTACTCAGCACAAAAAAGAGTAACAGTGAAAAGAGAAGTTTAAAAATAAAACTGGACTCAAAAGTATCTTTACTGTGTTTCGGGCTGGCTTGATAGACGAGATAGAAAGGAGAAAAGGAGAAAAGGAAAAAGCACCTCTGTCAGCTATTAACAGCACCCATACTCCAGGGAGGAAAAGATAGGAAAGAAAAAGACAGAAAACCATGGAAAGTGGTGAAAAAGCAGACCATAAACAAGGAAAGAGAGGGATGAAAACAGGAAAAGCTGATGAGAAAGAAAAGTTGAGAAAACAAGAGGAATTTGTGAGTCACACTTTAACTGTGGGCTGGGTTGCCACGTTAAAATACAGATTGGACGCACACACTCAAACTTTGACAACGTATTAACACCTATAGTTGGCAGAGTTATTGAAATGATTTATGTAAAAATGCCGTCACTGCCCATCTCATAATTTACTGACCAGCAGAACAGCTAAATAACTTCACTTGGACACTGGGGGCCGCACACAAAAATTGACAAGCAAAGCCCCTCCACATTCCACTATAGGTAATAAGCTGCTTTCCTAGGTTTTTAACGCAAAAAAAGAAAAAAGCAAAGGTGTAATTACCCACCCAGTGGTAGTCTTTAGAGAAGCTCTAAATAAATTTCAATTGGTTCTCTTTCTTTTGACTACATCTTATTGGAACTGGTCACGCTAATCCATGTGCGCCAACATATTACACAAACTGAGAAAACAAACCACTAAATCTTTTATTTGCAGCCATAGACACATCTTAATTTAAAGTGAAACACTGGAATGTGTTGCTGAATCTTTTATAATAGCCTGGGCAATTACGATGGGAGGCTGAGAATTATGCATCATGTGATGCTGACTTCTGCTCCCTATTCCTGCTTCCTTCCACAGAACCCAGAGGAAAATGACAGGAATGTGAAGATGGAGAGGAGGTTGACATGAGGGTTTTTTTTTTAGCTTTCTTTGTCTCAATGTGAAACCACGTGCAGCACTGGCAGAAATGTGACAGATAACTGCTATGTGAAAAGCTAACAGGCTTGCACACACTAATTTGTCAGGTGAGATGATCCGGTAGTGTGGGAGCTGCGAAGAACTTGCTTGTCTTCCTGTGCACGCGATTCAAAGTGCACGTGTATAATACACACATACAAGTTTGCGTCTGCCTCCGACTCTGTCAGCTTGTCATTTAAGCATCAATACAGAGAAACTTTTCCATCCTCTCCTTATATTGCTCAAAATTTGTCATGCTCTTTTAAAACAGGAGAAAAGCGGAAAAAAGAGCTACGGGAGCAAAGTTTAGTTCATAAGTTGTAGCGCATCAAACCACATATAACCACATAGTTTTTTTAGCTTGTTTTGTTTTAAAGAGATACAAGAAGCAAAATAAAGATGCAAGACAAAAGTCAGGCAAATGTGTAAATCAAAGTTGGACAAGATAAATACTGCAATTTGCTATTTAAAGCTGCAAAATAAATTTAGCATCATACTATGTGAGACATTGGGTCAAAACCATTGACTGTATATGAGAACTGGAGTGATCGAGTGTTACATCACCCATAGAAATGGTTTTACTCAGCCTAGGAAGCTTAGCCTTCGTCCAACAGTAACCAGACAGTCTGTGGTGACCCCGTAGCCCCAGTGGGTTAGGAAAATGGATGTAAGTAAGATCCTCGCATTGAGCGTCTATATTGGATCTTTTGTTTCTACCCTTTGATCTAGTCACTGAAAACATCACGTGCCCAAAGCTGAGTCCCTGATTGGTTGACGCGCTGCCTGAACCTTGCCGCGCCTGATGCCCAAATCCCGTCTGTAAATTGACTAACATTTAAACTTGACGCCCCTGCCGCAAAAATTGCATCTGGAGTGAATGCACTGTAAGAATGGGATTTCTGACAAATCTAGTGACTAAATAATAGCTGTTTATTTCTCATTAAGGCCTATGGGATTTTGGTTTGTTCGAGTCAGTGGAAACTTTTCATTTAAGGACGTCATATTTAATTCAAGTTTTTGTTTTTGATGATTTAAGATAAGCTGTTGACTATATTTGGGCAGTTCAGTGTCGTCATTTTGGAAAATGGAGTTGGAAACCAAAATTTAAAATGTCAGTTGCAGAGATTCTTCTCAAAGGGTCAAGTGTTAAGAACCAAAAGCCGCATTGACCTTCTGGTTTACACCCTAGAACTCAAAAAACAGTGGGATAACTTACCCAAAAATCATTTAAGGCTTTGGGAAAAACTACTTAAATGTTTAAGTGGTTCCTCCAACGCTTTCTTCCCTCAGCTTCATAGAATATTTATTGAGCACCAGAATAAGAACACCAAGCATACATACAAGGATCATATTAAAACAATGTCACATTTACACAAAACTGGTGGAAAACCAGCAGTTCAAAGCTACTGTTATTGTTGTAAAAAGGGGGACATCGAGAATTTAATGTCAGTGAAAGTATTGACAATACAAAAAATACTTGATGGTTACCTGGCCTGGGTTTGAGCTGTTTGTGTCTGAGAAAAAGAGGGAACAAGTTAGCCCAGCAAGCAGACAGTAAAACAGTAAGAAAACCTCTATCAAACAGTTGCTTATTATTCAGTGGATAAAGACATTACTGAGAGAGAATGGCACTCTTATCGCCCAGTAAGTGAATTACAGTCAATTTGCATGTTGAGTGAATTCAACTCAAAGAGCCTCAGATCCAGAGCGCGGCGTGCCCTGTGATAACCAGCCCGTCTATTTCAGTTTGACAAAAGCTTTGTCCACATCAGACTTTTGATTGGTTTATATGTGTGCACATCTGTTTGCATTAGTGTTGGATCATTGCTGGATTTTAAAGAATAAGTGAGTGGAGGCAAACTTTATATTTGATTTATGTTTGAAATAGATGAAGGAAATTAGAGGATATTTATAACTGTATTAAATACCAGGGATGCCACAATTCTCAATTGAAAACCGTGCTTTTTAAGAATTTAAGAAAGATTTATTATTTATTGTTAAATTACAGTCCACCAGGCTTAATTTAAGCTGACTGAAAGGTTTTTCTTCACTATTATTTTCCAACTAGTAATAGTTGGAAAAAAGTAATTAATTTTTTTTAAAGCTTTTTGTTGTTTTGTAATGCACAAATCATCAAACCAATCGAACTGAATAACTAGTAGTTGAATAACTTGTTTGTTTACTGTTAGAATATGTATTACCTTCATTTAATTTTGTGTCATTCATGCTCACAACAGATGCCTATTTGGCAGGGCTTTTATCAAAATGAGTACTATGAAGATAAAACAGTTGAAAAAGTAGAAGAAAACAAGATACAAACAAACTTCCTCTCAGAATAAAGTATGTCTGTCATCATCATGTGAGGATTGTTTATCAGAATTTATAGCTTTTTTTTTTTTTTTACTTTCTTGATGGACTTATTTCCATCTGCACTACGGGCTCTTAGGTTTTCTGGACAGTCCGTCTACATTCTCACTGTAGTGATTCACATCAATGTTTACTTGCAAGAAAACAGAGACTCTTGTTTTCAGTAGGAACCCAGTCTACCCGTTTGCTCACACCAGCGTTCAGACGAGCTCTTACAAGGGGGAAACAAAACAAAATATCAGAGGAAAACCGTTCCAGATTGGACAAGTCTAATGTGAATGTATTCAGAGAAAAAACAAAGAACACAAAAATGTCCTGTCAGTGGTTTTTGAGAATTAATTTCAATATTTTCATTTAACGCATGAAACTATATTCTTTTTCAATAGTGAACACCTTTAAAGGAACTAAACTAGTATAATAAAATCTGACATAAATGAATTTTACAAGAGCAAACAAGAAAAGGGTGTAATAATCACCCCGAGTAAAAAAGAGGTTTAACAACAGACAAATAAAGAAACAGAGTAGGAAAAAGACATGGGAGCAGCAGTGAGAGAAGATGAAGAGAGAAAGAGTGGAATACAAACAGTGGCTGTGAGTGTGTGCTTGTACGCCAGGTGTGTATCTGACATCCCCAAGGTCCTCCTGGCTGTCTTCTCCCATTGATTAGTTCATATTGATCTGGCCTGGCACAGACACTCTTGACACACACACGCAAGCGAGCTCACAGCATGGTTCACTTGATTTAGCCTGGCTTTGACACAGGGGACATAAGGGTACATTGTTAACACACACACGCGTGCAAACGAGTGCATGTAAGCGCACACACGCCAGCGCACACGCGCATAAACACACGTACGAAAATCATTTTGTTTCTAAAAAGGCAACCATCTTTTTTCTAATGCACATAGACAAGCATGCTGGTCAAACAAACAGTCACACCCACTGTTTGTTCGTGAGCATTTGTTGTGTGACAGGGATCGGTGAGCACATAAGAGGCAGGCTGTGAGTTCAAATCTTACGTAAACTGGACAGAAAATTGGTTTGTTTTTTATAAACTGTGTGATTCCTTAAACGCTAAGCATATTAATGCATATGGTAAACATTACAAGCATTCCGAAGATAGTTTGGATCAAAATGCAGTAAATTGTTACTATAAACATTTTTTTTTTATTGACAATGAATTAGAAAAATTAGCATATTTAAAAAACCTTTTAGAGCTCTTTGGTCTAGCAATGCAGGAATTAGACCCGATATTAATCATGGCCAAATAATGGCTTAAAAAGGAAATAATTGGAGTTTGAAAAAAAAAGAAATTGATTTGACTTCAAGAATTGATGACTGAACACATCAGTGAGGTGCGTAAAGCTACATTCACATGGGGCATGTGACGTATGTTCAGGAACATGATTAACATGTTTTCTATTAAACACCGGTTTCATCTATGGTGTTCACACTGAAGAGGCAGGGAGGGGAATCTTTTTCTTTTTCTACTGTTTACTATCACGTCACCTACAGTTGGAAGAGGCTTGGTGCGAAGGTCAAAGCGCTTTCAAATCTCGCAAATCTTGTGCCAGACTTTTTCTTTCACACCTCTATTCTGATATGTGAAAGACTTGAAGTCACAATTCCAGCCAGGAACACACCGTAATTATCAATTTTCAAATGGTTGGCACATCCATGAATTAAAACGGACACCATCTATATGTCACTACCAAATCCAAGTCACTGATTAGTCAGTTTGACCTGGTTTAACTTTCAACGCGCGTTCAAAGGCTGCGTGTTTGGTAGGTTGAGCCCAAAAATTGTTGTAGAAACTTCCGTCGTTCCATGTGAATGTGAGAATTTTGAACATGGAAGCCCCAAAAAACACCCATTTATACTACAGTCACAAATACAACTGCCACCGCTCAATGGGGAGGTATCGGCAGAATCCTCAAGATTTCATGCGGCTTGATTTTGTTTAAATTATTGCCATGGTCATAAATGTAGACAGTAGCAGTCAGGCGGCCTTCAGGCGGGCAGAATGACCCACTGCCCTTGGGCTACCGGTCGGCTGGTGGCACTTGATATGGGCAGCTGCCATCCGGACCATTTACACATCGTCCACTCAGAGATGCTGCCAGCCGGCGATCCAACCTGTGGTTGCCCCGCTGTCATCCGATTTTGTAATGGGGTCATGGCCTGTCACTGAACTGCCACCGTGCAACCTCAAAATGCGCCCCAGTGGCCACTGGCCTATGTCAACTTCTAGAGAAAGATCATCCGGTCACCATCAATTTGAACTTTTTCTGAAAACCTCCGCGGCCAGCGCATAAAAATGTGACTGCCGTCTTTCCATCACAAATGCCCCAGCGCGGCCACCTGCCAAATTTACTTAAAAACGTGCATCTAGGTCGCCATGTGCTGGCATTTTGGGATATGTGACACTAGTCTTATATGTGTATGCATCAACTTTCCATTGGATGCGATCATTTGAACACGTGTTCCTGAGGCGGGGTTGCAAACGTAGCTTAAGACTTGAACCTGATATCTGACAACTTTTCTTGTCCATTTGCACCTTAAATTACACCTTGTAAATCGATTTCTCTTTCTATATTTACATTACACACTAAAAGCTAACTTGTGCTTAAATTTGTGGTGTTACAGTGAGTTCTGTCAAACCTGGCTTTAGTTGTGGCATGCACAGATAATGGAAAAATGCAGAGCCAATGGTTTGTATATAAAAGCTCCAGCAGGTGATCATGGTTATCAAGCACTAAAACCCAGACTGGAAGCGAGAGATTATGAAACTGGTTGCTTGACAGTAAGGTCTAAAAGAAGAAGAGTCTTTGGTTGTTTTCTCTTTGGATTTTTTTTTTGTTTTTTGATTACGAACTAAGTTGAATTGAAGCAAACTTTCCACCTTGAATGGAACTAAGCTTGGATTATTTAGAAACTAACTGCCGTCTTGTTTTTCTTAGTCTTCTGTCTCAAACTGTAATTTCAATTTTTTAAATGATCATTTTGCTTTCATTTTGTGCTCTGTCTTTAGAAATTGAAAACAAAAATGTAAATATCAGACACTGGTTATTGGTATCCACTGACAGGTGGACAGTCTGCTCTCAGGAGGGCAGTGTGAAAGCAAACCAAATAAAGGGGTAGAATATTTGCAATGTTTCAGTCATTTATGCTGCAAAGCCAAAGCACCCTTTGATAGTGGAAAACAATTACCACTAAACAAAAGCTTGACTGATTCTACATTGATCCACAAACAGACAGAACATTGGTCTGTGCTGACATTTGTACCTGTGTACTGTTGTACACTTCTGTGCTTACACTGAAAAGGATAATGAATAATGACTAATGCAGGGGGGGTGTCCAAACTTTTTGTAAAGAGAGGGACAGATTTGGTGAGATGAAAATAATTGAGGGCCTGAAATTCTCAGAATTATTTTTATATCCTTAAATGCATTTTAACTACCACAATGAACATTTTATTGCAATTACACACCTTTCTTTACATAGAAAACAAAAACGTCTAAATACGTTTTTACAAAGATTAATATCCATTTTTTTGCAACGCTTCCTAATTATTTTATTGTAGTTGGCATGTCACATCTGATAGTCTGTCTTGATATTGAACTTCTTGAAAACAGCCACAATCTCAGTTGTTTTACATTTTACTGAAAAAATATACTAATTTCCACTTGTTCTGGGAGCGGTGGCCCTCACTGTCAACTTTTCTTTTTTATTTACAGTTGACATTTTGGAAATGAGGTAGAAGATGTCACAGAAGGGTCACACAACAGTGTTGCCACAGGTTTACAATGACTTAAAACGTAGTTTAGCCAAACACAATCAATAAATCGTACTCACAGCTTTAGAAAATGCCGGAGGCCTTATATAATCGACTTCACAAAAAGAGCCTGCGGGCTGGTGGAAATGTGAACGCGGGCCACCGCATTTGGCCCACAGGCCAGACTTTGGACATGCCTGCTCCAATGTAATGGCTCTTTTCCTATAGCTGGAGTTGGTAGCATGACACAGCATTCTACATGCAGTCTGTAGTTCTTTTAGCGTCTCATTCTCTACAAACATGTACAGACATTAAAACAGCGGCAGAGATACAGATGGATAAAGTTACAGTTACAGTTACAATTACAATTATGCAGTTACATCTGCCGGTGCCATCAAGTCTAACCTTTTCAGCTCACTCGCACTGACTTTCATTACTCCACTTAACACAGAGTGAACAGAAGAACAGCTTTTAAGCGTCTGTACAATGTAAGAAAGCACAAGTATTTATTTATCTCACCTATTAAATCTATTTAAAGAGACTGAACTTGTAAAAACAGCAAAGATGCACAAAGTGAGTCCAGTTTACAGGGCATTAGAAGAGTATTCTAAAGTGATTAATTCTCATGGAATAGAAGAGAGTCTTTGCTCTAATAGCTTTTGGTAGCTCGCTCCACCATTTTGGAACCACAAAAGGAAACTGTCTGGAATTGATTGTCTTATTTGAGGTGCTGGCAGTACTAAACCGCACTGTTGAGGGAAACACAGCAGTAGAGGAGGGGTCTGTGTGATTAAGTGTAGAAAGTTGGGCATTGACTGTGAAGCCACAAAGCATGTCTTTCAGGATAAGGTCTTATTAGTTTGAGCTGGATTTGTTCAGGAAGTAGTGGACTTACATGTATCCTTGTAGGGTTTAGATCTAGAAGCCCAAGGAGACACAACCACAGCATATGTTCTGTTTTTACAACAACGGAAATCACAGTAACATGACATAGAAAGTGATGTAAGTCGGATACAAAAAATACTGTGGTCCCTCGCTATATTTGGTTGATCTTTCTTGATCTTGCTTTCGAGGTTTTTTTTTTAATGAAATTTTGCATGCTTTTTTCTTTTTGATAAGTCTTGTTTGGCTGCAGTTCATTTTCAATCAATCCCCACTGTGCCATGTCTTCTGTACAGAATGCATTCAGCTTCCAGAGATAATTTTTGTTTTTATTCTCTGATCCTGGGCATGTTTTTCAATGAAAGTTTGCACTTTGAGAGTTTAAACAAGAGTTAAAAGTCTTAAAATGCTCATGTCTGTCTGAGAAAAGTGGATAAAGTGTGTAGTAAAGAATTTGAGTAAAGAACATTCTATTTTGCCGATTTCACCCATCATGGGTTATGTTTAGAAAACTAACACTTGCCATAAACAAGGGAGCACAGTAAATTAAACTACTTAAAATAATCCCAAAAACACCTAAAGCCATGCACATATGGAATGCAATTCAAGTGGCAGGGGCGTCCAGTTTCAATGTTAAATCAATGTACAGGTGCGATCAGAGGTCCTGTAGTGCGATTTGAGCATCAGCCTGGCAGCAGCACGCCTTGGGCGTCAAGGATTGGGCACGATTTGGGCACTGAGTTCAAAAATCTGAACTCTGGCAAAGAAGACGTGTCAAAGTTAGTCTGTTGTTTGAAGTGTTTGTTAACAAGGACAGTTTATGTTTCCTTCAAACACTGTTATAATCGGAAGGTTTTCTTGGTCACAAAAAGCTTTCACATGACATGAGAAATTGCAGTCAAACATCACTCATTGCAGAAAGAAGCAGAAGTTTTGCCAGGTTTGCAACTGGTGGATTAAAGGACTAAGCAGACTCAAATATAGAAGGAAAGAAAATGTTGTTAGTCAAGGTGCCCTTGAGCAAAACATCGCAGCTCAAAGCGCTTTAGGGATGTTGAGCAGCACAGAAAAGTTGTGTTTTTGTTTGGGGCAGACCCGATGTGGGTATTAGATGGTGTGTGCGGAGTGTTAGAATGTGGGTGTGGCTGTGTTGTCTGAATTTACAATTATGACAGGCAGAGGAGAAAAACAAACAAACAAAGAACATTGAAAAGCTGCTCATCAACAGCTCCTTCCAATGAAAAGACTATTTGTTGGGACCAAAGCAATGCATGATGGGTTATGGTGGCTGGCAGCTGTCCCATACAATCAAAAACCCAGCTTGCATTTGTGCACCAAACGCAGATCTTGTTATTTATCCTATAACGAGGATCGACGTGAATTTTCCCTGTTTTTATTTGTTGTTGCTCATAAGTCATCCGAAATGTAACGATCTGTTCCTCCCTTTAGGTTTCTGTGCTTGTGAAGACAAACTCTAAAAATCCAGTGCGTGCACGGCTACGCAAATACACGCAACCACAGAGACATACACATGCAGCCTTCTGCTGCTGTGATGGCTCTGAGCTGTCAAAACATCCTTGCTTGCCCTGCCCTTCCCTCACAAAAGCAGCTTGACTGAGCTTGTCTCTGCAGGTTCACAGAGACGGCTGTCTGTCCAGCCTCATTCTTGCCTTCCTCCTGACTTTTCATTTTCTCCCTTAGTTGGGAATCACATCATTTTAAGCTTGTCTAGCACAAAGAATAGCAATTACTTTAAAGCAGTCATCCCACAGACTTTTTAAAAGCGTAACATAATGTATATGCATAGATATATAATCTTTAACCTCTTAAAACCGGGCGTCCACATGCGAGGACATCCCATTTTGGGTTATATTACACACAGTATTTAATTCTCACAGTAGTTAATTCTGCTTACAGGTAGAGGGATAGCTCAAATATTAGCTCAGGTCTTAATCATCAGTACTGGCTATTAACCAGTTAAGGTCCGATCAAGTCATGTGTGGAGTAAGAAAATATGTTGAAGTGCAGAAGGATGCTTTTTTTAAACTGAAACCTGATTGAAAGCTCAAGCATGTGGAACATCTATCTAGTTGGTCAATAGGCTGGACATAATTGTTCAAGTATGAACATTCCTTGGAGCCTCAAAAGGAAATAACTGACTCCCTTTCTGTATTGAGTTGAACTTTTTTAATGTAATAAATGAAAAAAAAAAACAGTTCAGTATGTTAAAGTAGATATGTGTCATCAATGCTGGACCAGCTGCGTATGAAGCAAAGATGAAATATAAGTGGTCATCTATTGATATTCAAGATTTTTCCACAAGCCCACTAAAAGGCACTTTTGTGTTAAGTTTCACTGAGAACACAACTGTGAGCATGGCATAATGCAGACATTTTTCCAAAGAAAACAAGAAAAAAAATTGTATTCATTAAAAACTCACTTTGCTCGTGTTTTTAACGTGTTCTTGTGTCATTTTTCTCACAATGGAGAACATTCATGAAAAAGATTACGCATAAAATTGTGTTTATTTCTTTATTCATATCGAGAGTCAATTAAATAGATTTTTAAAAATGCAGTTGGAGATAGATCTTGTGCTTGTGCGTCGGTCAGGGGTGCTACGGGCTATAAGTCAGTGGGAGAGCGTAAACAGAGATCTCTCAGTAAAGGTGCTTACACACAGAAAGCGGAGGTGGCTAGTTTCAATGTAAAGTCAATGGTTTAGATGCAAATTGAGGTTCTGCGGCGTGAATAGAGTGGCCGACGCAAAAGTCTGGAAACAGCACGAACTGAGCGGCCCAGCGGTGGGCGAGGCGAGTCAGATTAAAAAAAATCTAAACTTTGGGGACGTTGCCACGTTTGCGTCAACCAATCAGGGACTCAACTTTGGCCATATGACGGTTTCAGTGACAGCAGGTAGAACACACATCCAATATGGTAGATTGGATCTCCTGAACTTCCATTGATTTTCTTAACCTGATGTATTCCTTTCGGGACAGTAGAGTTTCCTGAACCCTTCCCGCTACTGTTGGGTGACTGTCTGTTGCAGGGGCCATGGAACTAGAATGGTCACGCTCGCTATGCCGGCTATCGGGAAATGAGCTGACAGCCAGACAGAGATCCCTGCGGATGGAGAGACTGCCTGCTCGGGCCTCCTAAACTTTATGATGTTTTTTTTATTTTCATCGAGAAAGTTATATATAAAAAGGTCCCCTAATTTTAGTCTTGTTTTTATTTTTGCTCTCTCAGGTTAATGCGGGACAGCAAGCTTCAAACACGGTCAGTGAGAGACGGAAACACAGCAGAATCGGCCGTCATCCAGACACAGTGGGACTGAAGCTCACTAAACCCAGAGAACCTCTAAATCAGGGGTGCTCACACTTTTTTAGCATGTGAGCTAATTAAAACAAATAAAAAATGTGAGGTTTTCATTAAACATGCCTTTACAACAGAAACACATGATTGCTGCTTAAAAACTCTGAATAATCCATGGATGAACAAATCCTTTTGCGACAAACCTAATGAGCACTTCACTCAGCATTTTGTGGGTTGCTGTTTTATAAAGTGACAAACCCATTTGATGGTCAGCTGATTTCGTGGTGATGGTGGTTAGTCCAGATGTGTTGTAATCTTTTTATCAAAAGAACCTCAGGTTCAAATCCTGCATCCAGCTTTTCTAGTTCGTTGAATCTTTTTTACCTTTTTTCAGCTAAATCAGATAATACCCATTACTCTAAATATTATTACAAACATTAGGATAAATCTTTGGATTTAAAACATCATTGGAATGTATTTTCTTTATACCATTCGAGGTTTTTTGTAATACAAGCGCCGCATGCACAGGTTCATAACAGTGTTTGCTATTTGATGAATGAATTTTTTCTGTGGGTAAAAGGTTTGTATATTTGTTAATTTATTTTGATGTTAATTGATTTCCCTGGTTCTTCATGGAGACGTGATCACCAATGTTTTTGAAGAGCTCTTCAAAAAAACAAACTGATCTCTAAACATCATCCGTGTCTTCCATGCATTGTAAATGAAATATAGATAAAGCTTCGTGTAGTGATCAACAACATTAGCTAGTAGCTCCTCCCACACGTGAACGAGGCGCTGAGCTTAGGGAGCACATTTTTGGCCACGCAGCGAGAGAGGGGCAGGCCACGCGAACTCTCCGTGCGAATCGCGTTCGGTGTGAATGCACCTTAAAAAGAGGGGGTGGGGTTGCTCCGTGCCAATGCCACAACGTCACGGGAATTTTTAATGAGCTATGGCTGCTCTGCAGAAACAGTCCTAGAAAACGTCACTTTTTTAAAAAAATTTTTGCCTAAAAACTGCATAACAATAACAAAAGACCACTGAGAACATTTTGAAAATAGAGCTACCTCACTACAGGTAAACAGGGTTCTAGCGTCATTCACTCTACAGCATCAATTAAGCCTCCTCCCACCCAATACCGATCATATTTCTGCTTTTAGTTGACATGAACCATTTCTTTTCCATCACTACATTGTAGAAACAACAGTGTGTTTAACTGAAACAAAGTCCTGATCACAGCAAATTGGGTTCCTAGTCATGGACACAACCCCTGATCTTTCTATATAGACGATAGTTTAGCATCATGCTCTGTTTCCTTTGCACTCTAACCGGAACACACTCTGGAGCATTTCCACTACATAGAACGTGTCTGACACATTAAACCTCTTATTGTTCCAAACAACGTCTAACCTTCATACTTTAGATAGATATATTCTTTAAAGTTTATGCGCAAAAAAACTCAAACCCAATTAAAAGAAGCAAAAACAAACAAAAAAGTGGTTTCAAACCAGAGTTTCCAGGACAAACATCCTGTGACTTATTAAACCGTTGTTCCTCCAGCTCTTTCATGCATACTTTTTTTTTTTTTACTGTTTTTCGGGCAGTAAACTAATCCAGCATGTCCTTGGCGCATTTGCAGAGATGTAAAACTTTAACTTTTTACTCCATCACCTTTGTTACAAAGTCACACAGTTTATTCAGTACGGCCAGTCCAATTTTTTTTTATAGAAACTACCCACAGAATGGATTCAGGGTCAATAACCTGCAGCTGGCAGTGAAGTTCCTGTTGATTTTCCACTACAACACCTCACTGGCCTTTTTCCTATAAAGCATAAATCACACGAAAATAAACCAATGTTGTTTTCACGGTCTAATATGCTTGCGGTCTTCTGCATACACACCAAGCAAGAACATGTTTCTCTCCCTCTCACACATGCTCACACAAAAGTTCAGCGTGTTTGGCCTGCAGGGTTTGCAGAGTGGGGAGGAATCAACCGTATGGTGGACATGAGGATGAAGCCAAATTCGGCTGGTCCACATGGTGTGAGGCTGCACTGCCTCCTGCGTTTTGTACGTGTGCAAGCGCTGCAGATCGAAGCCAGCACTTGAAGATATATCGGGGGCAGAGGTCTTCTCAAAGTAGAAGATTTTGGTTTCACTCGAAGGCTGAGGAAAGGACACATGAAAGAAAAGAACACTCCTTATCTATTACCTGCTACTGTCAAATGTGTCCTTGAGCAAGGCACTTATACTGTTAATATGTCAAAAGCATTAAATCTAAGACACAACAAAATATTAGAAGCAGCACTTGACCTCTGACATGAAAATACCACATTGAGATGAATGTTTGTTCCAGCTCGCTCTGCTTTAATAATCAACTTTCATTGCAACAGGTAAAAAACAAAGAAGCTCATGTTTTTGACTGCAGAACCGTGTCAGCCCATTCATTGAGAGTTGGGGAGGGCAAACTATGTTATTAAAATATGTTAATAATTTAGCAAGATGCAGTTAATGTTTTTCATATTTGTTGGAATCCCAAACAGAATGGGCATCTGTCAAACAACCAAAGCCTAATCCCTATTGTGATCTATGGAAAAAGGGAAAAAGTTTTGCGTGAATGTTTTGAGAACTTTCAGTGTATGTCAATTAGATGGAGCTCACAAGTGTTGGGGGGCTAATAGATATCGTTCATCACAGTGAAGGCAAGCCAATTCAGAGCACTGAAACAAAAAAAAAAAACAGTCAAACCATGACACTACCACCACCAACATGTAGTTTCAATGTACATGTGTTATTATGGGATTCCCTTTTTATTTTAACTAAACATATTCACAAAGGAGGAGCACTGTTGTCTTTAACGCAGCTTATGCAACGGTCTCAGCATCAAGCACAATTCATCAATACGCAGGTCTTGGAGTCGCTGTGGTGCCATCAATGCCACAGTGAATTTTGTGCAGCGTAGTCTAAGTAATGTCTAATTTAACATTAGACAACAAACAAACAAACCAACTGTTTATTTATGAGTAATGTATAGATTACTACTCTTGCATGAAGAGTAGTCTGACACATAGAAACTGACTGACACACATAGACTCTACAAAAAGACCTTAAAGACCCACTCAAAAGAAAATTGTGTTCTTGATTTAAACTTGTTCTTGTACAATTCTTCTGAGGATGGAGAACATATAAAAAGAATTTAAGATTAAAACTTAATTTCTGAATATTTCTATAATCAAAACATGATGAATCAGGAGCAGACAAAAAAAAAAACCCACGAAAAAGCTCTCAGTTGTGGCGCAGAAACTGAAATGAACAGGTCAAAGTCTTCCTACTCTGCTCTATTCTGTTCCATCCACTTACAAACAAATAGATCCATTAACATCTTCAGTTTCTTGGTCCAAGCTGGCATCTGGCTGAAAACAGTATGGCTGGATAGTTCACATACTGCTTGATGTTTTTGTTGAACTGCTAATGTTAGCTTAGGGTTATGAGCAGTTAGAAGCTAGCGGAAGAGAGGGATGATGGGATATCAGCAGAGTTTTACTTCACTTTCCTTTTAAATCTCCTTTTAAACATTGATTTTATTTTTTTTTTCTTTATGGACACATCATCTTCTTTTTACACACTTTTTTTTTCCACAATCACCTCTTTGACTTGACCTCTGTAATTTATGAAAATCTTGTTTGCATGTGTGTAGAGAATGGCTTTGAAAATTCATTTATTCTTTAAGGAGGAGGAGGAGGAGGAAAGAGAGCGTGGTGAAAAGAAAAATACAGTCTGCGTGCGTTGTGTCAGTTGACTTGACATCTGATCTTGCTGAGCATGGTAAAGAAGAAAGTGCTGAAAGTACTCGGTGTGGGGGGAATCCTGTGTGCACGCATGAAAGTGTCTATGTGCACGCTTGGGGCCTCTGTGCGTCCTCTTTTCTATGTGGGTGGTGAGAGGGAAGGAGCGGGGGAATAGGGTGTGCGCGAGGGCATTTAGTTTAAGTGTCAGCACGCCAGTTTGTGTGCGTGTGGTGAGCAAGAAGAAAGGAAGGAGAAGCAGTCAGTGGAAGAGAGAGGAGCAGCAGGGAGGGCAATGATGGAAGAAAAAAGGGTAAGGAGCAAAGAGGAGTAGATGGATGAGATGGAGTGATGTAATAGGAGAAAACACTTCAAAGCTCATGTGTCTTGTCTTCAATTTTGTTATTCCAATTTATGTTCTGCAGCTCTTTATTCCTACAGATGTTTTATGAACTGTGTAAGTCGTGAATGAATGTTACATCAAATCTTTGTCTTTGTTGCAAAAACCCATTGTGAGTCTGTTAAATACCAGTCGAGATGCACAAAAAAACCTAAAAACAAAACCAAAGAGTCCTTTAAAAGCACAAAACATTAATCTATCTCTTTGCTTTATCAATAAAAGTGTTTATTTACTAGCTATACTTTTCATAATGTTGTGCATAAACAGAAATCATCAATATTTTCCTCCAAAAGAGATCAAAAAAAGTTTGTGAAAATGTAATTATTCCAGGAGTGGTTCACAGATGGAGCAGAGGCCTGATTTTAAATTAAAAAAACACTATATATACAGTGCATCTGGAAAGCATTCACAGCGTCTCACTTCTTCGACATTTTATGATGTCACAGCCTTATTTCAAAATGGACTAAATCAGTTTCTTGTTGAAAAATTATTTGAATAACAACCCATAATTACAATGTTGAAAAAGTTCTTTTGAACGACCAAATGGATCCAGAGTGCGGCTGTTTCTGCAGCTCATCCTGCAGGGGATGAATCAAATGCGGAGAACACATTTCACACACCTAGGTGCGTGACAGATTATAGGACTTTAAGTTTAATTTTAAATACGTGCGGTCAACAACAAAATCCAGCCCTGGACGCCCTTAAAATACATGCGGGCAAACAGAAATGCACATCTTGGCTGCACCTATTACATGTGGTAACATGGATTTTCCACCTTTTGTGCTGGTCGCACGTAAATACATGTGAATAACTTCAGCCTAAACATAATGTCGCACCACGCTGGCGCAGCTGATGACCCTTAGACAAAGGCACCACCAACACATAAAATGACTAGTGCCATTTGTCGTCTTTTGTGGAAATAGGTGAAAATGTCAGTAAACAGAAGGGCAGAGAGGCTCTTTCAAAAAAAAAAGGTTAGAAAACTAAGCGGAGAAGGCGGGCTCATAGTCAAAACACTTTCAAGATTTTCAAAGCTTCTGTCAGCAGCGGTGAGCAGTCAGTTGCAATGTAGTGAGTTCATATGATGAATGAGTGATGCAGGGGGAGAAAGTCAGTGAGTTACATGATGTAAACACAGGGATTACATTCAGATTTCCACCAGTTTTACCTGTGGGAGTCATGATCGAAGTGATGTCAAGGTGTTCATGTATTCAAATATTTAGAAAAGGAATGTACCAGTGAGGATAACGAACCCATAAACAGAGTGCTTTCAAATGTTTCTAATGTGACTTCCATTGTATTGGTGTTGCTCATTTCATGTTCTGATGGGACCAAAAATGCATATATAGATGAGGTAATGTCTGAAAAAGTCTGGGACTCCTTTAAAGACTTAAGAACTAGAGTCACATCAATTTCAATTGATTAGAATTTTTGTCTTTTCTCTTGTATCTATTGGATTTAATTTGGTAATCTGGCTTTGAAATAATTGAATTTCAGCTTTGAAGAGGAAAACAGACGTACATGGATGTAGTCGCCTACAAGTGGGTGCATCAGAATAGAGCACAGCGGGGAGCTTGTGGCACGGCATTTTTTCATCTGCCCCTGATTCACAATGATTTGAATAAAGAAATACTCACAAATAGATTTTTTAGCTCAACTGTCTTTACATATGCCACAAGAACATCTTAAAAAACAGCAATAACACAATTTTTATTGGTGGATCTTTAACCTCTGTCTGTGCCTGTGTGTGTGTCTGCGTGTGACAAAACAACAACACACCGACAACAAAAAATTGGGGTAAAAAAGCGAATCAAATAATATGGCATGACAATGTTTATTGTGAATTCTGATGCTATATGTTGCTCCAAACCTCAAAGTAAAAGCAGGGATCTAGCTTGCCTTGAATTAAGATGTGGTGCCAATTTAAAAAAGTTATTAAACAATTTTACAAGCTGCTTCTTTATAAACAGATCAGAATAAATGTGTTTAGAATATTAGCAAACCGGAATAATTTGCTATAGAAACCCCTAGAAGAAATAGCCTAAAGGCAAAGAGTAAGCAACAGCTAAAAAGGTGTCCTTCAACTGCCCTTGTTCAGCCGTTTTGCAGAAATGGTTCATTTTTGGAAGGCTGCGTGTAGTAGTGGTTAGCACTTTTGCTTCACAGCAAGAAGTCACTGGTTCAAATCCCAGCTGTGTCTTTTCTGTGTAGAGTTTGCGTGTTCTCTCCTTGTATGTATGATTTTCTCCAGGCACTCTGGCGTCCTCCCGCAGTCAAAAAACATTTAAAGGTTGAATGGTGACTCTGAATCGTCCCTAAAGGTATGAGTGTGAGAGTGTGTGGTTGTGTGACTTTGTGGCCACTGTTCGGGGTGTACCACGCCTTCGCCCAACAGTGGAAGGGATAGGGTCTTGTGACCCAAAAAGGGACTTAGTGGGTTTAGAAGATGGATAGGTGGGTTCACTTTTGAGGTCTTTCCATAAACACTGCCTTTTTTCAGAACACACACAGTTTAACAGAAGGGCCACCCTCTAAAAGCTCTAAAAACCAGCTGTACAACTGATTTCCACCAAGTATTCTGTTAAAATATAGCTAAACAGCAACATTTTTGCCAGTAAAAGGTCATAATAGTATTATATTTTTCTAATGTAAAACAAAAATTCATCGTCCTATTCTAGAGTACTAAAAGCAAAGCATCTTACTTGGCTTTCACACAATTTAAAAAACAAAAACTGACTCATGCTTGCAGTTCTGCAAAAGAATACAATACCATGGGCCAATATCATGCTATAACAACACATTCTCACTCCCAAGTAGTCACATTGTCACGCATGGGTATGGATCCCTCCGCATCACTTTTTGACGCTTTGGGTTTCCCCAACTCGTCGTTTTTTGACGTGCCGGCTGTTTCGATTAAATCAGGGGTCCAGTCGCTTTGTCGGACACAGTACCGAACGCAGACCCAACCTCGGTTCCCACCAGTACTGGTACCCTAGCCCGGTCTGCGTCTGGAACTGTTGGAGGTTGGGGAGCCTTAATTTAATTGACACAGTCAGTGCGTCACAAAACGACAAGATGGGGGACACCCAAAGCGTCAGTTTTTGACATGGAGGGGAAACCCTCACGGCGGAGGGATACAGAGCCATCCGCTGCAAGGGTCAGCCCTTAAAAAAATATTTCTGATGCCGCTCTCCCTTCAAATGCCACTACAAGTGGAGGGATAGGGCAAAGGCGGAGGGGTAGGGAAAGAATTCAGACTCAGCCTGTCTGTATGTTAGCCTGGGGCGGTGCTGGCAGCGCAGACTCTTCCGTTGTGATGTCACTGAGCGAGGATCCGCTCGTTTTTGTGAATTTGGAGGGGCTGGTGCTCAGAGCACAGGTTTTTAGTGAAATGCTCATAGATGTCTGAATTCATTGAAATACCACTTTAGGATTGTTTTTTTGTGAGGAATTAACATTATAATATTGAAAAAAGTTGATTTTGCATGACATGGACTCTTTAATGCGTTGCAAAGGTATTGTAATGGCTGTAAGGGTTTCTTTTGATCGATTAAACATTTAACAAGGCAAATGTTATGACTTTTCTCCTAAGACTGTAATAACATTTACCTGGCAGTGTGAAGAAGAACAAAGTTTTAAATTAATATTTTAGCTCCAAATAATGTTTTACAATATAATTAATGCACCTGAAAGACCCACTCCAATTAAAATTGTGTTTTAGATGTTTTTTATCTGCTTATTAATTCTATTAGTTTTCATATATTTTAAGTATTTCATTTAATTTTATGCATTATCAATTTTATGTTTTTAAATACATCTTATGTATTTAATTTTAGCATCTTCCTATGGTTTTCGCCCCAGTGTTTCCTGTGGGGATCTTTGTGCCAGGGTTTGCTGGCTTGGTCTGGGGTCATTGCCACAGTTGTCACCCTTGCTGGGACAGCTGGAGTTCTACATCGCAGCATCATTGCTGTGGAGTGGACACCGTTGCTGTCCCGGTCTGGGTGGGCACTGTGGTAATATTCCTGTGGCCGATCTGCTCCTGTATGACCAAAACTGTTTTCCTTTAAAATCAACAAATGTATCTTTTGAAAACAAGCTTTTATTTTGTAGGCAAAAAAACCCACAACTTTTCTGATAGTTTTTAAGGTAATAAGTTCCACCTTCTAATTTAAGCATAAACTTTGCTTTAAAAAGTGTATACAAGTCAGGTTTAGCAAGTTTTCATATCTTTTACGCAATTTAATTTTTTACACGATTTGTGCAATTTTTAAAACAAGAAATTCTTCAAATTCTTTGTGCACTTTGAAACCTATGCAAAATCGGTATGAAACGTTCAGGACATTATTCAGCAATCAAAATAAAGTGCTTCAGCATCTTCAACAACCACATTAAGCAAAAAGCATTCACACTAGCATTATCGCAGGCAATGCAACTTTTCTAATTTCTTTTGAAAGTGACCATGGAACAAGTGGGATAGTGTCTGACAAAGTGTGCATTTTCAGAAATTAACGCACGCCGTGGAAGCCTGAGCCGGCCAACAAAAGCAGAAGACAGTCACTTCTGATGTGTAATTAATTTGCTTTAAGAAATATATATATATATATATATATATGTATATATATATATATATATATGTGTGTGTGCGTGTGCGTGTGTGTGTGTGTTTGTAATCCCAATGTGAACTTGTGAAATCGAATTGATGTTTTATTTTGACAGTGATGTCCAGCACGACTGGAAATCTATAAATCCAGTTCAGTGTTAAAAATACGTCAGTCTACAGTTAAATTCTAGACTCAGGATTTACAGACAGACGTTTTAGTTTGTGTTAACTCAGTTCTACTTTATCTTTGTGACATCCTGTCCTTCCCCATTTTCTTTCCTCAAATGCAACACCTTTCACGTACCCCCTTCTCACACTTCCCTGCTTTCCTACCATCTCATTAATATAATTTCTCTTAATGATTCTGCTGCTTAGGATCGCTTTCATTTTGTTCATCCTTCCTGCTCCATCGTCTCTTTTCTCCAAGCTCCTCTGCATTTTTCTATCAAAAGATTTTTTTGATGACGTTGAGGCTGTTGGAAACACCAGAAAGCACCAAACACAACCATCACTTTTGGTCTCCAGAAAAGAACTAATGTGGAAACAATTTGTAAAAAATCCAGGATCAGCTCACAAAATTCTGAATGAAAAAAATTTGTAACAACTATAAACTGCATTTGTTTTCTGTGACTGAATTTTAGAGCCACCTTAAAAAAAAAAAAAAGAATAACATCGTATAACTAGGAGAAAAAAAATAATTTTATGAGAATGAGGAAGTAAATTCACAAAAATCCCTGTTGATTTATAAGAATAAAGCAGTAAATTATAGATAAAAAAGTCAAAATTTTACATGAATAAAGTAGTAAAATAAGAAAAAAAGGCAAACATTTATGATATAAAGTCATAAAATTACATATCATGAAATTACAGTTTTATTTTCATAAAAGTATGACTGCTTTTCTTGTAAAAATATAACTTTTTTCTAATAATTGAACCACTTTTTCATCAAACTTTGACTTTTTCCTCATCATTTTACTATGTATTTCTCTGATATATATTTATCGCTTCTTACGGTGGCACTAATACTCCGTCAGAGTTGTCTACATTCAATCTGAAGCATATCTCTTTTTTTTTCCATTTCAAAAGAATGTGCCTAAATGCTGAAAGCTTTCCAACAAACAATATTTCCTTTAATAGTTTGAATGGAAACTTCATCAGCTGCACTTGATTTTCTACTGAAGTAGAGACTGGATGCACAAACAGACAGGCTTGTGTTTCAAATTTCCTGCGGACCTCGTCTCCTGCCCTAACCCTCACTGTTAACCTTAAACTTACCTTCAGCCCAAAACCACATTTTTGTCTCTAGATTGAAAGATTTATGTCACATGAACCTTCTTTTGCTCTAACAAAAACAGGCTGCATTAACAAATGATTCAAGTTTTAACACATATTTACTGAAGCTGTATTTGAGCAAAAACTAGAGGTTGGTACCCTTAACAGTCAGAGGAAAGACACAAAACAAGAACGAAAAGCCAGATTGATGGAAATTTTCACTTGGCTTGAACCAAAGGAATAAGCCCAATTTTCTTGATTACATTTCAGACGAGAAATGAAATGAAGGAGTAGGAAGATAAATAAATCATGATCTAAGTGTTTGTTAAGATTCATTACATGTCTGGGTCTTTGGAGTTTCTCAGAGCAGAAGTGAAGGTAACAGCAGAGATTGAATTAGGAGAGTGTTTTGCCCTGTCCTCTGTCTGCAGAACATCTCACCCTCCCACCTTCTGTTTCTCAGCCAGAGGAGGACTCCTCCATTCCCTGCATTCCTCTCACATTCCGGCTCTGGGTTTACTTTTTCCACCTCTCTTTGCATCAACATCACATGTCCCTCTTTGCAGCTCATGCCTGTTTGTCTGCTTCAACCCTTTATCCCTCCATCCCTCCCCTTCTCTCTTGCTTGATCTCTCTTTTTCTCTACCTCACTCCATATTATCCCCCTACCCTCTCCCTCTTCGTCCCCCCCCCCCCCCCCCCCCCCGCCTTGCTGTTTCCCAGCATGCTCCAGTAAGCCGGTGAAGGCAGGGGGCTCGCCTGAACCCTCCACCCCCAGCAGGGGCCCTCCAGCTCAGCCTGGCTGGCTGGCAGGCGCCGTGGCATACCTCCAACACAAGCACACATGCACACGCACGCATACACACAAGAAAGCAAACAAGCACACACACATACACACAATGTAATGCAATGTTCCTTTTTTCCACTTCTGTGTGTTCCTTATACAATGTATTTATAGGTGCCATTTATATTTTAAGTAAACTGTCATTAGAATCTGAAATCTAAAAGTTATATGTTAAAATTAAGACATTTTCTGCGACACACCTATTGACCTTTTTAGTGGTATTTCAAATAAAGAACTGAAACGGCAAATTATTTACAATGAATTTGAACATATAAATGAGAATAAGAGGCACTTTCTATTGTTGTTACTTTTAATATAAAGTGTCTTATGAATTTTTATTATTTGAACTTAGGTTTATACACGTTTTATGTCAAGCACCTTGTGTTCTACAGCATGTTGGAGAAAGATGCTCCATGAATCAAGTGATTGACATACTACTTTTGTGTTATTTCACAGACAGGCAGTCTTTTGCAACAATTTTATAGTGTTTTTTTAACAGATGTGTGAATGTGCACATGATTATTGCTATTTCTGACTTATTTCCTACACTGGCAGCAAAGAAAACGACATTAAAAAATTACAAGTGCTAGGTCAGCTCAACTCCTCATTTCAAGCCCATTTTAACACTATTTTGACTGCTTAGCTTTTAGAAACTAATGAATTACTGAAATACGTCCAATATAATGCATTTTAAGATACACAGTACAAAAATTGATTTTCTATTCTTCATTAAAGCTGTAAGGTAAGCCACAACCCTAAGTAACGTTTTAAACTCTAAAGCTCAAAATCTAGGACAGTAAATGTAAATAAAATGGAAACGATAGTCCAGGGCAATCTGTTTGAACCATTGACTGTATGTGAGAACTGGACTGATTGGCCCCTCCCACTTTGCAATCTAAACAAAATGTAATTGGTGGCTCCAAGAAGACAAAATCCCACAAACTTCTATAAAGGAAATAAACAGCTATTACTCTGTCATTATATTTGTCAGAACAACCATCATTGCTCTGCTACTTTGCTAATACTAATTTTATAGTGAAAGTTATTCAAGTTAGAAACCAGATAATTAGAAGGCACAATAAAAGTACGACGTGCCTGTCGGCCTCAAAACTCTGAAACATTTGACAGATTCTCCCAAGCTAGTTATCAAATAGAAGGGGTGTGGCCTTTCAACGAGCTCACTCGTTATTAACGAGAGTGGTTCCCATAGAAACGTCAACTCAGACTTATTTGGACCAATTACTACAAACTCTCTCTGTCTGGCTCCAACATGTCGGTGTCCGTATTGTGAATAAATGGCAACTAAATTGACTTAAATTTGTTGGAGAAGGAAGTAAGCCATTTTCTACGGGTGATGTCACACTCACTCTGTCCAGTTTTCATATACAGTCAATGAACAAATGCAAAACAATAATAAATAAAAATAGGCAGATTGTTTTTCTTTTGTCCATTTTTTGGGATAAATTAGATGAATCCGAGTATAATTCTCACAAAAGCTCAGTTGAGCTTTGATACTTGCCAAATCAAAAAGATTATTAAGGAAAATACAAAGTGGTTCACACCAAACAGAACAACAAGAGTCATGCTGCACCAACTGGGCTGATGGGGCCAAATGTTATGAAAAATGGTCAAAAACCTAAAATGTTCCACAGATTTTTTTTCATTTTTAACTCCTTCACGCCATATGTTGCTAATTGGTATCTCTGCTACATTTAGCATTACCTTGATCAGGAAAAAAGGCGCTGAAGAATATATTTTCATAAATTGGAAATAAAGTCAGACATGAAGAGGTTAAAGGCAAAATTATCTAATTTTGGGTAAAAGGATTTTTTTTCTTTTTTTAAATTAAATTTCTAAAAACCATGTGAAACTATGATAAGAGAAAGACAGAGAGAGGCCCTCAGTAATTTGGTATTTCCTTTTTAGACAGAGGAGGAAGGGCCAATGCCCTGGATTTCAGTGTGTAGTGTGCACACGCACAAACACGCACGCAACTTCTCTTTTAATCACTCTTACATCCGGCCTAAAGGCACTGGAGCTACAGACAGAAGAAGGAGGACAGATGGATGGACGGGCAGAAAGACTGACAACCGCAGAGATATACACTGCTGTAAGTTAAGAAATGGTGTGTCTAAAGGTTGGAAGTGAGAGCCTGGACGCAAACACACACAAACACACAGTTGTAGGAGTGAGTTCAAATGCGGGTTAGACCTTCGGGCTCCACAGCTCACAGAGAGAAAATTCATAAGCAGCTGGTTCAACCTGGAACTGACTACTGTGATTACTGCCGACAAAGAAAAAGAAAACACAAAAGGAACTTTCCAGGACCTAAAACGATTTCTAGAAAACCAAGAACAAAGTGACAACCCAGGTGAGACAGGGCAATAAATTGCTGGCATTTTCACCCCCCCCAAAAAAAAAAGAAAAAAAAAAGGAATGACAGACGAGGGACAAAAAGGGTCAGGAAAGAGAGACAGAAAAGAGTGGAGTGACAACTCTTTCACAGTCTGAGCAACAGCTGAAGATGCTACCATGTCTCCAGCTTGTCTCCCATCCAAACATATGCACAGGGCCTGACCTCCATGATGGCAGCTGTTGACGTCACTCTGACTCTGTTCCTACCAAAACAAACAGCAACATGCATCCTGTGAAGTTTATCAAACCATCCTGCAGCGTGGTGAGCCACCAAACTTTAGGGAATCAGGATCAAGGAGTCACAGATCCAACCGCAATTCTTGATAAATTATGCTGTTGTTTTATGCATGTCTTTTTACTGGGTGTACGAAAAAAAAAATCAATAATATGTATTTATTCATCTTTTTTTTCAGAACAAGAAATTGGATTTATTCTAACCTGGGTCAGATTCAATACGCAATGTCGAAAAAGGTTTATTTTGAAAGTCTCTACAGCAGCATTGGTAAGCACGTCTCTGTGTCTGGGTTCATGAGATCGTTCAGTCTTTTTTGTTTCTATGGCGACCGTTTCCTTCTACTGCAGGAGCTGGGCCTGAATGATGGCACTTTCAGCGGTACTTCTGTGTCTGTGCCACCCAGTTTGACGATTAGCTGTCCCGCATTAGTCAGAGGAAAGAAATGATAAAACCAAGAATTATAATGTCTCGATGAAAGTAAGAAAAATGTCAAAGTTCAAGAGGAAAACGATCACATTCTCCTCCATATTTGTTTTGGTTGGCGCTTCTTCTACGTTACTTTCAGTAGCAAATACTGATACACAGTGCCCTCTAGCGGTTGTTAGTGGGAAACAACCACTAAAGGGCATTTGGTTGCTTGTGGGAAAATACGAAATATATGAGTCTATTTATTTAGAGAAAAGTATGTAAATCCAAGCAAAACTCCACCAAAAAACTGAATTTTAAATTTAACCCATTGTTCAGTGTCGTTAATTTGCGTTATTAAATATTAACATGTACACTTTTTTAATTAATCCCGTGCGTTAACACATTGATATTGAAAGCCCTAACTTTAATAAACTTTACTTTATTCACAAAGATTGCAAACCAGCCATTTCAAACTTTGCAAATATTTTTGGGAGCAGATTGCAAATATCCGTGCATTCGAATACTTTTTACAGCTCCACTAAACCTCTCTCAGTACCACTACCCATTCTAAAGCATTCCAAGTGCAACACTACCTTAACAGGTACATTTATTCATCTGATTACTTCTGAATTTGTTATGTCAACCTCATATTGCCAAGATTTTCTCTTCAAGTGCTTCGCAGAAGTCCTTACTGATTAAATAGAGATTAAAACTCTGGTATCAGCGCCACATTTCCTTTTTTCATGGAAGATCTGTACCAAAAACCTGAGGCAGAAACAGCTTGGAGAGAGAAATTTGAACTCACACATTTGAGTTTTTAACTAAAAAAAAAAGCAACACATCTTTATCTGACAGGATAGATGGTCTGCTTGACAAACGTCTGGAAAGATGGGCTGATAAACGGCTATAGGATGGATGGATAGATGGATTGAGAGGATAAGGGGGGTCAGTGTCTTTGATCCTCCCAGCAGAGAAAATCAACAAAGCCCTGAAGCTCTCACTTCATATGTGTGTCTAGTTGATGCTAGTTTGAATGGGTGCATATGTGTGTGTGCGTTTGTGCATCCTGTGAGGTTTTCTGGCTTGATGCCAGGACCAACTCCAACCAAGAGATGGATCAAAGCCTGCGTTCACTCCGTCTCTGCACCTCCATCGCTCATGTTTCTCACACTCTTCTCTTCCTTTAACCTGTTCTTTGTCCCTAAAAAGGTCAGCGTTCACAAATTTTTACCTACTTCAGTGAAATTTAAAAAAAAGAGAACAAAAGATAATATGCATATTGCTGATTGAAATAACTGTTTTCCACACAAGCACAAAGGTTTATGTAGTTCAAGTATTACTTTGATGGAGGAAAATCGTTTAAATAATAATTTTTTCTCTGATTTTTTCCTTTAATTGTAGTCTTTTGTGATTTTAATCAAAATAATCATGATCCTTTTTTCTTTAAATATATCACCTTCAAGTATTGAGCTAGATGGTCATTCACTGTCACATTCAGGCTGCCCTTGAATGCTGGGGATTCTCCCATGATGCATTACCGTCCTGCAGGTATCCAGCTGCTGGAGCCGCATGTTTTTAAATTGCAGAACGTGCATCACCAGTTTCTTTGGCTGCTTTTCTCCACAACTGGATAAGCTCAACAAATTAGTAAGAACATTTAAAAAAAAAAAAATGTCTTTTGGACCCAATAGAATATGCAATAAAAAAGAGATTAAAAAAAAGACTGACTTGCTTTTTCGCCCATGAAACCGATAAATAAAAATCTTTTTTTCTCTTCTATAAGAAAAAAAATCTCTTGGAACTTCACAAACATTTACAGTGTCAAAGACCCAATCTGATCATCATTTGATCTGTTTTAAAAGCCTTCCCAGAGGTATTTTCCTTATGATTATGCACTTTTTAGGGCATAGTTTCTGCACAGCAGCAGTACTTGCCTCTGACTTGTGGGCGAGGCAACTGGCGTGGAGTAAGCCTCGTTTACCGGTTACGCGCAATATTGGAGTCATCCAGCCGTACAGTTTTCAGCCAAAAAAACAAAGCCGTACATGAATCTACTAATCTGCAAGTGGATGCATCAAAATAGAGCAAAGGGGCTTGTGGGCCACCAACTGTAGCACCAACTTCACTGCTACAGGCTTTCTTGAACTGCATTTTCTCTTCTGATCCAGATTCACAACAATTTGAATTAATAAATACTTAGAAATGCAATTTTAATCTTACTTTTCTTTATATGCATGTCCTCCATCATCAGAAAAATGTCACAAGAACATGTTAAAAACACCAAAAACATCATTTTCATCAGAGTGGGCCTACTGTGGGTGGACTAATTACACAAGCCATTCACAGAGTAGCTGATGCAGCAGGGAACTCTATTAATATGACTGAAAATTGCAACATCAGAATTTAAGTGTGGACCACAAAAAAGGGCAAAAAAAGTACAAATTTGAGATTTTTCTTTTTTTCTAAGACTTTACTAATTCAGTAATAACCTACTAATCAAAATGATATCTAATTTGTACTAAATCAGGTTCCCAAATTATCTACACTTATACTAATTTGTTTTTTCTTCAAGAACAACAGCGGAATACGCATAAAAACAATTCTCTTATCAGATTTTTTATATTTTCACAAATGAAAGTTACTTTTCTTTTGCATAATTTAACTTTTTTCTAGTTAGAAAAAAAAAGATTTTCATTTGGAGGAGAGTTTTCTTTCATTTGAAATGTGTTATGGAAATGATAAGTAAGATATATTCAATTTGATTATCCAAAAATCCTATCGATTATCTTTGCTTTATTTCTTAGCATTCTACGCCTTCAGTGTAATTCTAAAGTAAACAGAACTATATCTCACATATGGCCATGTAAACAGGAGCTAACAGCGTCTCCTCTCATGGTTATGACAAATGCAGTGGTCAGTGTGCAAATGAGCAGCTTAATTCCTGCAATCCCAAGACGGTTTATTTAACCCGCTCTTTTCCTCGTCTCAATCAAACTGCCCCCTCTTCTCACTCTTGCCCCATTCCGCCTTTTTAGCTCCGTTCTACAGCTTATTTGGCTGCTTGTATCCTTTTTCCTATTGTCATCCATATCTCTGCTTCTCTCCACCATCTTCCTTTTCCATCCTCTCTTTTCGTTCCCTCTCAGTCATGATTTTCTACCTCACACACATATGCAAACGTACTCACACACACACACACACACTCTAGCAGTAGTCATTCTACTTATAGCCTAGTCATAAATCAAGCTGTCATTCTCCGTCATGCTTGCCGGATCTCACTGGGGTTCATGGTCCGTGCACACACTTGCATGCATGCTCTCACACATAGACACACACGCACACGTGCACGTGCACAAGCACGCTCACAAACACACACTGAAAGAGAAAAGGAGATAGCGATTCTAGTCCTCAGATACACAGGATAAAACAAGCGCAGCAACACACTGATGTAGAGCAAATGGCACACGTCCAGATCTACAAAACAGATATACAAAAGCATAAATACACCGAATACCCACCATAACATATATGCACACATGCAAAAACATTTAAAGATGCCTTTGCTGTTGATAGTCTGAGAGAGACATTTCATTTTGACTGCTGCAGACCGACATTGATATGAAGAAGTTTATCTGTCCTTCTCCTCGACAGCTTTTCTTCTTCAAGGTGATTTTTACCTTTCTATGATGTTCATGGTAACTTTCGCCAACTGTGTAACTAAGAAAAATACCAGAAAGTAAAAAAGACATAAGGATAAATTATGGGAAATTTAAAAAATAAGTCTATTTTAGTGTATTTTCAGGTAAAACTGTCCAAAAAAAATCCCTTTTTAATGGGGTGTAACAAAGTCTGAGTTGTTCATATTTGTATGGTGACAGGACTTTCTAGAACAGAAACCAACTGCACAAAAGAACAATAAAAGAAAACTAAAAGATGCATCTGTTAAGTCCATTCAATCACTGAGGCTTATTTATCTGTTATTTTTGTTTCCATGACCAAAGGCTTTAGGAAAAAACACCAACCTGAGCAGCTAAGTATTTAGATCAAATTCTTATTTTGGTCAAACTTTGATAGAAGAACAAAAACAAAACCTAATTAAAGCTGCGAGCCGTGTTGCATGGCCCGCAGGTGACCAGCTACGTTGCTGCTTCGGGCCCTTCACTCTCCCCATCTGCCAGCCTGGTCAGAGCTGTATGTGTCAAATTTATGGTTTTAAAAAAAAAATTAACAGATTTTACCTCCATAGCAATTGTTCTATGTTTTGGTTGCCTGGGGGAGATCCATGTAATTTTCGAAAAAAGTAAAATCTTGGACATTCTTGGCAACCAGGGTTTTTGTTAACCATCCCCACATTCTTAATGTGTTCATTTCATATGTTTTATATTTCGTTCAGCTTGAGCCAATGATTAATGTATTAAATTTTCATAATATTCTGGTAAATATGTGCAACAGGGAAACGGGATTATTGCGAGCTTGTCGCCTTAACACTGCTCAAAATCTACAACTTCTAATTCTCACATTTTTTCCAAAGTAGCTTCCCAATGATGCTCAACTAATTAGGAGGCAATAGAAGAAAATCCTTAGCAGGAGTTTCAATTTGCAGCCTATGCTAAAGGTGATTTATTTTTCTAAACTTAAGTTATCTGGCAGCATGAGTGGAAAATCTTGTGAAAATTGCTTAAAAAAAGTTTTCTTTCCCATACTTCACAAAAATTGCCAAAAATGGCCAAATTTCACATTTTGCAACAGTAGTTTTTTGTCGTAGTTCCTTTGGCTATCCCAAAATAGTTCTGCAATTTCCTTTGTGTGTCCATGACACATATTTTTTTTTGTTTTGTTAACGGATTTGTTTTTGTAAATGTGAAGTTTTGACCCACATTGTTTTTTTTAAGGTTTTGCCCGCTGTGATGTCATCATTTTATCAGGAGGGGTGTGTGTGTGTGTGTGTGTGTGTGTGTGTGTGTGTGTGTGTGTGTGTGTGTGTGTGTGTGTCGCTCACTATGTCCAAAAGTCATTTTATTGGGTGCTAGGCATGTGCAAATTTTGTTGAGTTTTTGAGAATCTGGCAGGGGGTAACATTTTTGCTCAAGAAAAGCAATTAGAATTGCAAAAACAATCTGGTCCTTAAAGTCCAGGACTGCTGGGGGACATAGTTACAATGGTTACAAGTTTTAGAGTAATATGGAAGTCAGGAGGAAAATGGAAAACTTGCCAACTTTGAATAACAATCCCTTTGACTTGATGTGGCCTAAAAGTTAACACTTTGGACCCCCCCCACAAAAAAAAAAAAAAAAATCTTTAAAAAAAACAACAAAGACAAACAGGATCAAGATCACAGCGTTGCACTGGAAGGTCCACCAAACAAAGCCAGACAACATCTAAAGCCCCAAAGAGCTCAGGGAGAGGCTCCTCCACCCCTGGGGCTCTGCAGCCTCACCGCAGAGAGGCTAAAATGCCTCTGTGACCACTGAGGCAGCTCTGACTATCTGCATCCTCTATCAAGGGACACAAGTTGGAAAACAATTGAATAAAAACACTTCCACACCTAACGGTTCATGATTCTGGATCCCATTTAAAAGCCAAATATAGTTAAATGTACAGAGCTCAGCATAAATGAGTACACCCTCTTCAAAAAGTACTAATTTAGTGCGATGAACAAAAGGAGAATTTCCAAACTTTCCACAAGGATGAGTTTTATTGAACACTTATTTAACTCCAAAACATGAAATGAAGGTGAATAATGTAACTTTGATCACAAAATCTTCAGTTTTTCTTCAAATTGGTTGAAGCAGAAATGAATATAACCTGCATCAAAAACTACTACATCTGGTATTTAGTATGAGCACTGTGATTTTGAAGGACAGAAACCAAGTCTTCTAGGCATAGAATGAACAAGTTGGAGACATATTGCAACATCTATCTTTTTCCATTCTTCAAGATGAACCTCTTTTAGGGTCTGGATGCTGGATGGAGAGTGATGCTCAATTTGTTGCTTCAGAATTCCCCACAGGTGTTCACTGGATTCAGATCAGGAGACATACTTGTCCATTCAATCACCTTCACCCTGTATTTCAGAATTTCAATGCAGGCACCATGCATTTTTCTTCAAATACTCACCTTTGTGACACCAAACAGTTTTAAAACCATTAGTTCCAAAAACAGTGATCTTTGTCTCATCACTCCAGAGTATAGAGTCCCAGTAGTCTTCCTCTTTTTCTGTACAGGTATTAGCAAATTCTAGACATGTTATTTTATGCATGGGCTTTAGGAGAGGCTTCCTACGTGGACGATACCCATGTATGCCATTCCTCTGCAGTGTGCACCGTATGGTGTCGCAGGAAATGGTCACTCCAGTTTGGGTTTCTTCTGCTTTAGCTAACTGCAGTGAACTTGCATGGTGATTTTGTGGGGCTTTTCTTCACAGCATATACTTACAGTGTACTCATTTTTACAACATAGGCTTGAATTAATTAGTTGGGAAAATCACTTTTCCGTGTGTGCAAATTAACAAATCTTGTTTGCAATCAATGGCCCACATTTGTGGGAGTATTTTGTAGTATAATATCTCATACAAAATGTTGATTCTGAAAGGACACTAAAGATTTCCTGAAAAATGTAGTGGGATGTACTCATTTATGCTGAGAACTGTATTCTGTGCATTTTTGAATGTAAAAGAAATTATGAATTTATTTTTTTTTTTTTGCAATGACATTATCCTTCTTTCAAACATTCCAGTAGAACAGAACTTAAAAACAAGTCCTAGTCCTCTGAAAACAGGACTGTTGCTAAACCAGAGCCCTTTAAAGCACTGTTGTGCACACAAAGCCACACCAAAAAGGTTTAAAACATGTAACTTGTTGTGCAAATAAACGACAGTAAGTTTTGTAAGTTTGTCTTTTAGTTTGAGGTCAAGCTTGAGTTGCTAGGATACAGACGTTTCATTTTTTACTTGAAAGACATGAGAATAAACTAAAGTTGTGTCCAGATTTCTTCACTACTATATAGGGAATTTGACATTTTGTAGAACTGCCTGAATCTGCAATTCCAAGATTTCCCAGAAGTCTCTGAGAAAAACTAGTGTGTATCAATGCTCACTAGATATGACATAGACCACAATGCATTGTGTTTGAATGATTTTTCATGTAATAATTTGTATTTAAGGTTATCTTTTTTTACTAATCGTGCAAGTTTTCATCATAAGAAAACAGTTGATTCATAAATAATCTTTGTAAAATGTTCCTACTTTTTATGTTTTTCCTTTGGAAATTAGTGACATTATTTGAGTTAAAAAAAAGTAGTGAGAATGGTGTCTAATTTACTTTTAAAATCCAGGGCACAAGATAGTCTCGCACGACATAGTTTTTTTAGCAGTTAGGGAAAGAATTAGAACATAGCCGCAGAAACGGTTACCCCTTGAAACATGGTGGAGGAAGCATGATGATATGGGGCTGCCTGGTTGAAGGTTCCCTTACAGACACTCGTGCTATTATTTGAAGAATGTTTAACAAAAAAACAAAACAAAACACAAAACCCCCAGCCAAAACAGACAAAGAAATGACCTTGTCAGAACTATAATCTTCACTGTTGAATGCTCAAGGTTGACCAGAAAACACACAATGTGGACAAATTAACAACAGTTTTTCATAAAAAGACAGAATGCTATCCCTGGTGAGTCAGAGGCTGCAGTGCTGACCAGATGAGAAGACGATTAGTCATCCAAACTTGTTTTTATGGACATTTGTTTCAAAGCTGTACAAACACAAAGATATAAATGTATACTTTTCTTTACCCCCCCAAAAATTAAAAATCCTTTACTTTTTTTTCTATCAGGAGACTCTGGTCCTTACTACAAATCCCACCCCCACTCCTCGAAAAGGACCAGCGCTAGAATCTCAAAAAGGCCTCAGGGTTTGGACTGGGAGTGTGTGAGAGAGAATGACAGCGCATGTGGCATGCAAGGTCATGTAATCCTGTGGCCTCCAGATATGTTATTGACATAAACATAGCGTGCCATGACCTGCACTGCCCTGCACAAACACACTTTGCAGACACACGGGATACCATATTATAGCCTATCATGAATCCAAGCAATGAAGCAGGTACATAAAGTTAGTTTAACAAGGGAAAAAGGAAAAAAAGAAACTCTGAGAATTACATTCTAAGACCATTTTTAAAAACATCCAAGGATGACATTAAAATATAAAGTACCGTTGTTTACTTAACCTTTAATAGTCTAGGCCTTTTTGAGCTTTTAATTCTATACAATTTGCTCTTGTAATTTATCTAAAAAAAAAATCAATTTTTACTGGAAAAATGACAAGTAATTGAGATGAAAAAGTTTGTATGTCTTATACTCTATACCAGATTGTTTTTTAACCTTTTTTGAGCCAGGGTACATGTTTTTCTTGATAAAAATCCAGCGGCACACCAGCATCCAAAAATGTAAAAAAAGAGAAACTTTCGTCTGTACTAATGTACTCCCTTCACCATCTAACAAGCATTTTTTGTAATAATTGAGGCAAAAAAAAAAAGCTGGAAGTTGCAGCTATTTTTCCTAAATGTTGTAGTAAAAGTTTTTCAATAATAATTTGCTACTAAATTAGTTAGTTTTTCCTCTACAGTTTATTGATGAGCAATTTTACGTGACCTCACAAAAAACAAATTAAAAATAATATATTCTTTCTAAACAGTGTTTTTTTTAAATTTCTTAAGACATTTTCACCTATCACTTAAAAAGATGAGAAAAGAAAAAAAATCAGACAATGTGATTCTCTGGATTTTTTTTCTCATTTTTATTTCTCACAGTTTATGTATGAAAACTACAGGCTTATCTCATCTTTTTAAGTGGGAGAACCTGCACAATTGGTGGCCGCCTAAAGCATTACAGTGGGAAAAAAAGTATTTAAACCGGATTTGGCATGCATTTCACAGATGGACAAGATTTAAAAAATAAAACCCTCATCATTGATGTATTTTAAAGTGTTCCTAGTGGTCTTTTAATTCTGATTATGCCGTTTTTAGCCAAAATCAAAATCCTGTGTCCTATTTTAGGAGAATTGCTGCAGAATTCGTCTTGGAGTTGTGGGCGGGACTGTTGGCTGCCCTCGATTCCCATCATCCCTTTGTTTACACTGTATCCCACTAGCTTATAGCACCTCACACCCCCACCATGCCATTATCATTGCAACAAAAATGGTGAGCGATATTTGAGATATCCACACATATAGTGTTGTGACAGGTTCCAGCTCAGATGAGGAAAACAAAGATGTACATGGATCTATTTGTCTACAGGTAGATGCATCAGAATGGAGCAGAGCAGGGAGCTTGTGTCCCACCGACTTTAGCACCTACCTCAAAGCTACAATCTTTTTCAAACTGCATTTTTTGCGTCTGCTACTGATTAACAATGATTTGAATAAAGACATTTTCTTTATACATGTCCTCCATCATGAGAAAAATGCCACAAGAACATGCAAAAAAAAGTAAAAAAAAAACATTTTCATTGGCATGGCTCTTTAGTGCTAAAGGTAAATCTACCGAGAAGTTTCTAGATTTTTCCTATTTGAGATTTCAAACTAAAAGAGCAACACGGTCTGCAACCAGCACCTTGATGTAAACGTGTCGCATTCACAATGAACACATGCTCGGCTATAGATTTCCAAGGTCATTTTTTAGGCGTTCAGTATGTATCTTACACAAATCCTCCGTTCTCTCTGTGCTCCGCTGCTCCTCTCATCCTCCTCTTCGGCATTCTTCTCTCATCCACATCTCTTACCATCGTCTTTCACACAAACCACACTCACAACAAACAAGCGCGCACACACAGCAACACAGGCTCTCCAGAGACGTGTCCATTGCTCTGACCTCTCTCTCGGGGGAGATCTGGCTGTCTGCCCAGCTTTTTCTCTGCTTCACACATTCTCCCTTTGCTTTGTAAATTTCTTCCTTTAATTCTATCTGTATCTCTCCATCTATTGATCTATTTTTCTAATCTCCTCTCGCCTACCCCTCTCTTATGCTCCCCTACATTTTATGTCTCCTCTGCTCCTGCCTGCTCTTATCTCTTCATCCTCTTTCAACACAATTCTCCACTTCTCCTCCTCCACCCTCTGTTCACTCTTTAATCCTTTTAACCTTCTTCCCTCTGTCTTTTATCTTTCCTCCTTCCTTTCTTCAGTTTTTTTAAGGCTTCCAGAGTGCTGGTGTGGCTGCAGGGCGCTGCCTGGGGCTCCTTGCCCAGCTCACGCAGTCTATCTGGGCACGGTGCCTGCAGAAGGGTTGGGCATGACTTGGAGATGAGCTGGAAGGAGGGGGGGGGTTTAAGTGTTTGTTTGCATCCGCTGACGGGGAAAGGGGGGTGGGCTTGGGGTGAAGAAAGTGGTGAAGGCGGGCTAGCGACAAAAAGAAAAAAAAAGGGAGGAGGGGAGTTGTTGACGGAGAGAAAAAAATGGAGATGATGGAGAGGCACAGATTTTTGATGAGTCATCCTTTTGTGGTTGCACGGCTAGTGAGGTTACAACAGCATCTGAGAGGATGTTGCTTTTAAATTACATAAACCAGCTAATGTGATCATTTTACAGAGGATCATTCCTGTTCCGATTTTTAATTTGAAGCTTGGTAAACTGAACTCAAGTATGAGAAAGGATTGACATTTAACTTTAAATTAGACAAAATTATGCCAACTTTGTATATTTAACAAATAAATACATCCATCCATCCATCTTCAGAGCCCACTGATCCCTCTCGAGGTCGTGGGGCTGCTGGAGCCAACCCAGCTCCTGTCGGTTAAGGCGGGGTACATCCTGAACAGGTTGCCAGTCTGTTGCAGGGCCACACACACACACACACACACACACACAGACACACAGACACACAGACACACACACACACACACACACACACACACACACACACACACACACACACACACACACACACACACACACACACACACACACACACACACACACACACACACACACAGGTATTTTATAGATGTAACGAACACAAAAGGTTTCAAATGTCGAAGCAGAACACATGCTGGCTTTTATTCAGCCACAAAATTGTGACTCAAAAAAAATAAAACAGAGGAAAAAGACGTTCCAAAATGTTTTATCTTTATGTAAAAAAAAGTTTTGCACATACAAACTATGTATATGTGTATGCTGTATATATCATGAATCGGTTTCAATTCCTATGTTTCAACCAGATCAATCTTGATCATAATTTTAGATCAAACTTAAAAAAACTAGTTTAAAAATGAGATTAATCGACATTGGAAAATAGCATTTGGTTTGAGATACGGTAGGTTCATTTGACTAAAATGTAAAAAACCGACCATCACAGCGGACAACACACATGTAATGGCAACAAAAAAATGATCAATCATCATTACAGTGCAATGTGTGGAAACAGTTTGAATTTTACAAAGACATGTGACCATGCGGCATGGTAGAAGGTCATATTAATGTTCCCTTTGCAATTTTTGATGTAGAAAAACAACAGTGGGGTGAACTTTATGAAACTAAACTGTGAATGGATTTGACATTAATTCTTGTTTCTTTGTACACATGTTTAATTTACACTTCATTATTTTACAAGAAGTACAAGAAACTTGGAAAACTTCACCTGCACTGTTCAGTGCCAGGTGTTTATCTGAGTCACACTGGTTGAAATATTGGCTAAAACTGTCCTGGATCCATTTTGGGTCAGTGAACCAGATCATTCAAAACTAACCAATATCTACTATGAATTGCAACAACAACAAATTACGATATGAATCAAATCGCGGCTAAAACAAATAACTACACCACTAGTATCAGGTATTTATTCTTTTCTATTTGTGATATGTTTTTTTCTTCCTAATGCTGCATTCACATGTGGCCTAGGCGTCAAATTCAAATCTCCCGTCATGTCTGGGTTCACCAGATCCTCCCATCTCTCCCGATGCAGTGTGCTGCACTCCTGTAGTGGAGCTACGCCTGATTGCCGTTTTAAACTGTACTCCTGTCTGCTGCCCAGTTTGAACTTTAACCCAAGAGGGGAAAATACAAATAAAACTGGGGAATCTTTTTATCAGTCCCAATTAAAATAAAGAAAAAGAATCATAAGTTTATGGATCTGTGGAGATCGCCCCAGATGTGACGGCACCTGGCCTGGCTAACAGAGAGGGCCAGCAGAGCTAGTTAGCTTTGCCCCTGTGCGACATCGATCACTTACTCTGCAGGACCCTGGGCAGCAGAGCTCGCTAAGCTGTCCACTGGGCGGGAGGCTAGCACAGGGGCCTCCCTCAGCTCCATGGGCTCAGTGATGGGCTGTCGACCTGTCCAGGCTGTATCCCACCTTCTCCCAACAGTAACCGGACAGTCTCCAGCAAACCCGCGGCCCCAACGGGTCAAGAAAATGAATGGAAGTTCAGGACAAAGATCCCCTATTGCGCGGTCATATTGAATTTATTTTTCTACTCTTTGATCTAGTCACTGAAACCGTCACGTGCCCAAAGCTGAGCCCCTGATTGGTTGACACGCTGTGCCTTATGCCAAAAATGTGCCACGCCGCCTTAGACGGCGTCTTTACACTGACTTCACATGGAAACTTGACGGCCCTGCCGTGCTGGCCGCGTCTAGTGTGAACGTAGTATTAATCTCAAAAGGCTTTTATTCTCTAAATACGTTTTTTATCTGTAACGTACGTTTGACCTAATCACTGGACACACATAGCAAACATGTTTATCCATCCATCTTTTCACGGTAAATCCTTTTCGGGGTCACAGGGTTGTTGGAGTCTGTGTCAGCTAATATTGGGCGAAGGCAGGTACACCCGGGACAGGTCACCAGTGTCTTGCAGGGCCACACAATCACTCCCACACACACTCAAGACATGCACACCTAGGGACACTTTAGAGCAACCAATTAACCTATGAAGCATGTTTTTGGACTGTGGGAGGAAGCGGGAGAACTGGGAGAAAGCCCACGCATGCACAAGGAGAAACATGCAAACTCCACACAGAAAGGTCCCATCTGGGATTTGAACCAGGGCCTTCTCACTGTGAGCGCCAACCACTGCACAGCCCTAAACATGATTATTTTTTGCACAGAACAGACATGTTTATATTTTATTATCTTTTTTGATTTAGTGACAATGTTTAATCTCATTGTGCTTGCAGACAGTGACGATAAAGGTATATCTTATCTCACCTTTTTTTTCAGCTAATAAGCTGCTTTAACAATTCAAAAATGACCCAGTGTCCTATTTTAAACAAGCCTCTGGCTCTCAGAAATGGCAATACAAACGCCAAAAGGATATTTGATATTTTGAGCACCTCTGATGTCCCGCTTTTGAGTGTTTTCTGTGTACTTGGTATGGACGGCCGCTGTTCAGAGACATTTACAATCAGATTCCAATCAGAGCTGTAGCCAGCACGTGAACCAGCTGTCGCCTGAATTCGTATGGACGTCATCCAATACATCTACATTCATGGCTACATTCACCTGCCGATCCCTCCCCATCGCACTGCGACAGTTGTATTTGTGACCAGTGTTAAGCAGGTGCAGCGCAGGTAAAGACTGTGTATGTGTCGCAAAAGAATAACTGTGGATTATTGCACTTAAAAAATATGGTAAATACCTAAATAAATGCAATTAATTCTTCTAAAAAAGCCTTCTATTGAATTGCTATAGTGAACTATTCATTGTGGTTTACTGTTCCTAGTAAAACAGAAACATTATTGAGTCAAATCCAGTGTTCCCACTCACATCTGGCAGCTTCTTCCTGCTCCGTCAGCCTGTGGTGTTTGATGCTGCCTTCCAACTGATGCTAATGGCAGCAGCATAAACTCAAAGCAGTGACAGAGCATTAACTAGCAGAGAACCACCATTCCCCTGCTGGTCACAAATGGTAGCATCTCCCTTGACAGACGGTGAATGGCCTGGACTCAATCACTCGAGATGAGGGGTGATGGGGGGTATAAAATGACAGAGGCTGCCTTGAAAATTTAATTAGGCAAAAGCAACAAAAATACAAAAAAAAAAAAGTGCAAGAGCTGGTAACAGGAACTCACAGTGTTTAAAAAGCCTCCATCTGTTTTTTTTTTGTGTTCATTTTCTCACATCTGTCCATTTGTTGTCATTTCTCTTAACTTTCTGGTCTCCAATTATTACTATTTTTGCTCATCCTTGTCCTTCTCATGCGGTTCTGTCCTCTTTTCCCAAGTCCACTTCTGGACTTCAGAGCTCCAGTGATACAGTGCCCCCTGTCTGTGTTCACCGCTACTGCACTTTCAAGGTTTAAAACTAACCTTTCCATTCCATCTCAAAAGAGTCTACTTAATTTATTTATTAAACATGCATGTGTGTTTGTTGAGTATAAACGCAGTAAGAGTTCATTAAATTTTGCCTGATTTTGTAGTTCAAAACAAAAATAAATATACATTTTTAAACAATGTACATTCATTGGTTATGCTTAAACATAAATTCTATATTTTTAGGTGTACAGTTAAGAGCTCAGATGACTCTGCAAAATACCCCCCTCAGCCTCCACATCACATGCTCTGCCCCTGCTGTCACATTTCAGTGTTTACAGAGCATCCTTGCACCCCTGCCAACAAGACAGATCCCTGTACGTTTATCGAATGCCAGGAAAGACAATTCTGATCTGGATTCAAGCGGCGTGCACATTTGACAGATGACACGGCAGCAGGCGGTGGTGCGAGATATAGGCTGCTGCATGTGTTGAAATATGCAGGATGGGATGCTGCAGAGCTAAATGTTCTTTAACTTGTGTAAAGATTTACAGCTCTGGTGTGATTTTAGATGCAGATGTATAGATTTTTAATGGTCTACAGATAGTGAGACTGCGGTTTAGAAATACACCTAAGGAGCGATCCCACTGTTTAAAAGATTCACTCATATAAATAAAATTGCATTTCTGAGTATTTTTTTATTCAAATAATTGTGAATCAGGAGCAAAAGTTGGAAAAAGCTTGTAGCTGGGATGTTTGCTGCTAGCCAACAAGCTTTCACCGCTTCATTCTGAAACAGACAAATAGATCCATGCACGTCTTCGTTTTCCCCGTCTGAGCTGGCTTCTGGCTCAAAATTGTGCGGCTGGATAGCGCCGACATCTTTATTGGACCAATAATGTTAGGCTGGAGTTGTGAAGAGTTGTAAGCAAGCAGGAGAGAGTGTAAACAAAGAGATGATGGGAAATGAGAGCAGGCTTACACTGTACAAACAGTCCCACCCACAGCTCAGAGGCAATTTTTGATGAAGTACTGCAGAAACTGACCTAGAATGCGACATAGGCTTTTAAAATTTTGTCTAAAATCTGTATGATCACAGTTAAAAGGGAAAGCTTTTACAAAAGATCAGAGGATGATCAGAGTACGACCGCATTGTTCCTCCAATGCTGCACTTAGTTTTCTGGGTTCCAAGTAACAAAAGTCATAAACCCACAAAGATTTGTATTTTTTCTTTAAATGAAAAGCACACCTGGCAAAGAAGTAGTCTCCTCCATTAAAGTAATGCAGCGCTCCTTGCTGTCCGTCTACTGCACGAGAACCCAAAGCTTCTCAATAAATCTGTTCAGCCGGTCACTGATGGATTGGCTTTAGAAAACAAAAAAAGGCTGTGTATAATGCATGTGTGTAAGTTTGTGTTTGCTGCCTCCATAATTTTTCTAACACACAGATGCACACTGGGAAAGATAGAAAAGACAATTAGGGAATATAAAAATGGGAAATGAGAAGAGCGAATGAAACAGAGGGGCAAACAAAGTGAAAAAGTATTTGACATGTGAAAATAGGAAATGACAACAGGAAGAGGAAAAAAAAAAAAATCAAAGGACGGGAAGCTGAGATTGGCCCTTTTTGCAAGCAGGAACGAGACAGTGGGAATACATTTGAATTTGATCCAGTCTCTCCCTTTTCCCCTCGCTGTGTGTTGACAGGTTTGGCACTGCTTCAGCTTCAAGACACACTCAGTAATTAAACAACAAGAGCACCTGGGTACACATTATACACACACGGAGAGGAAGAGACTGCTTAGATAAAGGGCAAAACAAAATAAAAAATTAGCAGGAAAATCAGAAGCCATGAAAGAAACAAACCACAAGAACACATAAACAGAGACGCAGAGGATGAGTTGACTTTCCAACTGTGAATGTGTCTTTTGGTCACTTGCTCAGCTTCATCAATCAGTTTTTTCTGACTTAAACACAGTGTAGCCAGCCTGTTTTTACCTGAATTCTGTTCTCCCGCTTAACTGATGAAAGTTAAAGAATTTCAAATGGTAAAAGTCAGGAGCAAATATTTAATGTATGTGTTTAAAAGGTGTCGTTCACATGTCTATTTTGTCTTTTCTTGATCTGTTGTAGGAGCAGACACTGACCAGTAGGAGGTAGCGTTTCCTCTCATCTGACTGATCAAACGCCTCTGATTGTTCTCTTTTCTACTCATTCATTCCATATTCTTTAACGAACAAAAATGATCTGAGACTTTTACTGCGGATTAGTCCTCCTCAGAGCTTTGACAGTAAAAGATTTCAGAAACACATGATGCCCAAACTTTGATAATCCCTGGTTGAAGAGCAAAAGCCACCATTTTTTCTGCTTAAAAATAGCCTGAATATCCTTAGATGATTTAAAAAATCAGTTTCCAAAAGAGCAGGTTCGTAAGTTGGAGCTGTGACGCTTATGAACACCATTTGGAATGGAAACAATGTGAAACACTTTTAAAGCAAAAGTTACAACAGCTGATGAAAGTGAATACAATTACGAGTTTTAAGGTGATTCTGGAGTTTTTGGCTGTCCAGAAGAGCAAAGATGAAATTGTATTCGATTACTCCTAGTTATGTGTTCAAAGGATTCAATAGATGGAAACCACATTTCTGTTCAAAACCTGATTGGAGGCTCAAGGAGCAGCAAGAAAAAACTATAAACTGGGCCCCCACGAAGCAGTTTTTTAGCCAGGTATGCAAAATCAAGAATTCTTAAGCACACAGTGGTAATCTTGCAAATATTGTTCATTTAATACGGTTTTAAAGTGCTGTTTTTAATCACTTTGTTCATAATCAAGATCAAAGTTTGTGGAGCTGACATCGCTTTTCCTCTGACCTTTAAATATTTAGCGCATTTTCCTGAATCCAACAACCAAAGTTACACTTTATGAATGCATTCAAAAGACAGAAAAAAAAAATAAAAATCACAAGCTGGATTTCTAAATAGACCAGATCAGGCAAAATGAAAATTAGACTCAGAGATCCTACAAAAAGGTTCCTGCAATCAGTTCATAACTGAAAAGACATGCTTCTGAGTCCCGTTTCAGGAAGTCCCAACAACCGCCTCTTCCAATGATCACAGCGCCATCGCTTTCTGCCCCTTCCAGATTTGACTTTACAAGTCTAGACAGCTCTAAAACTGACTGGAATGGATCTAATTTTGGTAAACTAGGATGCAAACTACATTTGAAGGGTGCCCGATTGAGTTTCCACTCAGAATTCAGCAGATGTACTTGAGTCCAGGTGCTCTGGCTGCTTCATATTGAAAAAGAAAAAGAAAAAAAAAAAAAGAAGGTCTTTCAAGATTAGAGGCAATAAAACAAACACTTGTGTCAAATGAAGAGTGAAGGTTGTGCTGAACAGACTGTCTTCCTTCCTGTGAAGACAGAAACGGCACATGGACAGAGCGCTGTAGTCATTTAGAAGGGTAAAAACGTCCAGAAAAACAGTTCCTAGTTACTCATGTTCCCACGGCAACTACGGCATCCTTCATGTTGACAAAAGTTTTAGAAGTTATAAACAAACCACAACGTTTAAATCATCAACTTTATGTTTTGCTTCCATTTTTTTTTTGCTATTTATAAAGGTGAATTTATTGATTCTGGCTGAGTTGGAGCCGTCCGTCCAACAGTTAGAATTCCAAAAAGCTCCTCGTCCATGAAGATCAAACCGCATGTGGGCCTTAGGATGAACAAAATAGAAATAAGAGCAACAGTGCTGAGCGTGTACAGTTCCTCTGGTCTACTGCTGGGTTTTGTGTGATTTATTCAAATTGCAACAGTCAATCGGAGCAGCTGCTCAATCTAATGCAGCCGTTTCAAATTTATCAAGTGCCCCAAAATAGTTTTTAATGCGATTAGCAAGTGGTTATGGCTGCCGCCACTGGTCAAAGACATGCGTGCACACGATAAAAACAAAAGCTGAGGTGCTTTTTCACAAGTATGAGCATAATTTTGGTCACATTTTAAGCATACAGCCTGATGTACGAAAGGCTGGTTTATTTATTAGAAATGTTTTTCTTAGAAAGCTTTCATTAAAGTCCCACTGATGAAAATAATGTTTTTAGCGCTTTTAACATGTTCTTGTGTTTTTCTGGCGATGGAGGACATGTATAAAGACAATTAAGATTAAAATGGCTTTTCTGGCTATTTATTTTATTCAAAGTGTAAATCAGGAAAAATGTAGTTGGAAAAAAAAGTCCTGCTACGGAATTGATGTTTCCTGGTCTGATCCACAATGGATGCAGGATCATCTGCAAAAGCAGCATGTCAACAACTCTGATTGTGACAAAATGACCAAAAGTCAAAAGGACACTTGTGATAACCTAAATTGTAATTATTATTATTATTATTATTTATTGAGCATGGGACACGTCACAATTACAAAAGTCTATTCCATTACATTTTTTTGTCAGGAAGCATAAAGACTTGTTCTTTTGCTAAAAGCAGGTCAAAAGATGAAGCAGGGCAGTTTACTTGGTGTCTGCCACAGTGATTCGAGCTCAAACCAAGTTGTCGTTAGCTTCATTGTGCGATTCAATAACTATAAAACTCGTTTTGTTATAAAAGACTGTCCAAAAAAAAAAAAAAAAAAAAGATTCAAAATTTGACCAAAAACACCAGATCACCAAAAACAAGCATGACATGTGGATTTCTTCTCCTTCTTTATCAGAACCATTCTGGTTGTGAGTGGAAGGCTGTCGCTCCGACTTGAGTGGAATTCCCTGGATTCAGCTCAACCAATCAGAGATCAGAACCTTAAATACTGGCTCTTCATCTGGAGGAGTGAAGAGGCTTCACAAGGACCGCTGTCTGTGCATTCAACATGGTCATTAGTGCACTGACCGGGCTGAAATATAAACACTCGGATCACGCTTTAGCAATAAAAAACAACAAAAAAAAAAAAAAAAAAAAAAAACAACACTTCATGTTGCATCAGATCCCAATTTCACAAAACTTTTAGGTTAAATCCTCAAAATGTGCACAAACTGCACAGATGTCTATAGTGGAGAAACACCATCTTGTTTACTCACATTCCCAGCAGGACAAAAAAACAAGACAAAAGTCTCAAGACAGGTTGACTAGAACACACCTTTTCAGAACCTCAGAAACCAAAAGCTGTTATGAAAGTAAACATTAAAAATAAGTAAATAATATTCGGGAAAAAAAAAATCTTTAAAAATTACATCAAAGACAGAAAATCTGAAGGTTTGAGGGGAAATGATCTCCCTCTAATGGCTAACTTGTTGACAGCACCACTTTTCATCAACTATCTAACATGCTTCTAACCCGTCACATGCAGACACACACTTATCAGCACAGTGTCAGCTCGGTCCACAAATTATGACGCCGTCAGGGGGGTAAAAACATCGCAAACTGGAGACATCACTGCCAGAAACACCCTCAGCCTCCTCTCACAGAATCTAAAGACTGATGTTTACATCTGGAATAGATAGATAACTAGGGAAAAATAAGCTAATGGTCCATCCTTTCTATAAATACATTTTTTGAAAAGTCCCTGTATTTTATTGTCGAGAGAGCTCAAGTTAGAGGAACATTTGAAGTAACTTTTTCAAGTAAAGCACTCATCTAATTCAGTATTTAATGTTTATGGGATGTTTTCTGTGCGACAAAAGAAGGCCAGAGAAAGTCAACATAAAATGGACATTTGTTCCACAGGCTGTAAAAAAATAAAAATAAATGAAACATTTATAATAATGGAGGAATAATTCACAATTCTTTCACCAATTTACATTTAGACTCTGGTCATTTTTAAAATATTACTGACTTTTGACATTTTTTAGATTCTATTTTCTATTATAGGTTTTTTTTATGGTTCTGTTTTGACAGCTTTCACATTCATCTTATATAATTTTACGTTCACATTTTGCGTGCAGATCTTTTTTTTTTTTTTTTTAAACCGTGCGTTTGTTTAAGTTTGACTTCAAGTTATTTAATCCTTTCACACAAAAAAATACAAACTTTCCAAAGTCCCAACTTTAAAGATTAGAGATAAAACTCAAAATCCAAAATATTCTTGGACTTCAAACAACTGGTTTTAGTTTTCAGTACACTGAAATGTATTTTTAAGAGCAATTAACTGGTTATAAATCACTTAAGTGCAGCTAAAATGCACAAAACTAGAGATCTTAATGTTTATATAAAGAAAAACTTATCTGCTGATCTGCCAGTATATATTTATATATAAAAACAGGTTTGTGCCAATTAACAAACTAAGCATCTTACCATCTGTAACGTGCCGGCTGTTCACACACAAAGTGTGGATCCTCGTCTCTCACCTCTGAGACACTTCAGCGTTTGTGATGCCTGTCAGAATTATGAACAGCCGCCTCTGAGCTGCAGTCAAACTTGGATTTCATTCAGCCTCTGGCCCAGAATGAGCCGCCGCCGCACTTTCTCTTAACTGAGAGAAACATTTGTGCAACATTTCGACCAAAATAGTCCTGGTCTGCACCGCAGAGGCAGAGAAGCTGCCTTCATTTGGTCAGAAGAGGTTGGTTGGCACACAAATGTGGAAGCCAAAAAAAAAAAAAAAAAAATGGAATGAATCCATTTTGTAAGCCGACTGTGACAAAGGAAACACTGCAGGGAACAAAGTCAAAACCTTTTTCTGTCGGACTTTCATTGCACTGATGGGTTAAGTGCAGAATTACCAAAATAAAAGCATATTGCAAACCAAAAACATCAAAGTTGCAAACTATAACACTCATTAACTGACCTCTAAGACGTCAAAGGTCAGATCATATCTCTGATGTAAAGCTCTGTTGACCTGAAGTACTAACACAGACTTTCTTGAACCCGGTTGTTCCACTTCCAAACACTTTCTTTGAACTTTCTGGAAGTTCTTACCTGGTCTGCTCTGCTGAGGTGAAATGCTGACTTTGCCACCAAATCTTTTCCTCCTTCCAGCATCCGAGTTTCAAAGTTTCTCCTCAGAAGTAGAGCTCCTTTAGGAATCTACGGAGACATTCACGTCTCTCCCTCTCTCTCTCTTTTTTTTTTTTTTTTTTAAATGAAGGGAGAATCCCCTTCAGGACTTTACGAGTTCCTTCAAGTGTCACTTCTGTCTTCTTTATTTCTTCACACCTTTCAAAATGTCACACGAAACGGTGGTTTCGCTCACAGAGAGGCTCGTGAACCGCGGACCTGTGCGGAAAAGTCCCGACTTTGAACCAGAACCTACAATTATAACAACGATAAAATAAATAACCCGAGAAAAAAAAGGGTCCGATGATCGTGGCGCGAGCGCTGTCATTAGCGACAGGTGTGAAATAAAGTGAGATTTCTACATCACAAAGTTTAGAAAGGCGCCCAAAGGCATTGCACACACCCGGGAGGAGGAGGAAGAGGAGGAGAAGGAGGAGAAGGAGCTTCAGCTTTTGGACACGGAGTTAAACTGGAAGGCGCGTACCTTCTTTACTGGTTCTGAGAGGGATTCGAACCCTTCCAGAGAAGACACCCAAACAAGGTTCCATTCATGACAAACGGAATCGCTTTACTGACAAACATGTCCAAAAAACAAAACAAACAAAAACAGAAAAACATCTTTTTTAAGAGTTTAGTCCACAGACATGCCAGGCTCACCGGGTGGAGCCCCGCCCTTTAATTAACCTAATGAAACCCACCTGTGGATGACGTCACAAATCTGTTAAAAAATGAGCTTAACTGAAAAACCTTAAAAGGTTTTTCTTTTGCCCAAGTGGAAATATTGTTCAGCTTTCTATCCCATAACTTTCCCTGATTTAAACAGGTGGAGAGTTTAACGCCAGATACCCTTCCTGACACACCTGTCAGCCTAAGTGGAAATAAACATCCATTTTTTACTGTAAAAAAAAGAATAACGTTAAATAATTTGCATTAGAAACACACCAGATAATGTGAGCAAATCATACACAAAGTACCTCCAAGTCAAATGGTTATTTTAATTCCAACTTTTGTTGGTTTTTCCATCAAACTTGGGTTCTTGTCCATTTTTCTGCAAACATTTTTAAGATTTGTATTTCCATTCCTTTAACTAATGTTCCTCTTTCTAAAAGCTATTTGTTTTGCATACAACAGGTAAAAATGAACACAAACTCTACTTGTGAATCTATTTTCCGACTAAACTTTTAATGGGTAACAAAGCTATTAAGGATAGAGGACATTAACCTTATTAATATTATTGAGTTGTGCAAACCTTAGATTAGAGTTATGCAAAATCTTTCAATTTTTTTAATTATGCAATATTTTCCTCAAATCTATTTGAGAAAGTACATAGAATAATGTCTTGTTTCATTGTTTTATACAAATTATACAATGTCAAAAAATACTCAAATGCATAAATTGTCAATGTTTTATTTGTTTCAGTGACATTTATATTCATGTTACTTAATAACTTAATGAACAAGGTGAAACAAAGATGGTAAAATAACACAAAAAGATGTAATTTCAACCATAAAATAAAACCTTAATCAGAATTTAAAAAAGAAAAACTGGTGAAAAGAAACATCAGAATTTGTCATGACCACAGAAATCATGGAGTATTTACATGTTTCCAAAATGAGACCAAAAAAAGTCGAAGATGGCCCATAAAGAAACCTCAAAGAGGTGTAAATTGACCAAAACCAGTCAGAAAAACAGCCATAAACGTCGCAGAAACGATCACAAAGTGGTGCAAGTTAATGCAAAACATCTGTCAGATGAACCGCTGGAGGCTCAAAACAAACATGAATCATACCTGGGTTGAGGCTGTTCAGTTTTTTTTTTTTTTCCAGCTGCATGAACTTCTGGTAATCTAGTGAAGGTGGGGGGTGGATGTCTTTCATTAATCTTTTTCCAGGTACTTCTTTTTGTTTCATATTGCTTCAAGGATAATAGGAGAAGCAGGTTCATTTAAAGTCTGGAGGTAATGACCACCCGGACAGCCACAGACTTAAAGGTGCACAAAGTAAATCTTTTTAAGAACAGAAACAACGGGAAATTGTGTTTTTGGTATTTTTAACATGTCCTCATAGCATTTTTCTGACTATAGAAGACATATATGAAAAAGCTTAATATTGCCCTTCTGAGTATTTCTTTATTCAAGTCGTTGTGAATCAGGAGCAGATAAAAAAGTGAAAAGAATGTATTTGTGACACAAAGAAATAAAATGGGTGGAGCATAATCTCCCTGCATCGAGCTCGCAGCATTGGGAAGGGGGTCGGAGTTGCCCCACTGAGAAATTCTGATGCACTCCTGCTTCTGCTCTGCAGAAACTATGTCCTAGGAGAGGACACTACATTTTTGCTAATTAAAAGACCACTGGGAACATTTTTAGAACAGATCAAAAGGGGATCGCAGTTGGATTATAAAAGACATTTGCACTTTAGCATGAATCAGTGAGTTTGACAACCTGCTTCATGCCTTATGAACAAAAAAAACAGTTTAGTATTTAGAACACTTAATACAAACAAATAAGGAGCACAAAACTATTAAAATATTGCTTTGATAGTGTGTTTGAATGTGTTGTTTTAGACAGGCTGCTAACTGTCCTTTCTGGTTTTCCGTATTCTTGCTCTCTACTGTTTTTTTGTGATTTGTTGACATAAAGTGCAGCATCTCAAAGCCAGCATGAGCCTCAAAAAGTTTAGCTCCTTTTCAGGATCCTTTTTTTTGTTTAAAATAACTATGACATTCTGTGCAGCGTGGGATTGAGAGCTTCATCTCGACTCCTCCATCTCTTCTTCGGATTACTCGGGGAGTCATGTCTCTCTTCGTCCTCCTGGTTGCTCTGTCCGGGCCTCCTGCTTCCCTCCTCAGGCTGTTATTATCCCAGTAGATGAAGAAAACAGGAGCGCCGCTCAACACAAACACACATACGGAGTGCTGGCACATGTGAAAGCGTGCACATGCGCTAGCTTCACCGTGTTTTCAGGCTGCTGTGAGAAAACCAGAGTGACCTGATTAACCTGAAGATGGCTGCATGGAAATTCCTAACAGGGGAGGTCAAGTGCCAGGTGAGGGTCAAAGTCAGTCAAGCTGATGCTAATTTTCTGCTTGAATGACTTAGAAACACCTTATTCAGATGATCTGTCAAAAAAAAAAAAAGAAGTGCCATACCTACTAAAGAGATCTGTGTCATTTATTAGCTAAACTTGTAAAAAAAAAGAAAAATCGGAATTATTTATGCATTTCAGCGCACAAACGTCCCCAGTTTTCCCAATGGAATTTCAAACACAAATGTTGTCTTCAGGTTGAAGAACTGGAACAGGATGGGGGGCTGTTTGAAGGTCCAGATAGAGAGCGCCGGACTGTGGAATAAAGTCATTAATGTGGGAGGATAGAATAAATAAACCACATGCGACAAGATAACAGGCACCATCCAGTCTGCACACAGAACCAAAAGATATAGAGACACAAAGAGTGAAGGAGAGAATTCACAAGGAACGATTTAGAATAGAGACTCTGAAACACAAAAAAAAAGACTTTGATGAAACAGCGGTAAGATAAAACCATATTTTATTTAAATCTCTGCACAAGATTTTTAATCCACAACAAATTCAAAGCGACTCTCTTGCACCACCACGTCCAAACACTGACAACATTAGTAGAAAATCGACAACAGAATACTGAATGTACAGCTCAAACCTGATGGGAGTTTTCTCTAAAATAAAACACCCAGATTATATAAACCTATAAACTCTTTGGGATGATTAAATCTTCATGTTGGGAAGCTCACACACAAAGTTAGACTTTTAATTGAACCCACGTGCCTTTAATCTGGGTTAGAAAAGGCTTTTTTGAGTTAGGAGTCGTCGAGTTTTAGACTTTGTGTGGCAAATGTGAGTAACAATTCAGCAGTTAAAATGATGTAAGACAAAAACAAGAAAAATTGCTTTAACTGGAACAACTTAGTAATTTCAGATGTCAATTAAAAAAAAATGAAAGTCAGATTAATTAGCTTCATATAAACCACAATAAAAATAATGAAAAGAAAAAGGCTAATAGTAAAATGATACTTATTCTTTTGCATTTTTATTCTCTCCCTTTTAAGTACAAAATATAAACAGATTATGCGTAGAAACATTTTTTTAACTTGTTGCTTGAGTTTTGGTGAAAATTGAAGGATCTAAATTTAGCTTACATGCTTCAAAAACTGCAGATTTTTTTTCCAAGTTTCAAATAAATAATGCACTAGTGTACTTTAATAAAGAATCTGCTGCAAAATGTGTTGTAGTTTGAGCCTCTCGTTGTACTGGAAAGCAATTGGTTAAACATAGAGGCTGCACATCAGTTAACACCCTCCTTTTACAATTTACACAACTATCTAGAGACTACAGTTCAAAGAAACTGTAAGTCGGGACATTTCGTCAGACACATGCAGAGGATGGAAAACACACAACAAAAATATGACAAAAATTCAAAAAACAGATAGCAGCACATGATGTGAGGAGCCCAAGGCAGCTGAAATAAACAAGCATCAGTATCTGAACTAATAAAATAATGTGGCAACAATGTGCAAGTCTGGCATCAGAATATCATTTTGACTCTTCCAGCAGCTTTGAAAATATTTTTGCTAAAGTGCAAACGCCAGGCTGCGGCGTGGCTGACGGGAGAAGTCACGGATGCCCCCTGCACCTTATTTGGAAGGAAATCCTACTTAAATTCTAACCAGTTGAAAACACTTTCCGTCAACTGTCACCTTTTGCTCAAACTGATGGACACAGTGGGCGAGTATTTGTGAGAAATTGTTTTCCCTCTTACACACATTCTCTTGTTAAATTGATCAGAATGAGGAGCAGGTAGAAGGTTCAACACTTGTATTGGGATAAAGGGGCTGCGTTCATCGTTTGCACTAAAGTAAATGTACACTTAACAATGCGCGTGTTGGTCCGTCAGCAGCTGTCCTCCAAGGCATTGACAACTTGCTCCAAAATGTCGGGGCAGCGGTCAGCAATTTGCTGCAGGACCTGATTGGCGTACTCCTGTAGCTCCGCCCCCTCCCGTTCACACCGAGCTAACTCCGCCTCCAACTAAAGAGAAACAAAATCATCATGAGATGTAAGACACATAATGCTGCGTTCACACTACTCTCGGCAAAAGTGAACACTTTGCGCACAAAACACGCAGCTATTGCATTCATGTTGAAACCAGCTGACCAATCCGGGACTCGGATTTGGGAGTGATGAATGGGTAGCGTCCTTTTTAATTCACGTAAGTGCCAGTTGTTTGAAAATTGATCATGGACAAAATTGAACAATTGCAATGTGAGCAGAATTATATGTGACACTTACCATGTGAGAATAAGAATAAACCCAATAATGTAAGCTTTTAGAAACCCCATGTCATTTTTATAGGTTTTTTTAAAACTTATTTTACATTTTATTTAATTAATTTAAATTCAATTAATTTAAATTTATCAAGCTACACCACGAGGGCTTGTAAGCAATCAGAGATTCATTTTTTTTGTAAGTCATACAACAAATAAATAAAAGAAAAGAAAGAAAAGAAAAGAATGGACAAACTATCAAACTTGGGATGGCCTTACTGCCTCATACTAGTGTCTAAGTCCATGTGTTTACAGTGAAAGTGTCTTAACATCACCCTTTTCAGACAATACTTTCATGGACCAGAATGTACGAAGCTGAGAAGGACGCTTTTTAAATATTAACGTATTTATTTTTAGCTTCTAGCAGCTGGATTAAACTTTATTTGTACACTAGACGCCAACTTCAGCCTTGTCCGATTTTTAAGACGCAACAAATACATATAAAAAATAACAAGGGTCAATAAAATACTAGCTTGGGGTTTTGAGTTAGCCGTTGGGGCAGCCGCTTTAAAGAAGTTGAGTATTTTAACAAGTGATTGAGCGACTTCCTATGCGTAAAGAATGAGTCCGAAGTGGTGAGGAGAATCTAATAGTTCTCCAAAATAAAACGTCCTTCAGAATCAGATTATAAAGAAAACGTAAATAATAAAATACAGGTTGTGTTTGCTATAATCACTGTTTGGTACAGTGATAAAATTGACTAACGCCTTCAAAATTCTGTTGCTCAAAATATTTTTATCCAAAGAAACGTTAGAGTGGATTCTTGGATTATCTTGATGTCCTGCCAACATGTTCAACAGAATCAGAAGAGATTGTGCAGAAATGTCACTCATGATTTGTTAATCAAACAATGAACAAACACAAAAGTAAAAGATGGTTTTGATTGAGCTCCACATTATGTCTCATGCTCAAGTCCCATTTAATCATGGACTGAAAAAGTTCTTTGAAATTGGTGGAGTTTTCCTCAGCTTGTTTAAGGTGACACCCATATCCACAGACTTTAATCTGGAATCACCACAGTGCAGCTCTGCCTTCACTTGGAGTGGAACCTTTCTCTAAAAGAGCGCTGATGTTATTTTCTTTGGATGTGGCTGTGCCGAGATGTCAGATCTAACTGGCTTAATGACCAATACATCTGTATCAATAATACTGCCTCTAAAGCAGTCGTGTAACATAAGCCCACATTTCTGCTGGGGTGTGTGTGAGGCCTGGGTCCAACGCTGGCAAAGTCGTCTCCTGTTAAGTTTCAACCTCTTCCCTCCGCTCTCATCTGTTAGTCAGCAAACCTTCGTGGTGTTTTACATCACAGAGGCCTTACTCAAGTGTAAAATTGCATGAAGCAATAACATTGTTATGATTAATGAAAGTTTGCCTATAAATCACACATATATAGAACTGATTATCTACATTTTAGACTGTTATTAGCTTTTATTGGAAGGGCTGTGCACCGCCATTGAGCCCGGGTTGGAAAAATGAGGATGTGGGTACTGCAGTCAGCATTAAGGCTTAATTTTATTTATTTATAAAAAATATGTGATGTGTGTTAGGATGTCAAAATACAGTTTAATGCATATATATTAAAATACAGCAGAGCAAAGTACCCTATTTACGCACTATAAGTCGTTCTAGAGTATGAGCCACAGATGTGAAAAAAAAAAAATAAATAAGAAAAAAACAATCACATATAAGTCGCACTGGAGTATAAGTAGCACTTTTGTTAGAGAACGGACATTTCATCTTGAAGGGCAAATCATAACAAAATAGAATATATGCACACTTAACTACCGTAGCACATTAAGGAGTATTTATCTTAATGAAACATAAGAGGAATCTAGATTTATATAAACATATTCATAAAAATAAAACAAAAACGTCACATATAAGCTCACCTGGGTACGAGTCCCACCCCCAACCAAACTGTGTAAGAAAAACGCGACTTATACTCAGAAAATTACTTTACCTTTTGTCAATAAGTACTGTACTACTGAACTAATTTAAATAAGAGCTGTCATACATCTCTCATGATTCAAATATCTATCTAAATGTTTGCTTACTTTTAATCAGATTGAAGCAGACTCGTTACAGTTTCAAAAAGGGTTTTAGAAGAACAGAGTAAAAATGAAAACTTAATGTTTTCTTTCTCCACTTAGAAAAAGATTTAATTTTTTTCTTCCAATACCTATTTTTAGCTGTGAGAGAGAAAACATTCAGAAACATTTTAAAAACTGAAAAATGTTCAACGAAGTTTAAATAGGAGGACTGGTACGGAAGTCTGTTTGAAGGATAAAGGTTGCTCACAATAAAATCTATGAAATCAGGGAACAACTTTTACCTCATGCCTATTTAAGCATATTATTTCCTCAATCTCATCAGAATGATGGGATTCCAGCCTTAAAATCAGATACCACACTGTACTTGTGTTTTTCTTTTTACATTTTATGCAGAGACAACCCCAAGGCAAATGAATGAAAAGTTCTTTTTTAGATTTTATGTTCCATAATGGCTTTTCTCTCAAGTAGTTTCCCAACAGCTTTAAGCAGTAAGTGTGAGAAACATTAAGAAAGCTCGTTTTACTGTGAAGGCCTCTCTCAGTCATCCAGCTGAATTTGTTTGCAGGTAATTCCACCTAAAGGGTTTGCATTTTTCTTGCAATCCCTCAGGAAAACATGGCTGTAAAGATAAGGTTAAAAGACACCTATAAAGAGATATGGTTTGGTTTTAAGTCTAGTGCTTTCTACAGCCTTGACCCAGGCTTGGGAACATATGGGTCAAACAAAGCTAAATATGAGCAACGCTGGCTTGATATCAAGTTGTAATTTAATCCAAATCTCATCTGCTTCAAATCTCAAAAGCGTTGATCAGTAATGACTGAAGGAAGTCTATAAAACATGTTTGGTATTACCTCAATCAATTTTCCCTAATGCAAACCAGGAAAGTCCTAATACTTTGCACATTCGTAACTATTAAACCTTGAGGCATGCGACTTTAGAAAGGCGTGTAACGCTGTGATGTCCCCTCGGTTTCGTGGCTGCAGTCTGTTTTTGGAAGTCCGTGAGCTTTAAGATCTGAGGGACAGTTCAGTGTTTAAGACTCAGATCATGTATAATTTTCACCTCAGATGGCTGTTATCCAGAACACAAATATTCCACACCACACCTCCCTACACGCAGATGCACAAAGTGCAGCATCAAAGTTCAGTTAAAGAAATCTGTGGCTGTTAAAAGTGGGGCACCACCTGAATTCAGGCTGCAAATAAAGATGGGAAAAAAAACCCAAAACAAACTTGAATTGAGGTTTAACTTGATACTTTTTTCTCTTTAGTTATTACAAAAGAAGAAGTTAATAGATTTTAAATTTTCCCACAGACAGATCACAAAGTGTTTGGAGTTCTGCATGGTTATGGTTACTCCTATACTCCTCACCCAGGTCTTCAACTCTGTCTAAAATGAAGTTTGACGATGACACCACTGTGATGACATTCATCAATGACAACAGTGAGACCTACTACACACAGAAAAGAAAAAAAAAGCATCTGGCCAAGAGAAGTTCAGGTTACAACCAAAACATCACAGAATAAAAGGCGGCCATCGTGGACCAAGAAGTTTGGAAGGATAACACACCTCCCACTGTCCAGCAGCATGGAGGAAATGGAAAGGGTGACCTCCAGCAAATTCCTGGACATTTGTTTAACTGAGGATCTGTCATGGTCACTGAAAATGGACAATCTGGTTAAAAGAGCCCAGTAATTTTTTTTGGTTTCCTTACGGGTATTAAAACAAGCAGTTCTTACCAGAATAAAACCCCCTTCAAGACTTCTTCAGAAACACAATGAAGAGCATCGTGTGGTATGCAACTGCACTACTGAGAATAGGAGGAACCTCTCACAGGAGGGGTGGACTGTTCAAAAGATTGTGGGAGCTGCACTCCCTGATCTAGACTGTGTTTTTACTGTCCGCCTGCAGAGAGAAGTCCGATTAATTAGCCAAGAGAAAACCCTCACAGGACATTCAGCCTGACCCCCCCTGGAAAGAATACCACAGATGAACAAAATGTAGTTTAAAAACCTTTAGATCCAGGCTTAGAAAGCTTTTATCAGATGGTTGAGGCCTCTGTAAGACCGGGTCATGGATGTCCTGTCAAGAAAAGTTTAGAAAGGACAGAAGAAGACTGTCCTTCATGTCCACTGCACTGCTTTTTTCACAGCATTTCAAGCAGTAAATAGAGTGTTTAATCATTTAAAAAGGAATATTACCAGAACCATTGTCATCAGGATTTAACAGCTTTGGTACAAGAAATAAACGACTAGAAGAAAAAAATATTATGACTGGAGAGAGCTTAAAATTCATAAAGTTTTCATTTGTTTTTCCAAGCTTAGACATAACACTCTGATACACTAATCTTTACTGAGATTTTTATTTTCATACAATCCAGACATCCCCAGCTGGTCATGGAAATCTCAGTCTTGGTTCTAGAGCAGCTACTGCTCTGGAGGTCGTTTCTTTGGCCGTGTGCCGGTGTAAATGAAACCTGACGTTCCTGCATAAATCCTCCAGGGTCTCTTAAATAAAATGCTGTGTAAATATTAGATTATTAATGGACTAACAACCCTAAAGTGTAGCTCCTTAATGACATACGATGGTGCATTTGATTTCTTTTTCATTTTTGTTTTGTTTTGTTCTTGCTTTAATAATATTACAAAGCTGCAAATCTGTCTAATTTATTTTTCCTGAAGCATATTTATAACATTCATAAATCCCCATAGTTAATCTGTACAGATCAAATATCTCAAAACTGATAAAGATCTTATTAAAACAGTAATGAAACCAAAGCTTTAAAAAAATCTATTTTTTGCTGTTGTTGCTAAGCAAAAAACATACATTTTTGGAAAACGTGTGATTTAAGCATGCATTCCAATGAAAATTTGTGTTTTTAACAGGATCTTTTAGCATTTTCTCATGATGGAGAACATCTATAAAGAAAAATTAAGATTAAAACTGTTGTGAATCAGCAGTAGCTGAAAAAAATGTCACTTTAAAAAGATCGTATTTGTGACATAGAAAATATGCAGGGTGGACTCAATGCATCCACTTGCTGACAATCCATGTATGTATTTGTTTTCCTTGTCTGAGCCGGCATCTGGCTCAAAAAATGTACGACTAAATAGCTACAATATTGCTCGCCATTTTTGTTGCACCGGCAAAGTTAAGTTAGGGTTGTGAGGGGCTGTAAGCTAGCGGGAGAGTAGCCCCATGTCAACCGTCCCACCCATAACTTAGATGCGAATTTCTAACTCTATCCTTGAAAACAACCCAGGTTTTTTTGGATTTTGGCTAAAAACGGCGTAATCATAATTAAAAGATCACTTTGATGTGTAAGATGATGGGATGAGCCTTGAAAAAACAAAAATGCTAATGTTATGAAGCGTGAGCTGCCATGAATCTATCTCATGTGATCACAGCGAACGGCCAAGGAGAAATGTGGACAAGCTGATGTAAGTGACAGGAAGCGGTGCCAGATTCATGGCTCCTGCCAGCGTGTGTATGTGAGTTTAGCTGTTAGCGTGCATGACACAAAGCTTTGATTTTCACATGACGTGTGCATGACCGGCACACGCGGCCAAAGCAAGAGTTTGGATTTATTAGAACGAAGAAAACAACAAAGGTGAGAAGAAAGAAAAGTGTGTTTGGTAGAGACGGTTTTTACTGCACCTTTTAAAGCTCCATTATCGTGATGAATCATTATCTGGCTTACCGGGGGTCCGTAGACACACATGCAGATACTGCTGAAGGTGTGCATCCACACATTCACACGTGTTATCAGCTTGAGGACGAGGGCGTAAAGTGTGTGCGCGCTGACCTCCTGACACATGTGAAGGGCTTGAACTTCTTTGCACAGGAATGCTAATGTTTTCTAAAGAAACCGTAACTCAGCACACAGAGATAGAGACATTACCACACACACATTTGCTCAAAGACCAAAACAAATGGCAAAGTAAAATGAGGTGGAAATGGACAGCACATGCATCATCCAACCGCACTTTATAAGTCCACGCTGCACAGGTCAGCAGCTCCATTCGAACGCATGATGATGTCTCTTGATACAGTCTTTGATTTACAATCATTTACAAATCCAAAGCCAAACGTCTGTTTTCCATCACATGTCCACTTCATAGCTGTGCATTTTAAATAGCTGAACTTTCCCCAGCTTTGACTGATATAGAGGAAATGATATCCCCTGAATTGTGAGGTTGAATCTCATGTCTCCATTGGTGAAATATGCTTACATGGAGGCCCACTGACCCACTTTCACAACATAAAGAAGTCAGTGCTGCGGTAAATGTGACAGAGTTTCTGAGAGTTCTGTAGACTCAGTGTAACAGGAGGAAACTTTTGCATTGTTTTCCAATCAGTCCTTGTGCTGACACTTGAAGAGAAATTACTTTAAAACTAAAGAAAAACATGTTTTTTCTTTAAGAAATCTCTTGATAGAAATCTTAGCTTCTATTTAACTTTACTGACTTAGTTACTGAAAGGAAATACCCAGTCGTGGAAGGTTTAAGAGGCTCCAGGCTGTGTTAAACTCAAAATTAAGAGACAGTGCAAATGGATATGGAATACTAGGCCAACGCAGACCTCTATATTCTCTTCCTCTTTTCCTGACGCTCTTTAAACCATTGTGGTCTAACAAACTAAGGATGTGTGCAAATGGGGGTTTGTAAGTTGGCTGCTTGTTGGCTGCACTGGGTCCAGAAGCGTTGGAGCCACGTCCAGCATGGTCGCAGTCTGGGCGGTGCAGGTAATAACAGGGACTTACGAGCTGCAGAGGGACTAGAACAAAAGGACTAGTAAGTGGAAGTGCTCCTGGATGGCCAAAAGATTGTTCTGGATTCGACCTCTGAGGAAAATTCAAGACAAAAGTGCTTTTAGGCGGTCCAGAATCAGCTTGTTTTCAAAACTTATTCAAAGAGACGAATCGACACTATAGTTTACCCGTGTTTTTTCAGTGCATGTTTTTTTTTTTTTGCTATCCACAAAAACAAGCAGAATTATTAGCATTTATTTTAAAATGTATTTAAATGCAACTTCCTGGTTTTAAAACTTGTAAATGTGGAGGTAATTAAGCTTTCTTTATCAGTTACTGAGGTAAGCGTTTATGTTTTAAAAGTCCCACTCCAATCATATTTTGATCTGTTGTAAAAGCGTTCCCAGTTGTCTTTTAATTATGATTATGCAGTTTTTTTTAAGGGTAAGATCACAAAACCTTCATCATTTTCTTAGTCAAGTTTGTAGAGTGCAGCAGGAGTTCATCAATTTGCCTCTGAATTGTGCCTGGGACTGTTGGCGCAGAAGTAAGCCTTCACTGATATCCCATCATTCCTTTGTTTACACTCTCTCCTGCTAGCTTACATCCCCTTACAATCCCAAGCTAACAGTAGCGGTATGATAAAAATGGCAAGCAATATCGAAGCTATCCAGCCGAACAGTTTTGAGCCTGATGCCAGCTTGGACGAGGAAAACAAAAACGAAAATGGATCCATTTGTCTCCAAGTGGAGGCATCAGAATGGAGCACTGAGACTTTTGCCTAACCCATTTCACTTGCTGCATCACAAAAGAAAGCTCTGCTCCTGATTCTTCTAGAGTTAAATAAAGAAATAGTCAGAAAAGCAGTTTTAATCCTAATTCTTTTATGTATGTTCCTCATCATGAGAAAAATGCTATGAGAGAACGTTAAAAACACCAAAAACACAATTTTCATTGGAGTAGGTCTTTCAATAGAAATAAAACAACGCAAACTGCAGGGTAACTCGTAGCATCTTAGAATCTTTGGACTTCCCCTGTCACTACAGCCAGTTTGAGTTCTCATAACTGACAACAGAGTAAAGAAATGGAAAAAAACATGCGGAAAAAAGGACACCAGTTGGTGCTAAAAAAATACAGAGAAGAAAGGCGGCGATGAGCACTCGATGACGAATGATAATAATAGGTACAACATGAAGAGGGAGAACTCCAGATACACTTACAAGGATGTATAAAAAGGAAAGAGACAAGGAAGGGGAGAATTGATAATGAGAAGGAGCAAAAGTTCAAGAGTGAAAAGAGAGAAACGCTGAAAAAAAGCCGGGCATGTAAAGAGCAGTTGCCTGGTTTAGCTATTAAGCCCGAGTTCAATAAATCTGCATGTAAAACCAGAGGGTTTGTGCGAAGCTGGCACTGAGGGTTGAACGTGTGTGCGAGTGCGTCTGATTACCTCATCTCATTTCTGAGTTCAATGCTGGAAAGTTCACATTGTTCCGACATTTGTACAGATGTCGCGCTTATAACAAACAGACTATTGAACTCTAGTTTAGTTAAAAGTAACATATAGGTGAAGATTAGTTAAAGGTGGTTATTGCTGGTGTAGATTTACTGCACACTATGTCAATAGATAATGCACAGACTATAGTATGTGTGTGTGCGTGTGTGTAATGGTCATCATGTTTGGAGAGAAAACAATCATCGTTGCAGCAGGAAGCAGAACTGCCTCTAATGAAAGCCTGGAGAGACCCCAGACCACAGAGAGGACAAATGGATGGATTTGAGTCTTTGCTCAACACAAACACCCCAGCTCCCCCCCACCCCCCACCCCCCCACACACACGCCTTTTCTTGTCTGGACTCCAATTTAGCACACAAATTTTTTTTTTAACTTTTTAATTTATGAGGGTTATTCCTTTTTTAAAAATACACATATACACATCTAAGCTCTGAAGATGCTGAATTGATTTATGATTTGATGACTGTTTTTGACGTTCTCATGTTTGCATGAAGACCTTGTTAATCTCTGATTAATTCAAGAATGTGTCTTTTCTACAATTTAAAGAATAAGTATCACCAAAAATGTCAATTTCTTGTTAATGTTTAGCTAATCTGGTGGTTGTGAGGATAAACAAACAATGCTTTAAAGCTATGGCATTGCAACACAATTATTGTTCATTGTAAGTCTTCACCTTTACAGCTCACCCTGTAAATTTGACTCAGTAAAATTTCCACTTATTTAGCATTTGTTTATGACAACTTGTCTAGAAAATTTTATTTGATTAAAATTGTTTACAAAAAAAAATTTAACTTATTTTTATTCTGCAACTCGATTTAGCCAATGCTAGATATCCTAAAAAGTGTGTGTTACACATTCATAAATGTACAATAAATATTTCCTTTTATACAGCTTACTAACCTATGCAGATTATAATGTTTGGGGTAATTCGCCTTAAAAAAAATTAAATTAACCTATAATGTGAAAAATACACTTTTCCTTCACTTTGTGCCTGGGATTTTTGGGAAACTGAACAATTCTTTCACATTTGTAAAGACTGTAAACATAATGTGAGCTTGACATTGTACCAAATGTGTCAAAGCAAAATCAAAAAGATTTAAAAAAAATGCAGATCATATTTTACAAAGAAAATGATTTAAAATGATCAAATGTTTAGACCAATCCAGTACAACACAAAACACTTCCAAGATGAAATGTTTCCAGACTCACAATACATTTTTATTTCTAACTATAGACACGTAATACTTTCAATAAATCTGCTTTTAGAATAACTATTTAGTAAAAATCGGTAAAGTAGTAGTAGTAGTAGTATGAAAGTATTGACTGCATTAATTTGAAGGTGTCAGATGTTCAGATTTACACATGCATGCTAACACAGCCAGAATTCCACTGCCATTGTTACTCAGTATTTACAGAACACATTATCAGTTTTGAGGTTTAGCTTCCAGCTCTGCCCTGTCCTGTTTTTGTAAGTCCTGTCCATCAAAATTCACCCAATCAGGGAGCTCGACTATTCCACAGACAAACAGCTGCACACTGTTCCTGCCAGTCAAAAAAGAGGGCATCGTTTTAGCAAAAGGGCATCACAGCAGAGAACTGGGAAAACAATGATAGTGTGCACTTTGAAACAACATAAAGCTTTTAAAAGCAGATATCCTCATATGATCATTAAATGTGTCCTCTGACTTTCACATTTCTTTACATTATATAAAGCTACAGCAGGGCCCTCTCGGATCCCTAAAGCTGCTGTATTTCCTTTCACCGCAGTGGCTTGTGGGGATGTACTCGCTGCATGTGCTCATGTGAGGTTAGTCCAGTTTGATTTGGCTCAGAAACGTTCAGTCTGGGAGCCGTTTCCATATTAACTGATAGAGACTTACAAGAAAAGAAGCCATGCTGAATTCATAAGCAAAGTGACACACTGGCCAGTTCAGCCAATAACACTTCATACACTTTTGGAGGCACCAAAAACCAGGCAAATGTGGACAGTAGACATGTAAGAAATACGTAATGTTGAAGGTTTATGGCACATTTTGCTCAAACTCTTAACAGATCGGTATAAAGTCAAGCGTTTAGACTCAAACACACATGTGTACACATAAAACCCTATTTACTTTAACACTTCAAATCGTGAAGACTTTTTGAGTATGGAATGCCATTTCTACGATGTCTGAGACCTGCCATCACAACAAAAAAGTATCTCTGTAAAAAAAGAAACGCTGCTGCAAATAAAAGAAACAATGCTGCAAATAAAAAGAAACGGTGTTGGAAATAGGATGAATGCTACAAATGAATAAAAAGCTGCTGCTGCTGATGCAAAAAAGAAAAATGCTGTAAATAAAAGACACAACGGAAGTGGATTATCTGGGATGGTTTTTGTCGATGCACAGGAAGTTGATTATTGATAAATTAATTTTAAAATAATAAAAAGTACACAGTGGTATTGAACTCAGTCTGTTTCATATTTGTTTGTCTGGGGTGCGTCTTCATTACGTTGACACACACAAAAAAAGGGATGTATGCAGAAAAGTTCTATTTCCAGTCTGTCAACGCATCATTTGACAGACTGGAAATGCGGTGGCCATGCAGTAAAAAGCCAGAAAAATGAAACAGGAAACAGGTTTCGGAATAAAAACTTCCATTGGACCTTCAAAATAAAACCATAAAATGCCATCTTGTATTTACAGTGACGTATCCACGCAAATGCACACGTTAAAACCGTAGTTAACACGTGTCCATTTTTGTCATGGACAACTAAAGTAAAATTTTCATTAAAATGTTTAAGACAAAAAACATGCATTTTATAAGGACTCTCTGAGGAAGGGGAGGGCATGTGGCCTTGTTACTTACTTGGGGGTTGCTCACAGTGGTCCTCAGGGAACTTGTGTGTTTGTGTGTATGCACAGACATGAAACAGAGGGAATAGTGGCTTGGGGGCCACAGTGGTCACAATCACCAGACTGACATCTGGTCATTGCCAGGCCTCCGGCCTATGTCAACAGCCCCAAAACTGTGTTTTGCTCAAAACTGTGAGCAAAAAAAAAAAAAATCGCTGCTCAATTTGAACTTTTTCTTAAAGCCTCAGTTACCACCACGCGGGATGTAAAAATTTGACTGCCGCCACCTAATTACAAATGTTGTAATGTTGAAAAACTGGTCGCCGCATGGTGGCATTTTGACATTTGTGACCATGGTCTAAGAGTGTATTGAGACTGGACACATTTTGGTTTCAGTAAAGTGAACCAGAGTTCGATTCCCCCTCAAGCGGATCCTGGTCCACGACCAAGATCTGATCTCGGATTCATCTTTCCAGGTGGTCTCACTTAGTTTCTAATCAGACTGAACTTCGGTATGCTCTGAAGTTCCTCAGTCCAAAAACAGTCCGTGCTCGGAGAGGAGCAACTGAACCAAAGCAGCCACCGTAGCTAAACCTGAAGCAGCGATGCAACAGCAACTCAATGAAATGTGGTTGGATGAATGCAGGCTCGTTAAAACAGCTTTCATCAGGATACACATTGATTCTCACATTGTTTTCCTGACAATATAAATGTCTTAAACACTTATTAGCGTACCCTCATAGCTGTCACCTCCTCAGTAACTGCCTTACAGCATGCAACAAAGATGCAACGCAGACAAACCAGTGTAAATTCGGGGTTATTTTCTCATTCAGGTTCCAATTCGTACATCTGTTTTCTTCACCTTTTTACAGCAGTGCACGGGCAAAAACAATCCACTTCCGTTGGGCCTTTTTTTAATTGCAACATCATTTGTTTGCAACATCATTTGTTTTCATTTGCAGAGTTCCTTTTTTTTTTGCTCAGTATTTTATTTATTTTTTTTGCTGCACCGGCGGGTCTAAGCCACCGTATCTTTCTCTTTACACCAATAAGCCTTTTTTTTTTTTAAAGTATGGCACAAGTTCTATTCAACAAGTTCCTTCAAACCTTACTGTTTGAGTTTGAACAGCCTTCAAAACAAAACGCAAAAATATTAAGTATAAAAATCTTTGATTCGACTGACCTGAAACTCCATGAAAAACGTCAGGAGAATAAAGACAGCAGAGGATTCAAATAAAGCCGACAAGTTGCACCGCTATTGCAACTCAGAAGAAACTGATAAAACATTTGAAATGTGTTATCAGCTAACACTGGCAGAATTCTGCGCTCACTGCGGTTTAACCAAATCTGCGTGGAAGGTTTTTCTTGGGGCATTTTTGGCATCCATCATTCACACGTCCCCCTAAACACAAATATGCCTCCACTTTATCAGATGACTCAGTCCACGCTGGATACGTGACACATGCGTGAGAAATGCATCACCCCGGGTACCCCGTCACAGTTTCTTAATACTCCCAGCCTGCTGCTGTTTGTGTGTTCTGGGATTATTGTTGGTATCTGCCAGGACTGATCAAGGCTCCCACTTTCACTAAGAACCTCAAAAATTCAACCAGTGACACAAATCTGAAAACAAAGATGATGCTTTCTTACTGAGCAAACATATACATCTTTTCTGTTCTGTGAACTTCCAGCAGTGACTTTGTTTTCTTAATTTGCAGAGAGATTAAGACAAAATTTGTTGTACTTCCTTTCACATTTTTGGCAAACTAAAGACATAGATAGAGAGGAAAGGATGACTATTTTGTATTTAGATTTAAATGTAAGATGCAGCCTGACTAGTGGTGGGTTTAAATGACGTCAGAATAAATAAAAAAATGAACAAGGCAGTAAGGGACTGTTGTTGGATTTTTAAACCTTGCTGATTTGCAATAACAGAAAGGATTTTCCTTTCCTATTAAAAAAATGAAAAATGTGGGCACTTTGGTGCTAATGCAGTTACACATGAACATGTCAAATGCAGGCAGAAATAATTAAAGACCCATTCAGATCACTTCTGAATCTTTTTAAAAAATGTTCTCAGTGGTCTTTTGATTATAGTTATGCCGTTATTAGCCAAAACCAAAAACCTGTCGTTTTCTAGGACGTAGTTTCGGCAGTGGCAGGAGTTCATTTGAAATTCACCTCTGAAATGTGGGGTTTAAACCCAACCCCTACTTCCAGTCATCCATCTTTTTTCATGTTCTCCCATCAGTTTACAGCCCTTCAAAACTCCAACCTAACATTACAGGTGCAACAAATGTATTGGAGCAACAATGGAGCGATCACGCCGTACAATTTTGAGCCAATGCCACCTCAGACGAAGAAAACAAAGACTTACAGCGTATCTTCTAAGATATTTTTCCATTTTTTTTTATCTGCTCCTGATTCACAACAATTTGAATGAAATGATAAATACTATTTTGAGCTTAATTTTCTTTATGTATGACCTCCATCACAGTAAAAATGCCATAAAAACCCATTAAAACACCAAAAACATGATTTCCATCAGAGTGGATCTTTAATGACATTGATGGCAGTTTTTAATCTAAAAAGTTGTTCATTTTCAACTATCAGAAAAAGGCACCTTTCTGAATTTGTAAAAGCAAAGGCATACAGTTGTCAAAAATGACTTTTAATTATAATTAAAAGTTTTTTTATACAACGCAAATATTTATAGCAACAAAATGGTACATTTGTGACCATAAAATATCACAACAGGCTTTTCTTTTGACGTTTCCACTGCTTTATAATGCTAATGTTAAAGCTAAGTGGACATCAATTAAAAAAAGGTTGGCTTCTGATCTTCCTTCTAATGTGTTTAAATAAACCGTAAAAAGCTGGAAATTGAAACATTGGAAACCAGATTTACAGACTGGACCCAACTTAAGAAACGTTTTTCACAGAAAAAGGAAACCAAAAAGATGCAGGTCTTTTTTTAGGGCTGAGTAAAGAGAAAGAAAAAGATCATAGGACACCTTAAAGTTGAGAGCTGGAAGACACAGAAGAAGATAGTCATGCACATAAACTCCTCTGCTCTGGTTTTATGTTAAAACATACGCAATTGAGATATTTCTTTGAGATTTTCATCCAGGAGAGTTTATATGCTATAACCTAATAGCTTTATAGAGTGCCAGGCATTTTAACAGAGCCAGGCAAAGGCTTGTAAAACACACACACTCACCACAAGACATAGCCGAGAGGCTGGCACACTGAAACACGGTGGTCTGGAAGGAGCCTCAGTGTGTGAATTATGAATTGGGTCAACCAGGGCAATGGTGTCACACGACGGAGGGAAACGGGCCTGAATGAAAGAGCGGCAGTGTGTCTCTGCGATTGTGTGTCAACAGGGTTGGTGTTTCAAAAAAAAAAAAATTAAAAAAACGCGAGGCGCCTAAAGTGGCACTGCCCGGCTGTGGGTGGACAGAGAAAAACGGAGAAGCAGAGCGATGCAAACTATGATGTTAAGGGAAAGATCTACCCATAAAAACATAGCTGGTGATTATTTTAAAACGATGGCGGCACTGACATGGAGAAAATGAGACTGTATGAGTTGAAAGGTAGTGTTGATGGAAGCAAGGAAAAATAAAGAGAGGGGACCTCACTTCCTTGTGGACAGAAACATTTTCAAGGTTATGTAAATAAGAAGATAGTTATGATGTGGGGGCAAAAATAGACCACAGAGAAAGGAAAATTCCGTTTTTTTGTTATAGTTTTTGATTTCATCACACAACGTGGAAGGATAAAGCCATAGTTTTTTTTTTTTTAAGTTAATCATTTCTATCCACAAATTGATGTTTCTTCTATATAAAATTCAAAAGGGTTTAGATTTATGACAGATTTTTAAAAAGTGGAAAACAATTTTGAATCAGATTAACTGGACATTAATGCATTACAGAAACTTTGGAATATGTATTTAAAAAATGTCATTGTATTCTTGAACCTTTTGCTAAGACTGTTGCCAGTTTTACAGCTTTTAGGCTTAATATCATCTTTTAATTGTATATACTGTCTTAGGCTAATATTAGATGTCGCTCCATACTTTTCAGTTCTTTTTAACTGTAGTCATTTATTAACATTTTTATTCTGTACTGTCTTTTATTTCCACATTATTGTAAAGTTGTCATTATTATCATTGTTTTTAATGGTATCATTCTTTAGTTACAGCTTTTGCTTTTCTAAATTATTATAAAAATGTAGTTTGATTGATTGATGATATGTACAAAGCCAGACACAACAGAGTACCTACACAACTAATTTAAATACACTGATGCTGTTGTTCTAAACAGCAATAAACAAAACAATCATGCTACATTAGCTATGGCAATCGAAGCGTGAATGCTTGTTGCTGAAAATGCTGAGGCAATTTGGTAAATATTAAAATTTGTCCAAGCAAAAGTTTCCACACATTGTTAAAAATGCTGAATTAAAGAGGTTAGTCTCCAAAAAAAAAAAAGAAAAGACCAAAAGAAATAAAAAAAACCCTTCCAAGTTACTTGAGGAATTTGCTAAAAAAAAAAAAAAACTGAAAATAAACAGTAATTTCAAACGATATTACCTAAAATAAAGAGAAGTAATATGTAGAAAAGAGCAACACTTAAAGAGGTCTTGTGCGCTAAATGTTTATTAAAACCACCAAATTAACCAAAAAAGTCCTAACTATATACTAGTAATGGGTAATAAAAGCCTTATTTTTGCAAAAGGTGCTTTCAAGATATAAACTTGCACTAAAATAAAACGTACATCTTACAGAAGCTGTTCAAAGTATTTTAAAAGCCTGAAAAAAAAAATTCAAATTTGTATATAAAAAAAATAAAAACTGAAAAAGGTGACCTTAAACCTAAATATGTTGAATAACTGCAAATGCATAAAATCTGAAAAAATTAGCTAAACATAACTGAATAATACCAAACACGAATACCACAACAATATACAGTAGAAGCTATATATGAAAGGATGAATTAAAAAAAAAAAAACTATGAGTGCAGAAGCCAAAGAATCCAGTAAAAATATTTGTTTTAAATTAAATTATTTATGTAAAATTAACTATAAGGTGGAAAGCTTTTCCTCTGCTAGGCTGAGGATTCCATACAAACAAATATTAATTTCTTACAAACCATTTCACCAAACCCACAAAGTCATACATTCTTATAAGAACATCTACCTTTTGGACTACAATGTGTGTTGGTTTCATGTCTCTGGATTCAGGTATGATATTACAATTGCAAGTTAGAAACACATTTTTGTAAGTCAAAAAAGGGCAGGTATAGGGAAGTCAAGTAAAGATTGTCAAAGCTCTGCTCCAGGGAAAACAAATAGTGTTTTTCCCACAACACTAAAAGTGAGGTTTTAGGAAACTAATGGTCTATTGCTAAGTTCTGTGAAAAAAAATCACAACTCTGTGACAAACTGTGTTGGAGTTATAGCAGTTTGTCAAAAAAAAGATTCATCAAAAATGTAGATGCACGATGTTTCCACCACCGTGCCTCACTGTGAGAATGCAGGTCTTGGAATGCAATTTGCCATTCTTCTCCCTCCAGTAAGTGACTTTTATGAAACATAATTCCATTTTGGTCTCATGTGGTCACATGACATTTTCCCAATCCTTCTCTGGATCATCCAGATGGTCTCTGGCAAACCTAAGACGGTTCTGGACATGTATTGGTTTGAGCAGGGGGACCTTTGGAGCACTGAAAGCATTGAATCCACAATGATTTCATGCGTTACATTAGTTTGTTATCAAACTTCCCAAAAGGTCATGAACCAGTTCCTCTGTTATACTGTAGTTTTGGGTTCTCAAAATAATTTGTACTCTGCCAGGAGAGATCTTGCATGAGCTCCAAGTGAAAGGAGATTGTCAGTGATCGTGTAACTGTTACATTTTCTAATAATTGCTTCAAAAGTTGATCCTTTTCTCATCAAGCTGCTTTCTTATTGTAGATTGGTTTATCCCAGTCTTGTTCAAGCGTACGATTTTGTCCTGGGTGTCCTTAGACAGCAGTCAGGTGCAGGTTGCAGTCAGGTGACTTTTTCACACTGGAATCGGCAACATGTGTTCAATTGACCAATAAAACATGCATGTACATATATATATATATATATATATATATATGTTCAAAGCTCTTGCGTTGGTGGGTAGATGTGCAAGTCTTTAAGTCCATTTTTGGGTTCTACGTCCAAAACGCCTGGTCATTGAACGCGCGTTGAAAGTTAAATCAGTTGAACTTTGACCAATCAGGGACTTGGATTTGGTAGAGACGTATGAGTAGCGTCCTTCTCAGTTCATGGACTTGCCAACCACTTGAAAAGTGATCGTGGAGAAGAAATTCATAATTGTCGTTTGTATCCGGCCGGAATTAAATGACAACATGGCCAAATCCGAGTTGCTTCCTTACCCCTACGGCTTCTCCATAACACAACATTTATTCCTCCAAATTGAGTGATATAGAAAAAACAGTGTCTTGAAATTCAGACGCTACCACCACTCAATGATGTTCTTAATAGTCAAATATTCTAAAAGAGAACTCAGAGCTGTTTGTGCGTGAGACACATGCCCAGTGTGAACAAAGCATTATACAGATAACAATTTCAAACAGGTGTCATTGATACCCGTTACAAGTGGAGAATAGAGGAGCTTCTTAAACAAGAAGTAAATGGTCTGTGAGGGACAGAATTCTTGTTTGTCTCTAGCAGATCAATAGTTATTTTCTGCACCATTTTACAAAAACATTTTCTCAAAGTTAAAGTGTACTTCTGAAGAACATCATCTTTTTAAGTGGGACAACTTGTAGACTTGGCGACTACCAAACACATTTTTTTCCCCACTGTATATGTTTTAGATTCTTTACTTATTTCAGACATGAAATGAAACTCCATGTGGCTACATCACCAACGTTTGCTTTTAATATTTTTAGAAATGGTTTTATAAATATAAGGTAGGACTGAAAGGCTGCAGGCAATATTCAATCTTGTTAGATAAGCTCTTACAGCTGCCCACATAATCAGTTTTAATAGAGCATGTTTTCCTTTTGAAACTAAAGAACTGCAGCTTGGAAACCACGAAAGGTCTGCTTTTTTTATGAAAACAGACTGATGATGAAAAATGTGTAATACATTTTTTTTGTAATAGAAACTTGCCCCCCAATCATATAATGTGTGGCGTGATTAAGTGACAGCTTAATTTTCCAAATGTAAAGTTTATTCAAGGTGACAACAATCCTTATATCTGAAGCACCCAGAGACATTTCCCAGCTTTAAAACACAGAAGGGCTTTCATGAAGACTTACCAAACTAAGATCATAACCACACAGTCTGTCACAGGGATCTGTAAGTGTCTACAGTTACAATTTTCAATGCACACCACATGTAGTGGCCATGCAATGCCTGATATGTTTTCAGTATGGAAAAGGAGACAGAGGAAGCCATAGACAACCACAATTTACAATACTGAATAACATACTATTTAATTTGAATGTTTGAAAATATAAGAAGCTACTACGGCAACGCGGCCACTTGTTTGCCCTTTACTTTCATAAGCACTGCCTCTGACAGTAACACAAAGAATCAAGCCTCCTCCGGCTGCCAAAAGCTGGGTCGACTCCCTGCACGACAAATTAAAATGACCAAAAAAAGCGTTTGCTGCACAGCCAGGCGCTGGATGACAGGTGACCTGATGAAGTAAACTCCTGCAATAATGTCAAACCCAACGGGGGTTAGGAGTGTGCCCCCCATCAAGCTTACATACTACCACGTGCACAAACTCACACGCTTAGATGGTTAGTTGAAGCGCCTTAGCACACAAGGTGTTTTAGAATTTAAGAGTGGTTGGTTATTTTCCTATAAAAACCCACATCCTCTCTTTAATGTCCTCATTTTCACAAACTGCGCAGATTTGAAGCAGAAAACCGAGTGGAGTTCTCGCTGTTGTTGGATGCTTTTCACAGAACTTGTCCGTTGGATGGCTTCTTACCTGTTCCTCTTTCATGCTGTGCAGCTGCGTATGCCAAGAGGCAGAGTCAGAGCGGTGATAGGCAGGGGGCGGGGCAAAGTCCTGCAGTATGACTGGGTCTCGCTCCTGACACAATGAGGTCAGATGGCTGATGTAAAGCTTCAGCTTATTACAATTCTGGTGGAGATCCAGGAGAGGAGAGAGAATCTGAGGGAGGGAAACAGAATTATATTTTTAATCTATGAAGTAGAAGAGTTTGGCAGAGACACTTGAGGAAAAGACACAGGCATGCAGTGATGAGTGAAAATAAGCTGGACATAGCAACTACACCATGCAGACTCATTTAGTCTCACACGACAAACATCAAAGCACTTGATACAGAAAACTGAAAGAAATCAGTACAATAAATGATTTTTATAAATACATAGTCTGGTGTTTATGAATGGATATAGGTAAACACTATAACTGAAGAAATCCCAGTGATTATTTGGTTTAACGCTGTGAAGCCTGACCCAATAAATAGTTGACAGAAAATTCAAATTCTTTGGATTTGTAGCCTTTATATGTCCCTCTGTACAAACAAGCAATACATAAATATATTAAAATAATAATACTAATTTGTTAACTTTGTATCATATCTAATACATCAGGTCACACAGCTCAAATTAATATTTTTTCCTGAGCTAACAAAAAATATTCTAAGTCAAACAAAAAATACAAGAAATTTGTATTTCTATTCCATTGCTCTTGCGGATTGACACTCATGTATTAAATATGTTACGTTCGGCTTTAATAGGGTTAATGGACTCAGATAAGAGAATTCAACATTTTGGATACTCACATTTTACCTTTTTAAATCATGTCAATCTTGTGAACCAAAAACACTTTTAAACTAACATAAAAAAAAAAAAAATTAAAACTTCCCTAAAAAAACAAATATTCATTCATTCATGCATTAAAAAAAATAAATAAATTAATCAAAAAAACTTTAATCTGCATCAAAATTCTTTCAAAAAAGAGAAATAACATGAAAAACAAACCAAGAAAACACATAGTAATAAATGGGACCTTTTACTTTAACATTGACATATTTCCCTAATGTTTTTAAACCTATTTTAATCCACCATGTCTATGCCTTTTCCTCAGAAATGTGCTTTTTGTCTGAAGTAAAAACAATAATTTCTTCTATAAAATAATTTCAATAATCTATTAATACACATTTCTCCAAGTCCAGAGAACGCATGTGGCAAAAATACGTTTTAGGTCGCGTCTGTAAGTCTGTATGGCAAACTTGTCAAAAACGTCAATGAGAAATTCTAATCCCAAATCATGTCATTAGTTATTAGTTTTTTTTGTACAACGTAAATGGAAGGATTCTTAACCAGTATGTGAAGGGAAAAAGAAGAAAATGTTTTGAACAATCTTGCTGTTTTTTTAAGTTAAAATAAAGTGGGGTTTTAAATCAAACAGCTGAATGAATACCTTTCAAAAAATGTTAAGCCTAAATTGATATAAAACAAAAAACTTGGAATCTAAAAAAAAAGTTATATCTTTAGATGCCTTTAGTGAGAATTTCTAACCTTTTCCAAACAGTTTCATTCATGTTTCTAATATCAATGTTTCACAGAGGGATTCATTTGCATGTCATCTGCTTGATTTAAAGTTTAATTCCTAAAATCGTAGCCATTGGCACAGTTTCTAGCAACTTATTCCTTTTACTTATTACTTTAAGTTAGGTGTACAAAAAGATTTAAGGTTTTCACAAAGATTTACTACAAACTGTAAAAATATACTTGTCACAGCGTAATCCTACAGAGGCTTACATAATATATAAAGAAGGAATTGATTTCACATATGTGTCTTTTTTTGAAGTGTTGAGGAGAAAAAAACAAGTTGCACACATGTAGGTGGTACGAGGCAGGACCCCCCAAGAGACATCTGCAGTCACACAGATAAGAAATACACATCAAGATATCCTCAGTGGAGAATACTGAGATTTAAGTGAGAGGAAGCATGTTAAGAGGCCTGTTTGTGCGTATGCGAGTTGGTAAAGTATATTTAATCCCAGCGGCATCAGTGTAGACTCTGTGTTTATCGTCACTCAGCGAAAACAAATCTACACGGTCAGGAAGATAAGATCCTATCACTCAATTCTTAGTATGTCTGTAGGAACAAAGTCACCTTTACAATACCCAAATTACCCCCAAAAAACTGCCTGGATGGAGCCTGGTAGTCAGTTGGACAGGATACTTTTGAAATACTGTTAAATAATCTAGAATCATTTGGAATAATCTGGATTATAAATACTGGAATGACTTTGTCTTGGTTTGATGCTTCTTGCTTTTTGGGTAGATCCACTCTGATGATCTTTTGATCTACTTTAAAAAGCATTATTAAACCATTTTCCAAAAAAAAAAAAAAAGACAACCAAAAAACCTTTGTCGTTTTCTGGGCTATAGTGTCTGCAGAGTGGCAGGAGTTCATTAGAAATTCGCCTCTGAGTTGTGGGAAGCACCGTTGGCTTGGAGCAAACCCGCCCCCCTTCCCCTCCCCATTACAGAGCAGGGAGCTTGAGGCCCACCCAGCATATTTTTTATGTCATAAGCTCTTTCTTACCTGAATTATTTGTTTCTGCTCCCGATTTACAATTATTTAAATAAAGAAAAAAACAAAAACGAAAATGTTAAGTTTTATTTTCTTTATACATAAAGGAATTCTATCATCAAGATGCATTAAGCCACGTCAACAGAACGCTGCTGTAAATTTGTATTATCTCTAAATGGATGAAGTTCAATGGCATGAATGGTTAACAAACTTTACAAAGCTAAATGACAAAGACATTTTCCTATTAAAAACACCTCAAAGTGCTGTATGAAGAAAAAAAACACCCTCTAACACACATTCAAATATAATAAGCAGGGGCGGTGCCAGGGGGTAGCTAGGGGTTGCTATAACTACTAAAAGTTGTTAAAACAACCCCTTAGCAACCCCAAATACAGTGCTCAGCATAAATGAGTACACCCTCTTTAAAAAGTACTACTTTAATCATCAGTGCGATGAACACAAAGTGTTTTATTGAACACTTATTTACCTCCAAAACATGAAATGAAGGTCAATAATGTAACTTTGATCACTAAATCTTCAGTTTTTCTTCAAATTGGTTGAAGCAGAAATGAATATAACCTGCATCAAAAACTACTACATCTAGTATTTTGTATGAGCACTGTGATTTTGAAGGACAGAAACCAAGTCTTCTCGGCATGGAATGAACAGTTGGAGACATATTGCAACATCTATCTTTTTCCATTCTTCAAGATGATCCTCTTTTAGGGACTGGATGCTGGATGGAGAGTGATGCTCAATTTGTTGCTTCAGAATTCCCCACAGGTGTGGGAATATTTTGTAGTAAAATATCTCATAGAAAATTTTGATTCTGAAAGGACACTAAAGATTTCCTGAAAATGTAGTGGGGTGTACTCAATTATGCTGAGCACTGTATAAGGCCCAAATCTTATACTTTATTTAAAAAATGTTCACTGTGCACACATTTATTGCACATCATGGCTTTCCATTTAACATTTAATGTTTGTCATGTTTGTCTATCGTTTATTTTATGTTAAAATGGGACATAAAACCGCACTGAAAAGAAACCAGGAGAGGCATGCAGTAGCACTGTCTCAACAGAGAGGGCGTTCTTGAGTTTGCGTTTGTTCTTCATTTGTTGCCAATTAAGGTTATTCAATAAGAGCCAGTATTTTCTGTTTTGCTTTGACTGACTTAAAAAATGGCGGATGTAATCTCACTAAAAAATGATCCAAAGTTGAACTTTAGTTCAAAACACGAATAAATTATGAATGGACGACCAATGCTGAACATCTTCATTGAGACTTGTAAGAAGATAAGGAGACTTTTATGCTAAAGTCACAGAGATTTTTGTCAAGAAGGAGAAACAAATGGACTTCATTTAGCCTACAGGTAAAGGTTTGCCCAGTGTGTGCATGTGTGCTTGAGGGCATGCCGAGAGAGCATCCTCCAGCATTTACCTTGATATGTTTTTTTTTTTTTTTTGGTTTCAAACTTTATGTAAAGTAGACCTTCATTTCTCTGATTTTCTTCTACATATTCATCAATAACAGGATCAATGTGTCACTAATAGCAAGACATGGTTATGATAACAAGGTTGGGTGCATGCTGTGGGTCACATGTTTTAGAGATAATATCTATTTGTAATTTTATGAATCCAAATGTTTTAATAATGCTTTAATAAAACAAAACCAAAAAAATCTTAAGGATCATCTGAACTTTTATTTAAAATTCCAATTGGACATTAGGTGGGGCATTTTAGAGGTTACTCCAGACTTATTTAGTATTTAAAAAAATTATTCTTCAATCATTCTCTTTTCTTATCTTCTGTAGGATTGGTCTGAAACTACATGTTTTGCATTTTGTTTGTGGGTTATTTTAAATATGATGCGTGGTACATAAAATGTTCTTCAGTTCCATATGGACCTGTCTAGACATAGATGGGGCGTATAGAACGGCGCTTTGGCCATCAAAAACACTGGTATTTATGCTTACGCAGCGAATTTGATGCGCAGCAAAGGAGAGGCGGTTGACACGGGTACCCCGGGGACTCTCAACAGCTCTTCTTAAAAAGAATTACTTTTCGTTTTTGTTCCAGACAACATCTCTTTCTCTTTCTTCGGACTTTGACTGCTAAAAAGTGCACTCTATTGACAAGACAAAACATTTATCACATGGTATTAATTAGCATTGTATGAATATGCGCTCCAGTTACTTTCCTTCTTGGAAATGGAATTTTACATAAAAACATATTTTAAGTAGCAACTCCTTACAGTCAACTTGTAAAAATCTACCATAATGAAAAAAAAAACACTTTAATCTTAATCTCCTTTCCTAACAACACTTCAACACTTTGCTTTATGTCACTGTGCAGAAAGTGAGAGCTGCATATTCTAGCTGGACTTCCTCTGTTTTGTGTGGCCAAGAAAGAAGTTCAACACTAGCAGCACGTGTTTAGAAAAATACGTGTGAATGATCACTTTCTTTTAAACAACATGTGCGACCAACAACAACTTTTAACCTTGAACGCACTTGAATTACCCGCGGGCGATGCAGCAGAGTGCATCCTGGCTGCACAAATTACGTGTAGCCAACATTAATATTCATCAGTTTTTGTGCTGGTCGCACGCAAATACGTGCAAATAGCATCAGCCATGTTTTAAAACATTAAAACTTTAAACATTAATAAAAAAATAAATACATAGACAGTGAACCAAACTAGCATGCTACTTGCAAGCACCCAGTTTAGCACAAACTTCACGCTTCCCAACCTGATTTCTCTTTGTTAAAATGCCATTCCTTTCCAGTGATGATTTCTCTCCACCAAATTATTTTGTTGTTGTGGTTTTTGCAGTTTATTAAAACATTGCGTCCCCTTTCGTGATTCATTGCTTATTTATTCTAACCTCCTACGTTCCTCACTCGGGAAGACTCAATACATAGTGATGCCGCATGTTTGTCACATGGTTTGTCACGTGACGGCCAATCCAGTAATATACATCAATATGTCCACCACTCCTTATTGATAGGGTCATGGTTTGGGTGTACAGTAGTTCCTTATAGGTTCTTAATACATTGTTGGGAAGTTTTGCAGCAAAGAAGTTATTAACAGTGTGAACAAAAACAGGAAGGCCAGTGTTGCAGAGGGATGCTAATACCATTTACAGGATGATGACAGTAATTTAATATCTAACCTACATATAAAACAGCACTTCTTGGTTGATTCATCATCTAATAAACTAAGCTTCATTGAATAATAAATATTGTATAAACTAAAAAATAAGGTGGAGTTTAAAAAAAGTATTTTGAAAGTTTTGAACTATAATTATGACTTACTGTTTTAGTCGCCTTATAATATTTCTTGCAAGCTGAGTAGTTTTGATCTGTACAAGAGCTCTATTACTGTTACCTTATCATCTTTATACTCCTAAATCCTGTTTGATTTTTCAATGCACATCCAATAACTTCAGAAACTGTTTAAACACTATTGACTACTTCTTCAGTGCAGAGGGAGGTAACATTAAGGTTGGTGTGTAAAATCCTCTCTGCTGCTGTAATACGAGAATACAGGCAGATGAGGAAAACAAAAATGTAGGATTCCTCAAGATATTGTTTCACGCTCACAAAAACACAGTTATGTGCAGCAGCTGTTCCCTTTTAATTTGTTATTAATTATAGGCTGTCGCACAGCTTAAAAATACGACATAATAATAAAAAAATATCAATGTCCTTACTTTCTGGACTTGCTGAAAAGCTCTGAGGATCATTTACAAGACAAATGAGAAACAGAAAACAAGAATGGAAAGAAAGATGGCGATAATAGGAAGACCCAAGGAAAAATTGTGTTCTAATCTTGTTTATGAAGCAAACAAAACCATTATAGAGGAATCAAATTTTAAATTTGAACCTTTACCTTAATATTTGAAAATTTTTAAGCTCTGATTTCATTTATATTCAGTTGAAACCATTAACCAACGACATGCTTGATTTTTTTATTTTTTTTTCCCTGCAATGGTCAACAAATTCAACGTGTGTGGTTAATGAGTCTACAGCGCTTTCCAGCATCTCTCTTTGCTATAAAACAATCCCAAAGGAGGCATACATTTATACAGCAGTGCAGCACGGTGTGTGTTTGTGCAGCTTTATTAGCCTCCCATGCGCCCTGACCGGGTTCTAACTGCACTATGAAAGAACTCCAAAGAGAGGCATTCAGCTGCCTGACCTCACATGAAAAAACTACAGCCACACTTTACAGTTAGGTTCTGTGAAATTTCAGCACAAACCAAGTGATGTATGCATTTAATATCTCCCAGAAAACAAAGAAACTACTCGTTTTTTAAACCAGTTTCTTTACTTACGCATCTACAAATTCAGTTAAGACCCCAAATGTTCCCTTGGTCAAACTGTAAACTAAATATTTTCTGGGTTAATTGAGAAAGCATACCATAAGATCTTGAAAAAAACTGTCAGTGTCATTTTTACAAACATTTACAACAACAAATATCAGAGTGCTTTCTCACCAGGCTTTCAAGTTTGCACCAAAATATTTTTTTTAGATGGTCCAGTTGTTTTGGCATTGGAAATCTAGACTCAGCGTACTGAGGAAGTGAAGGAGCTTTTCAATATGAGTTTGTCAAAGGACTTGCAGGATTTGCTAGTTTTCTGGTAGCTTGGTCAGCTTTAAAACGGCAACGTGAAAGAAAACACATTAAGATGTGAAACCTTGTTGCACTGCACAACTTTTTTGGAGTCAGTCGACTGCCCTGGTTTGAAAACTGAATCAGTTGCGTTTGTATAAACATAGCAGAATAGATCTACCTTAATGCAGTTTATAGAAAATGTTAAAGAGAACAGTTTAAACAAAACAGGTTATTCTTTTAAAAATTAAAAAATTAAAAAAATCTTGTTCCACCTATATGTTATACTTAAGACACGTCTTTGAAAAACCCTGAAAAGTTGATAACTTTGATAGCATGTAATGACGGTGTTTAATTTTTATTTTAGTTTATTTAAAGTTCCCAAAAACTGAGATAGGAGCCTTTTTTCTTAAAACTAAAACCCACTCATTTGGCAAACAAAAAGTACAATAGATAAATATATTTATAAAAAACTGAAAATGTAAAATACAGTGAAATGTCCTCAATATTTGCTAATCCGTGCTGAAACTACTCTCATGTGTTTCTCTGCAGCTGCCGTCTTTGAAGCATTTCATTCTCCAACTGCTGTACAGAATCCCCATACAGGAACACTCACAATCGCTCACTGTTAGGATGAAATGTACTATGGCAAATTACCCACCGTACAAGCTCGGAGGAGGGTGTATATGTGTGTGTGTGTGCTCATGGAGACAGAAAGAAAAAGCGATGGCATATGCATACTGTGTGTGTGCCGGCCGGCTTGCTTCTCTCAGCAGGAAGGTGCTACCTCTAATTAATAGGAAGGGTCAAACTTCAGATCCAATAGTGAACCTCTGGGCCCTTTTGCATCCTGCTGGGAAATCCCTCTGGAGGAACTGAGCTGCACTGAAAGCAGCATGTGCTACTCATATGTGGTGCTGCCTGAGCACTGCTCTCTCAGTAAACCCGTACATCCTGTTCATAATGTGAGCCTGGAGTTGCTTTTAAGCGATTGCATGTTTAGAAACTTTAAGATATTTTCCATTTGATAAAAAGCTTTGCGACATCAATTCACTTTGAACTGAATAAAGACGTTTGCAAAAGAAATGGAGGAAATGCGAGACTATTGCAAACCAATGTGTTTGACATGCTTTGCAGTTTTTATACATGATTTACTTTGCTCATTTATAATTTTGAGATGCTACAAAATGTAAATTCTTTTTTTGTTTAATAGAAAGTTAAAGAAAAAAAAACATAATTCCTTTAACTTAATGGTCTGTATCAGTTTGGCCAGTAAAATGCCAAGAATTTGAGATAATACTTAGTGTGGAAAAAAAAATTATTAAACAGTGCAAATTATAAAATATTACAAAAAATATACAAAAGCAAGAATTACTATCAGAGCTAATGACAACATGCAAACAAAATGGGAAAGTAGCATGCTAACCAAATTAAAGATTGAATATATTTTTCTGCAAGCTAATAACTAAGAAAAAAGAAAAAGAAATCGAGATGAGTTTTCTAGACCAAAAGTCGAAGACTGGATGGAATACCAAACATGCAAAAAAGGAAAAGCAAAAGATCCAAAGCTCATGGATAAAAAGAAGTCAGCAAAGACAAGGAACATAAAAAGATCATCCAAGCACAAGCAGATCCAGACAGAGAAGACGCTCACCCTTCTGTACAATATGGCTGTGTGAGGGTGTGAAAGAAGGCATATAATTGGCTATGCCCAAATGCCCTCCTCATCGTCCTATTGGTTAGTATAGTCCAGGTGCAGCGTAAGTTCAAAAGGCAGGAAGTTAGTTTGAGATAGTTAAAAGTAAAGAACAAGCTGGAGGAGAACAAAACACTGTCTGGTGATGACAAAAAAGCCCAAACAAATTAGAACAAAATTAAGCAAACATTATTTCCTGAAACACAGAAACGTCTCACCTGATCTGGGGAGGGCTTGTGATTGTTGGGCTGCTCTGAGTTTGGAGACGCCACCTTCAGATGGTCATCCTCGTAGTTATCCGCCATAAGCTTCATTCTGTTCTGCGTCTGAAGATGGATGACAGAGGTATAAAGTATACTTCTACAGACAATGCTTCATGTCAACAAAGACAAAGACCAACAGCTAGAGATAGATTTCAAACCTCCAACATTATTTTGCAAGAACATTTATTGTGTTTGTGCCCTCCAAAAAACTTGTGTTATTTGACCAATTGACTTTGTTTTGATGTGAGTGTGTGGTTGGGTGTCTTTGTGTTGCCCTGTGATGGACTGTGATGGAAATAAGTTGTACCCTGCCTTTCCTCCTGGGATAGGCTCCAGCAACCCTGTGATCCTAAAAGGGATTAGCAAACTTGGAAAATGGATGGATGGACTTTGTTCTAGGACGCTTTTCAGAATAATATTTACAATTTCAGATCAAGACAAAAACATTATAATAACTTCACTGAAAATACTTCAGAATAATTAATGTTTTTCAGGCTGCGGATTGGTTTAATGTCTGACGATATCTTCACTGACCGACCTGTATGAGGCTGAAGTCGGTACCAATTTTAAAAAAGTCTTTTTTTTTTTTTTTAGTTTCCAGCTTCCCTTAATTTTTAAAGATACATTTTAAAGGATAAAGTCTTCATCCTCTGTGAAATATTAAATTAAAGTGTATTTGTACTCTAGATTTCATGTGGGAACCATTAAAATGTGATACAGACTTTCCTTTAACCTATAACTGCCAAAGTGGAAGCAGACGCCAACTTCAGCCCCTCTTGACTTTTATTTTTAAAATATAAACATAAACGTGAATCCACCATTTGAGCAACTTTATAGTAGCGGCATCCTCACAACATTAGACAGCAGGTTTCTGAATATTATGCTTTAATATTGAGAATAGGAATTGCAATAAATCCATCCAAATTCAAGTCAAGTCTCCTTACTTCCGTCTGTTAAAAGCAGCTTTTTTTCCCGTTGGGGTCAAAGGCTCTTTTTCTGTTTCCTTATTAGCTCTTTTTTTTAGCCTGCTAGCATGGGGGTTTCAATTCAGCGGTTGGGAAAGTCGCTTTAAGAAAGTAGAGGATGTATGTTTGACTGAGTGACTTGACATGCCTCAAGAATGAGTGGGATGTGGTGGAGAGAATCGAGTAGTTTTCCACAATAAAACTTCTATCACAATCAGATTATGAATAAAATGGAAAAAAAAATTCTAGGTTGTGTTTTTCTTCACTTCACCCCGGTACCAATCAACTCACAGATCGGTACCGATCCACAGTCTGGCAGTTAGTGAAGAACTGCTCTGAAAGACATTTTTTGTTACTTCAATGTGATGGAAATTAACCTGTGGTGAAGATATTTGATATTCACAAATGATTTTGAAAGGTCATTAATATGCAGCGTCCATTTTTTAAATAAACATTTAAAATTGAAATTTGAAATGAACAAAAAAAAACATAATGTACTTAGGTGCTTTAAATGAAAAAAATAGTTACTACTCAAACAGCAACAATGAACCTTTTAATGACTACTTCTACATTTACTCAAATATTTATTTAAAGCTTTATCGTTCCAACTAAATTTCATTTTAACTAAAATCTAAAGAAAGTAAGATTTCTTTCTGCTCATAACTGTATTCTCCATAACTTACCACCTGTCGTGTTGCTAGTTAACACCACAGAAGAATAACATGCTTGTTAAGTTCTCACTTAGGAGGAAAGGGGGTCCATGGAGGCTAATATTAGACTGTACTTAGATCACTTCCCACAAACGCAGTCACACTTGCAGAAGCAATTAACAGTGCAAAAATCTGTTCATGTACGTCCCTTTTTGCTTTACTTTCTCACATCTTTGTGCGTCCATTACTTCATTAAGAAAACTTTATATCTTCTTTTTCGTCTTGCTGCTTGTTTCACACATTGTAGTTTAACTTTAGACTTCCCAGTCTGTAGGGAGGTTTCAGAGAGAAAAACAGGGGAGGGTGTAAATCTAAATCTAAATCTATTAGTCTGCGTCTATCTAAATCCCTTTAGATTTATACTGAGCCCTGCAAGGAGCCGGACTTACGGAGTCCGCACTGTGGTTTTTATGTGTGATCCTATCATAAACTGTGTCATCAGTTTTTTAAACCAACATTAGACATAAAGACTTAAATGGTCACTGGAATGTGGATGTGAAACTCAGAATTTCATGACTTTTCATGAACAGCAATAATATACATATATACAATCAAAATAAAACAGTCAATGTTTTAACTTCACTTCAGCACAACTGAATATTCCCGAAACATTTGGATTAGTGATTGTCTGATACTTTCATTTACAAGTTTCCTTCACTTGTAAAAAAGATCAAAGATTTTTGCAGTTTTGTCAAATGTGTCTTTTAATTCAACATTTCAATAAACTTAATACATCCATACAGTACTTTAAAGCTCTTTGGGATTGTATAAAAGTATGTTACTCCTAAAAAAATGCCTCTGCCTTGTCTTACATGTCTGTTAGCATGTATCTGCATTTTGGGTTAGTTGCATGATTTTCAAAGTAAAGCTGAAGAGTTAGTTATTACTGTTTATGCAAAACACATCAAACCAGAGCCTTTATATCCTCTTTTATTTTTGTCTCCACTCCTTTGAACTTTCATGCACACGTTTCTTAAAGACCCATTTTGATGAAAATCTTGTTTTTCAGTTTTTAACATGTTCTTGTGATATTTTTCTGAAAATGGAGGACATATATATAGAGACAATTAAGCTTAAACTGGCAAATCAGAGGCAAATTTCTAACGAACTACTGAAGCTCTGCAGAAACTTTGTCCTATAGAAGGACAGTTTTGGATAAAAAAATCTACATAATTAAAACTCTTTTTGGGTCATTTGAAAAGCAAGAAGAGCCTATTTTTGAGTCTTTCCCAAAGAGTTAACAATCACTCATTACATCTAGTCTTGAACTTGTCAAGATTAAAAAGAATAAATAAAGTGAAATGGTTTGAAAGAGACTAAAGAGACAGTTGAGAAGATGGGTAAACTTCAATAACTAAGCACAAAAGTCATCTCCCCGACTGATCGATGTGATGCAGATTGACTTCGTTCACCAAGTGGGTGGAAACAGATAAAGAGCGAGCTCGACAGTGCTGAAGTTGCACTCAGAAGAACAGACCGGGCTTCGCTTCAGGAAGTTTTTAATGCTTGTTGGCTGCTGGTTGGCTTCTCCCCTTCCTACTCAGCAAAACTAACTAAAATGGACAACCAAAATAAGAAGTGCCAAAAAACATAAAAATGAATCAGAGTCAAGGAGAAGGAGGTGGAGGAAGGTGAGAGGAAACAAAGGAAAAGTGGACGTCCTCGTTTTTCTCTTCGTCCTTTATCTACATCTTTTTCCTTTTCTCTAATTGCCAGGAATGCTGACCTCAGCTCAGTTGCTTCTGTGCCAACTCTCCTTCTCACTTAATCTAATCATCGCACCATTATTTCACTCCTCCTCCCTTCATACCTCCTGTCTTCCTCAACCCCTGAATCTACAGCTTTTTTGTAACCCGCTGACAACGGAGAGAATGAAAAACAAATGAGCAGAGTGCAATGAAGAGGGAACTGCTGACTGAGACTTTCTTGAAGAGAAGGAAATTATTTCTTTGTGATAAGGCTCTGGGGAATATTAGATTAGATTATTGTTTCGTCTTGCTCTGCAGTGGTGAAATAGAAAAAAAAAATTATGTAGATATCAGTGTACCGGTAACCATCATCGCTGGAAAATTGCTGAGTCATGGTTGGGTGAAAACTCTTCCATCACATTAAATTATTTTTGCTTTTTTCCTCCATCAAGAACAAGGCAGCTGTTGATAAGTGAGGAATTAAAATTGTTAATGAAATGAGTAGGAGTGGGACACTGCGGCGAATGATTTCATCGTGACAAGTGTCGGCAGGGTAATAAATTAGATTAAACTCGTTCTTTTTCTCTTGTCAGTGACTTCAGAGGTCATGATAATAAACAAGAGGAGATGAAGAATTTATTGCAAGAAGAGAGAAATGAATGTCAGCTACAGTTCACAAATAAATCAAAGAGATTTTTCCATAAAATGAAGACATCAGTCATAAATAACTACATTGTATAAAATAGGAGTGGAATATTTCTGATGTCTGAAGTCTTTGTCAACCTTCATCTCAACGTTTTACTCTTTAATAAGTTTAATCCATATGTGTCCTGTTTCTTAATTAAAAATAGCTAGTATTGGATTTTAAAGAGGCAGCCATCCAAAGGCACAAAACGTGATCACATGTGCAGTAGCCCACACACCTTTAAATGTAAAACACAGGTGACCTAAAATGTCTGGGCCACGTTCTTCTACCCAGTTGTGTTCCATATCTTTTAACACTAACAAAAATACTTTTCTTTTTGCATTTTTTGTGTTTTAAGATCTCCTTTCATCTCGGTCTTCTTTTTCTCTTATTTCTTTGGAGGAAAAAAAAATGTAGAGACTGAGAGAATGACAGAGAACAATGTTAAAAAAGGCGGCTTCATTTCCAGTTTTCTGGGGGGTTCTTGGTAGAGTCTGCATGTTCTTTACTTGCCAGTACTGGTGATCTCCTGTTTCCTCCCGTAGATTGTAAAGATGCACGTTAAAGGGTGCTAAAGGGGATTTTGAATTGTGGGCATGACGCTGGATTTACTCTGGTGCCTCAGCAGTGCATCTCCCTTGCATTGCGTTGGGAATCGTCTCATGACCTTCAGTTAGTTTGCATTGTTACCACTGCACTGCACCTCCGGTCTGTCTCCCCTCCCTCCTGGCTTCCAGACGAGTGGTTTGTCCTGCCACCCCTGTGTCGACTTGAGTAGTATATTCAAAACTTTGGCAATCAGGTCCTACGTCTGTCATAAATGTCCCGTAAATTATGTTGTGTACTTCCAAAATTTAACTTTCTCCAGGGCAAAAATGGACACTGATGTGATCCCCTGTGCAAACGTGAGTTATTACATGGGCACATCACCTTAAATATTGAATTAAATTGTATTAAATTTTATTTTTCAACTACAACAAAAGTATTAATTTTGTTTCCCTTTTCTCCTGCTTTTGCCGCAAAATTGATGTGTCAACGGAATGGAAATAGAACTTCTCTGTAAAGCTTACGTTGCAGAGGGATGGACATCAGACGCAAATGTGACAGAGGCGATATAAACAGTCTGACTGATCATTGAATGTTCTATTTTTCTGTGTCAACACAACGCAACAGAGACACACTGCAGACGGACGAATGTAAATCAGCCTTGACAGTGTGATGTTGTTTGAACCTTTTGTGATAGGCTGACACTGTCCAGGATGGACCTTGTCCTCGCCTCATGACCATTGTATTTTAGATTCCAGCATTCTCAGCCTAAAGCCAGTATGAAAATGAATCAGCGATGAAGGATTTCTGCACCGTTCGATGGTAAAAACAGTCCTTTTTATGCACTGCAATTATGTTTTCTACTCCAATGATGATTTTATCCTTTTAAATTAAGTTTTAGCTGTTTTATTATCGATTAATTATATTTTAGCAGAGAAATAAATGCGGAAGCAAGAGATTTTTTTTTCTCATTAAACCCTTTGTGTTAACAAGGTTCATAATTACCAAATCTAACCTTTCCTGAAGCAAAATACAAAAGCTTTGCAGCATATTAACTCTTTCACGATGCATGTCGCTAATTTGTAATGTATGATTTAATCCAGGACTGCTGCAGAAATGTACCTGTAAAGGATTTATTTTTTTAACATAATTGATAATAACTTCATGGAATGAAAGGGGTTAAAGGGACATTATTGTTTAAAATCCGTTTTGATTCCTTTAATAAAAACAGGAGGTGGAGATTTAATGGAGCAGAAGAGCATGCACAACAAGTTGCAGTTTAATTTTGTGTTGATTGAGTTTAATTTTGGAAAAAAAACATAACCATTTTTACCTGTTGACAGGAGTTTATTGAAATCTCTACTAAATCTAAATGGCTCCTGTCATTTTGCCTATTTATACTGGACGTATGACATGAAAAAATGTCAGAAGTAGCGCTAACAGATTTGATTGAGGTGCTGAAACACAAACAGTATCCTTAATGCAGTATTGAGTATATAACAGTATTGAGTTCATGACATGAAAATTCAAACAATCCTCTGTTTTCATTATTAAATTAACAGTCTCTGTATTGGATTTATTTTGGGGTCGGCAAAAAAAATAAAAAATAAAAATAAGGGCTCTCTCTGTGAATGAAAGTCTAACTGATTTTCGAATAAACTACCATGAATCTCCATCCACAATCCTTTCCGATTTAAAGAAAACACAGCAAACAATGAAGCCTGTAGATGTGTTGCCTCACACGAGGACACCGGTGAAGAGAAATCCACCAAAGTCCCAGCAGGCTCGTCCAACGAGGAGTTGGTTATTTCATTAGACCCAGGAGAACCTTAACCGTGTGAGCCTCAGAGCAAGTGTTTGTGAATAAACCCCTGTGTGGAACCACAGAGGAATTTGGTCATGTTTATATCCTTGTTTTTGGCAAGGATGAGTGTGTACATAACAGTGTGTGAACTCTTTTAACATCTTTTCATGCCAAAAAGTGACGTTTGTGTGCTCGTCTGACAAATATCTCAAATTCACCAAAAACAATTGACAAAAGATTTTTTTGTGTTACAAAATGGTGTATAGGAGTGAAAAGAGAGGCTTAATCTCAAGACCGGAGGTTACGAGTCATATTTAGAGTAGGTTTCTCTTTGTCTTGTCCACCCTCCTGTTATTTAACACTTTTTAATTAAGCTCCTACATTGGATCTTTTTTTATGGTTTAATTACAGGCACCTCCTCATGATTACATTTAATTAAGCTTACATGAAGCCTTACCTGCTGTTTCAGCTGCTGAACCAGACTATCCTTTTCTCGTTTCAGAGCTGCTACCTCTTCCTGAGTTTTCTTCTTTTTGGACGAGGACAGCTCAAGGAGGGCGATGTTCGCATCTTTCTCACTTATAGCAGCCAGCAGAGTCTCCTGTCTGGACAGAAACCAACAACCCACATTTAAGTAAGCCAAATAAGGAACAAAGACAAAGATGTATTAAAAAAAGTAGACAAAAAGCATACAAAATATAAAAAAAAAAAATCACATTTATTTGTAATACTGACTTAAGTACACCTAAGGTCTTAGTCACGTGCACCTTTATGGGTTGTATGGATACTACATGTTTTTGGATTGTCTGGGCCCTTGAAGATAGGAGTGGCCACATCCTATAAGTACCATTGTTCTGTGTGTGATAAGAGTATCTAGAAGGATTTTTAAGGATATGGAAGTTGCACGCGTTTATGATGATGCACTGCTGTCGTTCAGTGCCCTAAAGCTACACTCCAGATAAGGGGCAAGTACCCCTTACTGACTGCATGCAAATCCTGCATGCACAGGGTGTGCAGAGGATACGTTAAGTACCCATAGGACGAAAACTAAACGCCGTCTAATTTCCTCATTCCCACAGTCAGGCTGCCCACAACAGGCACACATCGCATGAACAGCACTAACGCACCACTTGCGCAGTGTGCAGGGTTTAGTGGATGTTGGAAAATTGAAAACCTCCTTCACCTTTACATGTCGTTTAAATGCTTGCTACAACCTGACGCCCACAGCATGCCCATGCAAACAATGTGCAAGAACAGTTTTTCCTCTTTGGGTTCCTCAAGCGGGCTACGATCTTAAATTTCATGTGGGCCACCAGCGAGTGCTGTACAGGTTTGTCCATTGTTTTCCTGCAGACAGCTCAAATCCACCTGTAAGGGCAGTTTTGACTAAGGCAAAAGAAATGCCTAAACACATTTCCAACTTACATGACAGTCATTGTGCTAGATATGTAGATAGGGGGAAACAGAAAAACAGTAAATTCGTTTTTTGATTGGTATGCCCTTCTTCAGTTCTTAAGTCTTCAAGTTCAGACAAAACTGTTTATGTCTTCACTACATATACAGAAAATAAACCTAGTTCAACAGCATTGTAGCAGTCTCTGTCTCCAGCTATCTTTACCTCAACGTCTCCCTCCTGCCTTGATTGGGAAGCTAACAGATGGCCAACATTCCTCGTGGTTGGAACGCAACAAGCCACATTCAAATCATCCCATCAGCCACACATCAGGCTGAGCTGACATGCAGTGTTGATTCTCAGAATCAACATCATTTTAATCTAAACCACCACGGATGTATCACAATCTCATATCTAAAGGTTCATATTACCTAAAAATGCCAGCATGGAAATCCCTTTTAGTCTCCAAAACAACAATATTACCTATTAAAAACGGACTCCAATCATCTTTTGAGCTGTTTTAAAAGTGTTCCCATTGGTCTTCTTATTATGATTCTGCTGGTTTTACCCCAAAAACCTGTGTTGTTTTCTAGGACGTAGTTTCTGCAGAGTGGCAGTAGTTCAATAGAAATTCGCCTCAGAGTTGTGGTTGGGACAATTAGCATGGCGCAACCACGCCACTTCCCGTCTCTCATAACTGATCTCTCTATTCCATCATCAGAAAGATGCTAAAAGAACAAGTTAAAACACAATTATCACTGGAGTGGGTCTTTAAATGTGCTTTTTTATGCTTAATACATTTACAATCCAACACTTTTTAAAAAAAAAATAAGAAAAACCTAAATTGGAGTTTATGCAGCGCCTCATGTTATCATCGGGGGCTTGTTGCAAAACCAAATTAATCCCAAAGTAGTCCCTCCATCAATCCTCAGGTCTACAGTGGCCTTCCTGGGTTCCTTCCAACAACTGGCAGATTTGTTTTCTATTTGGCAACTTTTGTAAAGGTCAGGGTTTAGTGATGTCATATCCTGGGAATATGGCGATGACTGTAGGCAGTTAGAAGTTTTATCTAAGCTCCAATGTTATTTTTTTGTTTTTTAAATGTCAAACGCTTCTTTTAGAGAAGGCCCTCCTTCCCTGATGTAGAGGATGACATTTTAGCCTCACGTGAAAGACCAACAGCAGATTAGGCAGAGGCAGTCATTATGTTATGACTTTTGTTTACAGATGTGTAAACAGAAATCAACACTGATGGGAGACGTTTTTTCATTTCAAATCCGTTCCATCTTTGTTTATTCTCTTACCTTAGCATACAAACACACAAGTGCAACAATGCAGCAAAGAATGCAGCGACAAAGATGTCAAATGGAGGACGCATACTTTTTTGGTCAACCTCACTGACCAGTCTGCCAAAGTGCAAATGTCACATCTTTGCATGTGAGCCACAATAGTGTTTTTGTGAGGAGGGCTGGAGGGGCCGAGTCTCAGTTTGGTACTTGAGCCAAACGGTCACAGTCAGCCCTCTCCATGCTTATCAACCAGAGATTAACATTTAGAGATAAAAGGAAGGAACTGCATTTGAGGTGGTATCAAAAGAGTGATAACAGAACGAAAAAAACTGATCAGTGCAGCCAAGGCTATTGCTGCAACCACAATTACAAAAAAAACATCAACAAGTTGTATTTTTCAGGCTTAAATTTTGAAAAAAAAAGTTGTTTTAATTAGTTGGACAATTGGTTTATTATTCACTTTTCCAGACTTTCAGTCAAATCACATTGTGTTGCAGTTTTTCCTTACTCTTTTTCACACAAACACCAGCTCACTTTCTCTTTTTCACATGCATGCAGAGAAGTTAATGGAACGTTATTCTTGTTAAAGCTAACAGCAGGTCTAGTTTTATGCTATATCTGAGAGTTACCTGCCAACACATGCTGCTTATAAATCTTTAGTGATAAAATTATATTTGTTCCAGATGCACTTGTCTCAGTTTGGGCCTCTCTGTGATTCTCCCTTCATCTTTGTCAGACACTTTTGCACACGCTCTTAAAGCACTCTGCTCGGCCTCCTCAGCTTGCAAAGCCAAACACGTGCTTATGACAAGTGCTGGCTGTGGCTACTGCTGTTGCTTTATAATCAGCAGGAAACTCTTTCAAGTGCAGCACTCCTTTGCTAAATCTTTAGATAATTCTACTGTCAGACGGAGCCTAAAACACACTCGCAGCACTGCCGACAGTGCGTTGCTATCCTGAGGAATAGAGAAAACGGAGCCAGCAATGCAGGGAAGAAAACGTCCCAGTGGATCTGCAGCCTTGGATCTGCGACTCTCTTTTCAAGCGTTTCTGTAGCGATGTTTGGAACAAAGTATAATAAAGTCGATGAACAGTAATTGAAGAAAAATAGCTTGTTGAAAAAGTTAGCTCATATTTGGTGGCATTTTGATGTGAAATTCTGCTCTGGATCTTTGCTAGCACTAATCTAAACGTGGGTTTAGAGCAAATTTCTGAATATAATCTTCATGCATTTTTTAAAACTCATTTTATTCATGCTGCACTTTAAATCAAACTGAGACAAGTGGCTTTGTCTCAAATAGAGGAGACCTAGCTAATGTAGCAACTAAAAGTATATGTAAGAAAAAGCACATTAAACATGTAGAGTGGATAATAAAACTCAGCAACCCGCATTAAAAAGCCCCAGTAAAGCACAACTGCTGTGGTGGAGGAGCACGGCTTAAAAGATTAGACTTCTGTTAGGTTTGATTTAGGCTTCTGCAAGATATAACTACCAGGCTCAGACCGCAGCACCTGTGGTTGCTTTGTTTTCTATGTGGTGAAAACACAATCAATCTCTCTGCTTGAAAATAATGTACAATTCATCTGGTGCTCTCACGAGGTTCACAACAGTAGCGAGGGTTTTGCACGTGACTTTTCCATTCTGCACACACTCAAGCATGATTTATGCTAACATGCCAGATTGACTCAGAGTCAGAAAAATGATCAGTGTCTGTATGAAACATAAAAACCTTTGCAGTTTGTCCCGTAAAATGCTTCTAAATGGTTGTAGTATTTAAGATACTGCCCTAAAAATAGAAAGACGCTCTAAAACTTAGCGAATGTAATAATAATCCAACCAATCACATTAGAAATTGGCCCTCTATCAATCTGTTTTGTGAAGTAGAAACTCTGCTGGGCGGGGCTCTATCTCCCTGCTCCACTCTGCAACGAGGAGGGGAAGGGGGACGGGGTTGCTCTGTGACAACGGTCCTGCCCACAACTCTGAAGTGAATTTCTATTGAAATGCTGCCGCTCTGCAGAAAGTGTCCTTGAAAATGACAAGTATTATTATTTTTTTTTATTTTAGCTAAAAACTGCACCATCATAATTAAATGACCAGTAGGAACGCTTTTAAAAGCTATGATTAAAATGATTAATGTGTGCTTCACTGTTGCAAAGATAGAATTATTTATTAAAATTAGTTGTTTATTTAAATGAAGAAAATAACACTTTTTTGGTAACTTAGATTAAAATAATTTTGGCATTAGGTAATGTAAATAAGCCACTATTAAGTCAACAAGTAAAAAAACAAAAAATACTCATATTTAAGACATGACTCACTTAATCAAAAGCATTCAGAAAAGTTGTGATGCTGAATGTTTGGCCGCATCTGGACACTAAAGAATGAGTCTACATACTGTGTTTTTCATGAGTTTTAGCAAAACCAACTGGCTGGAAAATGTCTCCGACAATCTGTAAAAGCGAAGCTCAGTAAAGCCGTGTTTATAAGAACTTTTTACAAGTCATTCACAATTTAACAAGTTTCCATCTACACTAGGACTTGCTTTTAGCTCAGTTAGAGCTTCTGCCTCACATTTATCTATAAATATGTGACACCCCCTCTGCCTTTCTCATCTCTTTTCTATTCCTTTCCCCTGCGCTTCATCACTCCTATCTCTCCTCTTCTCCCTCACAGTCCGTTCAGAGGATGGGAGGAATGTTTCCATCATTCAGAGGACGTGTGCCATGATGTCACTGCCGTGGTGACAAGGCGGACAGTAAGCAGATATACACAAATGCACCAGGCACCTGACCTCAACCCCAAACACGCACATAAAGAAAAACACACATGCAGGGCCCCTCTCCTTCCTAAAGCCACTTCAGGCCCCTCACTTTATCAGAAACACTAATGCCTGGTCTTAGATCACACACATTTTCACAAACACACACACACATAACTGCAGCCTCCTGTATGTACTGTCTTATCTCTTCCATGCCAATATTTAGCATGTTCATGCTGGTGTGTTGGCCTTTTGTACTTTTTCTCTAAACATACACACACATTTTTAATATTTAAAACAGAAAGTAATATAAGTGTATTTTCCTGTGTGTGTAAACTACATTTTAAAACTAAAACAAACACAGAACTATTTTTTAAAATTATTCTCCATTTCTGAGCAAACATAGCGTTTTTCTATTGTTTATTGGATGACAACAGATACACAGGTTACACATGAGGCTGCTCCTGGGATGCCAGAGTTTACTCTTTAACCTCTTTAATATATGTTAGATGTAAAAAAAAAGAAAAAAAAAGAAAAGACAAAGAGGTTAAAGGTGAATTAATTTTTTTATGATTTTATGATTTTTATTATTTTTTATGATTTGACATATTTTCATTTAAATCCTTCACCGATCAATAGTTATGTTTTGATGTACCTACAATCTGAGAAGGAACTGGGCTGGTCATAGAGAATAATTAAAAAGGATAATTATACTTTAAAAATTGTAAACATATTTATATATATATATATATATATATATATATATAAAATTCACAATATTCTTCAGTTTAGATTTTTTAAAATGTCCATAGAACATAAATCTAGAACACAAATAATTACCACCAAAAAAAAAGGTTCACTCATATATTATGTATATTTTAAATGCAAAATTTCAAGAACCCTTGGAGGTGCTTACTTTAAGCTTTTAGATATATGTAGATCTTTTATTTGAAAGATCAAAAACAAAAAGCTCCCAGCTACGCTCCATTCTGATGCATCCACTTGCAGATAAATTGATCCATGTGTGTCTTCGTTTTCCTTGTTCAAGCTGGCAACTAACTTAACTATTGCTCACCATTTTGTTGCACAGATAATGTTAGCTTGGGGGTGTGAGGGGCTGTAAGCTGATGGGAGAGAGTGTAAACGAAGGGATGATGGGAAAGACCGCAGGCTTACTTATGGCCCACAATCCCGGCCACAATGAGTACGCAAATTTATGATGAATTCCTGCCGCTCTGCTGTGTTTTTGGGATTTTGGCTAAAACGGTTTACTCATAATTAAAAGACAAACGGAAATGCCTCTGAAATAGATCAAAAGATGATTGGAGCGGGACAAGACAACCCATTTCAAATAATGCAAGTGATGTTTAATTATGTTTAGATCATTTTTAACATAAACTGCAAACAATGCAATCAGTTTATTGTCTTAAACTTACTTACTTAGGAAATTAAACCAAAAATTACTCTTAGCATAGGAGAGAAAGATTGACAAAAATATTTTTAATACTGTGTATAAATGTTTTTGTTCATCTTTCTCTCCAATGCTGAAAGTAATTTTAGCTTTAACTCAACCAAAACAGGGTTTAATTAGGAATAAATACAGTGGTACAGTTCAGTAAAGGGATAGTCAAATGTCAGAATTGGCTAGTTTTCTTAGCATGGTACAAAATAACATGATTTTTATTTACTCTTGCTTCATAAAAATCTCTATAGCTGATTTGATGTTGAGGACTGTCCAATACTTGCTTATGAAAATTTTAAATGTGGCTACACTTCCTACATGTGTCTTTGCCCCTCTCTGCACCCCCCTGTCTGTATTACCCAGAGTGCCCCTGTGTCTCCAGAGTGAAATCTTGCAGCAAAGTATTTCTCGCCCAGTTGACAGCTTCTGTCCTGCAGCAGACAACCAGCAACCAGTGCGCCTCCACGCTTTAATCTACCCTGAGCTGCCTCCCTTTATTTCTCTGCCTTACACAGCATACAGACCCACACAGCAGAAATTTAATTTATACTACAAAATGTTTATCTGACACGGTGCAAAAGGTTCTTTTAAGGTGAGGCGTTGCACCGCTTTGCTTCCTGTACTCAGAATAAACTCCCACTCAGACCCCCCCCCCCGCACTCACACACATGCTGTTTTATTACCTTACAAGAGAAAACACAGAGCAATGGCGACGTCTGAGTGGATTTTAAGGAACATTTGTTATTGCTGGCCAGCCATGAGAGCTGCATCAAAGTGAAGACAGCCAATAAAGCTTTGCTTTATAGTAAACTATTTGCTGAGACAGAGAACTACAACGCTGCACTCACTCAGAACAACAGCTGTTAGGGAAAATGACTGTCACTTAACATTATAGTCAAATGTATTCAGAACTTAAAACACCCCTCAAACGACTACTTTCAATGAAAAATCTATGTAAAAATGCATGTTTTGGGCTTCTGCATTCAAAAGTCTTGCATTCACACACGTATGACAGTTTTCCGGCTCTACATACAACATGCACAGCCATTGAACGCACGTTAAAAGTTAAATAAGGTCAAACTTTCCCCAATCAAGTTCTCTGACTTGGAAGTGACGCATGAACGGCGTCCCTTTTAATTTACTAAAGTGCCAACCGTTTTGAAAATGTAATAATGGGAATGAAATTAATAAATGCAGATTGCACCCTGCTGGAATTAAATGACACCAAGTTTTTCATTTATCAGAATAGAGCTGCGAAAGAAAATGCCTGGAGCAAGATTTGCATCGCATTTACATTTCGCACCTGTGACATGTGCTTGTCACCGGTAGACAAAGAAAAAGGTAGAAGCTTTTTACAGTGTAAACCTGTATTAAATGCACGTTCAAGAAACCTTTTAGCACGTTGCATCCCCGGTGTGAACGTAGTTTAACAGTTAAAAGAAAAATGGCACTCTAAAAAGGAGAGAGATTTCTTATTTTGTTTTTTTGGATTTGTTGTTAGTTTCTTTGCTTTTTATTAGGGGTGTAAAAGATACACAAACAATTGATCTAGTATTGAGAGTTAAAGTTAGTTGGTATCGGTTTAAACCACAGATACGAACAAGATTGTGTTGGTAAAAGATAAAGACAAATCATTCAGGAAGTAAAAAATCGATTCCTGGAAAACCTTTAGTTTGTCTTCCTCTTGTGCTCCCTTTTTTATCTGCCAAACAACAAAAAGACGTCCAATCACAAGCTTGCTTCTTCCAAGTCGAATCAATTAAAATCGATTGAAGGTGAACCACAGCAAGGGATGTGTGCTGTATGCACTAAACATATTTATTTTCACAGCACTTCAAACAATACCTGAATACATGAAGATGACACTTTTTATTTAACCCCAAAGAACAAACCAGTCTAAAAGACCCAAAATGTCAGGTTTTAATGTTGTTACCCTTTAGACTTTTTGCTTTTGTTGCTTAAAATAAAAAGTTCCATTAAGAAAAAAAAGTCAGTTTCTCTGTTAAAAAGCATTTTTATTTATCCCAGGATCTATTCTGTTGTTACCAATGCAGACCTTTTGACTTAATCATCAACTAGGATGGGTAAAAACTTTGAATATTCTCATCCAGATATGAAGATTGAGAAATGTATAGTTCTTTAAAACAGCCAGATCGTGCTCTATAACTAAAGAAGCACAGTGGGTCTCTCTGAGAACTTGTCTGTGCCTGTTACGATAATGCAAGTGTGGCAGAGACACTGGGCATGAATGATTTAGTATGGAGCCAGAGGATAGGGCCATCAGACAGGACTGTTAGGGAAATAGGTTAAAGCTGGTGCACTGGATATCTGTGTGCATGTGTGTTTTTTAAAAATCTGAGAGGGAGAGAAAAGCTCCCCTCAAGGAGCTGTTGTACATCAGAGAGGCTTAGAAAAAGATGGCAAGGAGGCTCTCGCACACACACACACAAACAGTTTTGACAGGGAAGGGAATAAAATAACTGGAAGATTTGGAGAGAAAACAAATCAAAGAGACATGAAAGGGGAGGGAAGCTGAGGAAAGCTGGCGAAGGAGAGACAAAGGTAGTGAGGAGGGAAGAGAGATGGGGAAGAGGGCAGGTGAGACTGCTGCGTGACAGAATGAGGATCTGTTCTTGACACGTTCCCCCTTTTTCTTCACTTCCTTTCTTCTCCTGAAAAAAACTTTTATCGCTTTTTCACCTTTTCTTTTTTTTTCTCGTCACTCAGACACACATTTATTTAAAATCTCTCAGTGAGACTAATAGGAAAAGGGTAACAATGCGTTATGCATGGTTTTCTGTTTCCATGAGACCACACACACACACACACACACACACACACACACACACACACACACACACTGGGAAGTGTGAGAAAAGATGAGCTTTTATCCTTCTCTGGTTATTCACGAGTTAATTCATTTTTACGCTTTGTTACTGACACCAAGGCATCTGCTAACAATCTGTCAGAACTCGTAGCACACCAGCCATTGATGGCAATGGACATCTGCGATGCCAAATGTCCAGGATTTTGTTGTTTTAAAGATTCTCTACACTCCTTACATTTAACTTGTTCATCATTTCTTAAAATGACTTCACTCTATACTTTCATTTAGTTTAATTTAAAATGTAGTTTTCTGTACCTTTGGTGCATTTTTTGCTTTTTTGCATATGGATGTAAGGAATGTGGCGTTTCAGCTGAAGGTGGGGAAGCCACTTCTGTCAAGAGTTTGATGTCATGTGGGGATGCTGCTGCAACAGCACTGATGTTTAGGTGAGTGACACTTTTTTAAAGAACCTCCACCTGAAACCCAAGTTACACGATAAACCAGGACCAACCCCATTACATTAATTACTAAAAAACAATTTGCCATACAGAAGCCTGAACCACCCGATGCCAGTGGAAGACGTTCCCTTTTTAATCTTAGTTAATAAAAATGAACGCATACATTTTAAAAAATCAATTGCGTGCATTTACGCGTTAACGTTGACAGCCCTAATATAAATGTAGCACTGTTGTCATGATGTGCTTGGCCATGAAAAGGGGAACGTAGGAAAGGAAGGGGGAGAGGGGAATGTCCATTCATTTCTGGTAGTTGATACCGCTTACACCATGATCACTTACAAAGGAAATAATATTAAAGCAATTATTAGTGCTTTAATATTGGTCTTTTTCAGGTTTAACTTTATTTTTCACAAGAAATGGACTATTTGGTGCGTGGTGTGATGCATTGTCATGGTAACAGATGCCAAGCTTGCACCAACCTTGCAGAAGCGGAGAAATGTGGTATATATGCTAAGCGTTATGGCAAATGATAAAAAGCATGGTTTCAGAAGGAAATGTTCACCTCTTACCTCTTGTTTTTGTCCAGATGATGAATCAAAATTTTGTTTCGAAGAAACAAAGTTCACAAATAGATTCCTAGATAGCTTTCAGTGCACAAAATACCCACCATTAACTCTGATCTTTAAATGTGATCAACAAAGAATTTCTTTCATATACTAAAAAAAGTATTTATAGACACGTATTTACTCTGTATCAAGCGACAGACACAAAAACATAAAAATCAAAGGCAACACTCCCCCAAAGCAGCTGGAAGAATTGGCTGAGGAGAGGGAAGTGGGAAGTACTTTTGCTTAGACCTGGTCCTGGAAAAGCGGAAGAAAACGGATGGAGGCAACATTGATGGTCAAATTTGATAGATATTTCTTTTTTTTGGTGTTCGTTATCACTCTTTAAAGGACACTTTACAGCCAATCAGAATCAAGTATTCACTGGGACCATGGTTTAAAAAATATTTTAACTTTAATCATTCTTAAGGGTGTACTCGGACTGGAAAATCCGTTTTTCCGGACCGAGCCAGCTTAATTTCTTTTCCAGATCGAGTCCTGAACTAGCCCTTCAACTGGACTTTCCTGTTTCAAATCGAAGTTTGTTAACAAAACCATGTGACTGAAGATCTCTTCAGGAATTACGAGGGTTTCAGACTGAGGAAACTCAGAGCGAACTGGAGCTCAGTCTGATTGGAAATGAGACCACCATGAAATATTGGACAGGGTCCTATTGGGTGTATTCAAACTGAAAACTTGTTCCGTCTAATGCGGGAAATGAATTCTGGTTCGCTTTAAGAGAACCAAATGTGTCCAGTCTGAATACACCAAGTGTGCATTTACATTCAGGTATAATCTTGATTATAGATTAGGCTACTGCTCTCATTTTAAATGTTATTTCAAATGTTTTTATGCAATAATGCCAATGCATGATATAACCGTATAATCAGAAAAACATGCATACATTTATCTGTTTAATGGTTTGTGTTGCAAGACAAAACTTACAGTAAAAAACGCAACACATCAGAACTAGTACATCTGACCAAAAGTTATGGATTTCTAATAAACACAATGAGAGCTTAAAACGGAATCATGATGAAATTTTTGCTCTCTTGATCAGCTTACGATCAATGGGTGAAAAAGATTTTTTAAAAAAGAAGAAGAAGACCCTGATGTTTTTCTAATATAGCTTTCAACTGCAGCAAACCTTTTATCTCCTCTCCACAAGTGAAAGGGAAAGAAAAATCAAAAGGGGACAAAGAAGGCGCAGCAGCGTACGAGACAAAAGGGCAGCAGCCGCTTTTACAGAGAGCGAGACGGAGAGAACGGCGACATAACTTGAGCTTGTAAGGCTAAGTGTCAGATCTGCAGGCCCTTTTTTTGTCATCTTAAGCCTTAAAAATGTTCCACTCACACACACACACACAGATGAGCTCTGGCACGCTGAAGATTTGGATTAAACTCATTGCTGTACAGATCAAAGCCTGTCTCTTTGGTGTGCTGCCATAAGCTTGTGTACATAAATTTATGTAGGAAGATGCTTTTTTTGTCTCCCTATATACTTGTGACTTTGTGTGAGTTTTTTTTTCCTCCAGGCACTCCTGAAGGATTGAAAGCTTCAGAGCAATCAAGCCATTCCATCTGGTTTTTAAGTGTCTAGTTTTTTTTTTTTAAGACCAAGCATGCACTTCTTTTGTTAGTGGTGGAAAAGCTTATGAGGTTTTCGTGTGTTTGTATGTGTTTGCATGTGCCTTCTATGCAGCCATGCCGTCGTTTTAAAAAGCAGAGATGTAATTTTCCTCCCCTAGCCGTTGAAAACGGGATCTTTCACTCCACAGATACAGCCACATTCATCATCGAACAGCGTCTGTATGTAGTGACAGGTGTGACGACACAGAGAGAGAAACAGGTTAGAAATACAGCCTGCCAGACAGCATTCAGGTTGTAACAGCATTCCTAAACAAACGTGAGCTTATACAGGAGGTCTGGAAAGGAGACTATGGATAACAGATGAGACTAAAGAGAGGGATGGGATTACAGATGGGAGGACGCAGGGAGATGCGACGACAGCGATGAAGGAAAGGATGCTGGGAAGGCTGGGTGGAGAGGTTTAGGAGTTAAAAAAAACTTGGTTGGAAGGTAAATCAGAGAACAGAGCAACTCTGGAGAAATAAAGTGAATTTATAGAAAAAACCTTGAGGTTTAAGTCGATCTACCCACGACAGGAAGCATGTCTCCACATGCTTTCTGTCACTGAGAAATCTCAAATTACAATTAAAATTACTTTTTTTTCCTTCACAAAACATAGAGTAAGCCTTTACAAGTAAAATATTATTTTCCCAAAATGAGAAAACAAGGTTTAAATTGATAGTTGGAGGGAAAATAAATCTGATCATGTCGTTACATTGTAACACTGGATTTTGCTTTCACTGCCCAGAAAATAATGCATTTTGAATCCTGCAACTTTGGCAAAAAGACAAATAGCTCTTTATCAGATAATGTAAAAAAAACCAAAAAAAAAAAATTAAGCAATGAATAAAATGTTTTGTTAAACATTAATGCCAGCATTAACTGCTCTGTGTACTTAGAAACCCCAAAACGTTGTTTGTTTGTTTTTTTTGTTTATTTAAAACAGAGACCGCATATATAAAAATCGCATTCAGAAATGCAAATATATAAGATAATAGGCTTATAGGCTAATTTTCATTTTTAATTCATTCACAAAAACAAAATCTCGTCTTGTGTTGCTAGGTATGAATATTTCAAACTAGCCAACTACCTGGTGGAGTTTAGAGTCATTTTGATCTATTCCTGTCTTAGAAAATTAAAGAAACTGCATTTAAGTTTTTTTTGAAAGAGGATTGCAGTGATCCCTCACTAACAGCAGTAACGTTTGAGCTCATCTTCTCTGGCATCGCTTTATAAATCAAGTTTTGACTCTAAACTAATTTCTAAAAAAGTATTTAGATTGGCTAAGCTAAAAAAAACATGTACATGTACACAGGTTTATGTTGTCTAACAGACAAATAAGGAAATCTAAAGATAACAAAAAGCAATCGCCATCTGGCAACTGAAAGGTTTGTTGGATTTTGGTGAAACAGGACAGCAAAAAGTAAGACAGCTTTTAATTCACAGAGATTTCCGTTTGCTGTATAGTTCGCTCTACACAAGTTGTCAGCACATTTCTCCATCTGGTTACACACACGCCGCAAAGATAAGACAACGCACAAGCCCACATGGTGAGCACAAGCTTCTAATATATGTATCTCCATGACCTGGTTACATGTCAGAACCCTGCAGGGGAGCTGCGTATCTCTGCGTGTTTTTGTACAGTAGACAACCTGACAGCTGTATCAAGCTCCTACAGTCTGCATAGTCCCAACGTAGATTTATGAGAGGTGGTAAGAACTATAACCCATAAAAGGAAAGAACGAAATAAGAGAAGGTGAGTGTGTCAGTGTGTGCCCTCCTCCAGCTGTATTTGGTAAATTTTTTATGTGACTGATCAGGTGTGGGATAAGATACTTGTGTCTGGAAAACCCTCTGTATCATATATCATGTCTTAAAACAGCACCAAGCCTTATGCAGATTTAAAAAAACATTTCATATATAATATTGCATGGGAAAAATATAATCTGAGAGCATCAACCTACATCTGAAAAACAAGCACATACCTCATACATAACTGTGCTTTATGCTGAGAAGCATGGAAAAATATATTTAGGAAAACTCTGTGAAATGTAAACATTTTAAATAGTCATTGTAGACTTTTTGATACAGTCTATCCTTGAAATAGAAATTCAAGAGCTCTTTTTTGATCAAATAAAGACAAAAATGTAATAAGAATTGGTGGCGTGGGGCTCCTTCAAGAAAATAAAAGATGGAAAACCTTGGCCAAAACAGAAAAAAAAACATGTCAGTACCTTTAATATAAAATAACATGTCTGTATAACGTCTCAAACTGTTATTTAGGTCAGTAAAAAAATAGTTGGATCAGAATGTGAAAGGCAAATTATGTTTTGTTAGCATGTTGGTGTTTTTAAGAGGTCCTTAGAGGTAGGGAGGGGCACCTATGTAAGATGGAATCTGGTATTTTATTGTGAAATCCAAGTGACTTTTGGATTGAAGCTCCTTTGAAAACGAATGGTCCCAGACATATTACTAAGAGTAACCACTAGAGGGTGGTTTATAGACAACACACCGTCCCTTCACCCCAATTAAAAACTGGTCAACTTTACAATTTAAAAAGAACAGCAAAAGGGTGTTTTAAAAAAAAATGTTGCCCAACACGTTCCTGTGTTTTATTTTAGTGATGACAGAATTGGGTGAAATTGGTTTGTTACCTAATTTTGACGTCTGTCAAACATATGACTGCCGCCCCAATTAACCAATCAGTCTGAAAGGGGTAGAAGATCTAATACTCTGGAACATGCCGGTGTGTTCTTGGGAAAGCCTGATGACCCAACTATGCTGGAAACTTCAAATCCATTCAAAATCCATTCAAATTCTCAGCTCTCTAATGATTTTACTTGGTGTCCTTAAATAAACTGGCTTTAATGAAGCAATTCAATACAAACCAATTGGTCACATGATCTCACTAAATGCCAATCCTTTCTGCCTCATGTACAGACTTTTTTACCACCCTGATGGATACAGACAACTTTATAGTACGTGTTTTCCAACTTATGGAATTCAGTTTGATTAGAGGAGAAATTGAAGGTCATCAAGATTTTTAGGATGAAACAGAAGATTTTTCTTCCCCATCAGCTGCAATGGGCTTTTTTTATGGAAGCTGGCAGATGTCCAGAGGAGGATGAAACTTGCTGATAGTCTGAAAAGTAGAATCTGTTTTTTTTTAAATAAAAGAAATAAGGAACTGCAGTTTGGGTGCTAACAAGTCAAGAATTATCTTTGACTCTTTTGTTTTTTGGTTTTATAGTATATCTACAATATCTTTGACTAAACCAGCTCTTGCTTCATCCGAAAAGAAAATTAAAAAAAGGGGAAAGAAATTCTTAATTGTTATAGAAATTCACAAAATGTTTTATGGAGTGTTAAACAAAGCCAATAAGTGCATTGGTGGTTTCATAACAAAACTCAAGTTTGTTGATCTGCAGGAAAAGCAGCATCTCTAAACAGTACAAAGCACTCTTGGTGGCCTGCAGTAGGTACTTTTAAATGCTTTTTCTCATCAATTATTTAGAACATGTGCATTAGTTCCCCTCATGAAAACATAAAAGGAGAAGAAGTGAATAAGCACACAAACATGTCAAAGAAAACTAGTAAGTTTATAAACCTGGAAATGAACTTGTAGAGTTTAACGTTTGTTGTTTCACATGTGAACTTTTTGAAGCCACAAGTAAAATTTAAAAACACACAACTGCAATGGCAGGTAAAATATTTGTATCTTTTAAATTTAAGAAATAAAGGGGAACATTTTTTTCTTTGGTTGGAGGAGTTGCCAGAGTAGCATGTTTTTAAAAGCAGAACAGCCTTGTTCTTTTTTTCTCTTTTCGGAAAACTTTCGCCATAAATTTGAAACCTGTAATGGGAACACAGGAAATGAAAACATTTATGCACTAGCTGATGCTAAATGATAATACAGATTGACCAGAACAGTGTGTGAACTGCTTTTGGCGTATGTGTGGTCTGCGTATCATAATAATAACATAATAACAGTAATAAAGCAGGTGTGTGTCTGTTGATGGCTGCAAATATTCATGCAGAGGCCAGAGGAATCTTGTGAAAGGAACACCGGACATGTCTTGACATCAATAAATCAAACATAATGCGCTTGCACATGTGCACTAATTCAAACCACAATGCCTCTAAGAATCACTTGGGTCATTACAAAAGCCAATAACTCTCACCTATAGTAAGACTCAACATGCTTCAGTAAAAATAAAGAGTCTGAATAGAATAGTTTTAAGACAGAAAGGACAAGCAAGTGCGAAGATTCTCAGTCACCCAGGTCACAGTATTATAGAGTTCTTTTCTTAAGGTAAAAAGTTTATCTAGAGGTTTCGCCTCTCGTTCCAGAAGATTCTCCAGTTTTCACTGTGGAAAAGTGTTAAACCAACTCAAACCACAATCTTCATTAACCTTTTAACACCGAACCTTTAGTTCCAGTGTTGGCATTCTTTCAACTACTGTAATTCTTCAACTGTTTACATAATTAACAAAATTCCAGTGGATTCTAAAGTGGAGAAAAGTAGCATTGTACTGATATGCGTCACTTTACAGTAGTGACGTGCATGCAATCAACATAAATCAGCTGATTCTGTCACGGAGAAAAGCGGCATTGCACCACTGGGCTTTGTGTATCGTGCACAGCCGATATGCAACGGCGCTGATTCATGTTGGTCGTTTAAGAATAAACGAATTTCAGTATGATAAAAAGCATTTATTATTTAGGTGTCGTCTGCAACATCCAGTCCAAGCCTGATGTTGCGGCTCTTCTGTTCAGTTCCATCCTTTAGTGGAGGGGTGTTTAGTTTCCCCAGTGTACAAATCCGAACACTCCCGACTGCTCTGGATAGAGACCACATCACTCTGCTTCTCCTTCAGTGTTTTGTTCTTGGTGTGGACCCGTTTTGTTTTAGTGTATTACTGAGTTTGAAGTACTGTAAACAAAGATGTCTTGTGTACTAAAGATCTTTTTATCAGACAAACTCATAACACATAAAAGAGGTCGATTTGTTCTTCTGTTGCTCCCATTAACTGACTGTATATGAGAACTGGACTGAGTGAGTGTGATGTCATCCACAGAAAATGGTTTATTTCCGGCTCCAATGAAATGGGGTCAATTCAGTAAAAAAGATGCCGCCATGTTGGAGCCAGACAATGTCAGTCAACAGTTAGTCTGAATTGGTTTGAGTCATCGTTACTGTGGTAAACACTCTCGCCAATCAGGAGTGAGCCTAATGGAAGTCCACACCCCTACCACTTTAAAGTAGGCTCGGGTGAATCAAAACGTTTCGAATGTTCAATGAGAGACCATAACTTTTTATTAAGACATCTTATTGGCCAATTTATAACTTAAATAACTTAAAAAAATTAGGATAAATAAGAACATGTTAAAAATGTTAGCAGAGCAAGAACGGTTATTCTGACAATTACAATGATGGAGTAATGAGTGTTCATTTGGTTCCTTTTCAGATTTCAGGAATGTTATAGTAATATCAAGCCAGGACTCAGCAGTCCACCTCCACCTGAGGATCAGTAAATACTCCTTTGAAGTGCTGATTTATAAAAAGAGCAGATGGTATGAAAGAGGAGTTAAGGAATCTATGTCAAAACGAAGAAGCCTTTTCTCAATGGAGGTGGAGGTCTGAGTGATTTCCTGCCTCCCGTGCGTAATCCTGTTTTGACATCTTTGCCCAGCAGACTGGGGCCCAATTCGCACCTGTCACACACGAACAATAAACCACTAACAGGTGCCACCACCTCTGTTCCACACCAAGTAACTGGATATTAGCAACAAAAGCAAAGGGATGCCCTCATTTCCCATAATGCAAGTAAAGTCTCATCCTGTAGGCTGCCTTAACAGTTAGCAAATGTTACTATGGGACATTCTTCTTGGCCTAAACTTCTAATACAAGTGTCGTCCCAATAAATCACACATCACTGTAAAGTCTCAACGCGGATGTAAATCTGCAGAAAATACGCGACTGCTGGACTTATCCAACTGGTAGTTAAATACATACCTATCTATTAAAATATCATTAACTTTTCACTGAGTTACAACGTGTGCATGAATGCCTGCCTTTGTAATCAATCATCTGAACAGCTGGACATTGGTACATGCTTACTGCATTAACAGCATCTCCATGACTGTGGTGTACAGAGAAGGAAGATGAAAGACACGAGCAGAGAAAAGGGATGAGAAGAAAGCTGATGAGGTGTGGGGTTGAGATTATGTCAGGGAGCCGTCACACTGCCGTCCTTGAACACTTAACCTACGGAGAAAACTGCTGGAGATATCACTGCTCTGAGCTTCTGTGTTGAATGTCAAGTTATAAATATCAGCTTATACTGCTGATGGACATGTTGCTACAAATACACCAAATCCTTACTTTGTCTTCAAATTCTTTTGAAGACTAATCCCATTTCCAAATTCTTAATACTTTCACAGCAGATTGTGGCCAAACTGTTGCTGTGTCTGGGAAGATTATTTATTTATTTGTTTGTTTATTATATTATTGAAATTAAAAAGCCTTTTTTTTTTTATTAGAAGCCAACAAACAAGGTTAAACGAACCAGATCGGACATTCCACTGTATTCACAAACTTTATATTTAATAACTTATTTTGAACATCAGGAACAACACTTTTTACTGCTACTTTGGTAGGTGGAGACATACTGCAAAGCAGAAGAGGTAACAGCTATGAATGTAAGCCGATAAGTGTTTATGACATATAGATTGTCGGTAAAACAGGATGAGGAGCAAACTGCGACATGGTAAAAGTTGTTCATGGGTTATGGCTCCAACTCTGTTTACATCCCACAATGCCCGGCTACGGTGGCTGTTTTGGCCCTGTTTTCCGCTCCAAGTATGGAGGCTGTTTAGACAGTAAACTCAGAGCGAACCAAAGCTCACAAATAGAAGCATACCTACACCACCTCAGAAGATGGATCCGAGAGTGGTTCCTTGTCCTGGACTAGGATTCGCTTGGATGTATTCAGACTGAAAATTTGTTCCAGATTAACGGGGTGAAAGAACTCTGGTGTGTCCAGACTGAATATACCATAAAAGTTACAACCATATTTGGTAAAGTTAAAAGGCCAAAAAACATGAGGACTTAATCTATTGTTTGTAAACTTGCATCATGAATTTCTGATTGTATTTTAAATGTATTCAAAAGCTTGTTTAATCTTTAATTTTTGGTATTCAGTTTTTGAAGAATTATAATTTTAACAATGATTTTATGCAGTATTCTGCGACAGACTGGCGACCAGTTCAGGGGTGTCCCCTGCCTTTGTCCATGAGCAGCCGGGTTAGGCTCCGGCAGTCCCGTGACCTCGTAAGGGATAAAGCGGTTCAGAAAATGAATGAATGATATGCAGAATTATACTTTCAGTCAACAGTACATCTGTTTTTTGTCCCCTTTTTTAAAATGATGATTATGCCTTTATGTAGCAGTTAGGAATGATCATTCAATCATTCATTTTTCATGTTTTTGGATGGTGGGAGGAAGCAGGAGTCCCTGGAGAAACCCACACATGTACGGGAAGAACATGCAAACTCCACACAGAAAGGTCCCCCAGCTGGGACTTGAACCGGAAACCTTCAGCGCCAACCACTGCCCCACCGAGCAGCCCTCATTCACCCCATCACTCAGAAATAATTTTTACAAATGAGACAATTTCCACTAAAAGAATCAAAATAAAGAAATTAAAAACATTTACATTAAAATTTATTCTGTGAATACAACATTTGAACACTTTAATAATAGGATTTGTGCAAATAAAACAATAAAAATTATAAATAAGCTGTATTGGTTGAAAGTAGGGTACATGAATAAATACATTTCCATAGGGCTAAAGAATTGTATTTTGGTGGAAAACACAAAGTAAATATACTTTAAAATGTATTTTTATCCTTAAAAGAGTGTGTATTCTTAATGCAGAAGCTTAATCTTAAAAACACATTACCATTAGAAGAAATATGTTTTTCTGTTCTTACTTCATCTCTAGAACCTCCTCCAGGTGCTTCCGCCTCTCGGCTCTCAAGGCAGTCAGATGACCTTCCTTCTCGGCCAGAGAAAGCTGAGTTGATGACAGCTTGGCTTTCATCACCTCCAGCTCTTGTTTAACCTTCTCCATGGCAACCAGCAGATCCTCCACCTGACCCATGCACACAAACATTAATGTCACAACGTGTTTGGGGTTTTTTTTGCACTCTAATAATAAAGTAACTGCACTTTGACCTGTGAATGCATCGTGTCAGATCGTCTCTATACTGCTACTCAAACATTTAAAGAACATCTCTGCTTGTCATTTTTCCTTCTCTATGTTATTTCTCCTTTTTCCTCTGATGCATATTTTGTCTCAGTCCCCGTCTCTCAATGCCTGTAGATCACAGTGTCATTTTAATGTGTCTGAGGTCAGTGTGTAACATATTTCTCACTGTGAGACAGAGACAGCAATCTGGCAAACACTCGTGCATATTTAAGTAAAGCAGTTTTTTAAAAATGTACAAGACGTCAGCCTACATAAAAAGTAAAAACCAGCGACTCTGGAAGTGAACGTTGTGATATCAACAGGGGTAAAGTGAAACTGTTTTGAAGCTATTGAGGATTTATTTTCTTGATCTTGGAATGAATGACAGAGTGTAATGTAAAAAGTCCATATTTTGCATCTAATTTTTCCATCAAACTGAAAAGACGTCTGATCAAACTCTGAATTTAAAGGAAATTGTTTATTTCACTTAAACTAAAGACATTTATTCATTGGGGAGACAAAATGAGGCTGACAAATACGAAAACAGTTACCTGATCAAAATAAGCAAAAACAGTTTTACTAGTGTACTTTTTTTTAACCTCATGACTTATATTCTCTTCATGGTTGTGGTTAATATGGACAAAATTATGAAGAAGTCACTTAACATTTTTTACATTCTTTTAATGCACGGACACCAAATAGTCCAGGTCCCATCCAATCCTTAGCTGGAACATCACAACAGACAAAGTTCTCTTAAAAAGGAGGATACGAAACAAAACCTGATATATTTCAGAACTGACATGTATTTTAAGCAACTGCAAGTTCATACTGGAGTGAAGTCTTGATAAAGAAATGTATACTTTAGATGGGCTCACTTGTATAAATGTTATATTCCTTTACAAAGGAATGACTGTTGGATTATTGACTACAACACTGTCTTTGTTTTCAATGATAGAATAAAGATGTGAAAATAGTCAGTATGCTGACATGACATTATAAGACTGATAGATCATTGATGACTTTTGGGCTGAAGAATGCAGTTACAAATACAGCTATACTAATTTTGCCATATCGCGGTTCACCTTTTACATTTTTTTTACAGTGCATTGTGCATTTTGATTGGCTGTTGACCTTGTCAATCAATCTTCTCTGTGCCGTGTCTCCTGTTCAGAGTGAGTTCAGTTTGACAAATGTACATCAATCTTTGATCACTAGCAGATCTTTGTTTTCATTCTAGAAAACTGGACTTATTTGAGAGTTTAAACAAGAAAGTGTAAAAATGTTTATGTCGGTCAGAGAAAAGTGCATAAAGCGTGTAGTGAAGAGTTTTACAGCCTAAAACATCTGTAATCCTACTTTGCGGATTTCATCGTTTATTATAAGGGTTATTCTTGGAACATGACCCTTACGATAAACAAGAGAACACTGTACTTACAAACTATCGTAAGTCAATACTGTGACTTTGCAGTGAGTTTTTCTTTTGTTTGCACTTACCTCTTAAATGTTGAAATTGTAACTCATTTTCCCCACACTGAATACTTTATTATTGTTTCAGTAAGACCTAACAAGACCTTCATTCTTTTTTTGAGCTTTCAGCTACAAATCTTTATTCTGGGAACTGCATGACTGACTTGAGTTGTTTTCATTCTACTGTAGTTACACGCTTCATTAACAAGTAAAAGAAAACATTTTTAACATTTGGAAAATCAGATTTTTGTGACTTTTCCTCTGTATCCATACTATAACCAATCCAGCAACTCCAACATCACCACCAAGACGTTACAGTGCTTACCTAAAAATCTCCCTTTTACAGCCTCTGGACTCACTCCAATATTGCAGAAATTGAAATTAATACCTACCACCTATTTGCAGAGAGGCTTTATCCCTCCCTTCTTCTCAGCTGTTCTCTTATAAATAATGTCATGCATAAAGATGAAACAATGGGGGTGGTGAGATATTTACAAGAAACACAACAGGAAGGAAATGAGATGAACAGCTTTGGTCATACTTTCTTAAAAATAAATCATGGTTTGCATGAGGGAAGACGAATGTAAATCTATCCAGCTTTTCTTTCAAACCAAAAATGTTAATGAACAGAATAAAACAATGAAGAAATAAGGAGGGGAGGCCATGTCATGGATTTTTGTTACCTTTGACCACCTAAAGCCGCTTGTGCTGAGCTCATGAATTGGAATGTGAGACAGCTGCATTTAAAGTGACAGAAAAGAAGAGAAGAAGTTGTGGTTACAGTGATGGAGGGGGGGGTGGATTTAAGGATAAAAGGAGGATGAAAGAATAAGATAAAGTTACGGAAGAGGCGGAGAAGGGAGGACAAAGAGGACCTAACCAAAAGTTAAAGGGAAAAAAAAAGAAAAAAGGTGACTTTGCGGTAAAGACAAATGCAAAGCATAGGGACAAAAAAACAAGATATGTGATATGATTAAATATTAAGGGAGGAAAGCAACAGAGAGACAAGTACAAAGCACATCTGAGAGATAACCAGATCCAGGAAAATGCAGGCAAAGCACAAAACACTAAGCAGTGAAAACGACAAGCAGCAAGAAAAAATACAGCTCAGATAAGGAAGAAGGGAAGGATAAGGGATTAGGGAGGACAGGAGAGAGGTAGAGAAAGGAGTGAATAGAGCAGGTGTCCAATAAAGGAGAGGTAAAGGATGAGACTGGAGAATTGAGGGATGTAAGGAATGACAGAGCCCAGCAAGGAGCTGAGAGGCTAAAAGAGAGGACACATCTAAAACCCTTTCAAATGTTGTGTTTACGATTGTTGAAAACTTAAGGATGAGGAAAGAATAAAAGGAAGACGACGGTGTGCTGATCTCATTAGGTAACAGAAAACTGCTGAGACAAACGTCGCTTTTCAGTTCGAGACAGATGAAGTGTGTCATAGCGTTGCATTATTGTGCACACACACACCTTCAGTAATCCCCAAACAGGGGTGCCTAACGCCTGAAAGGCGACGATTTTCATGTAGTTCTGGCCACTTGTTTTTGACAGACAGCTCCTCACACTCCAGTTTAAACCGCACACGCTTGCTTTCTACATGCACATAAAATCGCTCTTGTAGTGTGCACCAATTGGAAGCCAAGTTTGGCTGCATCTGCATATGTGTGCCCATGCACAGACCGGCCTCATTAAAGGAGAAAACTGCATCCCTCTGCCAGCATTTTATAAATTATTATGTGAAAGGTTAATTGCAGTGACGCATTTCTAAAAAAGAAGGAAAAATATATTTATTTACTTTTTTTTGTAACCACTTTTTCCAGATTAAAAAAAAAATAAAGTGCCAGTCTGCTGAATTTAATATTGCGTAGCGTCTTCATGGCATTTAAATAGCATTTAGCACCTCTTTCTGCCTTTCTTTATATGGGTTTGAAAGATTGCGTTTCTGTGGCGTGTTGTCCTGTCTTCAAGTTAGGCTGAGTTAGTGATGGTCATGGTGGGAGTGAGCTGCACAGAGTTTGGCTGCCATCTCCACTCATTCCCGACACCCAGAGATTCCATCTCCTTCCCCCTTCACTGAAGTGTTTTTTGAGAAGAGATGCTTTCCAGGACCCTGTTCTGGCCTAAATGATCTCAGGTCTCTCTAATTAAAGCTGCCACTGGTAGTAGTTTGTAGTGTATTTCTCTGTCTTCAAGTCAAATCAACTGTGACAGCAAAAAAAGAAAAAAAAAACAATGAATACAATGGAAATTGTGATAAAGACTTAAGAAACAATCCTATCCTTGATTATGAAACAGTTCAAATCTTTTTAATGAATGTTGTTTCCTCTATTGTGAAAATGCAATCGAACAAACAACGTTCAATCAAATAGAAAAGAAGCCTATTTATTTGCATTTGGCAGCAAAAATCAGCAATCTGTGACATTTTCACTGGTAAAAATAATTAAAAGACACAAAGTAATTACAAAAAAAAAGACTTCAGCTCTCAATTTGACAGCTTTTCTGTGTAGTTTATTTTCCACATCCTCACCTTTCCTGATGGTTGTTTTAACCATGTTTTTTCATTTCTTCAAGGCTTTTTAAATGTATTTATTAATGTACTGTTTAGGTTTTAATCCTCTAAACAATAACAGGACCCCTGTGAAAGTGTGTCTACATTTGGTCCATACTATATTTGGATCATAGAAAAGACTCAAATGAAACACTATGCTGTCCTGCTTCAGCATTAAGGTTTGAGCTGAATTGTAAAAATCACAGAATTACATTTTTGAGAATGGATGCAGCTCACTGCTCCCTCACTTCCTGATGGACAACTAGAGATGCTTGGTAATAACTTCATTCTTAAAGAGGTAAATGCAAAAATGACATTTTGTTTTTCTGAAAAAAACTACAAAAATTGGCTTAAATACCCTTTTCTTGGTGACCAGCATTTAATCACTAAGACATTTATAAGGCCTAAACTTAGAGCTCTAAAAAAAAAACTTTTTATTTTTTTCCATACAAAGTCATCCAGCCATGTTTTCATGAGCATTGCTGGATGATACCGGTATCTTTCTAAGCTAAAAGACTTAAGGATTGACCAAACTGTCTTATCTGGCAGAGAGATTTTTATCTTTTGTGCAAGGGGTCCGCAGAGAGCACGCACCTCTTACTGGAAGAGGACACTGTGCTGTGTCCAGGGTTCAGGGGGTTGCAAAAATGAAAAATTGTCTCACCTAATTCACCCTTACTCACCCTTTCATATTGCTCAAGTCTTCACTACTTCTTGTTGCCCGCAGCAAACCAGTAAAAAAAAACTATGCATGAACATTTTCATCACTGCAGTGATGAGCGGTCAACAACTTTGATATTTTCTGCAGGCCACCTGCATGCCCTGTACGGGTTTGTCCATTTTTTGCCCGCAGACAGCCCATATGCACCCGTAAGGGCAGTAGTGATAATGGCATTTGAAACAGAGAGCAGCGGTTGTTCTTTATTTCCACAGCTCCGCAGCTCAGCGGCAGCTGGTTTTAGACTCCTCTTACATAGACTTGGTGGCGGGACGCATACTGACACCCTGTTCATGAAGCTGTAATTGTTTTATTTTTGTGTTTGCTTTAAGGCCTGTTGGAGTATGGAAATCGTGAGCAGTGCAATCTTCTTTGCCTTTGATCGTACTTTCTTTGCTGAACTTACTTTCATTCTCACTGAAGAGGAGCTTTTTGGTAAAACAATAAAAATGAAAAATCTACATTTGTCTTTTTTTTTAGTAAATAAACACCCCAAAAAAGAATCAGAATGTTAAGGCAGTTACACCAGTTTTGTCCAGTTGTTACACCAGCAGTGAAAACAGACTATGTTGGCATGGTAAAGCTTTCGCCCTTAGCCCACGCACTTTCCCTCCCGCTTGTCAAATCCCATTCAGACACAGGGGAACATTTCACATCTCTGTGGACTAGTTAAGTCACTGGTGCATGGGGGAGCAACGCACAAACACACTCAGTGGTCTGAGGTCGAATCCACCAAGCCCTTCCCTTCTGAGCCTCCCTGAACGCCGTGAGCTCTCCTGCTGTCTCTGTAGATCAAACATATTAACTAGTTGGCATAAACTCTATTTTTTTTTTAAAAACTGTTTGTGTATTGCAGGCTGTAGCAGACAAAATGCAACTTGTTCTTTAAATAGTTGTATATTTACCTCGTGTCTAAATGAAGACCAACTGGGCAAACACAAACACATGGAACCACACCTGAATGAGCTCATTCGGCAGGAGTTATGTGTGTGCTGCTTCTGCCATTCGCTTCTTTTGGCGCAGTGACGTTTGGCGCTGTCTTTTTTTGCTTTCGGAAATGTTTGCTTGAATGCCAGAAACATTTAAAGGAATTAAAACAAACAAAAGGGCTGAGTTTGAGGGAAAAGTTTAGGATCAAACCAGTTGGAGGGAAAGATTTTTCTTAAAATTCAAATTCATTACGTTTTTATTGTACGAGTCCTTTAAAGATTCATTACCTGTTTCTCTGCCTGTGTGCGTGCTTGCTCCTCCTGGGCCAACACCACCTCCCTTTCAGCAGTGATCTGAACGCTTTCCCTGAGCGCCTCCTCCAACTCTTCAATCCGTTCTTCCTTATGCCGGAGGGAGTCCTGCAGTCACAGGATGATCAGTGTTGTGTTAAGAAGTTGCCCTTTACAATCTCGTTGATAAAAAGTGTCAAACCGAGATAAAAGAATATTTTATCTTCCACAAACTAAAGAAAAAGTGTTGTAACTTTGCAATCTACCTTAAAGTATTGTCCAGAAAGAAGCAACCCATCCCTGGTTCTCAAAATCTACCACCTTGCTTGTTTCCAGCAATCCCTGCTCACTGGCGACTACCCGGAACAAGGAATTCTCAATCCTGAATTACTCAACGCATTTAATCCAGGTAAACTGTAGAGAGCAGGTCAGGAATTTCTGGAAGACATGCATGCTTGTTGATCCTAAGAACCAGACTTAGGAGGCTCTGCTCTGAAACTATCTCAACCTTTTACCCAAGTCTTGATTTAACAAATGATCTTCAGACTTACTGACTTTTAAGTGCTCTATTTTTACCCACATAACTTGCTTATGGTCTTTAACAAAATCAGCAGTTACTGGCAGCTGCAAGTACCCCACCCACCCTAATGCAGAACTGCCAAATCAATGCAAGTATTTTTACTTTTTTTGACCACTGGGAGGTAATTTGGTTAGTAGGTGGTCCTAAAGTGTGTCCATGAACACATTTCTATGTGAAAAAGAAGGTGGTCATTTCCAGTCCAGGGCCAACTCTGAATGTGGTCCCAGTGATTGGATCTCAAAGTATCCGAAATGTGTCCTGGGTGCACTCACATCTGCCGTTAGATCTGTCCAACTGCTCAATTCAACCAAGATAAATGTTCAAGCTGGGCCAGATGGCAATAGGAGCCAAAATGTAGCTTTAACAGCTGGATGTTATTTGATTAGAAGGACATCTTACAGTTAAAGGGGTTTCCTCTGTTCTTTAGGAACTTTTCCTGTGTGTGAATGCTAACAGTCTGCACAGTTAAAATCAACCACAACAAAGGGAGTTGGTCTCAGAAGGTGCTCAGCAATCTGGAATACATCAGATTTTTGCTCCATTACTTTATTTTTATGCTTGTTTAGTGACCGAATATCAGGCAGATCAGAATAGACTGAGCTTGTTTAGGGCCTGGCAGTTATAATTTGGTTTTCTTGTGCTGACCAAAGGAGTTTTAGACCCCTTTGGCCTTAATGCTCACGCAAATATAACAGATTTTGAGCGCCGTTTACCACAGAAAAGGTGCATCGTACTTAAGTCACACTGTATTATAAAGGGAATTTTGTCTTTTTAAAACTAATTTATTATCTTAGGATATGGTCCAGAAACATGGTAATGGTCACTTAATTAGCTCTGATTAACTTTATTTCCTCAGATTTACACATTTCTAGCTGAGATGCCCATAAAACTGGTAAACAATTTTTTTTTAAATAGTTGTTGAAAGAGCGCTATCTATTACAAAATTTGCTGTTTTGAGATGATTTTATGTGACACAAGGGGTCTTTCATTTTGAAAGGAAGTCATGTGAATTTTTTTGTCAAAAGTACACTATATTTAGGAAAAACAAAATTATCTCTTTAGTTTATGTTTTATTTATGGCAAAACATTAGTCAATTTATATTTATCATGATAGTAACAACAACATAATACATACAAATCAGTGTCTTATTTTTCTAAAGGATGTAGCGAGACTTTGTGGCTCCTTTTGGATTAAAGTCAGTCAGAAATCAACCCGAATGGCTCTTTAAGTGTTAAAGGTTGTGGACCCCTGATCTAACCCAATGTATGCGTTACTGGATCCAGAAAAATACTGTTCAGAAAGCTTTTCTTTAACTTTAAAAGTCTAATGAATCACTAAATGTTCCTTTTTACTGAGTTAACCAATATCTGGAGGAGTTTGAACTAAATTTAAAAGCAATTTCAAGGGTTGTAAATCTGATTTGGAAGTCCTGAGACTTTTTTTCATTTGCATCTTTTTCCTCCTTCAATCTGAAAAGCATTGAGGAATCCCAGACAGTCAGATCTCTTTCTGCCTGAGAGGAAGCCTGATCACACACAGAGTTCAATGACACTAATATATAAGGCTCTTATTAAAAGACCCATGTTTCTTTTCTTGAGACTGACTTTCTTAGTTACATGAAAGATGAATGAAATGACTGCTGGGGTGGGAGGCTGAATCCACAATGAGCCAGCATGACTCTGTGTCTCACTATGCAGACAGTTTCAAGCTTTATATTAAATTATTCCATGGTTTAATTTTTGCATTCCACACCCAGGCTGAAGTACTGTTTAGTTACTGTATGTATTGCGGCTTAGGACTGAACTGCAACCAATGTGGTCTGATCTAGCTGAGTGACTCATGTCAGCTCATCTCCAAACCGCACTCATACACGATAATGGCAGCTTTTCCAAGTTTTTAAACCCAACAACAATCTTAGTTAATGGGTGCATGAGCTCATTTGCACCAAAACACTCAGACTGTTTTCATCTGGATATAATCAGAGGCCACGGAGGTTAACGATTACTGGAAGAGGAGCACGAGGAAGGCTGGAAGGGAGAGGACAAGTAGAAAAGAGAAATTTGCAAAAAAAAAATAGTTTAAATGTGAAATGTTAATTTACTCAAAAAGAAAAATGTTGACAAAAAATGTGTACAACTATGTAGAAATCTAAACTTCCATTTGTTTCAGTACAAACAAGTCTTCATCTGGAGGTAACTTGATCCACACAATTAAAAGAAAGCACTCCCAGACCGCAGAAAGCATTTTAAAACCCAACAGCATTCAATTCATTGTTTTGTTTGCGAGTCTCTTTCTTGCTCTGTAATCTCCTTTCTCCATTTTCCTCATCTCTTTTCGTCTCTCCATCTTCTATCTGCTCTCTATGCCAATTATCCACCCTGGCCACCCCACTAACACACTCCCAGCTGAGAGATGCTGTGCGTGTGAAAGAAAGTGTGTTTGACATTGCCTCGGGCTGCTCTGTATCACGTTATGACATGGGCTACAGTGCTGTTAAAGTCGACATTATTCAAAGGACATGGAGAGAAACTTTTCTCAAACTTTCCAAAGCTTCCTGCCTTCCTCCTCCTCCTCCTCGGTACCTTAATCTGCAGGGAGCTCTCGTTCAGATTGTCCTCTCTTTTCTTGGCCTCCTCCATTAATTGCGCATTTCTGCTTTTTTCCAGCTGCTCCTTGTGCTTCATGTTGGCCACTTTCTTTGACTGGTCCTTCATTTGTCTGCAGAAAAACAAGATTTCGCAAAAGGTTTGATTAGCTACAAATAGAACAATGAAAAGAAAATGTGTACATCCATCTGTTAATGAGGTAATGGTATAAATTAAAAGGGAAAAAAAGTAAATAGCATGAGTTTAAAGACTTTTCTTTGATGCTCATTGCAAAGATAATGTTATTAGTTATTTAAAAATGCTAATCTAAATATAGTTTACTTCTAATAGTAGGTCAGAGATAAACAGTTTTCAGGTAGTAAAATAACAGACTTAATCATAAAAAATTACTTTGTAAGGATTTTTATCTATCACTAATCCACCATTTCATTTTTTGGCACCTCATTTTCATCTCATTTTTGTATAGCAAGTCAACAATGCTATAAAAATGCCTTGAAAATTAGTCCCAACAATCAAACTTGTAAAAAGTAAATTACTGAACATGTGTCTTCTATTACTTTGCATTGAAGAAACCATCAAATAAAAAGCAGAATTGTTTTATAACAACTTGTTTCACACAGAAAATATGTTGCTGCTTTGCTCTTGATTTGACATCACAGGGAGTTAAAATACTCCCTACTTAAAACAAAACAGTTAAAATATTGGGAAAGAAAATGCAATTGTTTAATTTTGAAAACACAAAGTGAATTAGTTGGTGTGTAGAGAGAAACTGCAGCTGACATTTAATAAGCAAAGTTAAACCTCCTGTGAAACAACGCCACGGCATTATGATGATCCAGCAAAAAAACTCTGCAATTCTGTGCAACCCGGTGCCGCATTACCATTCCCTCGGGTTGAAGTAACGTCAAAACCAGTTAAAGAATTCAAGAAAAAGCGATGAATCAATGACAAGATGACATATTCGCTTTCTACATGGATAGAAGCATGAGGGTCTTTTCACAGAAGGATTACTGGGTGTCGGGAAGCGAGGTTTAAATCATCATATGGGGAATGAAGGAGATGGGGATCAGGAGTAGAAGAGGGAAGGATAGTGAGCGACGGATTCCTCATGGGGAAGCTTGGTTGGTTGGATGGAGAAAGAGTTTAATCCCTTCTAAAGCTGTCTGGAATCCATTGTGATTCTGTCACAAAACTATCAACTATCATAGCAGCTTGGATTGATCAGAACCTCCCGTATTTCTCATTCTGCAGACATTACAATGAGAACAGATGTAGAAGCACACAAGCTAATGGTGCTGAGGCTCAACAACTCGACTGAATCACAACAAAGATGATAGATAAGTCAGGCATCGAGGCTACAAATGGAAGCCTGTGTGCACTGTCATGCTTAAAAGAAAAAAACTGACTTGCTGTTATGTTATTTTCTGAGCTTTCCCAGTGGTCTTTTAATTATGATAGGGCAGTAGCCAAAAACAACAACAACAAAAAAGAAAACATCATTTTCTAGGATATAGTTTCTGCAGAGTGGCAACAGCTCATCAGAAATTCGCCTTTGAGTTGTGGGCAGGACTGTTGACATGAAGCAACCCATCTTTTAGAAGCTCTCCCGCTAACGTTCCAAAACCAAGACTTGCATGAAATTATTTGTCTGCAAGTGGACGCATTGCAATGGAGAGGAACAGGGAGCTTGTTCCACGCCCTGCATTTATGCAGTCTTTTTTTTAGACAGCGTTTGAATAAAGAAACACTCAGAAATGCAATTGTAAGCTTCATTTTCTTTATATGTGTCCTCCATCATCAGAAAAATGCCACAAGAACATCTTAAAACACCAAAAACTTTTTTTTTTCAGAGTGGGTCTTTTAATGTGTGCTTGTAATGTGACAATGTTTATAAAGGTTTTTTTTTTTTTTAGGAGGGGGGGGGGGGGGGGGGGTTCTTATTTTAGCATAAATGACAAACTGAATCTATACAACTGAAATAGTGGTTTCAAAATAAAAGATATGTGATACTCAAGAGTCAGATTTGTTTCAAAGTAAATTACCATTAAAAATGATCTTAAAAATATATATAAAGAGTCATCTATTCAAACACACGAGCATTAAATTATATGCATTCAGAAAGTAAGTCCACAACTTAAAAAATAACGGGGGTAATCCATCAAATGTCTTTCCGATCAATGTTCCTGCCAGAAAGTTTGAGAAATGACTTTGGCAAAAAAAAACGGTAACATAAAATGTTTTGCTAAAAGGTCCAAGGGGCCCAATTCTGGATCGTCCAGAGAAATTTGGGAGGAAGACAATTAAATGTAATGAGGCGGCCAAGTCTGCTCAGCAGCACCTACAAATTGAGAGCTCACAGAAAAACCAAAAACAGAGTAAAAAGCAGTTTGCATGTTTCGTACTTGGAGGTTAAGGTGTTTTTACTGCATCCAACTTAGGTTCAAATGTTAAACGAGAAGGCAGATGAAATGTGCGTGCTCTTTTCTGCACTTCTTTCAGCCTCAATTTCAGTGCCTGGTGCAGCTCTGTTAGCTTCATTTTTGTGCTGTGCACCCTGTGTGTGTAACAGGTCATAAACAGACAGGAATGTTCCTGTTGGTGAATGTCCAAGCATTTGGTTAGATCTCTAAGGTTCCTTATTTTATGCTACATTGCTGTATGTGCTGGACGAGAGCGCATGTGGAATACAGTTTTAGTTTGGGATGTTTCCTTTTGACTCAACGCGCTCTTTCACAAACTTTTACCTCTCAAAGCTAAACACTTGTTTGGACATGTAAATGCCATTTGGTAAATGACTTCTGAATTTTTTCACAACTTCCTCCAACCCTTTTGGGAAATGATTTTGACTACTAATATTTTTTTATGGTGACAATTATTTGCATGAAAAGTAATTGGTTATTTGCAATGACAGAAAGTATAGAAATCTGCTATTTGTTTATGTGCTATTCCCAAATCCCACATTACTCTTCTGAAAATATAGTGATATTTTCACCAGACCATTCGTCTCTTCTTCACTCATTTTCTCTGTTCTTTCACTTTCGTTACTCCTATGCTGCACAAAAAAAGATAATTTAATCATTTTTAACCATTTCTGTAAACATTGACCCATGTATTTATGTTACATAAGTAAAACTTATCTGTTTAAAACTTTTAATGCTATCGGCCTTTTGCCAGATCAGCTGATCTTAATGTTGAGGTTCTCAAAGAAAAGGAAATCTAAACCAGCCTAAAGCCTACTCAATTTCTCAACAAGAGCTTTTGCCAAATTTTTTTGTTTGGAATAATCCTGTTATTAATTTTAACCCAGTCAGGATCAGGCTCAGGCCACAAACAGTAACCACATTCTTTGTCAAATATGTAACCCCACCCTTTTCCAGAGTGATCAACACTGAATAGAAAACACTGTATGAATGAATGAAAAACATGGTAATGCCACAGGGATTAGGACGTGAATAAGTACTCCTGGAGTTGCAGCGAGGAGAAAGACAAACGTCTAGATGAAGGTAATTAATAACATTAGGTCTGATTAATTTTTTGAGGAAAAAAAAAAAAGCAGAAGATTTTTTTAAAACAAATTTTTTAAGGGTAAAAGCTAATGAAAACAATTTAATGACACACGCTGCTTTTTGTCTTTATAAACCTATGCTTTCAGTTTTATGTTTGCAAAACTCTCCCATTTTGCACTTAAGAAAAACATGAATAAAAACATTCTTACTGTTTCAAATACTTCATCTGATTCTGGAAAAAGACCAAGAAGAGTTTCAAAAATATTCATTCAAATTAGGAAAGCCATTTTTTTTTGTTTAAAGCTCCACCCTGAAGAAAATCTGTTTTTTTGTGTTTTTAACATGTTCTTGTGGCATTTTTCTTATGAAGAAGGACAAGTTTTAAGAACATTAAGCTTAAAATTGCATATCTGAGTATTTCTTTATATAAATTTTTGTGATGAAAAAATACAGTCTGAAAAAGACTGCCTTTATGCTGTAGAAAATACGCAGTGTGGGGCACATGCTCTCTGTTCCTCTCCATTCTGATGCATTCCCTTGCTGACAAATAGATCCACGTACGTCTTCGTTTTCCTCATCCAAGCTGGCATCTGGCTCTAACGTCTACGGCTGGATGTCTCAAATATAGCTAGCCAATTTTGATGTATCGTATCTGTAATGTTAGGTTGGGGTTGTGAGGGTCTGTAAGCTAGTGGGAGAGCGTGGAAACAAACAACTCTCTTGTGGGTGATGGGAAAAGGGGGCGGGGTATGTCCGAACCCTCACTCCCTCTTAAAACTAAGTTAATTTCTAATGAACAATTGCCACTCTAAAGAAACTATGTCCTGGAAAACTGAACAGGTTTTTACATTTTGGCCAAAGTTGACATTGTCATAATTAAAAGATCATTGGGGATGCTTTTAAAATAGATCAAAAGATGATCTGATATAGGATTTATCAGAGTTCTTGAACAAAAATCTAAATATAGAAATTTAAACATAAACATGTTTATAACACATGACCTTTATGTTAAATTATTTTAAACAACTGCAGCAAAATTGAGGCCAAAACGACAGACCACAATGCTAGAAATTCAGCAACAAACAGTAAAACCACATCCACACACCAGCAGAGTACACAGCTAAAACACCTATTGACACACAGTGTAAATATGATGGAGATTCTCTGGGTTGGACCACACACAACTGCATTCGCTGCCCAACATTCACACTTACTGTGCAAACATGGCAGAAATGTAAACATTTATTATGTACGAACAGAAACACACGCCTGCAATTTTAACTTACATTTTCAGAATAAAAAATAAAAATAAACATCTGTTGCTCTTAAAATATGTACACAATCGGACAAGAATATCAAGCATAGATCTTGACTGTATAAGTGTAGAAAGATCCTCAGAATTAGTATTAAAAAGATATAAAACACACAACCCAACAAATGTCAGTAAACCTTAAAAAACAAATGTTTAACCTGACTTATTAGTATGCTGCTGATATCCTGGGACCCAGATTAAGGTAATATTAATATTAAATTTGGAGTCATGTATAAATATTTGATCATAAATGCTTGCAGGCCTCATGTGTGTTTACCGCTCACGGTTCGCCCTACATTAACTTCAAGGATTCCCTTTTAACCATCAGGAATGCAATATTTCCTCTGAAAACACAGGAACCAGTTGGCTTGTGTTGTTGAGCCTATTAAAAAACTATAGACCACAACCGAGTGAATCATAACAACAATGCAAACACGGATCATTTTGGATCGTTCTCACTCTGTGCTGGCATGAATGAAAGAGCACACTGAAGGAGGTTTGGAGAAATCATGAAAGAAATGCCTATTTTCTCGTTTGACAAATCTGTTGAAAATCCCTCAGGTAGTGAGTGGGTAAATAAATTAGTGAGTTAAATAGGGCATGTGTGCGTACAAACTTCCACAAGGTCTGCTTCTGGAAAGTAGCTGAAAAAAATACGTTTTTTTTCCACCCACGTCAATAAAAATCAAATTTCCCTCTAATTTTATCTTGTTTAGATGGAAGTAGAAGAAAAAGAAGGTTACTTTTCGCCTGTTGTTGATCTGAGTTTTACTGAGATAAGATATACTTTTAGTCTCGTACGGTGGACATTTTAGAAATTAAAACAAAATTCCAGAAACTAAAACACAATTCAGAAAAAAAAGAAAGAAAAATGAAAAGTTTCAGAAAACCAAAGGTAATTCCAGAAACCAGAATGAACTGTTAAAAACTAAACGCAATCAGAAAACAAAAGAGGTAGGTGCTATGGTTACATCAGTACAGTGGTCTTGACCTTACTTGAGGATTTGAGTTTCTGCATTTGTAGAGATGTATTAATATAAAATTAAAAACATCTTTTTAACTTAGCTTTTAAATAACTTATTTTCGTATGTCATTTATTTATGTCAACCATCTTGTGTTCTACAACATGTTAATGAAAGGTGCTATTTAAATAAAGTGATTGATTAATCAATTGTATGATTTTATCCGATATCACTTCACGCCAAAACACTTTTAGTTGAATTTGGTGGACAGGAATGTCATCGTCCAATCAGTGATGTCCTGTAACTGCCTTTTCTGGTTTCTGATTATGTTTCGTCATTTGACATTTCATTTTGATTTCCAGAAATTACTTTTGTTTTTTCGAAATGTTTTCTTTTTATTTTGTTTTATTTTTGAAATTGTGTTTTGTCTTTTAGAATGTTGCTTTGATTTAAAAAAAATGTGGTTTTTATTTTTTATTTTTTTTTGCTTTTTTATTGGTGGCTGTAATTTTTAATAGGTCTTTACGTTAAGTGATTTGTTGGTGCGATTTGCACTTCAGGGCCACCATAGTTTTGTGCATAAATAAAATCTCTAAAATACAAAATAAGTGCTTTTCAAACACTTTCCAATTATACTTATACTATTTTTATTGTTTAATAACTTACTTTTCCTAGATACATGTACACAGCTGTTGGCAAATACAGTAATGTGTGTATGGGACTGACAGGAAACAACAGTTTTAAAAAAGTGTTTGCTACTTGTAAGAAAAAGTCTCTTCTTGTCGTCACCAATTAACTGAGGAATTCCTGCTCCACCTTAATGTCGGGGACCGCAATCAGATCAAACACAAAAGAACTCGCAAAAACAGAAGAAGCACTTCCTTTTCAAGCTCCAGACACCTTGATGTTAGACATTTGGCAGAGGAGTTTCTAAGCCCAAGATCAAAACAAAAAAGAAAAAAAGGTGCACAATACGGGGACAGACAGGAAATCTTCTGACGTCTACTTCATAGTGAGGTGATACTACCTCTCTTTTGTTGAGGTTTTTTACTCTCTAGACTTGAATCTTGAAACAACAGTGATGAAAACGTCCCTGTAGAAGTTGAAAAGGAAGGAAAATAGCAAAAAATGCTATAGAGGAGCTTCAAAAACTGACGGCACAAAGTGGTAAGAAACAGTTATTATTAAATGGTTGATCCTAATGTGGGAGATCTGAAAACACGAGTCAGAAAGACGCATATCTATTATTCTTCATGCTTTAATCTCTACACAGTGATATTTATGCAGATAGGAATAATGAAAAATACTTCAACAAGGTAAAGCATTTAAAATCTGACCTATTAAACCTTTTATTTGTTTAAATTTACACAGAAAGGCAGTTTATTCCTTGAAATAAAAGCAAAACTTTTTTTAGATCAGTAAAGGTTCATTGAGAGTTTTGATAGGGAGAAAGAGTCAGTGCAAACTGCATTATTCAAAATTTTAAAAATGATATATTTGCTTTCCACATCCAATAAGACGACTGAACGCAAAACTTAGTAAAACCAGAAAAATCTGTAAGATTAGGAACCAAATTGTTAGTAAAAAGTGCCGGAGTAATTTTAACTGTAGTCATCTTTACCACTATCAGTCAGAATATGTTAACATTTTTCTTCCTTAAGAAAATAATTGAACTTCCTGAAAGTCACATTAAAATGCAAGGTATTCTGACTTCTTTATTTGATTTTGTGCAAGAAGATCAATAGATTCATAGATTCTGCACCACTATTTGTCTACTTACATACAAGTAAACTCCTTAAATCCTCCACATAATTACACATAGATAACAAAGTATTTTGTTTAAACACATACTATATAAGATTATGATTCTATGATGTAAATACTTTATGTTGAGAGGGATGCTTTCCAGACTTTGGAAGTAAATTAACGCCTTATGTTTGTTTGAAAATTAACCTCTTATTGGAAATCCGTGTTTAAGGAGAATGAGTAATCCTAAATGCTTATATTGTTTTCATGTTATAAAAAATGTTTCTATAAATAAAGCAGATGCATAAAGATCTTTTATAGCTGTCAGGTAAAGCTGGCATTCCATTTTGTGTTTCTAAAGAGGCCTTGCATTTGAAATGATTATAAGTATTAGCACAGTGCTAAAACCAGGCAGGTTGCTTGTTAGCTAAAGTGAGGTAAAGATGCATTATTTTACTTCCTCACAGAGAAGGTGAAGTAAAAGTCAAATACATTTTCTTCAGAGAATATATGAGCCTGATGATAATTATTAGAAGAACAGTTGCTGAGTGTTTCGATGCAAGGACACGCAGTATGACGATGAAGGAGAAAGATGAGAAACGGAAAGAGTGCGGCACAGGAAGAAAAATAGGCATGCAGTACTAACCTTGAGGCGAAACTGAGTGGAGTAGCGAACAATGTTGCATCGTAAAGATAAAAGGAGACAGAGAAAGAGGGAGGGAAAAGTGAAGTTGGAAAGAAGAGCAGAGTGCCATGTTAGATAGCTTGATCAGTCTTCAAAGAGCAGAAAAAAGAAATAGAAGAAGTGACTGAGAAGCATAATTAGGAAAAAGAAGACGGGTGTCATCAAGCACATAGACAGACAGGCAGGCAAGTTTTTTATTGTTTTAAAGACTCACTCCAATCCTCTTTTGAGCTGCTTTAAACGCGTTTGCAGTGGTCTTTTAATTGTGATTAAGCTGTTTTTAGCCCAAATCCAAAAATGGTGTCGTTTTCTAGGACATAGTTTCTGCAGAAGGGCAGTAGTTCATTAGAAATTCGCCTCTGACTTGTATGTGGGACAGCTGGCGCAGAGTAGCCCGCCCCCATTCCCGTCATCCATTACTGAGCTGTCAGTTAACACACTATCCCACTGACTCACGGCTTCTATTGAAGAACTTACCTGAGGACCTGAGGGTTTTTTAAGCATTTTGATATTTTTTATGGGTGGCATTTTGTATGTTTTGACCCTTTTCGTCTTTTAATCTATACAGTGCCTCCTCAAAGTTTCAGCCACAGTTTCCTTCCATTTGATGTTCATCTTTAATTGTTGTTGCTTTTAATCTACTGTGTTTTATGACTTTTTATTATTTTAAGCTGTGTTCCAATGTATTTTTTGTTAGACACCTCGTCTTCAACAGCATGTTGATGAAATCTGCTCTACAAATAAAGCAACCGATTGATTGAAACCTAAATTATCAGTGCAACAAAATGGCAAGAAATATTGGAGCTTTCCAATTAAAAATTACATTTTTTAGCCTGATGCCAACTTCGAACAGGGAAAATTAGGATATATGTGGTTCTGGAATGGAGTGGAGCAGGGAGTTTGTTTCTCACTGTTTGTATTTTCTAAATCACAAATACAATGTTTTTCATTTTCAACAGAGGGGCTATTTTACAAAAATGCTGTCTAGTGAGAAGCCCACTTTCTGAGGTGTAGAAATAGTTAGCAGTTACTGAAAGTGTGAGATCTGAGTGTGCTCACTAAGAATGATCTTCATAGCGGTTATGATCTCAGTACAAAGTCAGCGGACTTTAAAGCGAATTGTGGACATTCATCTAGACATAAAAGTTAAAGAAAAATCATTTACCAAGTTCCCACAGTTTCCAACAGTGTTTAATATGTTTAAACTGGCAAAGCCCAGCGTACGTTAATGACAGGGTGCCAGATGCAAACTGTCCAACATAAAAAAAATATTAATAAAATTCTCTAATTTCACAAACCCCTTCCATTATCCCACTCTTCATTATGTTTTTCCTTTTTTAATCCTCTCCGTCTTCCTCGTTGTTTTTCTTCCTCCGCCACCCTCCTCTTGCTTCCTCTCACTGTTTTCCACTCTTCCATCCAAATCCTTTATTTTGGCCATCAGGGCATATTTTAAGCTCCATTTCTCCTCAGTGTGAAGTCACTCAGTCTGCTCCAATTACCATCCTGGTTATTGAAATAAATACATTTGTACCACTACAGCTGGATTTACAGCAGAGTGGAAAGAGAGCGGCTCCACTTAAAAATGAGAAGGAAAAAAAAACGTCTTTAACCTAGAAATGATCCTTTTCGTTGGTATTATCCCCACTGCTCAATTGTAGCAAATGATTAGGCCTCTTATAAAAGCAAAGTGTTTTCGACAGGTGAATTATTTTCCATTTATTTGTCCGTTAGATTCAAGTTAAGGCTAAAAGTTCACAAAAAGACTTGTAAGTACATGGTATGATTTTTTTTTTCATAAAATGTCAACAGGATTTATGTTTATAGGTTTAAAATATTCCACTTCATAAATAAATATTCATGTAAACACTTTAAAAAAATGTTAAAGACAGTAAACATTTTGACTGATGAAACAAACTTTGCATTTGGATATTTTCTTGGCCGGATGTTTTATTGAAGCTAAAGCACAAAAGACGTCAGTTTAACTCTAATTAATTATTAATTTAAATGTTAAAGAGTCTTGATTTTTGTAGTAATTTTAACACAGATAAACAATAGTAAAGGAGGATCATGCACAAAAACAAAATGAAAAGAACTTTTTTTTGTTTAAAGTTGATATAAATACAAAGGAAAACGATTCAATAATTTCTTTTTGCAAAAAACAGAAAAAAGATTAGTGAACTGTCCAGATTCCTAACATGAAGGGGAGAAAACGTGTGTCAAAGTCTGAAAGTCAGCTAAAAAATAAAGCAAAAGTGAAGCGAGAAAACAGAGCCACTAAATGAAAGAGTTACATCATTGACAGGAACAGAGGCCCAAAGACTTTCAGGCAGTACGGCAGGAGCTGTGCCAGACTGTGCCTCATTTGACAACTTTTTGGGAGCAGTTTGGCTTGTCATGCTGCAACAGGAGACGACTGAAACTCCTGCTCATGTTTGAGAAAGTGCGGGAGTACAAATGAATCCAATTTCTGGTCTTGAGAGAGAAAAGAATTGACTAGATAAGTCATAACAAAGAAGCATGGTAAGTGCTTAGCCAATGCTGCAACTCTTTGATGGTGATTATTAGCGCACTGCAGTGTCCCATGTGGAAAAGGCTGCCACTTGAGAGCAAACCAAGAAAAGTCACCTAAATATTTGTTTTTAGATTTTAAATTTTAAAAAATGCCTTTGTGGGAGTTTTTGTCTCAATTTATGTTGGATTTTATGTCCATCCAGCCATAAATGTTTCCCTCAGGTCCACCTTAACACATTACATTGTTCAATAAACTTTTCCACATGGCGACTGTTACAGCTATGCTGTCATATCCTGTCCTGCAAACAAGCAAGGTGAGTTTTCCGTGCAGCAGCCAGCATGGTGGCTGTCTGTTGAAGGGCCACCAGCCACTCACGTGCCCAGGTAGTCCCACACCAGCCCCCCCATTGGCTGCTGCGAGGCAGCAGGGGGAGGGGCTTGTTTTCCTGGTTGCTGAGAACGCCACAGATGAGGGGCGGAAGGATTTCTAAGATGTGATGATGATCAAATGCACACAAATATTTGTTTGTGTGCACACGTAATGTGACGAAGGACAAAATGAGAGTTGAAGTAGATAAGGGTTGGAGAAAAGTGGAAGAAAGAGGAAAAATAAGGGCGCTAATAACATGTTTGGCACTGTGAAAAATGCAACACAGCTAAAAACTGTACAGACAATCATGAAGTGGGATGTAAGGTGTGTTTTTAGCACCAAAACAGCAATTTTTAGAGGAGGAGATTTCATTTGTAGCCGTTGTGGGCTGATGTCCTGCTTGTTTTTTTAGATATCCATGCTCTGTCTGCTGCTGATAACCAGAATCTTATGTTTTCTACCACAAAGAAGCAGCATGGGCATAGATAAATAAAAAAGAAGGACACCACCCCTCCAGGAATAGGATTAAACACCTTTGCTTTAGAGTTTAAGATGAATATAAAAAAGGAAAAACGAATCCCCTTCACTCTCACCTCTCCAACTCATGAATCTTTTTCTCCTTGTCGTTCTTCTCATTCTCCATCTCCCGAAGGATCTCCAAAAGTCTTTCCACCTCGGACTGAGCCTTCCCAGCATCCTCCTTGTACCGGGCCACTTCCTGCTCCAGGCAGGTGATGCGTTCAGAGAGTTCAGCGTTGGCCCGGGACTCCACTGCTGCGCTCTGAGCCTGGAACATAAATTAATTTTTAACAAAATAAACCGAGTGCTCGCTTTCAAAACAGTGTGACCACAACTTCATCAAACCAGAATGGACGTGCCAGTAACAACAAATAAGCTGAAGAAGGGCAGGGTGAATTTGATGGAAGTGACATATGGTTATAGGTCTAAAGCTACAAATGGTCCTCTAGAAACCAAATCAGGGCTTTATGCTTCTTTATGCCAAATTTTGACCAAAAAAAAGGCTCTGCTTCTTTTATGAAACAGTACTTTTATGATTACTGGTAAGTTTTTCATTGATCTAAGGCTCTTTTAAGTATGTTTGATGTGTTTTCACTTAAAAAAGATGCAAATACTAGAAGAAGTGAAAAAAATGATTTATTAAATGTGTTTCCTGGATATGTTTTTATACACACAAGATCGCCATCTTTGGCGTGACATTTTCCAGCACTAAAGATCATAAAGGCGGTCAATCTCTGCTTTAATAATTTTGTGGTCCTTCTGAAAGACGGGTGTGTCTCCTATATGTTTGTAATTTATTTAAATTAGCTGGAGATGAAGCATCTTAGTCCAGTGCAACGACAGCCTCTCCTGGTTGAGTTGGTTTCACACATCATGCATTTATTTTGGTGGAGAGTCTCACGCTGCAGCTACAGGTCACGAACAGACACGTTCGCATAGCAAATGAAACCACGTTGCAGCGGTTTTCATGTTTTCTTCTGCTATGCTCAGCTTCACCGAAAATATGGAAAATGGGTGAGAGGAAAAAAAGCTAGAGGCGGAATAAAACAAGACAAATAAAACAGGTTATAACCAGCTTAGAGGTTAGAACAGCTGTGTGTGTTTCCCAGAAGCTAATGTTGCTCTTGGGACAGAAAGAGTCTATGTGTGTGTATGCCTTGGTTCTATAATAAACAAACGATATTAGTTTTGGATGTTTTACAGCTTTTTATGGGGAGAAAAAATGTTTTGGAGCCCCATGATACAAGAAAATATAGAAGGAAGAAGAAAAAAAAAGACAAAGAAAAGAAGCATAAACAAAATAACAAAAGAAGTATTTTTTAAAGTCCCACTCCCATCATCTTTTGATTTTTTAATTATGATTATGCCATTTTTAGCCAAAATTAAAAACCTGTGTCATTTTCCAGAAAGTTATTTATGCAGAGTAGCAGTAGTTCTTCAGAAATTCACCTCTGAGTTGTGGGTGGGACTGTTAGCATGAAGTAAGCCTGCCCTCACTTCCAATAATCCCTTTGTTTACGAGCTCTCCTGGTAACTGATGCCACATATATCACATATCCTATTATTCCAACGCGAGGCAACCTAAATGCAAGTTTTTCAGGAAATTCGGCAGCTCCTTTTTTACACTCCGTGTGGTAGCCAGGGAAATTTTAAGAAAAAGTAAAACATTTTTTCTCTAAAAGTTGACATTGGTCAATGGCCACGCTGGTGCATTTCGAGGTCACATGGTGGCAGTCCAGTGACAGTGCTTTTCAAAAACCCTCAGGCTACTCAGGCACTTCATTTAGACTATGGAATCATAGCTGCTGGCGGCCGGCGATCCAACTGCCACCGCCCTATGGCTGTGCCCAGCTGTCGCCCAATTTCAGAATGACGTCATCCCTGCCGCCATCTACAGTCATGAACACGCCAACACTTTTATAAAAAATTGGGTGGAAATTTTGAAGATTTTGCCGATGCTTCCCCATCGCGCAGTGGCAATTGTATTTGTGATAGTAGGATTACAGCCTCTCACAACCCCAACCTAACATTATCAATGCAACAAAAATGGCAGCTGCTACAAGCTTTTTCCAATGTCATTTTTTGTCTGCTACGAACTCACAATGATTTGAATAAAGAAATATTCACCAACGCAGTTTTTATCTTAATTTCTCTATATATGTCCTCCATCATGAGAAAAATACAACACTAACATGCTAAAAACATGATTTCTGTTGGAAAAAAGCCTGAAGAATTTAATCTGATATAAAAACGCTGTAGATGTATGGGCACCTTCATACATATTCTTTCTTCTGTGTCACATAGATTCACACATATGCACACACGCACACACAACGCCGTCTTCTCCAGTCTGAAAATGACTGTGCGCCTGTCAGCAAGCTGTCACACACACGCCACATTCTGTTCTGCTGCTGTGTGGGAGAACATGTGATGTGCAACTGCACTTAAACACGTCTCTCTGCCTTTTTCTCAGAAAACAATTAAGCAAAACAAGTGAGGGAAGAAAAAGACGTGTTTCTCTCTAAACTTTAACTTAAGACAGCTGCCAAAAATTTCAAGCTCTTGTCTTACAGAGAGAATAAAATTTGTAAGCCTGCGTGACTTCATGAATAATTCTTGAGTTAAACTCCTGATATCGTTTGCTAACCTTCTTGAGTTGGTTCTCCAGTTTGTTGCACTCCTCTTTCTTCTGCTCCAGGCCAATCTCCAGACTTTTCAGCCTGCTGTCTTTCTTGAGATTTGACGACGCCAGAGAGGAAGCTTTTTCTTTCAGATCCAGCACCAGTGCCTAAACCAGAGGGAAAAGCATTCCACTGAGATCCAATCATTCGACACAATTTCTTAATTTTTACAGAAAAAAACCCAACAAATTTATAAGGCTGTCTATTCCTATTAATCACGGACCAAACAAAAACATTTTGGAATGCTTTGGTAGAAAGTGGCTCATGATCAAAAAAGGGTTATCTATCAGCGACAGTCTCTATTTTTCATGCATGTCAACTGTCTTCCATTCAGCATGCATATGTGGCTCCTGCTTTAGGGTTTTTAAGACTAAAGCAATAAAATTATAAATACAGCATGTAAATATCTTGTAATTTTATCTGTTTGCTGAGCTGAGTGGAGGGATGTGGTGCAGCAACGATAAGCCCTGTCATTTCATAAAAAAAACAAACTCCTGGCTCACTCAGAGCCTTCTGGGGCCTTTCTGTGCAGATTTATAATTAGCTTTTGCTTTCATAGGCTTTACTTAGGCCAGAATGAAGCATTGTGGGCTAATAGTTCATTTGAAAGTTCTGGAATGGATAGTTACTTCGATGACAAGTCCATGTTGGTTTTGCCTCTTGTCAAATGGGATCAGCGCTATTTCCCCAAAAAACCTTCATAATAATGCTAATTATGCTTATCTATAACATGTACCTTTAAAATTAGCAAACTTTTGATCTTTTTTTTTAAATATATAGTTAGAATAGTCTGTGTGGAAGTGCAAACAACACCAAACTTTATAACAGAAACAGCATTTAAGAGAATATTGCTACAGAATTTTGTCTTTAGGATCAGTTTCCCTGGATGCATGACCGATTCTGTACATTTTAGCTTTTGTATTTTCCCATGACCTGTCTCTCTTCTCACTCCCAGGCTCAACCCTGCCATCCATGAAGCCTTTCCCGGGCTCCCTTTCTTTTCTTGTCTTTTCCTCTTTTGGTGGAGGCAGTGATACAGAAACCAGCAGAACCAGAGGCAGAGATGCTCAGACGTGTAATTTTACCCTTGACTGACCGTACCACCTTCAGACTGCAGATCATCGTGTTTGACTGGGCTTTGGTCAGGGGAGCCTTGCTGCTGACTCAGATCATATTTTGGTTTGCACATATATTGGTATTGTAAAAACCCAACAGGGTAAGGCAGTAAAAAGAGGAATGTTTATTTTCTTGCATCATTTTTTTTTATGTGCATTTTTTACATTTACCATTCTGCAATAATCTAACTCCATATAACCCCTCCAAAACAAAGAATTTAAAAACATTACAACTATTGTATTCATTTGTATAATAAATTATTCTATCATTTTTCAGAGTACCAATACGCATGAAAGCCACTGTGACATAAATCTGTAATCAGAACATGCTAAATTCGGGTTCTTGAACGAACGCCCATGGTGTTCACACTGAACAAACAGGGAGGGGCTTCTTCTTCTTTTTCTACTGTTTTCTAGCCCATGTCCGCCACCTACAGTTGAAAAGGGCTTAGTGCAAAATGTCAAAGTGGTGCAAATCCCTTTCAATGCAGGTTTAAAGACCATAGAGTCCAAAAATTGTCATAAAATGTGAGATATGCGTGAAAGTGAGCGTTTTGAACATGGAAGCCCAAAACACGCATTTATACACATGTAAAAGAGTCTTCATTAGAAGTGGCAGTGCTCTGGGCGGTGTGAATATCGTTGCATCCAAAGGAGACATATTATTCAGTACGTTGCTACAGCTTTCACACTGTGAAAAAAGACAAAATCTATTATTTTAAATCCTACTCCAATTATACATCAAATGATGATTCTGCAGTTTTTAGCAAAAATCAAAGCCTCGTCAAGCATGTGTCATATTTTTTAAGACACAATTTCTGCAAAGCAGCAGGAGCTAATTAAAAACTATCCTCTGGGTTGTGGGCGGGACGTTTGCAGCAGAAGTAACCCTACGTTGATATTCTAGCATGCCTTTGTTTACACTCTCGCTTGCTTACAGCTCCTCACAACTCCAAGCTAACATTAGCCAAACAAAAAAAAAAAAAATGTTGAGCAACATCGGAACTATTCAGTCTTACAGTTTGGAGCCAGATGGCAGCTCAGACGAGGAAAATGAAGACATTAACGGATCTATTTGTCTTCAAGTGGTGGATTTAGAATTGGAGCAAAGCAGGGAGCCTTTTGCCTTCTCATGGCAGTTGCTGCGTCACAAACCTGAGATTTTTCAAAACGTAGGTTTTCATCTGCTCTTGATCCAACATAATTTGAATAACGAAACACTTTGAAATGCTATTTTAAATTTATTTATTTTACATATTTTATAAATGCAATGTTATGAGAAAAAATGCTACAAGAACATGTTACAAACACCCAAAACACTCATTGGACTGAGTCTTTAAGATTGAATTTTTAAGAAGAATAAAAAAAGATTTATGCTATATATAGAAAACTACAAACGAAGTTGTTCTGGTGTTTATTTTGGCAGCAAGATAAACAACAAAAGTATTTTATCAAATGCATAATATATATAAAAAAGCTCAAGTAAATTTAAGATGAAAACTTAAAAATCTTTCTTAGACATTACTTTCCTGTTTTGCTGCTGTGCAGCTGCAAGATAAATGTGAAGAAAAAGCCTCTAAACACTTGTGTCACTCTGTCTTTCCCTCTCTGTTTCAGCTGTGCAGACTTGGCTGCCTCACAAAAGCTCTCATCAAGCGGAGTTCAGCTCTGATCATCATTTCTGTTAATGTGGGCACTGGGCTTTGTTGTCAAGGAAACATAAAGGTTTCATCATCATTGTCCTTCGGTGCAAGGACTCTACTTTTAAGAGGCTTCTGAGGCTTGTTATGCAGTCACACATCAGTCATATTTTTTTGCAACAATGGAGAGCCTGTTTTTTCTGAATTTCAACTCTAAAATGGATATGGATTTGGGGGTGCTGTTTACCTCACGGTCGGCAAGGTCAGCCTGCAGCTGGGACACTTTCTCCCTAAACTCTTTTAGGTCTTTCTTGCTGGACTCCATCTCGTCGCCTTTTTCTCTTTCCTCCTTTTCCCTCTGCTCCTTCAGTCGTTCGATGATTCGCTCCTTAATATACAACACAAATGGACAGATTGAAAGTAGGGAGAAATGTCATCAAAGAAGGTTAATAAAAGTGCAAAATGGAAGAATATACTTTCAGTTTTGGAAAAGTAAAATATGTCTAGTAGCTTGGACAATTTCTAAAAGCTAACATTTTGTCAATATATTTAAAAAAATCAATTAAACACAAACTAAATAGTCACAATCTGAGTATTTACGAACAAAACTAGAATAGTGCTTGTATTTAAGAACAAAAGCTAAAGGAAAACCAGGAGAAATGGGTTACATTGGAACCTGAAAGAGGTTGAAAACATAATTTAAAGGGCAAACAAAGTAAAGAAAAGGGTGGGAAAAAGCTTATAACACACATTATGCCAACACTCACAAATCGTCGCTACACCCGGAATATTAGTCATTGGACAATTAAAAGCCCCGTTTCCATTGTGCGTGGCAAGTCAAAAGGAGATTTAGTCTGTAACATTATCGCTCATAATAGTGTAAAAACAAAATGCAGATGTGTTGCTGGTTATTTTCCCAGAATCAGATTCAAGTTCCTTTAAAAAATTGCATGAAGAGAAATAAATCTTATTTGTTCAGACCTCATTCTTGAGTGGTTTCTTTGTTTTAAGGCGTTTGGCCTCCTTTTTTTCCCCCAATAAAAGCTGTAAATACTTAGTAATTGAACAGTTACTAAGAATATATATAATGTTCAAATATATCAGTCAGGTCAGCTTGTGGGTGGTCAGTGGATTTGCTGTCAGGTTTCATTAACGGCACTTTACTCCAGTGGTTTGGTGTTGACCTGAAGTCAGATGTTGTACCTTCTCAGCCAGAGCCTCCTCCAGTGTTCCCAGTGCGGTGTCTGTGTTGGAGGTGTCCGTCTGCAAAGACTTCACTCTGTCTTTCAGACCGCTCAGCTGTTTCTCTTTGTCCCTCAGCTGATCCTGGAGGTTTTCAATCTGTAGAGAACAACCACGCGGTTCAACTTCAAAAGAGGAGATTATGAGCAGCAAAACCTCCTGCTAAGACATCTTTATCTTGGTAGATGTCTTTTAGAGTACTTTTTTAAACATTAACTAGTTTAAAAAATGAGTGTTGCAATTTTACATCCATCTTAAGAACCCACTGAATCCCTTTTGAGGTCATTGGTTTGCTGGTTCAAACCCAGCTACTGTTGAAGGTGGAGTATACCCTAATCAGGTCACGAGTTTGTCACAGGGCCTCACAAACACACAGGATCAATTTACAGACAACAGTTAACCTATGAAACACGTTATTGAACTGTGGGCAGGGAAAAATCCACACCTGTAGAGGGAGAACATGCAAACCTCACACAGAAAGGTACCAGCTGGGATTTGAACCAGTTTCTTCTTGCTGTAAGGTGAAAAAGCAAACCACTATGTGTTCATGGACAACTACTAATCACAAAGTTCTACATTCCAAGAAGTAGCAAACATCTCTATTGAAATGTACCTGGGGTTAAAGGTCTCAGAAACTTGCATCAAAACGACAATTAAACATAACTGTTTCTGCTTCGATTTTTAACTTGTCAAAATAACTGAACTAAATTATGCTTGTTGTTGACCTTTTGGCTTTCACTGATTTCCACAGGTGGTTGTTTTATGCTGGATGACCTTCCTGACACAACCCTGCATTTTCAAGGCACAGGGAGTCCCAGTTAGGGAGCAGTGTAAAGGGGTCTTGCCTAAGGGCCAACACTGGGAAGCAAATCCGGGTTTCCTGCATGCCAGTCCTACAGGCAGCCAACTGAGCTATCCAGCTGCTTTAACTGAGCAAAACGGTAAAAAGTTTAATCTATTGGTAAGAGTGGATTATTATTAAAATGATCTTAAAGCACATTTTCTTATGTTCTGCTGCACAACAGCGTCTAGGTGCTGTTTAGAGCAAAGTTCTAAATGTATTGACTCACATTTATATGAATAGAATATGAAAAGAAGCGAACTCTACACCAATGTTGTCATGTTTATATTTGATAGTTAAAGGAGAAAAGGATGATGGCACACTAAAATCACAATGATACAAACATGTCTGACTTGTTTTTTGTATTTTATATTTCTAGTAAATATTTTAAAAGCTACTCTAAAAGACATCTAAAAATATCCAAAGATCAGATGACTACAGGTAGATGTGTAGGAGACCTTTATGTGCAGAACACTTTTGGTAGACATCTTATAGAGCAACAAAATAGAGTTGTCTGAGATGTCAAGTTCTACAATAGATGTCTATTAGTCATCTAATAGACATTGATTGTTTATGTATATTTGATAAGTAACAGACATTATGTGTCTGGTGGGAAGGAACTACCCAAATGGCTTGTTTATAACACGCAAAGCATGATGGGACCACAACGCAATTAGGTGCGGGAAAGTCGTCTGATAAAGAGCTAAACCGCGATGTGCAATACGCCTCTATTTATTGATGTCTACCAGATGCGTATCTATAGCTGTGAGCTTTGAAATAGCCATGATTTAGATATATAATAGATGTGTCCATGCCTAGTGGGAAGCTTGAAATTGCATTTTTGAGAATTTCTTTATTCAAATTATTGTGAATCAGGAGCAGACAAAAAAAAGCAGTTTGAAAAAGAGCTAATTTGTGATGTAGAAAATACAGCTGGCGGGCCACAAGCTCCCTGCTCCGCTCCATTCTGATGCACCCTCTTATAGATCAATGTACGTCTTTATTTTTCTCATCCAAGCTGGCGTCTGGCTCAATACTGTACAGCTGCTCCAATATTGCTCGCCATTTTTGTTGCACCAGTAATGTTAAGTTGTGGTTGTGAGGGGCTGTAAGCTAGCAGGAGACTTGAAAGCAGTGTGATCAGTTATGGGTGATGGGAAGTGGGGGCGTTCTTACTCCACACCAACAGTCCAACCCACAACACAGAGACAAATTTCTGATGAACTCCAGCTGCTCTGCAGAAACTATGTTCTAAAAACGACACCGGTTTTTAATTTCATAATGAAAAGACCACTGGAAATGCTTTTAGAATAGATCAACAGATGATTGGAGTGGGACAAAAAAAAAAAGACCAAATTGTTTCTGCTAACGACAAACAACTTACTCTTCTGTTAACTCATCTGGTGAAAAAAACAGCATGGTGACTTTTTAACATCTCAATCAGGAAGCTGGCCGGCATCAGGCAGACCCATGGACAAACCACAACATGCTGGCATTGCCTGCTGGTCACACACTGCTGTGGGGTGGCAGGTCATTTTTCAATAAACATTTGTTTTCAGTCAGCCAGCGTGGTTGTGTTGGTCACTCTTGCATGAAGAGTACACCCATGCTCTTCCCACAAGCATTCAATGGGGTTGAGGGCAGGCAACTCCATCCTCTCCACACCCAAATTCTGGTGGTAGTCTCTGATTAACCTCGCTCCGTGGTGGTGGGATTTGTCATCTATGAGGCCAGAGTTAGGTTTTAGGCTCCAGAGACGTGGGACTGCTGCTTGAGTCCTTGATTAATGTCACTTTGGGGTTCAAGAATCTCAAAAAGTAAGTCAACGGAAAGAAAAAAAAATTAAGGAAGATTTGGCAGAATTTAAATTAGTGCAACATCAAGCTTTCTTCTTAACTTATAAAAGTATTTAGTATTGTGTAAAATAAAGCAAACCTAAAGGATTGAGCCAACAAAAATGCTTAAACCTTAACTTCTGTTTTTTTCCAAAAACCGCAAACTTGAGATTCAAAGATGCAAAAATGTTCACAATACTGAAAAATGCATCATCTGATTTCTTTCTATTCCAATGGCTATTGTTTTTCATTACTTTGAGCAAACACAGGCATTAAAAAACAAACAATTAAAACAGAAAAATGACTAAAAAACATCCAGAATAACATATTTGTAAAATATGGTTTAAATTAACTTGAGCTGGTTAAATCTGTGTATTTCTATAACAGTTGATTAATTGATAATTAAATAAAGCAGTTGGTTTTTTTTTTTGTTTTTTTATTGTTAATTTTTTTTTTTGGATAAACAAATGAACAAAATATACAAGTGAGGCACCCCCTTTTCTTCATCCACCTCCATCCTTTTTGCGTCTTTTTATTAGTTTTCAGTTAAAACACAATTTCAGCAAAACTAACTGAAGGACTCGCTCTTCCTCACCAAGTGTGGGTGTGTTGACAGAATTTCCAAAGAAAAATCTTTTTTGGAAGTTAGGCTAAGGTTAGAGGTTTAAGCCTCAGCGAGAAGAAGTATAAAAGTACAAATATACCGTAGGGCGAGGGAGAGAGGTGTAGATTACAGATCACGATAAGGAGTTGCCGGTGTGTCAACTTTGTGGTCTTCATTTAGCAGTGGATGAAACAAATGGTTCAAGCAGCATAGAAATAACATTTACTGGGAAAAAAAAGAGCTAACGTTCATGAAATTTCTAATTATGAGAAACCCTGGGAGGTAAAGGCCAAGATTTCAGTGTTTTTCTATCTTCTCTTTTGTCAGTGGGAAATGAACCTGTGTGAAAACTTTCCCGAAAGCAGAGAAGAACCTCTGACCTCATGGCAGGTGAGAAATTTACAGTACCACATAGATGTGTGTGTGTGTGTGTGTTTTCATACAGTCAAACATCTCCAGCACCTCATTAATCAACTGCTGACCTGACAGCTTGACTGACATATCCTCCTCACTCTCAAACACACACTCACAGAAGCACAGCCTCTTGACATTGAGGGGTTGTGAGACTCTTTGATCTTGTGTGCATCTCCTGAAACTGACAGGCCGGCATGAACACATGAGCACACCTTTATGTACACACACAGGGGCGGATTCCTGGCTTCCCCTCATGTCATGGGGATCTGATACTTTACTTCACTTTTAACCAACTCACATTCATTATAAATTACCAAAATCAAAAAAGTGAGCGAAAAAAAGGGGAGGTAAATGAAGAAATGTAGATTCAGCGAAGGAGGCAGTAGCACAAGCAGCATTTTCCACTCCAACACTGGACTGTATTCTATTTGAAGACAGCCAAGGTCATCATTTATTAAAAGAGGAACTCATTAGTATGCGTCTGATTTTAAACATGCTCTGGCTGTCTCCTTCCATTCCCTGCTTTGTGTCCTTTTTACTTAACACTACATATTAATTTCAAGACTTTTTTTTTATCTCCCAGATGCAACAGGTCGGTGAAACATAAAAGTCTAAAAGAAAAATTATGACGTCAAAGTGTTTAAGCATAAGACACAAAAATATTTAAGAATTTAACTTTTGTGTTGAAATTAAGAACCAGCCGCTGGTATTATAGCTGACTTCTCTATATTTCATCTTTTGATTTTTTTATCTTGTTGATGTTAAAGCAAAAAGATGACACTTCAACCCATCCATTAAATTGACAGCTTTACCATGAAGATATTCGGAAATCAAATCTGGTTTGGTTTCACCACCTGTGCTTTTCTATGTTCTCTTTTCAGCTTCATAATTTTGTCCTACACCACCATCTAGTGGTTAAAAAGTGCATGACTTTGAAGACTTTTGATTTAACTAACTTATTTTCCAAAATCAGTTATCAGTATCTTATCAGCTAAACAGAAATTCACAACAGTCCTACATCTGTAAAAACATCTTTATAATGTAAATTTTGAGAAGTATAATAAAGGAAAATCCACTGTGATGATGCTGATGGCTTAAAGAAAGTGCATCTCACCTTCTTCTGTAGCACATTAACTTTGCGCTCCTTGACGTCCAGCATGTCTTTGAGATCAGAAATCTCCCCCTGCTGGGTGCTTTTCTCCTCTGTCACCTCTGATATCTGCTGACTCTTTTTAGAGAGGAGAGCTTCTTTTTCCTCCAGGCGAAGACGCAAGGCATCCACCTGAGCGCGCACATATTAGGGGTTAAAACGTTTACAAGTCAAATATCAGCAGAACAAAGCCTTTTTAAAGTGTCACCTCAGTCTGTAGTATAGCAGCTCTCTGCTCCTTAGCAGTGAGGGACTCTTTCAGCACATCCACGTGCTGTTTGCTGTCAGAAAACTGGTTGTTGAGGGTCTCCAGTTTGGTCCTTAGAGCGAGCAGCTCACTGTCTTTACGACCTAAATCTTGCTTTGCCTGCTCCATCTGAAACACACACACAAACAAAAATAACAAACTATTGGAGGATTCTGAAGATTTGTTTTTATTTTTATCCCCGGCATTTGTCCACTGCAAGTTCTATGTTCTCTTTCTCGCAACCGCTTTTTAAAGATGACAACTTGTTTTTCATCCTGAAATGTTAGTTAGTCACAAATTCATTTTAAGTCTGATTCCAATTTATGCTAAAAGTTTGAGTCTACTCTTTTGTTCAGCTTTATTTCTCTGCAGACAGGCCCCTTAGAAATAAGTAAAACATTCTTAAAAACTGAAAAAAATTCTTGAAATATGCAAAAATAGGATAGGAAGAAAAAAATTCTAGTCACTTAGACACATTAAAGAAATAATCTGTAAATTAAAACATGTTCTTAATAAAAAAAAAATATTTTAAGACAAAAAATAGCTTTTCTTAAAAAAAAAGTCTTTTTACTTTCCTGAAATTTTGTTTTTGCAGTGTTTTCAAAAAACCTAATATAGTAATGTTCAGTTAATAATTTCATGGCAAAAAATATAGTAGGTTATAATACAACAAATACAATAAATACTATAAGATAAGCAGGAGTCCATTAATTAATATTTTATTTAATAATAATTACTACTATTACATATCAATTTTATAATATGTATCAATAGTTATAATATCTGTATCAATATTTTTCCAAAAGAATCAAAACAAGCTTAAAGAATGGACCCAATTTACAACCTCTTTTCAAAATAAAAGGATTTTACAGGCAAACTGATCTATATCTGTAGTCTACAGAAGTTTCATGCAAGAAGAAGGGAAGCAAGTTAGGTCAAACCAAAGCTCAGCACAGCTGGATTCTCTGTTTGAGTTTTGCAGATTCACCACACAGACTGTCGAAGCAACAATTACTGTCAAAAGCCACAGATCTCACACTCTGCAGGTTCCTACTGGGTTTACAAATTGATTATATGATTTTACAAAAACAAAATAAAAAAATAACACTATTTTTTACTTTTCTTAAAATGAATTAAATTCCTCTTATTTGTTTATTCATCAGGTGCTGTTAATGTTATTTCCAATCGCTATAAGTAAGAAAACATGAGACCAAAAGTAAAAATATTATGAGTTGAAAATGCCAATCTTGGGATAATCCTCAGAGAAGATTTATATGAATGTTGTATTAATCTCAAGAGAATTCTGAAACAGTTTTGACAATTAAAAATATGAAGTATTTATAACGCACCACAAATTTAAAATATATTTTTAAAATATATTTTTTTAAGTTACCAAGGTCATTTTGATCTAAAACTCCAACAAAAGTGTGGTCTGGTCTGTGGTCCTTTGAGTGTCATGGTTGCTTCCTGCTGTCTGAGCTCGCCGCACTACAGAGTTCGAGGGCTAGATTAGCATCAGCTCATTGGAAAGACAGAAAGAGAGAGCAGACACAGAGGTGCATCTCTTACTGCAGACACCTCCTGCTGAAGCTCACTGGCTCGCTGCCTTAGCTCCTCCCTCTCTGATTGGCTTTGACTTAGTTCTTCTTTCAGCTGCTCAACCTGGTAGGAGATGAGTGTGTCATGGGTGTTCCTCACCTGTGTGTTTTCTCATTTATAAGGTCCTCTTATTTCCAAAATTAAAAAAAAGATCAATTTCAGATTCTGGATAGCTACTGAAATCTAAAATATCACAATAAGAGCTTATTCTATTTACCTAAAGCTGAAAAAGAATGTTTTTTTATACTTTATATAACTTTAATACTTTAATCATGGGCAACTTTTTAAATATAATGTTTATTTAGCCAGAGATTTTTAATTTATTTTAAAATACTGTGAACAAATATGTACACAGAGAACAAGTAACTAAGATAAACATCCAGAAATATCCAATATTTCTAGTAAAATATCAAATTTTCCATTTGAAAATATAAATAAAAAAGGTAAATATAATAATTAAATTTTTTAAAAATGCACTGTTCCTAATGTTCTTTATGCTTTCTGTCATTTTAAAACATCAGACCTGGAGAAAAGATACAGATGATTGTGCGTCAGAACAGTTCTTTTATTTTCACTATATTTGATTTAAGCCAGAACACCTTTAGAGTGTTAAATTTATATTGGAGTGACTTATAATTTTATTAGTACAGGGAATTTATCCGATGGAGACAAATTCTAAAAAGCACAAAGTTGTCCTTCCAAGTCTTTAATTAACTGACTGAAAACCAAGTAAAAAGTAAGAAGTTATGCTTTAGATCATGACAGCATAAATGGAGGGTTTGTTTCTGTATTTTTGATTGAAAAGCCTTGAAAAAGTTATGTTACAAGAACACAAAACATTCAGTAACAAATAAAAACTATAACAATCCATGTGATTTTCAACATCCGAAAGGTACATAATCTAGATAAATAAAAATCCTTGACATTTGTTATTATCATCTGGATGTATTAAAACAGAAAGTGTTTTGCTCGTCTGCATTCATTACCTTGTTCTTCATGAACTTGGAGTGGGATCTATAGACCTCCATCTGCTTGATCTCCTCCTCCCTTTCTTCACTGCTCAGAGCTCCGTTGGACTTCAGCATCATCACCTCTTCTTCCAGCTCTCTCATGGCTCGCTCTAGTGAGCTGATCTTTGCATCCTGCCACACAAAACACAGACACGTGTCGAGAGAAGGAACCAAGTTACATTCACTTCACCTGGCTCTAGAAAGGAGTAACCAAAAAAAGAGACCATTATGAAAAATGTGCAGTACTGAAAACTCAATTGAAAACTGAATTCGAGACAGTTTTGAGACCGAAACATAAATATTGAGACTTAGTATTTCAGACTTTAGATCTTGAAGAACCATTGGAAGCAGTGGCAGGTTCTCTGGAAATTCAAGAACCAAGTTTGGTTTCTAAACAATTGTAAATCAGCTTTACTAAGATTTTTTATAAAACAATCTAATTTGTGGTGACCAACGATTCTGGCTACAAGACAGGTTAAAGGGGAAATACATGCAAAAAATGCATTATCTAAAATATTAGGCATGCAGTTTTTATTGTTTATTTCAAGGGACGATCATCAGAGTTTATGTACAGACTATTTTGCTCAGTGAAAGGATTTTAATAAAGTTTTGTATTAGCTATTTGTACTGCTAAAAAGTAAAACTAGGACTTAACATATAACACCCTGAGCATGTAAAATTATTGACTTAAAATAAAAATAAATAAATAAAACATTCTGCAGCAGAATCTTTTTTTTTGAGTAAAGCTGCAGTTAGATTACTATTTGATGATTTTACTGGAGAGGGAAGTCTAACTTTCTTTAGACTGCTGCTAAAGAAGATGTATGGATGGATGGATAAATGGATGGATGGATTTTACTGGCTGTTAAATGACAATGAAATCTCAAAATAAAATAAAACGTTTACAAGTCAAATAAAATTCAGCATTATAAAAACATTGTAAAAAATACAATATTACAAAAGGAAATCAAATGTCTTTTTATTGCAATAATATTGTAAGAAAAATATTTGGATTTTCTTTTGTATTTTTCAACCTAAAATGTACATATTGAAACTCAATTTCCTTCTACTAACTTTAAAAATACTTTTCATCTTTTACTTTTTGCTTGTTATAGTTCGCAATCTTTTACTGTGTTTGTATGTGCAGAAAAGAGCTTATTTTTCCATTAGAGTGTTGGAACAGTTTGTATTCTAAGTGTATAGTAGTCAATGCATGTAATAAAATACCAGAAAGGTTCAATTCTGGCTAGCTTGTTTAGTTTCCCTTCCCTTCCCTTGTTTCCCTTCCCTTTCATATGAATTTAAATACATTTTCACATAAGTTTCTAACAACCCATTCCTAAACTTGCTCAACTGGGTCACAAGGATGTTGAAGTCTACCCAGCTACTGAAACTATATTTTAAAGCTGGGAATAAAGAAGTTGCTAAGCATCTAAATGAGATGTTCTGATAAAATATGGAAAGAATCACTTTTACCTTCATTTCGATGACAGTCTGCAAGGCCTTGGTCTTTGTTGACTCTGGAGCTGCTTCGTACCTCCTGTGCAGCTCCTGGGAGACAAAAGTACCATGATGGTCAGCAGATGCTGAGGAAGACGGCATGGAGGGATGGAAGTTGGGACGCAGCAAGGGAGGGGAAGGTCGGGAATCAGGAGAGGAAGGGAAAACGGATGAGGGAATGGGATGGCAGGACGGCTGGATAGAGGGAGTGGGCCTTGGAGAGGGAGCAGGGAAGGATGGTGAGTGCTGAAGGGAAGGATGGACGGAAGAGGCAACAACAAAGGAGGGAAGGTGGGGAGGGCAGGATGGGGAGGTGATGACAGGATGGATGGAGTGTCTCCTTGGAGGGGGAGGAGGTGGTGCAGGAAAGGAAGAAGACGAGGAAAGTGGAGAGTGGCGGGATGGGGAGACATGAGTGGACGGTAAGAAAGGAGGAGACACATGGAAATGAGGTGGAATAGGGATGGAGGGAGAAACAGGAAAGACAGGGGAGCCAGGGAGGAGAGGTTTCCCTTTGGGAGAAACGCAGACTTTAAGCCTCCTTGGGTCAATCCAGCCATCCCACATTGTTTGAGCTGACAGAAATGACTGTAGCTGAGCTGACAGGAGCTCAGACTTTAATGTAAGCGGATGATGAAGTCTGAAAGCCTAAACTGATGCTAATTGACTTAATTATCACAAGAGGCTCAACATCTTTTTAATAAACCATTAAACGATTCAAATCAGCCAAAACAAGAGCTGAACGAAATCCAGTCTTCAAAGTGTCCTCATGCGAAATGTGTCTCCAAAAAAATGAATCCACTATGCAGATATGTCACTTTTAAACGAAAAAAAAAACAACAATTTTGATGAGATTTGAAATAACAAAAGCTTTTTAAAAAAATGCACAACTGAGCTAAAAGGAAAAATAAATCCCATCTTTCTGTTAGGTGTTACTCCGTCACAGCTCAGTAGAGAAATGAAGTAGGAGCAAAAAGATGAAGAAAAGAAAGGAGGAGTGTAGTGGTAGATGTAAAAGCACATAAAGAAAGAATAGATGGAGAGGAGTGCTGAAAGACAGAGAAGGAATGAAAGCGAAGGGGAGGACGGAGCAGTCCATGCCTCACTGCTTCTCTTTAGAGGCCAACAAAAACTAGTACCTAATGCAAAAGCCAAGAAGCAGAAAACCCACATGTGTGAGTGTCATAGTAGGGTCCCATTGCCAGAGGGGCTGGACAAAAAACGCATACAGATATACAGATATCGGCAAATAAGGTCTGATAAAATAAATAAAACCAAACTTTTTTTTTAAAATCTTTTTCGACTGGTCAAAGACCTTTCATATTGAATATGTGTAATTCTGCTTTTTTTAAGTCCCACTTCAATCATCTTTTGATCTATTTTAAAATCATTCCCAGCGATCTTTTAAATATTATTATGGCATTTTTCTTAACCAAAACCCAAAAACTTGTGCAGTCTTCTAGGACAGAGTTTTAGTAGAGTGGCAGTAGTTTTTTAGAAATTCACCTCTGAGGTACAGGCGGGACTGTTGGCGTGGAGATTTTAAGCTTTTTTTTAAATATATATTTCCTTTATTGTCAGAAAAATGCCACAAGAATGTGGTAAAAACACAATTTTCATTTGAGTGGGTCTTCATTTTTACTAACTGTTTAAGTGCCTTCAACACTAAAATTGCTGGGAGATGTGTATAATTTAGCTTTTTGAAGTAAATATTTGTGGTAAGATTTCATATCCAAAGTGATGCGTTTTCGGTTTTTTCGCTAATTAATTTGACATAAAGCTCTAGAATGAAAGTCCTTCTTGAGTCTTCTTATTGTGTTTTTTGCTTTGTTTTTTTTTTTTTTACTGATTTTAAGAAAAAAATGATCATGTGCTTTAGATTTACTTGGGAATTACTGTAAATTAACTTCCATCGTAACATCTTTTTTATCAAAAGTGACTTACAGATGGCTTCTATTATTGGGGAAATATAGGGTCAGGTGCCTTTCCAAGGGACACAATGACTGTGAATAATACCTGGGAGTCTTTCTGCCTCTGGTCATTTGTCTTATGCTCACATTGACTGTGTCACTTTCATTTTTTTTATTTTCTAACCCATCTCAGATGTAGAGGAACAACACACTGATGTGCCTGGAGAAATGTTTTAGATTATTACGTTTCTATGAAGAAGAATTAAATTAAATCAAACTATGCTTTAATTATTCTATGATTTCATCCTTATAAAATGCTTATATTTATTGTTTGTTGAAAGAATTAATGTCAATGTTAAATTTATATTTATTCAACATATGGCCACTAGGGGGAACTGTTGAATAAAAAAACACTTTTACAGGTATAAACAAATAAACAAAAGTGGAGAAGAAATCAGAACCAAAATCAAACAAATGAGAGGACATAAAGGCCAATGGATGCCTTCATGTTTTTCTCTGAATGTGCAATTTAAGGCAACAACTTGGAGGTTGCAGGGAGTTGACTCTGTCCACATACAGAGGCTCCGTCCACATAGGAAAAGCTAGTTTCTTCTTAAACAAAGACACCTGAAATAGCACACAAACCTCTCTAAGTTGAAGCATCTCCTTGTCTTTTTGCTCTAGCAGGCCTTCCAGCTGGTGGATTGTCATCTCAGCATCAGCAAGGCGCCTCGTTCTTTCATGGTCCTCCTCGGTTGCCCGTGACGACAGGCCTTTACTCTGCAACATTTCCAGTAACTTTTTTATTGACTCATCCCTATCAAACAAGAGCAAAAGAAGATGTTATCCATTGGCAGTAAAGGGGAGCTGCAACATTTCTCACACCAGTTTGTGTCTACCTGGCCGTCAACGTATGCTTCTGCGTGTCAATCCTCAGCTCCATTTCCTCCACCGTCTTTCTCAGGAGGAAGAGCTCTTTGACCTGCCGCTCATACTCGCCATGGAGACGCAGGAAGTTCTCCTCCGTCATCTCTTGGGGTGGAATGGCCCGGTTTCCAAGGCGACCGGACTCTGAATAGTCAGACTGGAAGAGCTGGTTGAGATCGCGCTGGATTCTGAGCTCATCTTGCAGAGCCTGGATGGTGCACTGAAGATGCTGGGAGGAGGGCAGAGAAGACCAAAGTGAACAACTAGGCAACCAAACCAAAAATAAAGACTTTTTAATTCAAAACATAAGTGTTTTTGCTTTATTTAGTTTGTTGTCAATCATGTACGTCTTAGTTTACCTCCTCTGAGCTGGCATGGGTTTGAAACTCCAATATTGCTTTTCATTTTCGTTGCACAGGTAATGTTAAGTTGGGGGTGTGAGAGACAAAGCAGAACCTTTAAAGCAGCTAATTCTGACCAAAAGTTGGACCGTTTTGTCAGGCTGGGACTTTCTTGTTTACATACTTTTATCAGCCCTACATTATGGTTTCAAAATCTACTGCTGATTATGTTGAAACTAACATCCAAAAAGGATCAGAATTGATTTAAAGCAGCTTCTTGTTTGTAAACAACAACAGTTTGGTCAATGTGTGCCGAGCGTGTGCCGACAGGTAAGCATGACAACCGTCACGTTTAAGGATGAAGGGACACAATGATCCATGAGTCACACAGGAAACAGCGTTTGTTATGTAGCAAGCGAGTGTCAGGTCATGGTGACGTATCAGACCGTTTTCCTTTAGCATCAGACAAAGCCAGAAAAGATTTCAAGAGATAAAGATAAGAAAAACTAACAAACAGGAAACTGAAAAACAAAATCAGTAGAAAGTTTAAAGGTTAAAACAAGAACAGACTGAATCACCATCCTGCAGTAAATGTCAATTAGCATAAACATTTGATTGAAGAAATGAGTGGAAAGTTTTGATAAAAATGAACAAAATCCCACACTAGGAGTTGTAGACATACTTCATGCTTTTAAGGTGGTTATTTAAAAAAACGACCAGGAATAATAAAATAAATCTGCAGAAATTATGGCTTTAAAAAGCTCAGCCTAATGTTGAATGACAGGAGAGCAGCCCTCCCTTTTGTCGGCATTTGTACTACAGATCCAAATGAAAGATGAATAACAGGCACTTTTATCATCCTAATCACTTTCTGCCTTTGGAGGGAGAGCGTGGGCTGATCTGCTGACTCATACAACAGCACCCCATCTCACTGCTACGCACACAGACACACGTTCACATGATCGCTGGCATTTCTAGGACTTCCCTGAAGACCAGAAAGAGAGGGATAGAAAGCCTCCGCTCTTCTTCACTTAAATATTCTCTTTTTGTTGTTTTCTTCTTCTCCATGCAACGAAAACTCCTCCCAGACATGAACCAAATCAATGTCACTGTGGGTTCTCTATTTAAATGGCCATCAAGGATTCCGCATTAATATTGAATGCATAGATAAAAATAATATTCTACCAGAAAAACTAAAACACAACTGTTTGTCTCCTTTTTTTGTATTTTTATTTTCTGGTCTTTTATTTTATGAGCTCACCTATTTAGATACAAAGATAAATGTCCAACACAGAAAATATACTGATAAACAGATGTTACTAAAACAACAACTTTCAGACATATAAATACATAGTCATAACAGATACCACTACATACAGTTTGCAGACAGTTGACCTGTTTCTTTGATGTTTCAATGCAGATGAAATAGGTCATTTTGATCTTTTCTATGTTTAAATTAACTGATTTAATCACACTGGAAATATTCAAATATTTAAACATAATTATTATTTAAAAAAAAGCTCATCCTTCAATCTAAAAGGGGTTTACAAAATTATGGAAATTTGATTGAACAAAGTAAGTTATCTAGATCACACAAACAACTTCTATATATAAAAGTTAATTGTTAAAAAAGAGGAAATATATAATTTGAGGGAAAAAGTGTGGTCTAAGGCATGTAGGTGAGAATTTAAAAGGTTTTTACTCCGCCTCACACCCTTCCTTATCATCAACATCATCATCATCATCATCCTGCTTGTTAAAACTAAGCTTGCTCAAACTTCTGATTCAAATGAGTAAAATTACAACAGATGTCTGCATGTGTGTTTATGGTCTGTGCTCAGAAACTTCTAGGCAAATATCATCTAAGGCTGAGTGGTTTTTGGGATTGCATGAGAAACCAAAATCTTGGAGAGCGTTCCCAAGCTTAGTAATTCACAAGTCTGAGAGGTTTTATTTAAAAAGAAAGAAAAACTCTTTTCAGACAAAAGTGGAAAAATATCTAGATGTAAACAGAGTAAGTAGGTAACACTCTTAATTAGTAGAGTTTCAAGGCAGTTTAAAAGGCTTCGTGTAAATAATTCGGACCCATAGCAGAGGATGCACACACTGCACACACATATACACACTTATCCAACTGGAATGCAGATCTGAGACATGCCAGACCGCGATGGATGGGAAGAAGTAGAAACTAACGCAACCACAAGGGGGGACATGAAGGACAGAGAGAGTAAAAAGGAAAGGAAACGTTTGGCAGAAGCAGAAAGAGGAGCAGTGTCAGATTGGGAATGTGTACCAATGCAAAGTCTGATTTTCTCTTCTCAGTTTCTGCTGAATTGCCTTTGGCGCCATGATCTTTGACCCTGACAAGCACTTCCTGATTCCACAGGGGACATTTCTGTTCAAACAGAAATTCACGAGTCTCACACACATGCTTCAAAAAACACACACAAATCTGCACTGTAGCACCTAATCAGACATGCGCCATTCATGTAAAATATAAGTCATGGATTTTTTTGTCATCATTTCGGCCTCTGTTTTTGGCTTTTCACTCGTCTTCCCTGATGCTTCTGAAGTGCTGACTCTAAGACCTTTACCGAGATGAAGCTGCTGACTGCAGCTACATCACAAATATAGATGATGAAGATAGAATTTTTTGAAAAGGAAAAACTATCCTCATCTGTCAAAAGAAATTAGCCAAATTGCATACATGGCCTCAGTTTTCTGCTTTTTAAAGATAAAAATATTACCAAAACTATAATACCGGTACTTCAACAACTCCAAATGTTAGCCTTTTAAATTTTTACATTTTAAAATAAACAATTCCATGTAAAGAGTAAGGATTTTATTCATGGAAAATTTGAACAATAAATCTTAAAAAAAAAAATCAATAACTTGATTACAAAATCTTTTGTAAACAAGACAGATTATAATAATTATTATTTTCTGTATAATTGTGATATCTCTGTGTTGGCATAGTAAAATTTCCTTCTTAAATAGTCATAAAATGTTAAGAAAAAAATGGGATACAGCGTTATTTCAGCTTCAGTAAAATCAACTTTTTACATTTTTTTAAAGCTAAAAATTGAGCAAAAGAACAAATGTCTATAATCAAAACATTAAAGTCCACTCTGATCATCTTTTATTTCAAAATCGCTCCTAGTGTTTTTTTTTTATTATGAATATGCTGTTTTTAGTCAAAATCAAAAAACCTATGTCATTTTCTAGGACATTGTTTCTGCAGAGCAGAAAAAGTGAGTTATGGAAGTGACCATTGGCATGGGACAACCCCTTCCCCTTCCCCTCAATGTTGTAGAGCTGAGCAGGAAGCTGGTGCAGCATATTTTCTATGTGACAAATAGGCTACTTTTTAATCTGCATTTTTTTCAACTCAAAGTGTTATAGATAAGTGGAAGTTGTATTTTCTTGCATTAATTGTTTGTTTGCTGTTTTTTTTTCCAAATCAGAGCATCAATCTGTAAAATGAAAAGAAAGAGTTAAAGAAATGAATGCATACCTTCTGGAGATAACTCACATATGCATTCAGCAATTTCAAACAGACCCTTTGAGATGTGTCGTTAGAGAAAGTCTAAATGAAACATGCTAAGATATGCTAAAGTGATACCAAATGAGCAGCCTGCACAATTTCTACCAATATTTTGAGAGAAAAATCTGACTGTGACCGCAGCGACAATTTTTCCGACCTCCTTGTCATCTCTCCTTCCGGCCAGTGCTCATGTGTCGTTCAATATTAACATCCCTGTGTTATTACTCCTCCGTCTCATCCCTCGCTCATTCCGCTCTCTGCATGAGTCATGCTTCCTCTTCATAAACAGGCAGGCACGAAAAACACACATTTTTAGACCAACACATGCAAAGTGCAAGGTAATGCCCACACGTGGAGACGCGCACATGTGATGCTGGAGGTAGGGGTCATGCTGTGCATGCGTACGTGCGTGCCATTTGTGTTGACCGTGAGGGATTGGAGAGGCAGCAGAGCCCACTCAGGCATTAGGCAACAGGCAGATTAACACAAATGTGTCTTTCTTCTGAGGATAGAGATGAAGATGAGGAACAAAATGAAGACGTGTGGGGGAGAAAAAAAGGAATAAAGTTAAGTGGTTTGAAGAAAACAAGGGAGAATCTGTTTTCAGCCAAAAATGAATGCAAGTTTGTGGAGAATGTATTGCAGGTGTACTTTGAATCAAGATGACTAGAGGAATTAAACAACAAAAGAAACACAAAAAGCTACAATAATGTTTAAGAAACAGGACAAGATTTTAGATGAGTGAGAGAAGCAGAAGAAAAGTGGGAGTGACCACAAGGTAATTCAGTTCATACCTCAACAGTTCAACCCAGACTCACTCCTTATATGGAAAGACATGGAAACCACACACACACACACACAAATATGAAAAGAGAAAGTGGATGAAGGAGGAGGGAAATATTTTGCTAAATCACAGCCAGTGTGAAATCAGGCGCTCTCCTTCCTTTCAGTTTCACTGCGCTGTCGTCTGTTCCACACAATGGTAAACAATGTGTCTTCTAAAGAGAGTGCTGTTCTCTCTCTGCATTGAAGTTAAAGTTTTATAAGCCTCCCGAGTGTCAAACTGCCCTGGTTTTTTCCATCTTCCTTTTTAGTGGAATTTTTTCGGTGTGCGTCACACTTGCCATTGCAAAAACTGGTCCTACACTTTCGCTTCTGCCCATTTGCTGCTTTCCTCCCTGCCATCCTGCTCAGTATTTACCTATGTACTCCTCTTTCCCGCCCCTGTCTCTGCATTCTGGCTGAGTAAACATACAGGTTGAAGACCATCTGTTACCGATGACAATTCAAGCGTGAAAAACCTTCCCAAACAAAACCGCACACACAGGAAAACAAGAAAAACAGCAGCAATCCATAACTAATTTAATCGATTTGGCTATTTAAAAAAATAGAAAGTATGAATGTCCTACATGTAAACATTTTCACAATGCAAACAAGCCTAAGAATGAGCATGAAGAGGAGTTATGAGTGGGTTGAGTTCTGATCTTTTTTTACTCCATAAGAGAAAGAAAACCTTTAAAACTTGGAACCGGAACCATTTTATTTGTGGTTACCTTTAGCCGCCCCCTGTCAACTTCACAGAATAAGCTTCTACAGAAAACATCCAGAAAACACTTTTTTTACCTTTGGCAAACATGAAATGACCGCTTTACATTTCTATTCCAAATTTGACCTCAACTCTAGCATAAAACAGTGTTGCCTTGTACTTTCCGACATTCATACACACATTTTTTGGTATTAATTTCCATCTTTTAACAATGCGCATAATGAAAGCAGTAAGAATTGCTCTTTTAAAAGTGTTCCTTGTGGTCTTTTAATTTAAGCATACAGGATTATTTTAGCCAAAATCTAAAAATCTGTGTCGTTTTCTAGGACATAGTTTCTGCAGAGCGGCAGTAGTTCATTAAACATTCACCTCTGAGTGTGGGTGGGACAACTGGAAGGGAGCAACTCCGTTCGCCTTCTCCTCCCCGTTGCTGAAAGCTTAAAGCAGGGAGCCTGTGGCTAACCTGGTGTATTTTCTACGTCACGAATAAGCTCTTTTTCCAACTGTAAGCTTTTGTCTGCTCCTGATTCCCAGCGATTTGAATAAAGAAATACTCAAAAAGGCAATTATGCGAGAAATATAGGGAGTGAGAAGAGGTAAAAACTTGGCTCAAACGAATGTGCTTTAATTCAAGCTAATTTTAAATGCAATTTGAGAAGTTGAGACGGAAAATGTTTGAAAGCTCAAATTATTAAGAATGACATGAATCAGGCCGTTAATCCTAAACCTATGGAAACACTAGACATGTGCATTTAAAGCAAAGAGGCAAAGATGAGCTTCTTCGTTTCCTTTTTCCTCTTTTTACCAACGCATGTCCACCGCCTACAGTTGGAAGAGACTTGGTGCAAAATGTCAGAGGTGCAAATCTCGTGAATCTTGCTCCAGGCTTCTTCTTGTACAGCTTCATTCTGGGATGTGAAAGACTTGGTGTCATAATTCCGACCAGCCACAAACCACAATTATTAATTTCTCCTCCATGATCAATTTTCCAACAGTTGGTAATTATATGAATTAAAGGGTGTGCCATCCATATGTCACTAACAAATGTCACAGAGTCCCTGATTGTTCAAAGCAGGAGGAGCGTTCAATGGACACACGTTTTGTGCATAGAGACAAAAATGATTGTAGAAACCTCCGTAGCGAAGAACCCAAGAGTTTTGAACGTGCGTTTACATAGACTTTTCATAGGAAGTGGCCATTTAAACGAGCACTGCCCAGGTTGGTCTGAATGTAGCTTAACAAATGCATGTTTCAAAGGCACAACAGCAACATGATGAAAAGGCAAGAAATTATATATTTTAATTTAAATAGGAAAACTTTTGAATGTGTGCTCACTTTAAAAATGTTTTTATTCAATTTAACACGTGTGTTATGTCTCACTAAAATCTGATAATGAACGGTGTGATGTTTTGAAATCAAGTAACAGTTTAAGACTTTAAGAGCTTAAGTGGAAACTCCTCATGTAAGTCAGTGAATCATAAACTCTGCTAGTTAGTATTTGTATGTGTTTTTTGTTTCTGCATGCTCAACTTCTTTCTGGTTGGCTGTAAACATCCTCCCAACACTTTTTCTTTGGACTCAATCTTGTTTTCAAGTGAGTTTCAGAAAATGGTTCCCTTTCTTAGGAAAAAGCTGTAACATTGATCTTATGGTCAATAGAGTATAGTTAACATTAAATGGGAACCGTGTTTTTATCCAATCCACTTTGGACCATCTGGCTTGTTTTTGAGGTAAAAGGTTCACACCAAAGAAAATCCTCAAATTGGAATATTTTTATTTTAAGAAAATGAAAATCTTTTTTTCACGTTTTTTCTATATATCTTTTTTCCCTTCAACACCAGCTCCCCATTAAACTACATTTTTTATCTCCCCCATCAAATCCATCAATCTCATTTTTTTTTGCACCACATCCACTTTTCCAGAGTGTTTTTCTGCATCATCACCTCCTCCCTTCTCCTGGTGCTCGTCTCTTTTGCAGCTGGATCTTTCCTCCACTCCCCTGATTTGCTCTCGCCCTCCACATTTTACACATCTTTACATCTCAATCTATCCTCCTGATCCATTATTCACTTTAAGACATCCTCCTTCCTATTCCCCGTTTTGTTCCCTGAGAACACATATTGCCAGGGAAAGCATTTTTGCAGCCAGCTGGCAAAGAAACTCCTGCTGAAAACATTTTTTAAGTACACTTAATACAAATGTAACACAGGCAGACGCTTGCAACTTACATCTAAATAAGATTGAAAATTCAGTAAATCCACTCAGGAACAATTTGGGTGTTATGAAGTAAAATCAAGTGCTAAGTAAAATTGATAAATGTATAGAGTGAACTAAAAATATGCAATTTGTTTCAATTTACTTTACTTTCTATCTTTTAGCAGTTTCTTTACTTTGTTTGTCACATGGGTTACTTTAGAGTTAGAAAATGCACTTTAAAATGTAATGTTTGAATTTTTTACTTTTTAAATTGTATTCCTCATAACCTGTCATTTTTTTAATGACCACCTAAAAAATAATTGTAGGAAATTTGATTAATAACTTTGCTTTCATGTAATCTGAGTTCATTCTTTTATTTTTTCCCTTTATTAGGTCATACAGAACTAAAATACTTGTCCTACTACTATAGTTTAGGTAATACTCATGATAAATAGTTTGAGGGGTGCAAGATTTTATTTAAAATGATTGCCTTTTTAGTTTTGCAATCCTTAAAGTAGCTTGCATTAATGATTTCTTAATCTTTGTCAATAAAGATTCTAATACTAACTCAAAAATGTGGAGGGAAGTAGTGGAGAGGAAAGCTTTTTGATGAGGGGGCACTTGCCTCCCAGTACCTCCGTCCCTGTTCCGGTATAAGATTATAGCATGTTATCTAACTAATTCTAACCTTTAGATGTTAAAAAACTCTATAATGTTATTTAACTGTGAAAAAAAAAGCTTTTGCATTAAAGTATTCCACCTTTGAAGATGTGTGCAAGAGCTAATTCCAACTTTACAAACTTTGATTTAAGCAAAATCTTAGGTACAAATAGTAAATCAAATAAATTGATTTCAACCACAAAGTCCCATAAACATTCTAAAAGTTACAGGAACAAATTTTTGAAATCTCACATGGAGGTGGGACAAGCAAAACCAAACAAACTAACTCAGGATTTGAGTATCAAGACTGAGAGTGACTTTATGTGGTCATAAACCACAGGAGAATATATGTAATACAGCCAAAGTTTGTCACTATTAACTGTAATGATATTTTACTGGTTATGTGGTGACCTAATAATGTATCGTTGCTGCTTTTACAGGTGAACACTCTGAATGCTTCGTGTCAAGTTATTTTTTATTCAGTCTATAAGTGGGTGCATGGACACAAAGGTGTGCAGAGTTTGGGGTTGTCTGTCAGTTAAAGTTTTCTGTTGTTCTATTTAATCTTTTTTTTTTTTTTACAAAATGCACAATTCATTACAAGCTTTTATTAACTTTAAACAGGTAAATAAAACATTTAATTTTGTCTTTCTAGTATCACATTATAGTATCTTCACAAGATGAATAAATTAGAAAATAAAACTATTTAAATTCCCACATCTTTATGGGTCTAGTTGACTTTATTCAAGGCTTCTGGTTTTATTTATTTGGGTTTTTTTTTGTTTTACAGCTTGCAGATTTCATGATATCCGGTTCAGGAAAACCATAGAATCGAACTCTGGCGGCTTCAAATTAACCTGAGGGCTTGATTTATGGCTACATTTATGAAGCGGAAAATACTCAGAGATACTGTAGGTTGGGATTTTTTCTTAAAATTCCTCAGTGTGGGGCCCGAAAGGGGAAAACATGACACAATAAGAGCTTTCCTGTCTTTTCATCAGCTCTTATCTAATCTTTCATCTGAAGGTAAAGAGCTCCTGAGTTTAAATTGAATCTCAAATGTGTAATCACATATAACCAGGGAGCAGAACATTTTTTCACAAAACAAAACACTGATTTTAAAATGTTATATTTAGTTTACGTTTATAATGCATATCTATCTGTATTTTGCGTAATGTCTCTTACCTGTGTTTTATATTCGTATGTGTAGTTTCTAGCTTTTAAAATCTGTTTTATTTCTTGAACAACACTGACCTGTCAAGAGACTGCAGAAGAAAATGTATGTATTGCTAAAATCTGGCATATTTGCCTTTTGAAAAATGTGTTTTTGGTGATTTAAACATGTTCTTGTAGCTTTTTCTGAAGATGGAGGACATACATAAAGAAAATTAAGCTTAAAATTGCATTTCTAAGTATTTCTTTATTAAAATTGTTGCAAATCAGGAGCAGACGAAATAATTCCGTTTGAAAAAGATTGTAGTTGCCTTACAAATAATGACCCAGCTACTTACAGACAAACAGATCCATGTTCACCTTTAGTTTCATGGCAAGAACAGGCATCTGGCTCAAAGCTGTGCAGCTAGACAGCTCTAATATTGCTGGCCATTTTCGTTGCACCAGTAATGTTAGGTTGAGGTTGTGAGCGGCTGTAAGATAGCGGGAGAGCATGTAAACAGAGTACTCAGTTATGGGTGATGGGAAGGGAGGGCAGGGTTACCCTTCGCCAACCCCCTCGTCAACAGCTCAGAAGCAAATTTTAATAAATTACCACCGAAACTTAAGAAAACTAGAGTATGTTCTAGAAAACAACACAAGCTTTTTTCCCTAAAAACAGCATAATCATAAATAAAAGACCACTGGGAACACCTAAAATAGATCAAAAGATGATCAGAGCAGGACTTTAAAAAAACTTTCAAAAAAGAAAGTGTTCGAATTACCCTCTCACTAAAACATGCGCATAGTGACTTTAAGAAACTTTGACAATAAACATTATTGCCAACAAGATAAAACACTATTATGTGTCAATTTAAGTCATCTAGTCCCTTATTGGAGCAGACACAAACACACAAAACGTGTCCTTCGTGCCAGCACTCTAGCTATTAGCCTGAAAAATAGAAGAGACTGGAAATACAAAAGCTGAAAAAAAGCAACAGCGGATGGCAACTGCACCATTTTCAAAACACATTTGATAACTTTCTACAGATATTTCCTGCTAAGTACCTTCCAAAAACACAAAAATTGTTTTGTGTGAACAAAAGCACCTATTTCATATGTTTATGAAGCTCAAGTATGACTGTATCCATCTGGTCTACAACTTACACAACTTTGTGCACACAAAAGCCCGATTGTCCTCACGTGTGTGTTAGGCTGCCAACAAGGACAAAGACTGCCTCCTGGTACCACCTTCCTCTCTGCATACAAACACACCCTACATGCAGGAAGAGCCGAGGAAAATAAATACACTCAAAAATACATGTGAGCATTTCGCCCTGAACATGATAAGAGCAAATAAGCTGAGCCACTACTCCCTTTTCAGCAGTAATGCACGACCACTTCGCCTATCTATGTGTCATTCGCACTCCACTGCTGAGGTCACATGGCTGCCTGGGAGTACAGTGAATAATAGATTGCATCTAGCAGTGACACAAGTGGACAAAGTGGTTGTTGTACAGCTGTGCTAAGACAAACCATGCAGAACAAAGAGCAAGAGGTTCATTCTCAGAAAACTTTATTCGAAAAGACAAACAAAACAACATTGTGTGGTATTGTTGATGGTTGGGCATCACTGAAATAAATCTTAAATTTAAATGGCAGATTACGCTGGGATGTGAAATAATTAGAAGGTTTTTAACGTTAAAAAAAAATCAACAAAAATTACTTGGAAAGATATTTTCATTATTGAAAACATATCTACAAAAGGAGGCAGAAGGTGGAGAATGTCTAGAAAGAGAGGCTTCAGCATTCCAGAAATTCTTTCATATTTTCTTTTTTTTTGCCAGCTTCTCATTCTCTCTGCACAAAAACGTTGTTCTTAGCTAATGTGATCAAAGAGGTGGAAAAAAGCAGGAGAACACATCTGCATGACTGCTCAGGGCTAATGACAAAATGGCAATGACAGGGTAATGCATTTATTCTCAACTGACTGAATCTGTGACTTTTTCTTTCCTCCTGTCAATTCTAAACTTTAAATGAGACGGACTACACATAATAGGGGAGCCATCTTTACTTAGACCACAATATTTTGGTAGGTCTGTGCAAGTCTTGTTTGTTCAAATGTGTTCTGGGACAAACCGGCTCCACAGGCCCAGATGGAGAGCTGCGTCAGAGGAGTCCTACAGTGTGAGTGAAAGAGACCAAGGGGGAAAAAAAAAAGAGATGGAAAGTGTAACACCAGTGAGTAGTGGGTGTGATAAGACAAAACTACTGGATGTGAAAGAGCAGGGGGAAAGCAAAACACAAGAAAGGAAACTGCTGCACAACAAGAGAGCCTGATTGAATCCTCTGCAGCAATGTAACACAAAACAGACTCCAAGCTTCTCTCACTGAACACACACCTTTCTCGGGTTTGTCAAGTGAGAACTCGCAGTGCCTCGTGACTTCCCCACATTCACAAAACAACTCACTGAATGTGCTTCCTCTCAGCATCCTTTAACTCAATCATATTGGTTTAATGAAGATATGGTTCAATCTCAGATTAAAAATATCTACATATATTTTATTAAATAAAAAGATGAGTTGTAAAGTGAAAATACGGAAAAAATCTCCCTTTTAAGAACACAAAATAATTTCTTCTTTTTTTTTCAAGCATGTCTTTGGGTTTTGACCATTGACTGTATAAAACTAAACTGGACCGAGCGAGTATGACATCACCAAAAGAAAATGGCTTACTTCCATCTTCAAGAAAAGAAGTCAATTCAGTCGCCATTTTTACGCAATACGGATGCTGTCGTTTGGAGCCAAATGACGTCTGTACTCAGTACTTGGTTGATCCGATACATCATTTCTATGGAAACAACTGTCGCCATTCATGAGTAAGCTTGTTGGAAGTCCACACCCCTTCCACCAAAGGGTCAGTGGGCATCATATGCTTTTACTGAGGCATCTGATTGGTCAGTTAATATCTCAAATAACTTGTAATAAAGAAAAAAAAAGATAATGAAAAAACATTAAGGATAAGCAAGAACATGTAAAATAAAAGGGCAGCAGAGCAAGAATGGATATTCTGACAAACATAATGACTGAGTAACAGCTGTTTATTTTTCAATAGCAGTCTATGGGATTAGGGCTTCTTGGAACAAACAGGTACTTCCTGTTTGGAAGGGCAGAGTGGTAACTATCATAAATAGATAGCTATTTATTGTCATATTCACAGGTACCATGAAATTTGCTTTTTGGTGCGTGCAAAGTTTTGCAAAAATTTGCCATTATAAAAATTACAACAAAAAAATATGTTACATAAAATTGCATAAAAAGTGTATTGTTACTTAATTACACATCTGCAATTAAGCTAAATCAATCAGAAGAAATGTGTCTGATGCAGATTTTCCCTGCAAAACATTTATAGAAGAAAAAAGTTCTGAACTAAATAATAGGTGACTTGTATAAAGTGAAATCTGGGTTTGTAAATAGACTGCACTCTCCTTTAACCCTTTCAAAGGGTGGCTTTATGCTTCAGGTTTCTTTTAACAATGCAAGATCATTTATCCTCTCCAAATGTACTTAAAAGGAGACTTATCAAAACTGCAATGACTGTTTTGAGAAAAAAACATGAGAAATCTCAGTCCAGATAGAAGGGGAAGAGATACAGAAGCTGGCGGAAAACAGATAAAGATAGGGAGTCAAGCATGAAGATAGAAGTAAATAAAAAGAGGGGGTGGTGAGGAAAAAGAAGAAAGGAGTTTTCTCCAAGAGGGGCGTAACCCTGCAACGTGCGTGCATGCATGCCTGTACAACTCCCTCATCCCAGGTTTACCGGAAGCTAACTTAATTCAATTTCTAACAGTAAGATGATGGCAAAGACAGAGGCTTGTGGGAGGGAGGAGGCAAAGCTGACTTAGCAATGTGAAGACAGAAATAGAATTGAAGGAGAATGACTAAGCGGTGAAAAAAATATTAAGCAGGAAGAAACAAAAGACCTGAAGGTAAATCAAAAAGGGAAAAAAGCGGGAACAGCACATTTCTCAATATTTTTTATTGGATCCAAATCATTTCTTACGTGCTTCAGCATGTGTATTTATTTATTCATCCAGGAGCACAAACCCAAGGGGAACGAGAGCAAATGTCAGAGCCACTGAGGGTCTGGGAGCAGGCCGGCTGCATGAAAGATTTATCAACGTATCAGCAGCTACTTACTGTACCTCATCTAATCCATAACAAAAGACATAATTTAGAAGAATGAGAAACACATTTAAACTCAAAGATTCCACAGAAAGCACACAATCTCGCGTACAGTAAATCAAATAAGTGAGAAATCAACATTTTATATCTAAAAATGTCTATATTTAAAAAGCAAATAAAAAAAACATATGCCAAAGGCAAAAATGCCAATTTTTTGTTCTTTTTCTGCAGGGAGTTCATGATGACCATGTAAAAATTAAAGAACTGCGCAGGGCTGCAACTGTGCATGTGTGCAAGTCAACTATTGTATAATGTTTCACCCTGCTGCCAGACTCACTGAGTCTCCGTCTCATCCAGATGGCTGGAACACCAACAGACAGCTGGAGGTCCCTAACCAGGCAGCCAAGCTTCATCTGTGTCTTCTCCACAGTGAAACAAATCCAGCACAACAGCCCATTACGTTATCAGTACAAGCTCCATTTTCCTTTAAAAGTTATGTAACTGAAGCAAAGTACAAGCATCATATGAGCTATAGAAGTAGGTAAAAACGTTCTAACTTTCTGTATTTTTCTTTTCGTACTGATTCATCTTTTTTTTTACAGCGTAAACAATAATGCTGACAATAACCAGCTCCAATGATAGTGATTGTTGCCAATTCCTAATTAGAAAACTTGTTAGAATAGAACAGAACTTTATTGATCCTACAAAAGGGGAAATAACCTTGTTGCTATTGTTCTTTTAAAACAGCAGATGGATAATAAATAACACTAAAAATACACTCAAAAATGTAATAACATCCTTACAATTTTTTATCTATAGACTGATTAAAAATTTAAGACAATATGCTTCATTTCATGCAACAATCTGCCATCAGTAAAATTTTTTGCGCTTTTTAAGAAAAGCTCACATTAATTTTAACCTCCGTGCACACTGGAGTCGGCACTTGGGACTGCAGTTGACCGTGGATCGACCGCTCACAATAAAAAGTCTATGTTAAAGCCTGTAAACTCGCGTTTCAGATTTCTGCGTTTCAGACTTCTGCGTTCAAAACTCTTGCATTTACAAGTCACAATGCAAATTTTTAAGTCTGTTTTACAGGCTCTACGTACAAACCGGGCATTTACTGAACTCAGAGTTGAACTTTCAACTGCTTAAACGTCAAAAAGCTGAGCTTTGGTCAATCAGGGACCCGGATTTGGTGGTGACGTACGAGCAGTGTCCCTTTCAAAACACAGAAGTGCCAACAGTTTGAAAAGAGATCATGAAGGAAAAAAATGTGTTTTTTTTTACAGTTTTATATGACACCAAGCCTTTTATGTATCGTAATGGAGCTGGGAAAGAAAAAGCTTGGAGCAAAATTTGCACCGAATCAACTATTTGGGCAAAGCCTCTTCCAACTGCAGGTGGCAGACATGTGCTAATAGTTCAAAACAGAATAAGCTCTTCCTTGCTTGTCTGACGTCACATCGTATGAAACCGTGCATAGCGCGTTCTTGAACGTGCAACACATGCCTGGTGTGCATATAGCTTTACTGATCACAAGCAACAAATTAAAGATAATTAAGTTATTTATCCCTAAAGGGATAACAACCTTCTCACCTGTGTTTCCTCCTGCACCACTCTGTACTGTTCCTTCCAGACTCCTATTTTGGTAGCTTCATCCTTCCTCAGCGCCCTTTCTTTCTTCAGCTCTGGACTCCAGAATGTCTTAATTGAGTTCATGGATGAGCTCAACTTGGACTCCTTGCCTTCGAGCTGTAAGGAAACCAAAAAAAGTAAAAAATGTAATTTTTGTTTTAATAAGTTCGCTAAACAGAAAACAGAAAAAGAAAACAACCTATCATTTTATTTGATTACCTCTCTGCGCAGTAGTTCATTCTCGCGTAATACTTCTCTCAGTTGAGTCTGCAGGTCTGACATTGCACCATCTCTCACCTGGACACGCACAGAAAAACATTTTTTTTTAAACACACCAGCAAAAGAGATGTATTATGTTCTTGTTTGAAAACATTGTCATCCTGCAGGTTCTTGAAGTCATATGATCCAGTCTCTCTGAACATCAGCTGGTCTCACAAACGGCACTTTAGCTGTTTGTGCTTTGCAAACCCTCTGCAGTCCCAAGTATTCCTTTTTTTTTGACTGACTGTTGAAATAAATGATTCTTTGATTTACAGAGTCCGGGCATTCTGCATTCCCACTGTTATTGAACCGAAAGAACTGCTGCTCATAATTTATTCACTTTTTGCCACACCGTACATAAAACATTCAAGTCTTCATAAATAAAGTTCCTTGTATATGAAAATGTTTTATTCAAGCACTGTTTTTAGGCTAACCCTAAAAGAAAGTATGCTTAAGGAACAGATTGTTGATTATTTTTTTAAATAAAAATAATAGCTTGTTTTAAAGGGTGAACTTTATCTGATGCTTAATAGGACATACATTTTATTTTCACCTCAGTTATTGTTATAGAAAGTTATAGCTATAGTTATAAAAGAAAATCTTCAAAGGGTGATACGACAGGAAAGTTGGATTCTAACTCCACTCTCAACCCCAGGCCCATGCAAAAAAAAAAGGGGCGGGACTAGGGCTGAGAGGGGAAGATGCAGACTAGATTGACAGTGACGGTGAGGTTAGCTTGAGGTAACCAGAGGATGTGAAAGCATGATGATGTGAAATTTCTGAAATGACGTGGAACTTACACGAGTTGACCAATCAAAAAAAAAATCTACTTTACTTCATACTTCCAATTGTTTTAGACTACAATTTCAGGAATTAAACAATTTTATTTTAAATTGTAAAAAACTTGGTAAGGACCAACAGCCAGCACTTCTATAGTTCCATTTCTACAGGTAAACGGCCAAAAAAAAGCTGAATTACTGTTTAGTTACCCTTCAAATAAATGTACATTTACACAAATACAACATACTGTAAAAAATAGAATTAAATCCAATTCAGGAAAGTTTCATTTCTACAGGAGCTTTGCTCTCAGGTTTATGACTCATGGTGCAGACAGAGTGTGAGAGCACAACTCAAAAATACTGTGTGAATGCTCATTCTGATCTGGTATTATTTATTCAGCTCAAGGAGAATGTAATATCCTCCAAAGACCACTAAGTTCAGCTCAATATTCTCACTTTTTCTTTTTCATGCAGAAAAAGGCAAAATACAGCTCCAGAGTAGGTTTCTTACAGTATGTTATTTTCTGCGTTGTAATTTACTACTTTATTTTCTGCAGAATTTAAACTCTAAAAGGAATAACAAATTAAAGTATATGTCTGTTTTTCTAAAAAGCTCATAAAATGTGTCATTGCAATTAAGTGAAGTTGATTTAAATTTGCAATAAAAAAGCAGAAAAGGCTTGTTTAGAAAGTGAAATGATTTAGTGGTAAGTATAATGGTCCAATCAAACGTCTAAATTGTCTTATTAACAGTATTTATAGAAAAGAAGGGACCACAGTAGTGACCCACCTGTCTCATGGAGTGGGGCACAGTCGCTGCCTGTGGGGGCTGGCTTTGCAGATCTCCAAATGCTATAGCATCACTAGCCATGACGGCTCCAGAAGTTCCCATTCCTCCACCCGTGTTTATATTAGGGCTGCTCCCCATGACCGCTGCCCTGACCCCATACGGCACTCTGGCTCCGGCTCTGCCCAGGGTCATAGTGTTTTTCGGCATCGAGGGATTCAGTCCACTGCTCAGACTTCCAACGCCAGCTGGGTCTTCTGCTGTGTCAGAGAAATACATGGGGCCGCCAGTTGCGTAAGCAGCATTCAGAGACTGGATGTTCTCCATGGAAAGAGTTTTCCCGCTTCCAGTGAGTCCACCGGCGGAACTGCTGCTGCTGTTGCGTCTGTGGGCTAGCCGAGGAGAGCGAGGGAGGCGTGGTGAGCGGCCAGGACTCCCAGAAGCAGAACTGTTCCCATTGGATCCAACCACATCCAGCTTTGAGACGGAACGGGAACTCCCATACATGGTGTCAGAGTCAGTGTTAACTAAATAAATCAATTGTCAGCAAATTAAAACTGCATTTTTTAAATCACACCAATGGCATAAAAATCAAACTACCAAGAATATTTTGTTGTTGTTTCTCCCTGGCTGAAATATATTGTTGTGTAAAGAAAGCTGAGAATGAGCTGTGATCCATGGACTTTGCTTTCATCTAAGCATCTCATCAAGCAGCAAGATGATCCACAAAGTCTGAGATGATGTGATCACCTAAAGACAAAAAGATAAAAAGAGCTCTGATCATTCAAACTGGAGATAAGAACACTTGCTGGTTAACAGACAAAACACAAAACAAATGTTTCACAGGCTGTATTTAAAAAAAAGAAAAAAAAAACAAGTAAAAAAATCAACTGAACACACCGGTTTTGTAGTATTTTTGTCCAACCTTAACAGCAATACATCATTTTATTTCAATCATTAGAAGAAGCAATAACAATTAAATTTAATTGAGTAACACATTTTAGCTCATATAAAAACATTGCATTTATGATATTCATTAATTTAAAAATAACGTAATTTTAATATAGAATTAGTTCAGATTTTATGTAAAAACAAGGATAACCATGAATTTAAAAATTGTTTGTTTATTAGCCAAATTATATTTTCTTACTACTAGAAAAATAGGATGTACCATTTTCATTGAAGTAAAAGTCATAGTGTTTTGGATATTTTAACCAGGGATGAGACTTATACCTCAGTGTGAGTTGTATTTTGTTTTTTAGAAATAAATAGCAACAGCCACTTGCTACTGCAACGCAAAAGAAAAAGAAACGCCGATCAGTCTGACCCCGGGCTTGGCAGAATTGTTTCAAAGCGACACAAACGATGAAGAATTCAACGGGTTTAGTGATTTGAAGTGATGTAAAGAGTATTGTTGACTTATTAGCATGTTTAAGCTATGGTATCTGGATAAGTATGGACAGCAGATGAAGCTTCATTAAGATTTGAAGCCTTTCATCCAATTGGTTCACTTGCAATGCTTCATGAAGCTTCATTTGCTCTAGTAGGACATTTAGTGGACGCAAAAAATATCAGTTTAATTTAAAGTGCTGCATTTTGAAAAATAAAACTATGACTATCCCATCCAGTTTCTAAACCAGTTTTGTCCCTTTCAGAGTCACGGGGCTTCTGGACCCTAACCCGACCACTCGTGGGCGAAGGCAGGCTACACCCTGGACATTGTTTTATTTATGTATTGATACAAATAATTTAAAAAAAACAATTTTTTCTTAACCTCAAAGGAATAGTAGGAAATGATGAAAATGACCATTTAAAATGAGGTGAAAGTAGGGATAAAGTTAGATTTTTTTAGGGTTAAGGTGTGTGGGGCATCAATAAACTAATGTGTTTGTTTCATAATATTTTTCTTGGTGTACAGAACTTTTTTTTTGTCACCAAGTATGAGAAGTGCTGTATAAATGAAGACAGGTGATTGATTAGAACGGTTCTGGTCTCTAAAAGATGGAACTGGTGCTTCAAAAAGGATTTTTAAAACAAGAATAAACTTTTATTTTTTTCCAGAAGCATATAAATGTGACAAAACAGAGTCACGGTGTAAAGGAAAGCACATAAATGTGCCTGAGATGTTTTATTTAATTCTTTTAGTCACTGCAGTTCTGCATCACTAGTTTGTCTTCACAAAGCTAACGTAAAGGTGTCTCACCGCTCACTTTCATTTCCTTCACCCTTTTGGACTGAAGCTCTGCGCACCCCCACAACCACACCCATTCTTGTATGAGCCCGCCCCTCCCAATCACTGGAAAGGTAAAAACTCCTCCTCCCCTACTTGATACACACCTTGAAGCCTCAATACAGAACATCACACCACTATGAATAAGTGTTTATATGTTTGGCTAAAATACTACATTTGTCCTATGATTCGGAAAGCTAAATGAGCATCAATGTGTTACAATTGTGAAGCGTCCATATTTTCAGTCGATAATTGTTACCTATGCAGTTATTATGATTTGACGGCTAAATGTCTGTTCTTGTTCCAGTATTTTGTGTGACTTATAAATGATTTTCTCTTCGTTATGTTTTTTTTTGCTGCTGTGGCTTATACTTCAGGACGACTTATAGTTCAAAATATACGCTAATTGTTGGTGAGTTTATCTGCCTTTCCATCTTTTTTTTTTTTCTTTTGAACATAAATTATGAGCATAGGCTCTTGAAATCAAGGATAATGAGGTCATTCTCAGCTTTCTGATGTGGATGCTAACCTCCCAGAGCTCCCAAAACTATTCCCATCTCGGATTCAAATTTTTTAAGTCAAACTGTTTAGCATTTGCCAAGTGCCCTCTGAACACATGAGGCAGATAGACTAAAAAGCGCCACGGCTCCGTCATTTTGCGTATCCATGGAGACACTGGTGTCATTCTCGGGTCAGTGGAGCTGTTGGACATGCACATGGGTCATCTGATCCACAGTCTCTCTTTCCTGGAAGCAAACTGGAAGAAAAGGCAATCTCAAAGTAAAAAAAAAAAAAGAAAAGAAAAGAAAAGGAAGGAAAGCTAGCTGAGGTGGCATCACCTTTGGGTATGACATTTGTTGAAGAACGATCAGATGTATCTTGCCTTTGGTTTTAAAAAGGTTAGCAAAACATGCAGATAATCAAAGGCATTAATTCTATGTTAGCAAAAGGTTAACAGAGCAACTAACCACTAAATAGGGATGTAAATGGTAACCCTTTGTCTGTAATAAATTGAATTTCTCTGCATAAATTATCTCTTGTTAGTTTCTAAATACTGTGGAATCAAATTACACCCCCCAAAAAAACATCAATCAAGGAGTTATCTTGAACTTTGCCAGCCTTTTTAACAGATATTCCTATTTTTTTTGTTAGATGTTGATCTCCGTCCAGGGAAACACACACACAGACACACACAGACACATGGTGAGACGTAAACAGGGACCATCTGGACCTTCTCCCTTCAGGCCAAAAACACACACCTGGAAAGTAACAGGACAGGACCCAGCCTCTGACACGCATGCATTCAAGGCCATGACAGACTTTAGGAAGACCTATAGAATCAGGGCCAACAAAAATATACACTTAGATCAATGATATGCAATAAAAAAAACATGCAAGTTAGCTCAGGGGACTTGATCACCAATGAAAACCAAACATTACAGAGGAAATCAAGAGACTACAAAGACACTGATGAGATTAGATTGAGTGTTCATCCTCTTCTCAGGACCAGCTGACCGACACATAATTTATAGGTCCCAATTCTCACTATGACAGCTTGTTCAGCCTTTTTCAGGCACTTACTGAACATACATTTAGTGCAATTGGAAGGTCACCAATCTCTGCAAGAGCTAAACAAACAAGAAGGTTTTTTTTCCTTTGAACTGAAGATTACATGAAAATTACAACACTGACCAGTAGATTTCACAGAGCTTTAAGTCTAAGGGTCACAAGAACGAAGTGTCAGCACGCCCTATAAATGAAGGCTTTTTAGATGCTTAAAAAGCTGCTCTTTTACCTGATTGTCACAAGAAGCAAACATTTCTAAAATAAATACTAAAAACTTTAAAAAAAAACAATGAAACAAAGCATCTATGGTGCAGTTAGTGTCATGAGATACAGCATATGACTGACCAAAAACCATCTGTCTTTACACTCACCGACACTCCTGCCCTTTCACACAAATATGTGAAACCACTGTGGTTTAGCCTTAAGAATCATCTGCGGTTGCATTAGGACCTCTGAAATGAATGAACAACACCTCTGAAGCTACTTTTGGATTGCAGCGGTTCGACATCTCTCTGAGCATTTATGACAAGCTGTTATTTAAACCTAAAATCCAGAAATTTCATGTGAATCCACAGTTTTTCACCTCAAAGCAGGGACCAAATACACATTTTCCAATTTGTGTAGTATTTGCCTTTTTAAGTGAGGTTCCACAGAAAAAGGTTTTATGTAAGAATGTTCTGAATCTATCAAAAAAAACATACTAAAACAATTTAGCAAAGAAACGCTCATAAACATTGTTTCTCAAAAACGAAACTTAAAATTTGTATTAATATCTGCAGCAGCATACTCACTGAGCTTAGCTTTCATTAGCATGCAAAACAAATATTAGTGAGCAAATATGTTAAAACTAAGCTTAAAAAATGTTGACTTCTTCAGCGCAAATGATACAAAAAAAGATGGTACACTACCTTTTTTAATTACTCATTCTGTAAAAATATTTATGTTTTTAAATCATAACCTAAATCGTGTTCCACATTTTTTGATTTTATAATAAAATATTAATTTTAAGCAACAATATCTTCTGGAACTCTAGAACGACATAAACCTCTTCAATTGCAAACCTCTCAGCAAGAAAGACTGGCACAAAAGCCAAACCCTGCATTTCTGCCTCTTCAGACGCAGAGGCCTCCACTGTTTCAGTTACTGTTCATTTAAAGCTGTTTTAAGCCTACAAAACCCCTTTAAAATTAAATAAAGTTTTAATAGTGGAACAACACGTCCTTTTAGGCTAGATAAGACAGTTGAAACTCAAAATTTAAATACCTGTCAGCATATTCTACGGTGACAGACATTGCAGATGGATAGGGATGAGTTCTGCATCGTTTATCTCAGAAAACTGAAAGTAATGTATTTTTTTAAATAAAAATAATGTGATCTGAAATTAAATCAGACTTCTGATTGCACCAATCAAAGGTGATATTTAAGGTGGAAGCAGAAAATATGCTCAGAAAGGATGGGAATTCTTGTGATGATAAGCTAAAATACCAGCAAGCATATGACATGTTCTCTTTTGCAGTGCATGCCTCCTCTGATCACTCCGTTCATCGTTCTGACTCTCACTTGTATCCTCGATGCTTTCCCTTCGTCTCACTGCCTCTACACTTCACCATCAGCATTCCTGAAGGTTTGCAGCGTGTTCTATTTATGTGACAACGCCATCCGTCTGTCACCCAGCACAATGTGAAACACTCAGACTATACTTAGGCAGCTGGGATTTTTGCAAATAAAGTTAAAGAAAAATGTATTAATGCAAAATATTTCTGCTCTCCAAATATCTTAGTTTATGTGAGGACTTTGTGCTTTTTGGAGTCTTCCTGAAAACCATTTCCAAAGATTTACTTTTGCAGGGAGAACCTTAATAGTTTTGGCTGTAGTCTTATCCTTTTAAGATGCTTCAACTTTTAATAGGCAATTAAAAAACGAAATATGTTCATAAATGTGGCAAATTAAAAAGCAGTTAACTCATTTTCCCTATGCCTGATTTTTTTTTAAACTAACATCAGTTAAAGTCAGTGCAGAAACCAACATCTGAAACCTTTTTTTTTTTTAATCTCCAGGTTTTACTTATAGGTTATTCCTGCATCATTTTAAATAATTGCAGCATGGAGCAGCTCAAAAAACAAGATCACAACCACTGACTGCAACCTGGACCAGGGGTCTGCAGGGTTTGGACCAGTTTTCTACTGACTGAAACCCTGCAAGAACTGCAAAATCTTTTAGACATTTACACTTCAACATTTTGAGGTCTAGTCAATCACTAAGAGTTTGGTCTATTGCACTACCAAATAAGACAAAACCCGTTGGAATTAGTGGAGATTCACTCCCTTTTTGAAGGTAAATTTGCAATGTTATTGAGGGAATGCACCTTTTTCCAAACAAAATTTCAGTTGCTGTAGCACTGTTTTAGACAGCAGAGTGGCCCTTTTTGGAGCCTGACATTCAACAGAAATCTGAGTGATTCGAAGAAAATAAGCAGAATATTGCATCAACACTGGGTAAATTACTATATTTTTCAACATTCAAGTGTATAAACCGAGGCTGTTAAAACTTGGCACTAAAAAGCAGGGAAATTATAACAACAGTTCTTAGCAACAAATCTTCTAGTGTTGTAAAGTTTGTTTATGACCCTTATAAAGGGGTTCTAAGTTTGTGAGGACGATGCATTTGTGGGAGGAGTAACAGAACTGAGTATATCCATTGTGATCTTGAAAAAACTGCCAATTCCAAACTGTGTAAAGTGCTGTTGATTTTGACTCAATCAGGCAGCAAACTGCCCAAGTCAGAAAGATGTGGTGAACTGGGTGACAAAAGGAGGCCATTTATTCAATGAATCCGCTCTTAAGTGCTGTTGTCTCCTACAATTTTTTAATCAGGTTTTGCAGAGAAGTTTTAACATTTTTTGATGGACACAACCCACAGCATCAGCTCTGGTATTCGTCCCACACACACAAACACAAGTTCTTCTCTAATGTGCCGCCATCTCAAATAGTAGTGAGCATGCTTTCCAACTGAATGATTGATTACCAAGGAGGATTGTTACAACCAAGAAAAAATACAGATTTACTTACTTTTAATAGACATTCAGAAATCTGATGATCCCAATCCAACAAGATAAGGAAGTGATTTGTTTGTTTATAGTTGTGGCAAATAACGTGTCGAGCTTTTTACCACAGCAAAAATACTACTTTGAATCTATTGTGATTTCCAATTTAAGACTTTTATTAAACTAATTCAAAATTGCATTATTTGTGATTTTTTTTCCTTCAAAACTATTTAATTTAGGTAAGTAAAACATTTTTTACAAAATTACCATTATTAATAGAAAATTGGTGAAATTTGTATATTTATAGAAATGAAATTATTACATTTAAGACAAAATGAAAGCAATTTTTGGACAAAAAAAATACACAATAAAATAGTTTTCTTAGACTAATTTGCTCAGAGCTCAGAATCACATGTCAATATGCAATCACTTCCAATGAAAGAAGGGAAACTCACTTATATGTGAGTTTCGGGCTTCTGCTTTCATAATTCCTGCGTTTACTACTCGTTTAAGTTTTTAAGCTGTCAAGAGCCAAAGCAGCCATTGAGTAAAGATAAGTAAGCGATGATCAACTTGATATTGATTGATAAGTTTGTATACCCCGTCTTCATTTAATTAAAAGGTGAAATTTTTTTTTATTGTAATTACAGTACATTATTTTTAACCATGTTTTTAGTAGTGTATAAAGCAGTTCAAGCAGACAACATACAGATTTGTTCAGTGAAGATGTGAACATTTGGAAAACCTACTGCTTGAGTTTAAGCAACAAACTGATTAAAATTAATTTAAGAACAATTATTTAGTTTAATTTTACTTTATTGCAAAATGCTTTCCAAGTATGTTTTTCTCAAAAGGAAAAATAACACGAACCTTTTTAAATAAATGCCAAACCCTGGTATCAGGGAGGTCAATATATCAACAGTGAGGAAAAAACAGATGTGACACTGATAACACTAGGTCCTGCTTATAGTGTGCAACAGGAAATTAATCCAAAACTAAGCACACAAAATGTACATGAAATCGCAAGTTCCAAAACCTACAAGACATTTACACACCAGTGCACACAAAGTGCAGCTTCGTCCACGGAGACACATTCCAGTTATCTAATCTTGCCTGCTGCCTTCATAACAAATACAGTAAATGTACTGCTGGGACTTGTCAATTAACACAGAGGCGGGAAAAGAACAAAACTAATTCGGCAGAAAAAGTGAGAGGAGAACTCCCCCAGGGCTCCTCCTGTGAGGAGGAATGTGCTCCTGCAGTCAATTTGCCAGATTAAACAGGAGTAAATGGAGTGGAGGAGGTGACCTAACTCGGGCAATTTTGAAAACAAATGACTGTCACAGTACGGTGACGCAAACAATTTCTTCCTCAAAAAAAGCATAACACATCGCATGAACTAGATTAAAAGAAATGCTTATTTTATTTATTGCTTAACCACTGATGAGCAACCAAATGTGCTTTTACAGAGATTTCGTAGCATTAGATTAACCCAGTGACAGACCAGTTGTCCACACACTAAAGCAGGAATGTCCAAAGTCCGGCCCATGGGCCAAATGTGTCGCATTCAAATTTCAACAGGCCCCCAAGTTCCTGACAGAAAATCAATAACATGCGGTTCCCAGCACTTTCTAAAATTGTGTATACTGATTTCTTGATTGTGATATACTAAATTCTGTAATAAGCTGTTGTAACCTGTGGTAACACGGTCGTGGGACCTGTGGGTCTGTAAACGAAAAGAACATATTTGTTTTGTCTGACCAAAATCTCATTGTTCTAAATAAGATTTGTGTCATTTTCTTGCTCATATGACCCAAATTCAATGTGAACCAAAGTCGTTTTATTTTCCATACAGAGTTTTTACAGAGTAACACAAGAAAACACGTTTTTTCTTTGTGATGACGAGACCACAAGATTGTATTTCAGATTGTATTGGACTGTCCAAGCTGCGTTCACACTGCCTTCAGAAACGGGCATTCCAGTCTATATTGGTCGTAAACGTGCGTTTCTGGGTTTTACGTTCAAAAAGCTTGCGTTCGTGCTGTGCAAGTTTCTACAACCATTTTCAGGCTCCGCTTACAACATGTTATACCAGATCAAACTTTGACTAATCATGGACCTGGATTTGGTAGTAACATTTGGAAAGCATCTTTTTCAAACAATGGAAGTGCCCACCGTTTGAAAAATGATCACGAAGGAGAAATTAACAAATGTGGTTTGTGCCTGGACGGAATTTTATGACATCAAGTCTTTCATTTATTGTAAAGAAATGTGTGAAAGAAAAAGCCTGGAGCAAGATTCACGAGATTTGCACCGCTTTGACATTTCGCACCAAGCCTCTTCCAACTGTAGGTGGTGGACATGCGCTAGTAAACAGAAAAAAAAGCAGCCCTTCTCTTTTTTGTCCAGTGTGAACGAAAACCTTGGGCTAATGGCATGTTTGAAAATGCACGTTTAGTGGATTAAAGAAGTCACATGTCTGGTGTGCGCTTTTTCAAAAATAATAAACAATAGAACCTACTATCTTGCTACCACAAGAAAAACATGTTTTTTTGTGGTAACTTCATAGTAGATGTCACAATGACGAGAAAACTGTAAAAAACACAAGCAAGGTAGGCTGTACGTACATGTAAATTTGCAGCAATTTTGGTTAAAAAAAAAAGAATTTTGATGTATTTCTGATCTATGCATTGACTGGATATAGAAAACTTGACAGAGCGGATGTGCAGTCATCCACCGAAAATGCCTTACCTCCGGCTCCAGCAAAACAAATACAGTTCAGTCACCATTTTTCCACAATTCTGACATCGCCATTTTGGAGCCAGATGGCAGTGATTGGTAGGAGTCGGTTTGAGTCAACGTTTCTATGGAAACTACTGTCGCCAGTCAGCTTGTTCAAAGTCCACAGCCCTTCCATCAAAAGTGACTGGGACAATCTGTCCATCATATATTTGAGGTGGGGACCAGCGGGCACCACATGCTTTTACTGAGGCATCTGATTGGTCAGTTTATAACTCCAATAAATAACTTATGATAAAGAAAATATATCATTTAAAAATTAGGATTAGCAATAAGATAAGAAAAATGTAGCAGAGCAAGAATAGCTATCCCGACAAATAGAATAACTGAGTAATCGTCGTTTATTTCTCGTTCGTTTATATATGTATATATATATATATATATATATATATATATATATATTTTTGTCATGATATTATTTTTCTTTATTGCAAGTTATTCAAGTCATAAACTGGCCAATCAGAGGCCTCAACAAAAGCATGTGGTGCCTGCTTTCCTATAGGTGACATCACAGGCGCTCTGTCCATCTCTATATACTGTCGATGTTCGGAAGGTGAAGGGTAAAGGGTCACTCAGTCCAGTTCTCTTTATACAGTCAACAGTTCTATGTGAGGAAATAAGAAATATACAATCGCAAAATAATAATAATAATTATTATTATTATTATTATTAAATAATCCATTGATATTTAATGTTGTTATAAGTCCTATTGGTTGGCCCTTACACCTTTTCATCCTCTTAGCACTAAAGCTTGGGCATTTTAAAATGTCCAGCTATGCTCAGTGGAAGGAAGCTGCTCAGTTCCCTGCCTGGATGCTCCCGGAGGAGGGGCGGTGCCATGAAATGTGGCTGTGGGAGGGAACGAGGAGGAAATCACTGCGCCCCCCCCCCATCCATGCCCTCATCTCCGCCCCCGCTTTAATCAACTCTGCTTAACATTTTGATCTTAATCAACTCATCTTCTATGACAGCGTCAGACTTACTGGTTCTTATGTCTGGGTAACTTTGAGTGACAGCTGAGAAACTTTGGAAACGGCTTAAAAAGACATAATTTCATGAGGTTAAGAGTGGTTGCCAAAACGGGCAACCCCAACAATGCAAGGAAATCGGTGCTGTGGAAGGATAACGGCGGCGTTGACACCGTGACGCTTCGTCTGCTGCCTGCAGATAATCGCATTTAGAGGTACAGAGACAAGACGTCGTTAGCCCGGAGAGCCTGTGGCTCCGCGCGAGCACAGGAGCTCACTGACGGAGCTCCTGTGCTCGCGTCTCCGCGCGGCTGACCCACAACTGCTGCGCCTCAAAGCGGCCATCAAACGTTCATTATGCAGACGCTCCCCCAACGAGGCACGCGAATGAGCGCACGCGCCCGCCTTGTGTAAGGACGCACTCCGCCAGCCAACTTCCAATACTCACTGCGGCTGTGTTGACCCTCCGGTTTGAGAAAGAAGGAAAGGCCAGTCTCGGTTCCTCTTCAGTTGCTCCGCTATCAACGCTCAAAGTGACGCCGCGTGGCGGAGATGAGCGTCAGACGAGGAGCACCGCTGTCTTCTCCTTGTGTCTCCTGCCCGTCTCCCCCTGTTTTCCGTCTTTTCTAGCTCCTCCACCGGTGGCTTCCCCCCCCCACCCCTTCGCTCTGCTGCTGGAGCGCTCCCGTGACGTCACGGCAGCGGTGCGCGCTCCCGACGCCTCCGTTCCGCTCGTCTAAGACCCCGGTCGCGTGAACGCCAATGGGACAATGACTCCAATCAAACTTTATTTATATAACACTTATTAAAAACATATCTCTGCAGCAAAATACTCACATACGCATTTTAAAACTGAAAATAGAGGATAAATAAATCAAAATCTACATCAATGAAATAGTTCATCATTTAAAATGAAACATTGGTACTAAAATCCAGTCTTAAACGATAAAATTGTAATAACCACACTATTTTGTTTGTAAGTAAGTTTTGGACTAGTAACATGGCTGTACCCCGTCTTAACCCAACCGTAGCTGGGATAAGCTCCAGCAGCCCCGTGACCCCTAAAGGAATCGATCAGATTTAAGAGATGGTGGATTTTGATAAATGTACAAATCTGTTAAGACAAGAATAAATACCATGAATAATTCAAATGCAACATGAGGAATGGTTTTGATCATTATATTAAAAATCGGGGCTGCACGGTGGCACAGTGGTTAGCAATCTTACCTCACAGCAAGAAGGTTCCCAGTTCAAGTCCTGGCTGGGGGACGTGAAATGGGGGACCTCTCTGTGTGGAGTTTGCATGTTCTCCCTGTGCATGCATGGGTCTTCTCTGGGGACTCCAGCTTCCTCCCACCATCCAAAAACATGTTTCATAGGTTAATTGGTTACTCTAAATTGTCCCTAGGTGTGGATGTGAGTGTGCATGAGTGTGTGATGTGGCCCCTGTGACAGACAGGCGACCAGTCCGTGAGTAGCCGGGTTAGCCTCCAGCAGCCCCGTGACCCCAAAAGGGATAAAGCAGTTCAGAAAAAATGAATATTAAAAATCTTTACAGCTGATTGAGTCCTCAGATCCTCAATCAGGCTGTTTCACAAGTGAGGGTCACACAAAAAATACATTTCCTTTCAGTCCTTTTTCACAGCAGTTGCCTTTGATTTTGACACATATGTATACTTTTTTCAGCAAGAAATTAAACATGGATAAAAGTAAATATTTCTCCTCAGTTCTGTTGGTTTTCTGTTCTAGTCAGGAAAACATGCTAAAATGTTTTTTTTTTCCTCTGGATTTTACATCTGAAGAAAGTTGTCCATTGAATTTCATGACATTCATTCATCTTCTATACTGTTTTGTCCCTATTGGGGTCAAGGGGCTACTGGAGCCTATCCCAGCCACTCATGGGCAAGGGCAGGGGACGCCCCTGGACAGGTCACCAGTCTACAATCACACACTCATGCACACTCACATCCACACCTAGGGACAATTTAGAGTGACCAATTAACCTATGAAGCATGTTTTTGGACTGTGGGAGGAAGCCAGAGTCCGTGGAGAAAACCCACACATGCACAGGGAGAACATGCAAACTCCACACAGAAAGGTCCCCCATTGGTGATGCTATTTCAAGCCCCCCAGCTGGAAGTTGAACTGGGGGCCTTCTTGCTGTGAAGCAAGAGCGCTAACCACAGCGCCACCATGCAGCCTGACACATGACACTTTTATTCATTTGTGAATTTGGTTGTGACTATATCTGCGTCAGCATTCACATAATCCACCTTTCATACTTTACAGTAAACATACTTAGACTCACGAGTGCAGCTTGTCAGTTTTTAAAACAGTGGATGATCTGTCATTGTGCTCATAACAATAATAATCTTGTCTATTATTCATCTATTTTATTTTATTTTTTTGCTGGATAGAACTTACATTTTAACCAAATGTAAGTTATTTTGAATCATTGAGTTGAATTAAATATGATCGTATTTAAATACTATCCACACTAAACCTGCATTTTAACAGCAATTTTAGTTTTGTCTTACAATACTATTTGTATTTACCGGTATGCCATGTTTTAAAAACCTTGCCATGTTTCTTTATTTTGAAACAGGTATCCAGTATGATTTCTGATCGTTAAGTACCAATTAATTGTAACTTTTTCACATTAACAGAAAAAAACAAGTAAAACTAATGCATGATAAAATGGTGGTAGTGTATTGATCATTTTAACACCTTTTTGTTAGTTGAGTCATTAATAAGGTCAATTCAGAAAACAATATTGTGATGAAAGTGTACAAAAGCTGGTCTCTGGTTACCATTAACATTTTTTCAGATATGATAAAGACATTTCTATGAAACAAGAATCTTCTTGTAAGTGCTTTCTGAAACCATATGCAGTCATTGAATGAATCCAATTTAAAATATTCTTTAAAATATCTTTGCGTATCTTATCTCAACTTCTGAGGAAATTCTAGATGTAATAAATATTTTTTGAACAAGTCTGTCTTCCAAGTTTTAAAGATTTACCAGTTATAAACCACAATCATACACATAAAAAAAGACCTTTGCTTAGTTTGAAAAATAGATTATCTAAAGTCACATTTGTCTTGTACACAATTGCTGTGTTGTTGAGTGCTAGTTAAAGTTTCAGTGTATTTAGAGGTAAGATAAACTTTAGTCCACTGACCTTTTAAATAATGGTGCCTGTATCCAGGCTTCTAATAAAAGTTCTTTGGTCGGTCCAAAATGTTACAACCATTTTATTTGACCTTACTCTGCATTGCTGCAGTAGTTAAAATGCCAAACTGCCCCTAAATCAGATGTTCAGCATTTGCTCCTGTGTGGTAATGTAATTTGATGAATAGGGTTTTCGTACAAAAACATTTCAATCAGACAACTAACTAATTACCTGCTTGTTACAAAAATAGTTAGCAAATTACCAAAACTGTGGCTAAAAAGATAAAAATCTTTTAAAACAGAACTATGCTTGCGTAAATTATCTCACATGTTGTTGAGCCAACAACTTGTGTCTTGGTTTGAAAAGTGAAAAATTTACATTATCAAAGGACTTTTATTTTGAAATACTTTGCATTTATCAAAACTTATAACAGTGGGAGCATTATAAGAAGACACAAGGATTCTTCATTAATGATTAAAAATATGATGTCATACACTGAACTCACAGAATTTGGACTAATTTTATTTCTTAGTCATAATACAAAATTATACTGTATATGCATGCAATATTCCATGTTAAAAGTTGTCTATCAATGGAAAATCATTTTTTGACTCCAAATATATATTGTCAAAAATCAGGGAGTATTACTGACTTTAATAAATTATTGTCTTTATTTTAAAAAAAAACTTGACTCTCACATGTGATTTAATTTAAAAAAATACTTTTTTTTTCATTAAAAAAACCTTCCAATTTTACAGCCAAACGCTCTTAGGTTTCAAAATAAATGTGTTTAACGTATTACTAGATTACAAATTATCCAATGGCACATTGCAAATTATAAAGTACTTTTAACTCACTTTTCAGGAGCATTTAATTGTCTTTCCAATTGACATGTTTTGTTATGAAGAAATCTCTTCAAGTACTGACCAAAAACTTAGCAAGCACTCATACACACAAAGACACAGCAGTGTCCCGTTCCCTGGGCGCCAGTCAGTCAGCCAGTCAGAGTATAAATAGTCTTCTGGCTTAAGTTCCCCTTCAGACCAGGACAACACCGGACCAGCACAGTCTCTGGACTTCTGAGCTCAGAAGCATTTAATGTTGCTTTGCTGTGAAAAACACTTTTTCTCCTAACTTTTACTTGAAAAGTTGTTATTATGAACAACAATAAAACTAATTAGAAGTCAAGGCATCGTTCTTTGACCAAAAAGACATCCAAAGCTCTTAAAAATACAGTATTCTGTCATGGTTTCAGTGCTACAAATACTAAAAAAATGTAAGACAATAAACATTTTTTATGTACTTACATTTGTCATTGTAATATTTGTAATAAACTAGTCTGTACTTCTTTTTGTATTGCATTTTGAAAACTTTTCAACTGAAAGTTATGTCTTTTTGAATGAAAATGCAACCATCTAAGCACACCACACACAACCAAAGTTAGAAAATGGCAGCAAATATGTGATTTGATGTTTCTATTTTAAAACTACTTCAAACAGTTAAAAAAAACATGCAAAACACAAAACTCATAACACACAACCTTTAACCATTTTTAATGTTATAAAATGTTACATTACATTGCACAAAACAAAAGATAATTGTTTCTATAACTAAATCATGTTTTGATCTATTTTTTGGAAATACACCACTATGTGTCAACTTTTAATGTTTGAAAAAAAAATCAAAATTTGACAAATGAGGAAAAGTATTATGACTTGTCAACAACACAGAAAGAACTCTGATGTAAAACAATAATTTCTGAAAGTTACATGAATCTGGCTTCTTTTTTCCTCTACGTATTGGTTTGAGTCTCTTTTTTTAGTGGTGACAGTGCCCTCTTTTGGTACTATTGGAGCATTGCAAAATAAAGATTTTGAATGAGCAAACGAAATTAATAACTCCACTGCAAACTACTGGGTGTTTTACAGCTATAGCATCATCCTGATATACAGAAATGGGAGCGACATGGTGGTTGAGCAGATAAATCATCACCCATTGTAACATTGCTCTATGATACCTTCTTGTTCTTCTTCTAAGCAAACATTGGAGTTGGTCGATTTTCATGGCTTTGGTATTTTCTATTCCTTCTGATGTCACATTTTCCTATAAGCTCCTTAAAGTCGTGAAAGGCAGCCTTCATTGGGATATTTCTGTTGCAGAAGCTCATTTTGTAAGTTTATCAGTGTGCAGGAGAAGAGCTGCAAGACTTCGTCATGCTTTTGGACACTATTTTACAAGGTTCGACACTGTGCTTCTGAATTCCCACAGGGATTGTGATAGTAAAACCCCCTGCAGGACATATGTGCTGGAGTACATATCAATCAATTTTCAAGTACAACTTTGGAACTAGAAATTGTTATTTATTTCATTGCCTTTTCAATGTTTTTCTTCTTGTGCTTTTGGCTTTGCAAGCTTTGGAGCAAACAGCATGGCACTCCCCACTCAGTAAATGCTTGTATCAATGTATCAAAAAACAAGTTAATTCATTCAAAAAAACAAAGTCTGCTGATTTCCTTCATTTCACAGTTTGATCTGAATTTCATAAGAAACTTACATAAGCAACAAATCTGAAAAAAACGGTGTCCTTTCTAGGCAGCATCTTTAACATTTATCTTTTTCTCTAAAATTTATTGTTAAAAATAGTTGTGAGGAAGGTAAAACAGATCACAAAAAAGAAGGAAAAAGATCGAACTCTCAATAACATCAGAGAAACTTTCAGATAGCAATAGGGATTGACAGTTTTGAACTGTTTTATTGTTAAACTGGTTAATTTATTTTTCCTTATCTTATGTCGCCATTAAAACACCCAGTATGTTTTAAAACAGTGGATTTTATTACACAGCAAACCATCAAACTTACTGAAACCTGGGCAACAACATGGACAGACATTATTTTTCAGAAGTTTCACTGTTTAATGCACAAAAAGTATTTATCTTCACTTATAAATAGCTTCCAGCGTTCTAATGACTTGTATGGCTTCCAAGTCTATGACAATGTAAATTAACTCATGTTGACAATAACTTGTCTGCATTAAAAAATGGCAGTTGCATTTTATTTTCACTGACACAGGACACATAGCTAAGTAATTATTATTTAAAAAAAAAAACGGAAAAAAATGTGAGCACATGCTGCCCTTTTTTTTTAAAATCCCTGCCCCACTATAATCATGTGCACGGCCCTGGTCTCAAGAACAAAGCACAAGTGACACAAGACAATCACTTTATAATATGTGTTGTTGCAAATCTAATTTAAAAACTTGAAAGCACAGTTAAAAATTAAATGTGTCCTGAACTTCATCAAATACATATTAATATCCAAGTATGCACCAATATACTCTAACAGAAGACAAAAGGGTTGCTCCCCAGAGTAAACCTATCACCATCATTTTCAGTAAACATTTAAAAGTAGCTTAAAACACAAAAAAACCTGTTACATAAAAAATTAAAACAGATTTTAAAAAATTACATTTGAACAAAAAACTTTTTAACATTGATTGGTTGATGTGTTTGAAAATTCAAAGATCAGGGAAGTTGTTGTTCAGTTGTATCTTACTGCACAAAAAAATCCTTATTTAAACCTGACTTGACTTTTCTTTATTTTTCCATTTTCCTTTCTGTTTGCATGTGGCTCAATTGCACTACAGAGCCATCTACTGATCAAACAGAGGCATTGCACCTTGAGCTTACTGTACAGTCATTCCCCTGCCATCACATGAGCATCTACTAATTTACAAAATCCCTTGTTCTAATTCTTTTATTTATAAATGGGTTTGGGCTATGGCCATCTCCTGCAAAAACTACAATATTACTGATGTGATCATCCGTGCTTCAGTGCACATTGGAAAGTTTTATATGATACACATCAGTTTCCATTGACAAAACTGGCATCCCCCACTGTGGATCCTACAGGAGTGATCGTGAGGGTGGGATTTGAACCATCATCAAAAATTCCAAAAATGGGGTAGAGCTTTGGTCTGATAATCTGTGACATTCCAGTCATAGCGTAAAGGAGAGCTGTGAAGGATGAAACCCTCTCAGTGAAGCAGCATTCTGTGAAAGAGTACATCACATACCTGGCCTCGACATCGTAGAAGGAGACCTCCCCTTTCTCATAATCGACAAACACACCAATCACATTGGGCGCCTGTTTTACAAATAGGTCTGGCTTGTTCATGGCATTAGTCATGTAGTTTTTGCCACATGTGCGACGAAAAGTCCAGGCTCCCTGCTCCGTGGTTGGATAAGAAGTGAGTTTTCTGTTCACTGACTCTTTAGCCACTCCCAAGAGAAAGTTCTGACTCTTATTGACGTGAACTTCGTAATAAAATCTACCCGAGGAGAACGAGTTTGTTGAAAAAGCAATGTCCAGATGTTCAAATCTTGCACCAAAAAAAGAGGATAAAACAAAACAACCATTGCGCAATGACAAGTGTTTCCCATCCCTAGACACCATGAGATCAGTGTGGGCACCAAAGGCGTTAAAAGTCAGATCCACAGCATTGCACTGTTGGATCATCATCAGCTCATCCTGGGGTGGAATCCATACTTTTGGCATTTTAGCTTTTTCGCCAACACCTCCCTCACAGCCCTCAGACAAAACCTGATGAAGAAGTCCTTTTATTTGACTACTTAGTGTCTTCTTCATCTGAGCAGTGGATTTTTTCACCATCTCTCCATAAACAGGCCATTTGTCTTCAAAAGGCTTGGTAGGTTTGGGCAGTATTGTCTTTGCAGCTTGAACATAGCTTGGGTAATTCAATAAGAAGTGGATATGGTCTTCAGTTTGCAGAAGCTGCTCCAGTTCACATCTTTTCCTCATCCTCTCAGCAGCTTCTTGATCCAGCGATGCAAAAAAGGCATTGGCTTTTGCGTCTGCTTGTTTCTGCTTTTGCTTAATCAATTGAATTACCTTTCTCTTGTTTTCTTGCACATCAGCCACCAGACTAGTCAAAACCATTTCAATGTCTGCCATGTCGCTCTCTGAAGCCTTCTTGGTCTGTTGAAATGAGGTTTTCAGTTTGTTGACACTCACAGCATTTTGGTTTTCCATGGTCCTTATTTCTGAAACAGTATTTGCAAGCAAGGCCTTCTTTTCTTGGGAAGCTTTCTCAAGATAGATGACACTATGATTGGCATGGCCATCTTTCCAGCACATCAAACAGACGCATTCTTGATCTGTGCAGCAGAAGAGCTCCAGCATCTTGTTATGTTTTTTACACGCTTTGTCCCACAGATTTGACAACGGGTTAACCAGCTTGTGCGCCTTCAGATTGTGGTGAAGTTCCAGGTGAATCTGACAGTACGAAGCCAAACACACCACACACGTCTTGTGGGCTTTCATTTTTGTTCCCGTGCAGACATCACAGGGAACGTCTCCTGCTTTAGCAATCTCACCTTCATTCCTCACTGTCACGTGGCTGAAATGCTCCACCATGGCTCTGAACTCTGTGTTTACGAGAAACTTTGGCCTACTATGGAACTTTGTCCGGCACAAGGGACACTGTATTTGGCAACTGCTGTCCCAGTATTCTGTGATGCAACTCTTACAGAAGTTGTGTCCACAGCGAGTTGAAACTGGTTCCTTAAACACCTCGTGACAAATGGAGCATAGAAACTGCTCCTCAGAAAGGAGTTTGACAGTTGAGGCCATTTCTAGAAAAAGGAGAAAAATAATAAAACTTTAAAGTTTAATCCAGCTTTATGTTTTGATGACAGTATTACTGAAGCTGACAGTTTGACTCATCAGATGCAACAAATGTACAGATCTGCTTGATGCTACGTTCACAAATACAACTGCCACTGCATGATAAGGAGGCGTTGGAAGAAGCTCCGCCTGATTTTTTGAGAAATTATTGGCATGGTCATGAATGTGGACAGCGCCAGTCAGGCGTTGAGGATGACACCATTACGAAATTGGGTGACAGCTGGGCGGCAGCAGCTCTGATTAGACGATGTGTAAATGTCTCCGGACAGCAGCCGTCCATACCAAGTGCCCGCGCTGATAAAGGCATAATTTCTAACAATCGGATGGTGGCAGTGGGATGGCAGAATGGGGCAGGGGGGTGGCTGGAGGGTGGCAGTCTGAAATCAGCTGATCATCAGACAATATATATATATATAAGTATATAATATAAATATGAAAACATTGTATAATGATAAAAATACAATGTAATATGATGAGTAATAGAAATACTCCACTTATAAACAGGTAAAAACCTAAAGAACAGCAGCAATATGTCCAAAATTACAGCAATTCCATAATTGATGAAGAAAGGATTTCCTTTAAGGTTGGTGACCTTTTTACTCATAAATACACTTAATAATTTAAAGATAACCTATAATTATGTGGTTTCAATTAGAAGCTTTCAGAGAGTATGGCAATAATTAAAATCAGAAAAAAAATGCAATCAAAATAAAAAGAACTTAAATCACATTTACAAATGGACCCAGTTTACAATAAATTATTTTACGGGATTAAAATACATTTAAAAAATCACAAGCAACAGTAGCATTTAAAGTAATTTTGCAAACATTTAAAAAAGGAAGAAAGTTGAATGTTACCTGTTGATGAGTTCGCAAATGCAAATAAAGAAAGGTTTCGGTTCAGCCTGTTCTTACACTTTTCTTGAAATGACAGCTCTTCCCATCAGCGATAAGCCTACCAGTTTTAAAAAATGTTTAGCAAAATATCAAGTTTGGTAACATTTTTTTCTTCTGCTGGTCGGAACATTTTTCACATGCTTTAGTTATTTTTTTAGTTCTTTATTCTGGCATGAACTTCCTTTCTCTTGAAAGTTGTTTGGGATAGGGGTTTAAAAGAAGTATAAAATGATGATGACTTTTGTGCTAAAGTGAAGCGGGAACAATATGTATTTCAAGCATTTGCAGAATAGAAATATCATCATGCCTGTTCATAAAAAGAATCTTCTATTTAAGTTTTTGTTGGCTTTTTTAATTTTACATTTATTGAAGAAAATTAATTTAAGTTTCCTAAATCTTTTTGAAACTAATGTTGTAATTTCTTGAACTATTTTCCATTTTCATTTGGATTCCTGGAGTTGTGAGAGTCATTTCTGGTTTAATGACCATTAAAAAAACATACCCAGATGGGCTTAAAAAACACTTTTAGCTCTTGACAACTTCAGTCATCTTTTAATCTTGTTTTCTAGGACAACATTTCTGCAGAGTGGCAGTTGTTGGTATGGAGTAATCCTGCCCCACGTCCCGTCATCCATCTTTTTGTGATTGTAGCTTCTACAAGCTTTTCCAACTGCCTTTTTTGTCTGTTCCTGATTCACAGAAATTTAAATAAAGAATTACTCAGAATGACAATTTTAATATTCATTTTGTCCTCCATCATGAGGAAAAATGCCACGGGAACATGTTAGAAAGCACCAAAAACACTATTTTCCTGGGAGTGGGTCTGTAAATAAAAGACAATTTTAAGCGTGCCCTGACCACTCCCTGTTACAGCTTATCAACCTTAATGCCATCTAGAAAGAGCAGTACTGTCACACTGTTTCGTAGGGTCTTAAAATTCTCTTTATATTTGCTGTTTTATTTATTTGTAATTCTAATGAGTTTAACAAGCAAGATTCCTCTGTCATCGCACATTTTCTGTTTGCTCCCATGTGTGTTTAGCCCAATAGCAGTCATCCCAGGGGTTTTTATCCTCGCCTGTCATCTGTTCTTTCAACTCTACAATGTTTAATCTGTCTTTTCTGCTCTATAATTGATGTTTAAGTTCTTTCTTCTCTTCATATTGTTCTTTTCTTTTAGCAATAACTGACTCATTTCATTTGTCCTTTGATAGATGTTCTCTGACTTTGCTCTCTTCTGTAGTTATCACCTTATTACGTATACAGTACTATTTGTTTTTGCACCGGACACAGCAGATGGTCACCCACACTGAATCTGGAGATCACCCTTCTGCTGGAGGTCTTTTATTACTTTTTTTAAATAAGAAGGAGTTGCTTTAACATTACAAGTTAGATGGAAAATCATTCAATGTAATCTCTTGGTTTTTTATGTACAGTGGGACATTTGTAATGTACATTTGTACCTTTCTGATTTTGCAAGTTCCCCCACTTAGAAATCATGGAGGGTCTGGAAATTTTCCTTTTTTTGCTGCATGTCCACTCTGAGAAAAATAATCGAAAAACAGAAATCCGGAAATCCCATTGAATGATTTTTAGAAATAATTTATTTGTATGCTACTGATGTAAATACCTATTTGAACACCTGTCTATCAGCTAAAATTCTGAGCCTCAAAGATCTGTTAGTCTTTAAATATGCCACCTCCACTCATTATCCTGAATTAAAAGCCCCTGTTTCAGGTGGTTAGCTGCATAAAAACCTCTGTCCACCCCATACAATAAGTCAGACTCCAACTGTTGAAATAGACAAGACCAAAGAGCTGTCCAAAGACACCAGAGACAAAATTGCAAATCTCCACAAGGCTGGAAAGGGCTACAGAGCAATTGCGAAAAAGCTTGGTGAAAACAGATAAACTTTTGGAGCAATTATTACAAAATGAAAGAAGCTAAACATGACTGTCAATCTCCATCAGACTGGGGCTCCATGCAAGATCTCAAATCATGGGGTCTCAATGATCCTAAGAAAGATGAGAACTCAGCCCAGAACTACAAAGGAGGAGCTGGTCAATGTTCTGAAAAGAGCTTGGACCACTGTTTATAATACACAAAGACGTCATGGTTTGAAATCATGCACGTCACGAAAGGTTCCCCAGCTTAAACCATACATGTTTGCCCATGACCATTTGGATGATCCAAAGGAGTCATGGGCAAAAGTCATGTGGTTAGATGAGACCAAAATACATTTTTTTTGGTCTTAATTCCACTCGCTGTGTTTGGAGGAAGAAGAATGATGAGTAGCATTCCAAGAACACATTCTCTACTGTGAAGCATGAGGGTGGTAGCATCATGCTATGAGGGTGTTTTTCAACACATGGGACAGAATGACTGCACTGTGTTAAGGAGAGAATGACTATGGCCATGTTTTACGACATTTTAGGGAACAACCTCCTTCCCTAAGAAAACTAAAGATGAGTCGTAGCTGGGTCTAACATGACAATGACCCCAGGAAAACAGCCAGAATAACCAAGGATTGGCTCCATAAGAACCGTATCACGGTTCTGGAGTGGCCTAGCCAGTCTCCAGACCTAAACCCAATAGAAAATCTTTGGAGGGAGCTCAAACTTCATATTTCTCAGTAACAGCCCAGAAACCTGACTGATCTAGAGAAGATCTGTGTGAAGGAGAGGACCAAAATCCCTCCTGCAGTGTGTGCAAACCTGATGAAAAAATATAGAAAAAGTTTGACCTGTATGATCGCAAACAAAGGCTACTGTACAAAATATTAACATTGATGTTCTCAGGTGTTCAAATATTTATTCAAATATCAGTCAGTATTCGGATAAATTATTTGAAAATCATGCAATTTCATTTGCAGATTTTTTTTCTAGATTATGTCTCATACAGTGGAGATGCAGCTAAGATGAAAATGTTAGACCCCTCCGTGGTTACTAAGTGGGAGAACTTGAAAATCACAGGATGTTTAAATATTAATTTCTCTTACTGTAGGCTATTGTAACACAATTTAAATAATCGGTATATGCTGGAATGGTCTGAAATAGATGACTTCAATCATATTTAATAAAGCTAAATGTTGATGTGTTTGCTTTTTGTGCAGTGCTTTGTGACAACCTTGTTTGATTTATTAGTAGTCACTGAATTGAATGAAAATGAATTACTTCTGCTCAAGCACAAATAGTTTTGCAAGTACAACTTTACTTAGATTCAAACAAATGTTATTGATATTTTTGTCAAATTAAATAACATTTATATAGGAGGACTCTCAGGAATCACAGGACAAACATTTGCTAGCAAGAACTATAAATGCAAGTTTAAGGTAAAGATCCAGTGAAATGATAGAGTACATTTTATAAAAACAGAAGAAAATTTTAGACACTGTAGTTTCTGATAAAACATAAGTTTCATTTCAGTTCATATTTTCGTTTCTCAGTAAGCAAAGGCCCCAGTTACACCACCTCTTTCTGAAAAATGTAAACACAATCACGCCTAGCAACATTTTTTTGTTCTAGTTATCTAAATTCTTTTATTGTGTTTCTGTTTTCAAAAATCAGGAGTTAACACAAAAATTCACAGTTGATCTAATGGATCTCACGATCATAATGAAGTATTTCTCAAGTGTTTATACCATTGACTATAGAAAACTGGACTGAGTGACCCCTACCCCCTCACGTTCTACTGAGAAATAACCAACTTTCACACAGTCATTTTTTTGGTCAGAATAACCATTTGTGATCTGATACATGTGCTAGCTAAACTTTATTTTTTTGTCATAATTCTTTTGCCAAAGCTCAAGCTATTCAAATTATAAACTGATTGTAGGTCTGATTGACAAATTCTCATGCCTGCTTTTAGTGGATGGGGCGTGGTACTCTAAACACCTGCTCACTACTGATTGGAGAAAGTGGCTGCCATAGAAATATAGACTAAGACCGACACAGACCGATCACTGTTCACTGAGGATGTCTGGTTCCAACATTGGCAATGGGCATACTGTGGAAAAATGGCGACTGAATTCACTTCATTTGGTTGGAATCAGAAGTTAGGCATTTTCTATGGGTGTCGTCTCACTAGCTCTGTCCAGTTCTTTATATACAGTCAGTTTTTTTATTTTATTTTTTAACCAGAGGAAATCATTAACATGAAAATGGTCATTTGCATTGCAGTTGAGCCAGTAATGTTCTCGACACAAATTTCTGAACATGTAAAAAATGAGAGAACAAAAAAATTTTGAGACATTTTTTTACGTTTACACTTTGACAAAGTTACATTTGGGATGATAAAACTAATGGATTCCAGCACATATTAGAGCATATTCAAGTCCAGATTTACAGGAATAGGATCTGTTAAAGTCACACAAGTCAGTGAAAGAATGACATGTTACATGTTGGGTGCCATGTGGGCAGCTGAGTCACGTGTGTGAATCAATGAATGCGCATCATGAGCCATGGGAAGTATCCCGTTCTCTGCATGCCAAAAGTACTGATGAAGCAGTTGAGGACGGTGGTAATGAAGACGATGATCGTCGTTACATTGTTAAGGTAGTCCAGACGCTTTTGCAGAGTGGAGTTGTTTAGGTCCCGACGGCCTGCCTCCCACACAAATATGAACAACAGAGAGAAAAGGAGATTCAGACTATACAAGGGTTCTGGCTTGACCTAGACTCGGGAGAACCAGCAAAAATAAGAATTGAATATTTTGTCTGACAATGAACATCAAAAACATTAAATAAATAAATAAAACGTACTTGTAAATACACCAAAATGAATTCAACAGAAAGTGAATAAAAAACAGATACATCTATCAAACATTTGCCGAAGCACATACTGCAAAGAAAAGACTATAGTTTTTTTCAATCACAGTGGGTTAAAGTGAGGCGTTAGTTGGATTATTGTTTCACAATTTGCAATTTTTCTCCAGCATAAAAACCAACATTATGCATAAATATGAATTGTACTTTTTGTATATTGGCCGAATTGAACCTGTCCAGGAAGTGTGCATGAGTGTAATTTGGATCCTGAAGGTGTCAGAAGTGAAGTCGTGCCAGCAGCCAGCGGAAGAACCCGGTCCTCTTGGATCCAAAGAAGCTGACAAAGAAGTTGATCACCGTGGTGACAAAGATGACGCCCGTGGTGACGTTGTTCAGGTAGTCAAGTCGCTTCTGATTGGACACCACGTTCAGGTCCCTGCGAGCTGCAGCACAAACACACACAGGTACACAGAAAGACACACAAACGCTCAGATTGAAATGTTTTCAACACATGCTCTTGTGTTTAAATTCCTACAGAAGGATTACAAAAATATATAAAAGTCTTTTGAATGACAGTTAAATCATCCTGACTTTTTCTGTATTCAAATTTATTTTATTTTTATTTATTCATTTTAAGTTTAAAATGAAAGAACATCAACAGTCATGCTTGTACTGGAAATTCTTGTCAAACCGACTCTTCAAAGCACATTTTAATATAGTATCAATAATGTGTTTTTAAAACGAAGTAAAAGTTACATTTCGAACAGTTTAAGAGTTCAGTCGGCTGTGGTTTGCACTCCATAAGTGGCAGTAAATACAATAAATCTAGCACAAGAAAACGTTTCCTTGGATGCTTCATTTCAATTTAAGGGTTATTACTGAAACAGCAGAAAAATTAAGGAATCAATACTGCAGATTTGAGCTCTTTAATATGTAGTTTGCACAAATTATAAGAAAAATTGTCACTAAATAAATGCAAACAACAATTTTGTAAAAAGCATTGTTGTTAGAAGTGAAACAATTCATTTTAAGAGCAATTTGATTCATATAATAATTTGTGGTTCCCGATACAATTCATAGTTGATACTGGTTCATTTTTTAACAATCCGATTCACTGACCCTAAAATGGATCGATGACATCTTCAGCCAAAACTTCAACCAGAGATAAATACCTGAGTACTAAACAGTGCAGGTGAAATTCTCCAGATTCCATGTATTTTGCGAGTTAATCAAGTTGAAAGATTGATCTAATTATTTCATAGGAATATAAATGGATTCATCAATTAAGTTGATTAATCGTTGTATCCTTAATTGTTGTAAATTAGAAAGTTAAAAAAGCATTGCTTCAAATATTGAGTTTCCATAATAAAATATCTGTTAAAGAAAAGAGCAGCATAAAATGTAGAAAAAACTACAGAAAAAAATTAAAGGAAGTGCAAATGATTGTTTTACCTTAGAATTGCAAATACTGTTAGAAAAAAACAAATTGTAAACATATTCAACTGTTACTGATACCTGCTGAATTAGCAGTTTTTTTTAACTCAACTTCCGGGTTGATTTTTAAAGCTTTTTTGAGCTGAGGTTTTCTGACTTGCTTCCATTGAATTGAGTTTTTCATTATTGATACAGAACATGAGAAGAAAAAAAGACAGGGGACCAAAGATCCTAAATCTACCTTAAAACTACCTTAGAAATACACATGGTTCCATCTGGTGATAACAACAAGAAGTACACCAAATTCACTTTGCAGCTTTTATGAAGTATTTATGAACATTAAGTATAACATACTGTGTGTCAGCTCTTTGTGTCTCATAGAATGAAGCGCTGAAGCAGCCATCGCAGGAAGCAGCTGCGCTGTGTGCCGAAGGCAGCTTTGATGATGTTTACAAGGAGAGTGAGGAAGACGATGCCGGTGATGACATTGTTCAAGAAGTCTAACCATCTTCGACAAGAAGGAAGGCGGGTCAGCTCAACACGAGCTGTGTGCGCACACACATGCAAACACGCGCAACACATGCACACAGACAGAAAAACAGAGACAGGCACGCATCCTGTTGGTTTTGTTGGTTCATTCAATTTTTTTTTTTTTTTTTTTTTGATAAAACACAAATCAGAGTGGTTTATTAGTGAGTGAATGGGGCAAAAGGTTACACCATTAACTGTACATGAGAACTGGACTGAGTGTTTCAAATGTATTTTTCTTTGGTGCAAATTATTCAACTGACCAATCAGATGCATCAGAAAAGTCTGTGATCTTATTGTTCGAAACGTTTGACAGATTCTCCCTAGTTAGCTTTCAAGTGGTAGGGGTGGGGACTTCAAACAAGCTAACTTCTGATTGATGAGAGTGGTTGCCATAGAAACCAATTCGCTTACTGACGTCACCTGGCTCCAAAGTGGTGGCATCTTTATTGTGGAAAAAAGGGGCCTGAATTGACTTCATTCTGTTGGAGCCGGAAGTTAAACATCTTCTATGGGTGACGTCACACTCACTCAGTCCAGTTCTCATATACAATCAATGGGTCACACCTATTTGTGTTTTATGTGTGTCATGACTTAAAAACAGTGAGGGTTTCAGAAGTGCATTCTGCCAAAAAGGCCGGTTCGTTCCATGCCCATCACGGAGATGAAGATGTTGGTGACAAAGATGAGGAAGATGATGATGCTTGTGATGTTGTTCAAACTGTCTAGTCGTTTCTGGTTGGCTTCTTCATTGATGTCTCGCCGGGCTGTAACACACATTTTCAAACACATTCCAACAATAACCATAAAACATTCAAAGGTTTTTATTCTCCTCTCACTGTCTATTTTTCTCGTGTTGCTGAAAAATCACCTCTTCTGCTTACACTAACCATTATTAGTAGTTCATTAGTATGTTAATATAAATTAGTAAATTGAATCTCTGAAGCAGCTCTGTTTAAGTATTTTTCTGAAACTCACCAATTATGATAATCAGAACTCCAGCCACAATCTGAAGTGCCAGGGAGAAGGAAATGAGTGTCAGGACAGCAACATAGTACCTAGGAATCCAAAGAAAAATACCTGAAGTTATGCTTCATACTATCGATTAGACCAAAAAGAAATGAACTTTGCAATGAATACATTTTCTTAAACAGTTTTAACGTTCCCCTCTATTTTGCCAACACTGCCTTACCTATATCCAGCCCCCTGCTCTATGACAGTCTTCATGTGTGTGATGTTTGCCAGGAAGAGAGCAATGTCCAACATGCCTTCAGCTGCTGTCTTCTTCGTGGCGTACAGGTTCATGTTCAAGCTAGTAGCTGAACCTCCCTGAAAATACATGAAAAAAGGTTTGTCTGTGGAACTTGTTTCACTTAGTAAAAGATGATGAAAAATTAAAAAGCATTTAGGAGAAGTAAGATTGAACCCGTCACCTGATGGCAATGGCAATGGTTCAAATGCCCCCTTATGTACATAAATGAAACAAGGTCCGCTATGTTGCTCAAACTGATGTCAAACTGATGTCAAGAGACTACACTGGAGCTAAACCCAAATTTGAGATTTGCTAGGCCTCTTACCTAGCATCTCAAAAGCTTCTATGTGGAATTGGCTGTTGGCCCTGCCCCAGCATTAAGGACCAGAAGGTGCCTGTGCCATTTGATTTGGACAGCAAGGGCTGGTGCCTTGATAGCTCAATCCATGGTGGAATCTGACAATCAGAACATTGAAAGTTACCTAATTGAGTGGAAAAGAGCAGTACCGGCTAGAACATTTGAGATCGCCTCCACAAAAAGTTTAGCCTGTAAAACCCAATTCTTCAAGAGAGATTGAACTCTCTTTGGATCTGGAGCTGCCAATAGTGGGCGGCTACAGGCTCCTGTTTGCCCACTGCTCCCGAGCTCAACCACCTGGAGCAGGTTTCTTACTATGCTTTTGGTTTAGTAGCCAAACAGCAGAACAGAGTACCCAGCCTTCTTGTCCAGTCTTTGGGAAAGGTAATAGAAAGTGCTTCAACTGGAAACTGCTACTCTAGTTGAGACCTTAACACTCACATGGGAAAATCCAGCTGACACTTGGAAGGCTGTGATCGGGAGGAATTGCCTCTGTAATCTGAACCTGACCGGTGTTGACCATCAACTATTTGACTTGGACACTTGAAAGATGGAGCTTTATGGCCAAACATGATTTGATGGTTAGTTGGATATTTTGATGGACTTTTTTTTTTTTAACACAGACGACCCAAATGTATCAGGATAATCTGTTGGATTACCTGACTGGACCGCTTATCAGAATTAGTCTTTAACTCCCACATCTGGGAGAGAATATTTTGGGTGCCAAGTTTTTGCACCATTGTGAGACAGCCAGTTGAGAGTTCTAAGTATAAATTTGACCACAAATGTAAGAGTAAAAATATAAATATAAAAATATTCACAAATACTTTTTAAAAGTTATCCATCTCACCTTTTGCATTTATCATGAACCTATTTTTTCACACTTTATTTTTGTAAGAATAGTGGGACTCAATAGTAAAGAATAGATAACCAAGGAAAAAACAAAGTAAAGCAAGCTTAGATGAGATGTCAAAAACAATAGATTTATATTTCAAAAGCTACTGAAACTAAATGAACCAGAAGTTCTAAAAAAAAGACAGAAAAAACTATCTTTAATACCAACAAATACAGCAGAAAATCATATCATTTTAGGAGGAGAGTAACCCAAAGAGGGCAGCAAAGACTAATAATAACTCGACAAAAGGGAACAGATAAAAATTAGAACCAATCTGACTTGTTAAGTCATACATTCTGCTCTGTATAAATATTGTTATTGAAACAATACAGATTTGTGTGTAAAATTGTATGTAGATGAGTTTCTTTTTTTTTTTTTTTTTTTTGGTGGTGGTGGTGGTGGTGGTGGGGGGGTAAGCAGGGGGATGGGGTTTGACAAAAAAACAGAAAGGCCTCCAGGCTTAATTTATGACTCATGGTGCATCATGGTGTGTACTAACTATTACTTTACAAAACAGGGGCTTCAGATCACAAGTACTGCCATATTTCAGAATAAACTATAAAACAAAGGGCTAGAAAACTTTGTGAAGAAAAAAACTGTCTTAAAATAATAGAACATAACAAGGTTTGAAGAATAACCCAAATAAAGTACTTTACCACATCTTTTAAGACCAATGGCACAAAGTTTGGCACACCTCTGGGCTCTAGTCACGTTCTTGTCCTTTTCAACTTCAACAACTTTCATGACATTGTAGCTTTAAGGAGCTGCATAAAAACTAGGGTTATTGTATCAAATCCTCCATTGCTTACTGACACCCTCATTATACCGCAGCATCATCACATTAACCATAAACATATTAATCTGGCTTTTGGCATAAATCTACAAGTATTTCACTGCATCTTTTTAATTTTCTGAACACCAAAACACTGATTATAGTAGTCTACACAAAGACGAGTGACATTTGCACATTGCGACACTATACCGGATGTAAACACAGCATTTTTGCCAACTTAGATCTTGTGCTTCAGTGTCTTCCGCATGCTTTTACAGTGGTTGCACCACACCAAATACTACTCCCTTCATGCCAGTAGAAACACAGTTCAATTTTCTCATTTATGTCGCTCTGCTGGGTAAACTCGTAACAAAGTAGTTCCTTTTTGATATTTGTTTTTCTGATTGTTTTGAAATTGCTGAAACAAAGCTCTGGACTAAAAAATAGCCAAAACATGCTGTGTTTTTGAACAGAGGTGAGCAGACTATTTGGAATAATCTAAGGAAAAAAATAAAGATTTCTGTTGAAGTTTCACCAAACTGCTGGTGTTTGCCTGGAGATTGTGCTTCTGACAGTTTTATGCTGGAAATCTTGATTTCATCCTCCCTACAGCTTACATTACAGCTCAATTTGATCCAGCCTGGGTAATTCTCCAAGAAATCACTCAACTGTTCCAAGAACTGAAGTACTATCAAAACACCATGAACACATGTAGCATGTCCTTTTGTGTGCTGTTTTCCAAAAGAGGCAGGAATGGGCCAAGAGGGGAAAAAAAATAGTGTGAAAAGAGGTGGAGAGACAGAGGGGGCAGTAAAGATACCCTTTTAAAAGAAAAGAGTCAATATTATAAGTGGAAAAAAATGGAGAGAGGGCAGTTTTGTATACTGGCATGTGTCCATTTCTTCCTCCTTTGGGGATATGTGGTCACACTTTATCAACATCAGCCTTGGGCACGGAGCCAAAACACACACATACACATACGCACAAACTCCACAACCAAAACACAGAAGTGAGCTGAAGTTTTGTAGGCCATGTGTGTTCATTTAGTGCCTTTCTAAATGTCCTGACTGTGCTTTTCATGAATAAATCTGCTCTTATCTTGTTTTATACACGCATGCACATAAACTTGATATTTAATCCTTTGCTTACAGACAGACATCAAAGACACATGTCTTTAATTCTGGCAGTATTCCATGGAAGCTGCGGATTAGAGGCTAGAACGTCAGGATTTATAGTAGCTTTCCATACATTTTACCTAAAAATCTTGTGAAGTCGAGAACATTGGGCCTTAGTCTTGGTAAAGCTCAAGGGTCAAGCTTTTTATTTATTTATTATTTTTAATTTTTTTGGAATAAAAAATGTCTGGATCATCATGCACGGGAGTTCTCTTGAGTTGTGTGAAACAACCTTAGTCATGTTGGAGTGTTACATAGGTGTCTCATCAGATTCTGACTTAAACCATTAACCCCTGTTTCCATCTACTGTTTAGAAATAAAAAAAAGTGCTTGGATGGATTTATGTAAAAAGTGCAGCAAGAGTAAAATTATGATAATTATATTTTTCTGTACAGCATGTAAAACTCATTCCAATTATCTTTTGATCCATTGTAAAAGCATTCCCAGTGGTCTTTTACTTTTATTAAAGCCATTGTTATGCCATTGTGCCATATTCCACAAACCTGTCTTTTCTAAAGCATCATTTCTGCAGAGAGGACGTAGTTTGTTGGAAATTCGTCTCTGAGTTGTGGGCAGAACTGTTGGTTCAGAGTAAGCTTGCCCCCATTTCACATCATCATCTGTTTATAGCCCCTCACAACCCCAACCCAACATTACAGGTGCAACAAAAATGGCAAGAAATGTTGGAACAATCCAGCTGTACAGTTTTGAGCCAGATGCCAGCTCGGACGAGGAGAACAAAAATGTTAACGGATCTATTTGTTTACAAGCAGATGCATCAGAATGGAGCGGAGCAGGGAGCTGGTTTCTTGCTGTAGTAGCTTCTATGTCACAGCTACACGTTTTTTTAACTGACGTTTTTACGTCTGCTTCTGATTGACAATGACTTGAATTAAGAAATTAGAAATGCAATTTTAAGTTTAATTTTCTTTATAAATGTCTTCCATCATCAGAAACCCCAAAAACCATGATTTTCATTGGATTGTGTCTTCAACTGTTTATTTTGCTGTGAGATCAGGAAATGACCTGTTGCCTTTGATACCTTTATACTTCAAATGATGAAATACACAAAGTCAGCTTTAATAGGCCTATGAAAATACTGAAAAGAAAAACAAATGTCTTTGCAAAACTATAAAATATGTTATTCTGTTTAGAGTTCAGGAATTAAAACCATGAAACTGTTGTCCTTCAGATCAGATTCACAGTTTTTCTTCTTAGCTTTATGACTCAGTGTTAACGTTTCAACACCGGAGCTTTAGCTTTAGTGTTGACATTCTTTCGACAAATGTAATTCTTCAACCATTTTTACATTTTACACAATCCTAGCAGATTCTGAAGTGCAGAGAAGAAGTCTTATATTTTGCTGGGGGACAGCTCCCCCCCTTGACCACCCTGTAGCTCCACCCCTGGTTGTAGAGTGCCCTAATGTAAATACACAAAGAAATCTTTAAGAAATGTTATTTTTGAAACAAAATAACCCAAAAATAAAAAATAAGCAAACAGAAATGTTGAAAAATTAAAACAAGTGATAGAAGTGATAGAAATAACAAATCTGTTTTGATTGTGAATTTATTCTGGTGTCATTACTGCATAGGGGAGAAAAAACACACACAATCTGAACAAGAAAACTTAAACAACACAAAAAAAAAGAAAACTATAATAAAATAAACACAACAAAAAATCGCAGATTCTTGTAATCAGTGCTTTTTAATTTACTAGATGAAGATACTTGTGTATTTGTTAATAGTAGAAAAATGCATGAAAACAGTATAAATACGTTTTTGGTGTCCAGTGCCAAGAATTTCCTCAATCTAATGACCAATATTATTCTAAAAGTAATTTATCCACTTCTTATTTCTTCACATTAATAGAAACAACAACTCAGAGGTACAAGTTTGTAACATGTACAGTATTTTTCTTTTGACTGAGAGCTGAGTGCAGGCTGCTTCATGACACACACAGGTCAACTTTCTCCACTGTGTTTATATAGCAATTTTTCTTTTCCTAGAAACCCAAACTTCTGGTAGAATTCATTCCTGAAATTCACTCACCCTGAGCTGTGGGCCACATTTCAGAAAGTACACAACTCCTAATTAAACAATGTGACTCCGTGTACGCACACACTACTACTGTGAGCTCACTTGAGTTTGGCGCATGCAAAAATACTTTAGACGGTAAACAGATGCAATAACATGCACACATAGGAGACCACATGGGAAGCCCCCCTCATTGATATGACAGGAAGTGCTCCTCCCCTGGATTCCAATTGGTTAGTGTAAAAGCCAATGAGAAGGGAAGCTGGAATAGGAGTGGAGTTTTTCTTTTTTTCTCTCTCTTCTGTATCTTATTTTTACAGTCTCCCTGCATGGTAATTTGATGGTATGTTTTTTTTTTTTTTTTTTAGTATTCCTTCTGCATTTTTTTCAGAGCCTATTTTGCCAGGAGGCGTTATCTTTCTGTTTGACTTTTGACTTTTTTTTTTATGTAACTGCCATTTAAGCTGAGGGAGTGGGATGAAAATGGAAAAGCAGATGACATGGAACAGGCAGTGACAAAGAGAAAGAGAAAGATAAGCCACAACAAACACATGACTTTGTTTTTATACCCAGTAAAAGCAGTAAATGTTCTTTTTTTTGGCTTCACTTGAATAAATGTGAGAGTGCATCCACAAAAAAACATAATGTGATATTCATGATTGCATATCAAGTTATAATTGAATACTTGGATGAAATGAAACTTAAAATAATTTAATTACGTTTTTTTTTTATGTGAGATCAAATGAACCATTGCTTCTTTTTTTATTTCTGGCCAGTAAAATTCATACTTTACAGCTGCTGCCTTTAAATATAAATTCTTAAATCCTTGAAAAAAAAAAAAAAAGAATAAAGAAAGCGAGCTATGAAAATAAAACATAAAAGCAAAACATAAATGTTTTCTTTTTCATTTATTTACCATAAACTCTGGATCTCATTCATGTTTCAAAACAGTAAAAATAAGACCAAACAAAAGGTGCATGTTAGAAAACATTCTGTTCTACATCTTGCTTGTGCAAGATGATCAGCGTATGAACAGAAGAAGCAGCTGTCTTGTATTTGGCCATCAGGTTAAACCTGTCTCATTTGGCTCTGTTCCACACATTTGAAAACATAGACTTTAGAAAAAGACAAACCACTAACAACAATTTAATTTTTCAAGGTATCCTTAGAGACTATCATGGATAATGACCTACTTACAGTAACACCATTAATCTTTTCCTGAGGTGCCCCCCACGGGCTTGTTCTTGGACCACAAATATTTTCATTATGTCTCTTTTGAAGTCTGTCTTTAAGGGTTTCTTTTTTTCTCTCTTTACAGCTGCCTGGGTGTTGTTAAATAATACTATTTCCCACTGCCTCTTACGGTTTTTTTTATGTATTATTATTGTTATGATTTAAAGCACTTTTCTAAACTGTTCTATTTAAAAATGAATGGATTTAAGCTGAGTTCTAGGTTGAGCAGATTATCTAGTTTTAATACCTAGTACTGATATATTTTTTAATCTACTTACAAAGTTGCAAATGCAAATATAGCAGAGGACAAAATAGTTAGGTTTAGTTTCAAATGTTCCTAAATACCAACAAAAAAGAGCAAAGACAGTTTCAGAAGAATCCAAGCAGTGATCCCATTTTTTGGAATTTGTGTTTCTGTTTGACATGATTTTCAGCTAATAGAACTTCAGTTGTATTATTGTAAGAAAAAACAGAAGTCAGATAGTATGATTTTATGCTAAATAGAATCTTCGAAATGTCAGAAAAACATTCAGTTGTTGCATCAAACTTGTGTTTTATTAAACAGAATGAAGTGTAAAAAAAGGCGAGGAACTGAGTACAGCACATGGTTTTAAGGATTGTGGTCTCTTTCAATGGTTTTCAACCACATTATACACTAGAGTACTGGGTAAGATGGTTAAGTATGTTGTGGAAACTTTATTAAAATTCATTTTCACTTAACTTGCAAAAAAAACATTTCCCAATCCCAGGATATCAGCCCCGTGTTCATCCACACAGGTCCAGGTCTTACACTGTCTTGTTTATATGAGTCTGATAGGAGTAATAGTGTACTGTACAGATACAGAGTACGGGTTTTTTATGTTTGGTTGGTGGTGTGCTTTCTAACTTTTATCAAAGAAATGTGTACCTTGGCTAAAAAAAGGTTTAAAAGCACTTTCCTATCTTAACTGCACAAAATTTGTATTCTATCGTGATTCTGCAACCTAACAATTCTGGAATTTCACATCTTGCAACTTGCTTGTGTCTCATAAGGGAAAACATGCAAACTCTTGGAAAGACTGCTTTGCTTGATGTTGGCCTTGCTGTTGATGTTTTTGCTCCTAGTTTCCCTCCTAATAAAAAGGCATCTTAGCCCTTACCACAAAATGATCATGTATACTTTTTCATTTTTTAGTGATTATTTGTTGTATTGAAAGAATGCAAATTTTGTTGCTAATTAGCTTTTTATGATACATTTACACCAAGTAAAAATGTGTTTGTCAAATTTGAGACAGTGGGTAAATTAGGTGCTTCTTTTCCTGAACACTCATGTCAATATTTTTGCATCTTAAGCTAATATAATGTGAGCAAAAACTTACCCAATCACCCAAATGAACCATAATTGATATGATCTATATCTCATAAAAATGGTATTGCATATTTTTGTATGGATTTCATCAAAAGGTTTAAAAACTTGTATGCACTATCAACTGAAAGACACAGCACAAAACTTCATAGAGAGGCTATTAGAACAAAACATTTTGATACATGCTCACAGGGTGTCAGATGCTATAAAAAAGTTTGAGTCTGTTTATTGGGTGACTCAGGTCAAGACGTGAAATGTTTCGTGTCAAGATCCCGTCTGTACATGTGTGTTCTGTGGGTCAATGTACAGACCGATACTCAGGAGGAAAAACAAACAACAAAGGATAAAGATCCCTGTGCTCCTTGGTGAACTTTGACACTGAAAAAAACAAGAAGGAGGCTGTTACCGACAAACATACTCACACGCACACTCATGCTGGATAGCTCATATACAGAAAACTCACACATCAGGAGAACATAAACTTTACAGCAACTGAGCCCTAACCTTTGCTAAAAATCCCTCCTTTGACTTGCTATAGAAAAGCAAAACTTATCAAGCAATTGATACAAATAAAACAGTGTTATTTATATATTTTATTTTGACTACTGAATTGAAATGATGTTAAAAAAAACTGCATGTTGATTCATGTTTGCAAGTTTTCCAAATAAACGTCTCTCAAGCTGGAGGTCTATGCTACAGCTGGACCCACAAATCAGTAAAGCGTTCCTTTCTCTGACTAACCATCACACACAGTGTGACATCTTTTGACTCATATCTTTACATCTTGCAGCTCAGCAGCCACAGGAGAATTTTAACAGTTTTTAAAAATGAATCTTATTTTTATATGGTGTTAAAGACCCACTCCAATGAAAACTGGGTTTTTGGTGTTTTTAATATGTTCTTGAACCATCTTTCTCATAACGGAGGACATGTACAAAAGAATTTAGGATTGAAACTGTGTTTCTGAGTGTATTTTTTTTTTATAATTTTGGATCAGGAGCAGGTGAAAACTGGATGTTTGAAAAAGCATGGACTTATGACGCATCTACTCTCATAGGCAGGTCAAAGTCTCGCTGTCTCTGCTTCTCTTCTAATCCTACACTTGTAGACAAATAGACCCATGGACGTTTTCCTCGTCTGAGCTGCCATGTGACTCTAATCTGTGCGGCTATTTTTTTTTTTTTTTGCTATGCTAATGTTAGCTTGGGCTTGCGAGGCGCTTGTCGCTAGCGAGAGAGAGTGTAAGTGACGTGCTAGGAAATTAGCGGAGGCTAACTTCCGCAGCAACAGTTCCGTCCACAACCCAAAAGCAAATTTCTAATGAGCATTTACGGCTCTGCAGAAATATGTCTTAAATATGACAGACTTTTTGGTTTTAGCTAAAAATTGCATAACCATAATTAAAAGAAATGGAAAAAATATAGTTGGAGTGGGACTTCTATGGCAAGTGAGGTACTTCTGAAAATACATCTGCAACTTTATTAGGCATAAGGCATTGTAGGTGTCAGGATGAGGATTCCTCTAGCTTTGACAGTGATGTGCTCTACAAAAGATCTACTTTTGGATTAAATAAAGAGTTTGTAAAGATAAGTAAACTAATCTGTTATTAGTCAGCAAGATGTCTGTTTTCATACCTTGACGTGCAGATATTTTATCCCTTCAAAGAAAAACAGATGAGACTGTCTTGATCATTATGTACCATCAAGTGAGGACAGACTGTCAGAAGTTGTAAAACTATTTAGAGTACTTTCACCATCTGCAACTTTGCGGACCAAAGATCTGAATGCATTGCTGCAAATTTGGTCTCAAAGGGCCTTTAATTTTAGCTCCAATCGCTTCAAAGACCCAGTTTGATGTGACTGGTAATCTTGTCTGTCAGAGATTGAATATTCTGAAGCAGCTTCTTGTTCCACAGTGAAACATGCCAGAATAACCATGTTCCAGACGTTTTTCTAAGTATTGCATTGAAACAACGTGATTTAGAAACCGAGAAAGTAAAAGCAAATTCCAAATACTGGGTATGTGTGTTTGTGTTCCTGTTTTTCTCCGAATTAGCATGAGCGGGAAGAGGTGGTTAGAAATCCACAGGGAACGGGTGGGAGCGTGATTAAAAAAAAAGAAAAAAAACACATCCCGTGCAGTACTCTAACACACATCATTGCACAGTCACACACAAACCACAGCCCTACCGCCAAAGTAAAGAGAAAAGTAGAATATTTAAACCATGACTGGACAGGAAAGCTTACTGAAGGCTATTCGGCTGCACACCAGAGCAATCTAACTTTGAGTCTCAGAATGGATTTGAGCCCCTGAGCCTCCATCTGTCATTGGGGAGCAGCGGAGAATGGGTGGCAGTGATTGAATATCAACTGACTGCATTCCTGACGTCAGCCGCATGGAGCAACAGTGACTCTCATTTCAGGGCCTCAGCCAGCTGGATGTCCTTGACCTGCAGACGCCTCCAGGGTCAACTCCGTCACTTAGAACTTACGTTTCATCCACACAACTTTTACATCTCAACAAATATACCCCAACACACACACATACTTTACACAAGAAAGGTGGGACCTTGATCTCCTGTCCCCTACCCCATCCACGGAGGAGGGAACAAGGCCCTCAGCCATCTCCCCATGGGTGGGTGGGCGGTTGCCTGGAGCTTTTTTTGCGTTCCATCATCTACCTCAGCAAAATATAAACTCTCACCTGAACACAGGTTTCAGCTCCCCTTTGCACAAACAGGATACATGACAGAAGGAAATGCTTTACATGTGTTGGTTTATATACATAAGTGTGTATGTGAACTGTAGTTGTATTGTGTGCATGTTGACTAGTTTGTATGTGAAGACTCTGGGAGCCAACAGGTATCTTTGTAACATTTGAATGTGTGGACAGGACAAGTTGTTCAGGTGTTGGACAGGACAAGTTAAAAAAATAACTTACATTTCATTAAATATTTAGAAAAGTCTTAATTTATACCAATTAATACATTAAATTTGTGTTTTTTTCCAACAACATATTTTTTATGCCAAATTATGACGAAAGTCTTGAAGGTTTTTAGTAACCTAAAAATTTTTTTGAACATTGATTTGATTAAATAAAGTAAAATGAACTGGTGCACAGTTTTTTAAAAATACAAAACATTCCTAAAAACTAGAAATGACTGAGAAGTAGCAAAGAGGTTCACGTGCTAACAGTAAAAACCCATGTAGCGGCTATATGTCTGTTCAATTAATCATGCTCTGCTCCAACTGACACCAGAGTGAACAGGAGAAATTCATTTGTATAATCACAGCTGCCTACACAAGTGCCACGCCTGCCACACCAATGTAAATAAAAAAATCAATTGCAATCAAGTGGACGGCAGCTATGACTCAATTCAAATAATTTTTTTTTCTCATGATGGAGGACAAATATTTTTTTAAAAATTAAACCTTGCATTGCATTTATGAGTATTTTTTATTAAACTGGTTGGGAATCAGGAGCAAATGAAAAAAAGGCCATTTGAAAAAGATTGTAGTTGTGACATCCCAAATACAATACAAATACATTACATTGCCTCCATTTGCAGACAAATAGATCCATCTTTCTTCTCCTTGATCAAGTTGGTATCTGACTCAAAACCGTACGGCTGGATGGTTCCAATATTACTTGCCATCTTTGTTGCACCGGTAATGTTAGGTTGGGGTTGTGAGGGGCTGAAAGGTAGTAGGAGAATGTTTAAACAGACAATATGCGGCAACAGTCCACAACTCAGGAAAATTTCTACTGAACTACTGCCGCTCTGCAGAAACTATGAGTGGGAGTGGGTCTTTAATATTTGCTCTTTATAATTAAAAAAAATTAAAAAGAAGACATATTTTAATAAACTTTAAATGAACCAAAACATAAACATAAATAGAGGATTTTGGAGACAAAACAATAAACTACTTCCACTCACTGGTTCGGCTATGTGGACAACACTCAGGTCACAAGAGGTAGAGGCCTTCACTAATCACATCAACTCAGTGGACAGCCACAATAAGTTTACCTGTGAGGATGCCAGAGAAGACTGCCCATACCATAACATCCAGGTCCACTTCAAACCAGGGGACACTTTGAAACAAAGACTGGTCCAACCAAAGGACAAAACACAGACACAAACGCAGCAACGTGGTGTATGCTTTTAAGAGTAGTCAGGAATGTAATGACTTGTGCATTGGGGAAAACTCAGCAGCCACTGCACAAGCGCATGAGCCAACACAGGAGGCTCAATTTCAGTAGACCAGTCAGCCGTCCACCTCCATTTAAAAGACAAAGGACATTCCTTCTAAGATAGTGAGGTCCATATCCTCTCCAGGGAACATAGCTGGTTTGAGAGAGGAGTCAAGTAAGCTATGTTTGTCAAAAAAAAATAGAATATCCCTCAATGAACAGAGGTGGTGGACTCAGACACAACCTCTCATCCATTTACAATTCTGTTTGAAATCAGTGCGCAAACAGACTCAGCATGACAAAAGACATCCAGAGGTGAAACCCAGGACAGGTGATTTAACTCAACGACTTGGGGGACAGCAACTCAGTCGTTAGAGGACATTGTTGGCCAGGAAAGGGCCCAAACTCCAGTGGGAGGATATGTATCCCTAGCTCAATACACGGCGGACAGAACTAAAAAAGACGCTAAAATGCGAGGTGAAAAAAACTGGCCAGTTACAATTTTATTTCCTTTTAGATTTTTGGTGCATAGTGTAGTCGCACTGTCAGTTGCAGAGTTGGTAGGTTTTTGTTAAATGTTCGAAATCTAAAAGTCTGAAATTTTGTTGCCAAGGGTAAACTGATCATTTATGCATATTTTCTCACAGTCATTTTGTTTTATGACCCCAAAATCCTTGTAACCACTGCAAACATTCACAAACATCAAACATGTTACAACATTTTTACATTTACAACATTACACAGTTGACCTCTTTTATACATTTATTTGCCAGGAAACAATGACTTAAATCTTTAAAATAAATATCTAAGTCAATGTTGGGTCCAGAAAAAGAGCATCCAGTGTATGAACATCTAAAAAAACCCAAACTAAAAAACGAAGAAGCATTCATGTCAGCAATAAATGCTTTGTAGCATTGATTTTTTTCACCACTTTATGCTTTCCTCAGTTTGTGTGCATTCCCACTTTAAACCCCAGTTCCCCTCAGATGCCCATCATGCTGACATACGACCCTCAAACCTTTGAAAGAAATGGGATTCAGATGTGTCTGTGAGTTACAAGGTGTATGAAATGTGGCTGTGTTGTGTGCCAGGTGGATCTGCACGAGTGTGTGCCAGCATTGTGAGCACTTCCAGTGTTTTCTTAATAACAGTATCTGCTGTCATGGTAACATTGAGAAACAGACTTCTAAACTGTCAAACTGCATTTTTCTGACAGAAAACTTGGTGGTGAAAAGCAAAAATGACAAGCATGAAGATCTGCAACGTCTCTGTTTTATAACAGTGTTTCAGAGCACTTAATACATCATAGCTCAGAAAAAGACTTCCTGATTCAGCTCAGTCCACATTCTAGAAACACTCCCATTGAGCCACAGCAAATCAACATGACACCATCTTCTCCACACATGTGCACACCTTGTCCTTTTTGCAAAGATGTGAGGGCTTCTACCGTGCTGCTCCCTCCCCAAGCCGCCAAAGGTCGCTTCAATTGCTTTCTATGTAGCTAAAGGCAGTCAGCCCTTTTCCACTCATAAGATGTTTCACGCTTTGACTTTCTGAAAAAATCAAAAACTGGTGAAAAAAGATGTAAACAATGTTTCTGCATTTACTTATCAAGTATTATGATCGTCTGTTAGGAATGAAACGCATTTTACAAAACAAAACTCAGCTAATTGATTCAACATTGGTCCTGCTCATAAAATGTGACAGTTATAGCTTATTTCTTTCTTGGTTTGAAACTATTCCAAAATCCTTCTACTTCTTTGGCTTGTTATTTAAAACCCATCGTAAATAAATTGGATGTTTATTGCAAACACAAGAAGAGCTATAAGAAAGAATTTTTAATCATCATCAAGCTTTTTGAAAGGCACGTTTGTTCAACTCCCCATTCCTTTTTTGACAATAATGTAGAACGCACACTCCATCCATCCATCCATCCATCCATCCATCCATCCATCCATCCATCCATCCATCCATCCATCCATCTAACCCCTTCAGAACTGTCTTAATCCTGATGGCATAGATTCAACAAGGTACTGAAAACATTCTTCAAAGAGTTTGGTCCATATTGACATGATAGCATCACACAGTTCCTGCAGATCTGTCGGCTGCACATCCATGATGCCAATCTGCCGTTCCACCACATCTCAAAGGTGTTCAATTTAAGCCATTTAATTCCAGTGAACTCATTGTCATGTTCAACAAAACAAGTCTGAGATGATTCCAGCTTTATGATATGGGGCCTTATCCTGCTGGAAGCAGCATCAGAAGATGGGTGCATTGTGATCCTAAATTAATGGGCATGGTCAACAACAATTCTCAGGCAGGCTGTGGCATTGTAGCCATGTTTAAATGGTAGTAAAGGGCCCAAAGTGTCCCAAAAAAAATTCTCCATACCATCATACCACCACCACCAGCAGCCTGAACTGTTAATACAAGGCATCATGGATCCATGCTTTCATGCTGTTGACACCAAATTCTTGACCTACCGTCCAGATGTTGCAGCAGAAATGAAGACTCATCAGACCAGGCTGCGTTTTTTCAATCTTTTCCAATTTTGATGATCCTGTGTTAATTGTAGCCCTAAGTTTGCTGTTCTTAGTTGACAGGACTGGCATCCGATGTGTTCTTCTGCGGCTGTAGCTTATCTGCCTCAAGGTTAGACATGTTGTGCGTGCAGAGATGCTCTTCTGCAGACCTCAGTTGTAACCAGTGATTATTTGAGTTACTGTTGCCTTTCTATCAGCTGGAACCAGTCTGGCCATTCTCCTCTGACCTCTGACATCAACAAGGCATTTGAGCCCAAAAACCCGCTCAATTGATCTTTTCTCCTTTTTGGATCCTTCTCTGTTAACTCCAGAGATGGTTGTGGGTGAAAATCCCAGTAGATCAGCAGATTCTAAAATACTCAGACTAGTCTGTGTGCCACCAACAACCATACCACTTTCAAAGTCACTTAAATCAAAATTTTCCCCCACTCTGATGCTCCATTTCAACTGCAGCAAATCGTCTTGACGTAAAGCTGATGGTTTTATCACTAAGCCAAGTCTTCAGCAATTTTGGGTTTGGCTATTTCAGACTTCAATGAAATAAGTTTATTATATATAAGTCTATTTTCTTTTATTATTGAAATAAATCAGTACTCTATAAAGCAAGAATCTTTCTGTTTTAAAGTGTCCCATTGTTGATTTACCATTACATACATATACATTTCAAAAATTATAACAGAAGATAATTGCTGGGAGTCATCAGTCTTTGCAGGAATTTCCCATCTGATAATTTTTTTTCTTCCTGCACTCAGGTTCTTTGGGCCTTAAAACCCATCAGGATCTTAAAACAAGAGAATCCAAGGAAATAAATAAATATAAAGTGAATATATATATATATATAATATAAAGACAATAAGTGAAAAAAACTCAAATAAATGTAAGAAATCAGGAATATGTTTGTAAGAACTCTGACTTGATAACTCCCTGTTCTCTTGTCCAGTAACGTCTTCCCCTCTCTGTTGGGTACAGTGTGTTCACACATTTAGTAACTTCCTCAGGGGGAACACGTTCTCCTTGTGCCTGACGAATGTCAGTTCAACAATTAGCCAGCAGCTGAAAAACCCCAACAATTGATGATTCCAAGAAAAAAAGTCAGAGCAGCTGAACTTCAGAGTAAACTGAGGTTTGAACATACATGCCTTGAAGTGCAACACCACTTAAGGTAGGTGCTGGCCTTTTGAGTGCATGTGGTTTTATTGTAAATAAGTGGGTGTTGGTCTTCAAACTGAGACTTGTTTCAGGGTGTGATTGCTTTGAGTGACATGCCTCCGAGTCTGCAGCGATGACTGATAGGCCTGTTGACACAGATCGCCCAAATATATTATTTCATGGGGCAGCTTGAGTTGCACATGTACATTCATGAATAGTATTAAGTCATCCTTCTTCTTTGATCCAGGGCACACATGTTCTGAATAGCTGCTTTGTGAAACACATTGTTTGCAGCGCTCCTTCTGATGTGCTGTGTTATGATTAAACCACCAAAAGTTGCATGTTTAGTTTTAGGAAGCTTAAGGGTGTATTCAGATCGGAGAAATCCGTTGGTCTGGATTGAGTCTGCTTACTTTAGTTCAGATAGAATCCTGACCTTGCATTTGGTCTGTACCCAGAAGGCCTTTCAATTGGTCATTTCTGTTTCGAATTAAAATTTGTAAACAAAACCACTTAACTAAAGATCTCCTCAGTCATTGGCCAGTAATTATTAGGGCGGGGAAAATCAATGAGAGAAGGAAAAATGGAAGTCCTAAGCATTGCAGTCCTTGTCAGGATAGTTCACTCATTCAAACTTTATATTTCGCTGAGCAATTTTCAACATCTGTATCAACGTCAGGCGCAACACTTTTACTGCTGCTTTTGTACGGCAAAAGCATGCTGTAAGGTGGTCACTGAGGAGATGCAGTGATAAGTGTTTGTAACATATAGATTGTCAGGAAAACAGTGTGAGAAGCAATGTGTTTCACATTAAAAGTTTGTTTTAATAATTCTGGTGGCCGTTTTGGCCCAGTTGTTCCGCTCCAAGCAAGGAGTCTATTCAGACTGAGGAAACAATCTGAATACACGCTAAGTTGACTGTAATGTTGTTGTTTTTTAGGTTTAATAGGCCAATGAGAACTTAAATCCAAAACTGAGCTAAATTAGACTGGATCCAGTGATGCTTTCACACTGAGCTGTATGGACCACATCAGTTTGATTTCTCAGATTAGTTTGTTGGGCAGGAGTTAAATGACAATAGGGCTAAAAATGTCTTGTAGGTAAATGCGTTTCTGTAAAGATATAATGGCATTTTTCAATACACAGTAGTTTGAGTGTCGTTTCTCCTCTTTAGGCTTTTGAAACTACATAAGGGCTTGGAACTTTTTCCACATTCCTCTTTCATTCCAACCAAATCCACAACACTATTCAGTTTAGACCTGGGTTTTACTGCAAAACTGATTAATTAAAAAATGGAATCATGAACTTATAATTTACTTCGTAATTAAATTTATAATTGAATAATAATCAATGACGGTGTATCCTCGCTATATTGCGGATCACCTTTCGTGGTCTTGCCGTTTTGCAGAAGTAGAAATTCTGGGAAAAAATACCGTAATTCTGACCCTAACCCAAAATGGGAAAACTTTAACTGTTAGGGTCACTAGCTAAAATAAAGTCATATTCAAGTTCTTATTTTCAAGTTAAGTTATTTTCAAGCAATATCGAGGAACTTCCGGTTCCTGTCGAAGTCTTCCGGTTCTGGCCGTTGGAGTCTCTAGCCAGGTCCTCTTGTCTAATTGAGCAACATTTAAAATCTCCTAATCTCCTCTGGTTAATTTGGTCCGTTTTGTGTCTTTGGTTGACAAAAAAGGCAGAAATGTCTCTCCAGTTTCTAAACGTACTGTTCAGAAGCTGTGCTTACACTAGCAGTTGAATCCTTACATAAACTAACATTTTTTAAATGATAAATGTCAATCAAAGTTTCACATTAAAAGCACCTGCATAACTCCTGTAATTCTCATTCTTAGATTCCAAACAACTCTCACCCGTTAGGACATGATCTGGATGTCCTTGAGGGTGTTGTCACACTGGCAAAAAGAAGCTGGTGGTGAGTTCTTTTACTGAGTATGAGAAGTAATGTGTATCAGGGCAAATCAGCTTGTCCTGGCACATCCCTGTGTCTCTCTGTCAGATTAGGATCTAGAAAATAGAAAAGAGAGGTCCAGGCCCTGGGCTTTCTGTCTAGTTTCTCGGGCTGTTGCTGTGCAAATTTTGCAGGTGTGTTGGTGTTCCTTGATGGTACTTGATGGTTACTCATCAAGCAAACATTTTTAAAACATGACAGAACTGCAACATTCCTCCCATAGGCTTATATTGTAATGAGGATATCAATGTCACCTGTCAAATTGTTTTAAAGCAGTTCAATTAATTCTCTAACAATATCTTTAAATGTGCAGTGACCTCTTAAACATTATTACATAGACATACAATGCAGCATTTAGGTATTTCATATTTTGCACAGCAACAGAAAATCTTTTTGTCAGCAAACCGGAAGAAGTTGTACCTTCGTTGTGTCTCTTCTAGCACATTTTTCCCCACTTTTTTCTTGTGTCTTTGTTCCGGATACAAGCGGCTGAAATAAACGCCTTTCATATGGTGGCTGGATGCTCCTATAGAGATAGGGTGAGAGGTCACCTGGAGAGAGCTTGGAGTAGAGCCGCTGCTCCTTCACATCAAGAGAAGTCAATAGAGGTGGCTCGGACATCTGGTCCAGATACCTCCCAGACGCCTCCCTGGGGTAATTTTCCAGGTATTCCCATTGGGCAGAGGCCTCAGGGAAGATCCAAGACACACTGGAGAGACTATGTCCCTCAGCTGGTTTGGTAACGCCTTGGGGTCCCCCCAGAGAAGCTGGAGGAAGTGGCTGAGGATCTTTGCTTTGACTGCTGACCCGGTTCCGGATGAGTGGAAGAAGATGGACGGATAGATGGCCTCTTATTTTGTTACAAGGACTAATTAATACTGTATGTCATTAAGTCAAAATGAAAGAGAAGAAAATACTGTTCAAGCCACATTTGATAACAGATTGTATGTTTGTTGTTAGATAACTGTATTAAAAATATTCTGCCTTTATTCTCTACCTGTCTGTCTTTTTCTGGAATGAAATATCACTCATGACATAAAAAAAACCATTAAAGTGTCAGCAAATATGAGTCTTATTTGTCGAAGAGAACGATGACTGCGATTGTTACACAAGTCCTGACAATATTTGTGGTTTTCAGTTCTTATGACTCACTGATGCGAAAAATGCTAATTGCTACTCTGATATTGACTTACAGTTCCAACTAAGTGTCTGTATCCAAAACAAAAAGAGGAGTGCAGTGCAGGATGGGCACACTGACGCAGGATATGTGTTTGTGACTGCGCATGTTGAGTAATGCAAATAGCTTTGTGTTGCCTGTGAAAATGTTTAGTGTGAAAGCTGTACAGGAAAAGAGCTGTCCCAGGAGCCGCTGTCACAAGAGGACAGAAAAACTCTTATTGAGAAAAAAGTGACAGTTTTTTGCTTTTACGGACATACTTTTCCACATATGTTTGGGGTTAACATTCTCCCTCAGGCCTCTGCCATGAGTGGCATTGCAGGACATTCCTCTGATGAGTTTCCTGGTTGGAATGGCTCCGGCCTTCATCGCAACATAGACCTACTTCCCTTGAGCGTATGTGTGGTCATTCCCACTTCCCGAGTTCCACGAAAGCTACTGCTTTCTTTCCTCACTGCTGCATCCCTTTTAAAAACACAGAGAAACTGGAGTAATGAATGCAACACGAGCCAGAATTTACCAGGAGAAAAACCGAAAAAGCATTTCAGGAAGTTACATTTTGTACAAGCTTTGGCTCACTTTGACTAGACAGTTCTCGCTTTTTCACCGTTACAATATTTTCTTCCCTGTAGGGCACACTGGATTATAAGGTACACCATCAAAGGATGTTCTATTTTCAAAATTATGTCATATATAAATCTATTTAGTCTGTCAAAGTTTAACTGTGTTCAAAGTAATTCTAGCACTTGTTTGTAATGTGCTACACGTTAGCCACATTACACGCGTTAGAAAATGTACAAGACCTGTAAATCCCAACCTTGTTTGCAACACTTAAAGGGCCAATATACTATGCAAAATCGACTTTTTGAGCTTTTAAGTGGATTAGAATGTTCATTCCTTACTATAAACCAGTGTTCCACAACCTTTTTGAGGCTGAGGACCGGTCAACACCGACGGTAATCGGACATTTTAAAGCTAAACACCTAGAACAAAATGAGGAATATGAGAAAGAGACAGCTTTGGCCAAAAAGTTTCACTTTGGTGCAGACCTGGTTAAAAAAAAACATTTCAATACCGCCACATGTTGGCCAAATTAGCGTATTCACAGTAACACCAAACTCTTTGAAAGAGCACTGTGTACCTCTTAAATTCACTTTGACATCAGTAAACACCAAAATTATACAAGGCGCTCCTTATGTAATGAGGCACGCTGTCATTTTTCTGATCAAAATTAAGGCTTTTAAGTGTGTCTTATAGACCTGAAAATACAGTACAAACTCAATGTGCAAACAATATATATTACCTATATTTTGCACATCGTAATCATGCAGGAACAATGGAAGTTCACAGGACTTCACCACCAACTTGTTGGTGAAGATGAAAATGTATGAGTCCACCAACCTGACAGGCGTTAACTGCAGCTGAATGCTTGTTCAGCCAGTCAGACCAACCACGGTGCAGGTTCAAGGTCATTCTGCTTTGGTGTACACAAAGCTGACATCTGAATAACGCCTTTTAAGTACATCTGAAAGAAGCACCAACAAAGTAGCATTTCCTATAGTTTTCAAAGGCAATTATATAGAATTTTTCTGATGACATATCAGAGGTGTCAATCTTTATAGAGGATCATAAATAACATGCTTCTGACTCACTTAAAAACACACCTATGGTTTTGTATTACCAAAGTGGCACTTTGGCAGGGCTATCAGATACAATTAGAATTAATTGCTATAAGATTTGCCTTAAGAAACAAGCAGGAAACCTAATGCTTCTCATGACAATTTAGAATCATTGACTCATAAAGACATTTTTAATACTTTTAGACTTGTTAGAGCCTATTACCTCATCAGCAGCATTGACTTAAATGCAAAGTATCTGGATTCCGCCTGAAACATCTTAACAACTGGGCTTCTGAAAAAAACGTAAGTGAAATGTTTAAAACATAGTTATTTTGTTGAACTTGAACTGGTATTGGGTAAGGTTCCGTAACATTGTTTGATTTTTTGGAGCATCTTTACTTATGAGGAAAAGCTTGAAAAACATTAAAAAACTGTATACCGATAAAGTTACAGTATGTTTTGGGTTAAAAAATTAACAGTTGACAGAACAAGCGTATTTTAAACAGTTCAGGAAGAATATTTCTGAGCTGGATATACTTTTATAAAGCTGTTTCAGGTTTTTGGATACTGGTGAGGATTGAACTAACACCAGCCCTTTCACATCGGAAAAATATCCTCCATTTAATTAAAAAATAAAGAACACCAGATGTTTTGCTCTCATTATAATAAAAAAAAAAAAGTATGCTAATAGAACTAGTAGAATTTCTGTAAATAAGATTTCTTATGATAAGTTATAATGTTCTGACCCTACATTTCTTTTTAGGTATACTGCTCTGATGGTTGCAACGTTTAAGTCTTAAAATAAGCGTGCATTGTTAAGGAAGGGTTTATATCTTTAAAGTCAGTGCATATACATACATGCCAACTTTTCATCCAAAAATATCATTTTTTAAGCGGTACAACAGTCTCCCCTTATTTCTCGGTTAATTTATATAAAACTATAATTACAAATTTGATGTAAATTATATATATATTATGAGTACAAAAATAGTTTGATTAGAAATTTTGCTTAAAATAAGATGTTTTCTAGATTAAAATGACTCAACAAGATATTCAAGATGCATTATCTTAAAAACAAGTAGTTACATTTTACTAAATATGTTCTATTAAGTTATAAGTTTAGTCATATGTCAAGTATAAAAAGATATTTAAACTGGAAACTAGACATAAATACGTGGTGATACTTTGTGTTTTTGCACTCCAGATGTTTATCTTGAATTTATTCATATATTAAAAAATATAAGTCGAGTCACTAACAGAGACAAGGCAGAGAAAAACTTTTTCTAAGTGACATACAGTGTACTACACCTTATTTGAATCTTTTTGAATTCTAGAATTTATGGCTCTGTGTCACTCAGAGAAAATTGCTTTTATTTCTTTGCCCAAATGATGTCAGCAATGTTGATTTTCTGTGAAATAGTTAAATGGCACGTTTTAAAGGATATTTTTGAACAAAAAACACACACAAATGCAAACCATAACCCCCTTTGTTGTGTAAAACAGTAAAGGTGACTAAACACTTGTCTACGTATTTGTTCAGTGCTTCTGAGTCTCATAAAGTTGATGTAAGTGTTTGCCCACTGTGGGATTCCGGTATGTAGAGCATTGAGAAAAAACTCATGTGAAAGCTTTTAAGTGATGTAAAATACTCAGACAGCAACTTTAATTTTAGAAACGATAAATAACAGTAAAGAGCTCACTTTTTATCTTAAAAATTCTCAAAACAAAATACAAGCTTTATATATTTCTAATGGTTTAATTTACTTGAAACATGTAAACATTACACTAAATTTTATTTAAATAAAAAGAGTAGGCAAGATTTACTTCAATTATTAATGTATAAGTTCAGTTTTCCTATACAAAAACAGAAAAAGAGACAACATCTCTTTATAAGACTGTGCCTTTGTTTTAGTGTGATCTCACTGTGAGGAATCCAACAATGGTCCCATGAGCAGCACAGAGACACTTCACTTACAGAGAAATAGATGATGTCAGATTCAACACATGCTGCAGACACATTTTCTTTTTTTTTCTGACTTGTTTTATTCTCATTTTAAGACATTAATCCATTAACCCCATAAGTCTAAAAATATGGCTTTTATTTCGCCTAGAGGAGTTCTCTCGATTGTGTGTATCTGAAGGGACATATAGCAGCGTGAGCAGGCCTGTCAAACTCCTACTGTGTGACAAAGGCTTTAATATTTTTCATGTTTCAAGGCCCAACCACATTTGGAATTCTTTGTAAGCATTTAGGCAAGGGCAGGGATGGAAAAGTGTCTGGCAGCTCAGTTCATCCAAGTTCAGCTTCCCAGAAGATGAAGACAGCAGACATCTTCAGTATTTCAGTAGTTTTCTACATAAATACATGACAGTTTAAACTCTCTAAGTATGCTTTGATCAACGTAAACTCTATATTATACAGGGATTGTTTATGATATATAGAATGGATGGAAAGTATGTAGCAAAAAAGTGTAGGACATCCTCACATCATTCATTGAATGCATTCAAAAGTGTTTTTAGTCATGTTTCCTGTTGTATTTTTTATTTTTGTACATCAATCTAACAGTTGCAGTGCAACAAAAATAGCGAAAAATATTGGCGCTATCCAGTCGTACAGTTTGAAGCCAGATACCAGCTCAGATGAGGAAAACATACATAACAAAACATTCGTAATAACTTCAAGCTTTTTCAAACAGCCTTTTTTCATCTGCTCCTGATGCACCACTGTTTGATAAAGAAAGAGATGCAGTTTTAGCTAACTTTTCATAAAACATGTCCTCCTTCAAGAGAAAAATTTCGGGAACACCAATAAATAAATGTTTTATTGGAGTGGGTCTTTAAAGATGTAGGACCGCCAGATGACACAACTGTTATGTTAAACTGTGTCTGCTTTTTGTTCCAGTTTGGTAATGTGTGCAGCTTTTTAAATAATACGTATGCTGTTCATCTTTACAGACTTTGCTAGCTTTGGGGCTATTAATAAAAACATGCCAAATTAGCAATTTATTTTAGCAGACACTCCACACCCAAAAGATGGCTTAGTGACACCCAGCTGATGTCTCCAGTGTAATGCAAGCCTTCTAATCACAATATAATACGAAAAATGATTAAAAAAAATTTTTCTTTTGTTTTTTTTTTAACCTTCGATTTTTAGAACTTTTTTCCCCTAAAATAATTTATTACATGGAAGGACTTTCATTTTCTGAAGTTGGATTTTACACACATCCTGCTTTGTTGACATCGTGAACTGATGCTGTCTTGGGTTCAGACATGCAGAAGACTGACCAAAAAAATGTTGGCTTCCTTTCAGCAAATACCTGCTCTCATCCAGTTTTTTTTTTTTTTTGCAGAAGATGGTGGAAAAGCAGGCACAGAAAAGGGTCAGTACCTGTGCACCACTGCAGTGGTAACACAAACAAGCTGCACACAACCTGCCGCGTAGCAGCAAGTGTTTCAGACACACTCCAGGTAGAACTTTTAGGCGTTTGTACAGTAACGCGGTGCAGGCAGCTTGAATTTTTTTTCATGCTTTTCACATGCTGAAGTGCTCCTCTCCTGACAAGCCCATTTTTGTTTTGCTTTTTATCACCTCCTATTCGTAAGGCCCCTTTTAAAGCAACAGTGCAGGTATGTTAGCTTTAAGGGATCAAATCTTTATAAGCTTTTTATTAAACTTATCCTCTCATTCTTCATCCTTACATGTGTTTGGGAGCACTTTAAGTAGAGAACACTACACCTCTGTGAGATACGCTTTTAAATGACGCACATGACACCTCAGACCACTTCGGTCAAAAATAGCTGGATATTATGTAGACTTGATAAGCACTACATAGTTGGCTAAAAAAATCCAACCTGATAAATTCCAAGAAAAGCTGTAAGGTTTTGTTTTTAAGATTAGGGTGTGTGCACGTGGACACATGAAATCCTGTGAGAGGACTGACACAGCTAAGTTGGATTTATAAGTCTGGTGTGCATTTGTGATTTATGTGTATCAGCGTGGGTGTGGGTTATAATCGTCCCTGAGGAGGAGCCTCGGCTTTGCAGAGGGGGTTTCCTGCTGCTTCTTGGCAAGTTCCTCTGGTGCAAATGGATGAGGAACAAAAGTGCGGTGGCGCTGTTTAAGTGCAAAAGCGCCAATTAGTGATTTCTTTAATTGCTCTAAGAATGCGTAAAATTTGTTTTGACAACTCTGTCATCTTAAGCTATTTCAAATGGAGAACAGAATGAGTGTGTTACAAGCTGAAAATGAAAAACAGAAGAGTCACAAAAACACTGGAGGTGGGCTTTGTTTTTGCTACTTTTGTGAGCGTCAATTTGGCCATTTGACTTGGTCAAAGCAAAAAAAAAAAACAGAAATATGTTGGCAGATTTGGGTCCATCTGGTATAACTCATCAGTTTTTTTTGTCTTTGCTCACACTCCTGACATACTATTCACAACTCCTGAAAGCTGGTTTGGATTCGGAGTAAGTGAACTGTCATTTCCCAAGAAATGAAAAGAAAACACAGCACACCCCCTGGACAGACAAAAAGTAGGAAGAATGGAAAAATGGTTATAACTTATAACTAAAGGCTAAAGAAGGGAGGAGCATGAAAAATGATAAAATGAACTGGAAAATGACAAATGGATGTAAAAACTGCTTTTTTTTCCATAAACACCCAAAGTAAAGTCAAAAACTAACATACATGAAGTCACATTTTAACTTTTACGTAATTTTTGTTCCAATTACAACAAAACTTCAGATGGAAAAAAAACATCTGAAATGAGCCAGAAACACTTTAGCAGCTGTTATGCTAACCTAAAAACAGAAGCCTAAGGTTGCATTCACACTGGAATGGTCCAACGGATTTGGTTCAAATAGGCAGAGAACGCAAAAAAGGCACAAAAGATTAAGCTGGAAAACAATGACAAAAAATAAGTCCAAATTTTCAGAGTCCAGAAAAGATTTCCCACAGTTTCTTATAGTTAAAGTCCCATTCTAACAATTTTTAGATCTATTTTAAAAGCAATCACAGTGGTCTTAAAGTTATAATTATGCTGTTTTTAGCCCTACATTTTAAAAAAAGTATCATTTTTTAGGACATAGTTTATGTAGAGCGGCAGTACAATGCAAAAACTGAATCTTAAGACAATGTTTCAACGAAAATGTCTGCTTTACTGTTTTTCAAAAAAAATGTTCTTATCAATAATATTTTTCAGCAGTCAAATAATCTTAAATTGAGAAAACATGTATTAGTGACTATTGTTTCTAAGAGGCCTGTTTCTGCAGTGTAATTCATTCGAAATTTGCCTCTGAGTTGTGGGCAACCCCGCCCCCACTCCCTTTCCAGTTGTGGAGAGAGATTGTGGCCCACCCAGCGTGTTTTCTGCATCATATGTGTCCTCCATCATGAAAAAAAAAAGGCCAAAAGAACATGTTAAAAACATCCAAAACATTATTTTCATTGGAGTGGGTCTTTACAGCAACTAATAAATAAGTACATTTACATCAGATATCAGTTTACCTTGCTTATATGACCTTCACACTTCAATATATGTTCACAGTGACACAATAGAGCAGCCAAATAATGACATATTCTTTATATACCGTCGAAGTATAAAAGTAAAATTATCCTTAAGCCTTTGCATGCACAAAGAAGCGGTTACATGACACACCTATTTCACAACATCAGGGGTTGCACAACAACATTCATTTGAATGTCCCATGTCATTGAAAGATGAGGCCAGCTGGGCCTCAGATAAAAGTTGTCAGAATCACACAGGGAAGCACACACACCAACACACACACTCTCACACTTTCTCGTACTTCACACCTACTCTCAGAATGTGGCATCAGCCATGCAGCTGATAGTGGGTTCGGCACACACAGAGACACACGCTGGTGGCTGCTTTGTGTTTTGAGGTTTGAAAAACTCCATCAAAGAGACAATGGGATCAAAAGGATGAAATAAAAATGAAGTTGGAAAATATGACAACACATAATCTTTGTTTTTATGAATATTATTGGTGTGTTTCTCCCTATATTAGACCAGGTCACTGCAAAAACCAGTTGCAACCTTTAATTTAAACATTTAATGAAAGATATATCAGTTATATCTGAGATATAACTGCCATACTTTCAGGGTAGCAGTTATTGTCACCTTTCGTCTTGACATTAAAATATGTATGTACATTGAACTCTAAGTCAAAGAGAAATTTGTGTAGGGAAGTTCTCAGGACCCCCTGCAGAGCTGCGGACTTCCCTGAAGGATACCATACCTTCAAAGGATTTTCCTGTTTCCTGTCTACATGTGATGGGAAGGATAAACTGAAGGGGGGCACTCTGTTTTGTATTTCCACATTTGCATTTGAGGTCACTAAAAATGTCTCTGCCACTCTTTAGTCAATGCTTTTATTTCACAATCTTTCATGTTAAGATGTTTTCAATTTGAAATTGACTAGATAGGGATTTACTTGAATCCAAACCCAAAATCATGTTGCTGTTGTGCAAGAAAACTACTAATACTACCAAAAAGACCAAGAACAACCTCTGATTGTGTTTAAAACACACACAAAAAAAGACTTAAATTGTAAAAGTACTCGAAAGCATTAGTTTCTATTTTTAAAGTGTGGCAGGAGTAAAGGGTAATCCAGCACCCTTGGTGTATCAACAATAACGTAGACAAAATGCAGATAAAATGAAGTTTGTAAAGAAATGTCATAGGCTGATATTTTCAAAATAAAAGTAGCAATTTACTGTATGACTCATTGTAAAAATAAAAAAAAACAATCAATCCTCTTTGAAATGATTAGAAAAGTGCAAAATAGATTTCAGGACAGAACGATGACATGCTTGGTACAGCCACTAAAAACAGGTCAGATGTTGAGCACTTATACCATATTATTTTCTGTTGTTGGATAGCTTTTTTGAATAAAGAACAATCATCACTGAAGGTCTAATTCTGTAACATAGAAAGAGTTGTCCTCCTCAAACGTCCCTCCTCAGCTTGAAGAAGCCATGTGATCATTGCTAACTGTGTACAAGAGCTCCACACCCTGTTGCTGGGCTCTATACATAGGGAGTGACTTAGAAGTGCAAAGCCTTCACACCTTACAAATAGATTTATCAAGACAGCTTTACACGTACAATATCTAAAAGCCTCCCGCTAAATCCAACTTTGGAAAAAATATGCACGCCTTTTGTTGTCCGTGATATGACCTTTTGCTTAGTTATTTTGTGAAAACGTCATGAGATTAGAGACGCATTTAGAAATGATCCCATCCCATTGTGGATAAATATCAAGTAGCATAAAGTGATATTTGAAGTTCTTTGTGAATGGTTGAAACATGAGGGGTTGGTTTCACAGAGGTCCATGAAAATCCATCTAATGTAGAAATTATATGTCCAGACAACTCAGATCTGAAAAAAAAAATCCTCCAATAACAACGTTATATAAGCAGAGGCTGAAAAAGCATTATTTGATTGTGGAGCTTAAGGGTGAAATGTTCTATTTGTCATTTTGATCGTACAGTCAATATATTGTGTTTTAACTGAGACTGCCCCTCTTGACTTTTTGACCTTTCGAACCTCAAACAAAAAAGTAGATCCTATTTCTTGATGTCTTAAGCGGTTTTTGCTAAAGATTCCAAATGCTTGAGAGACACTTGTTGGTGTACTGCCTAAAACTTATATGTAAACAGGACAAAAAAAAACATAAATCGAAACGTCAAAAACAAAAACATGACAAACTGACCAAAAACAAAGGCTATGTCCAAATTTCTTCACTACTCATCGCTTAGTGCACTATATAGCACATTTTTAGGGCTATCTGAATCAACAATTCCAAAACCCAGTGCCCCAGGAAATTTCCCAGAAGTCTGCAAAAAACTAGTTCACATCAGTGCTCAGTATTGCTGAATATAGACCACAATGCATTGTGTTTTTCCATGTGAAAACATTTACTTTAATTTTTTGTATAAACTAACCAAGTTTTCATCATCAGAACATTCGTAAATAGTCTTCTTCAAATGTTGATATTGATTACTTTGGGTAGTCGGTGACATCCTATTTGTGTGACTCATGAAAACATTACAGGTAATCGGACAAGGAAGTTACCTTTTTAGTTGTGGTCATCATACATGTGGTTTGCAGCTGTTTTAAAAAAAAAAATCCAAAATCATTTAGGAAAGTTACTACTTTAATTACACGTTGTACTGTCTCAAAAATATATATAAATGATGCAAATCAACAAATTCGAGCTTCTGTTTCATTTACAGAACTTAAAAAATAAACAGCAAATTTTTTAGAATGTTTAAAAATATATATTTTCATGTTAAGTTTGGAAAAAAGTTGATTGTGATTGACATAAAAGTGAAAGCAATTATCTAAATAAGGAAAAAATATAAAAGAAACATACAGTAGATCCCCTCGATGTCCTGTTCCATCCACTTACCTTTAGTATACCAGAATATTTGGTCACTTTAGACTGCTTTGACCATAAATTTAAAAAAATACTTAATTGTGACATCGTTAACACAGACTGCCATGGACTGCCAAAAACCCATGCTGTTTAAGATATGACTATGGATGTATCTCATGTTTTAAAACTTGAGAACTTCATGGCCAAAACTGAGTCTAACTGAATAGATATCACGTTTAAGATCTACAATCTGCAATATGACCATCATCAAACCTATAAATGAGCGACTTGGGCAATGTCTTTAGTAAGAGTGTTTGTCTCAAAAGAAACTCCATGTCATTCATGAGATATGATGTCAGGAACAGGTACTGAAGACGCAGTAGTATGCAGGAGACTAGAATTGGTGGATGAAACTGAAACATTTGTATAAAAAAAACGTAAACATGAGAAAACCATGGGAGCAACATGAGTGAAAGAAAGCATTTGATTTGACGATGAAGATAAGAGAACCAGACACTCAAGGTGGATTCAGACTGGACACATTTGAATACACTTCAGCAGACCCTGGAACGGGACCAGGAACCACTCTCTGATCCATCTTTGGGGTGGTCTCGGTTTGTTTCCAATCGGACTGAGCTCCGGTTCGCTCTGAGTTTCCTTAGTCCGAATAGGCTCCATGCTAAGGGCGAACCAACTGGACCAAAGCAGCCACCGTAGCAGGGCATTATGGAGTAGTGGAGCAAAAACAAGTCCTTTGGAAATAAGTAAAAAATCCTTACCCCATTGGTAGATTTTCTTCAAATTAGCAAAAAAAGAAAAGTACCAATGGGATCAGAAAAATGGTCTTAAGAGAAAAAAAATCCAACCACTAAGTCGTGTTTTCTTAAACTAACTATTTTGCTGTTTTGCACATTCAAATTTGCAAAACGTCCACAGCTCTCACTTATGTAGCATTTTATTTACGCAAGAACAAAGTGAAAATTTGTGGTTATAAATCGAGATGCAATGCTCTCTCATGCAAGTGTTTAAAGCTACGGCTGATACTGGTCTACCTATTGCAATTAAATCATTTTAGCCATGATCTCAATATTCGATTCTCCTGGACTTTTAGATAATCTAGAATATGTTTTTCTGCTCATCTGAGTAGCTTCTTCAGATTTTTTATGCTGATTACTTCTGAATTGTGAAAACAAGTTTAGATGTCATGTAAGCAGAAGAAAATGTCAATATTATCAGTGAATCTCATAATAAAAGCTAATGACCTATGACTTTGTCTTGGTGTGGCTCCTAATCATAAGCAACATCCTTGAATTTTTTAAATGTACAGAAGTAGTTCTCAAGTTTCAGATTGAATCTGTCATATTTCCCACCAAACAAAGACCGTGTTGTGAAGCCCCTGTTCCCATGACACACATCTACTCTTGATTAATTTATTGACTTTTGCACCTGACTCCTAATTGATATTTGATGGATGCTGTGATCATATTTTGGTCCTAGAATAGATCACAGACACCCAGCTTGAACCAGAAAGCCAAACAGCAGCTCTCTGATCTTGAGCTTTCACGTTGGCAGAACATACCACAGCTCTGTGGTAAAACCCAGACAGGAGCTGGGATTCAGAGCAGAACATCGACCACAAGTGAGAGAAAAAGATGATGAAAGAGATAGGAACAGGATGTGTACTACATTTCGTTTTATCTCACTTTTGTGTGTGTGTGTGTGTGTGTGTGTGTGTGTTGTCAGCTGGACTAACCTGGAGAGGGCCGCCGGCTGGCATGGTGGATCTCAGCGATGTCAGGTCGATGTCCCGACCCTGGTCCCCTCTGTCTGCCTTTCCCAGTCCTTGCATCTTTGAGCCTGTAGCAAGCAATCAAGCACACATACGCCTAAATGAGACTCTTACAGCGGCGAAAGTGCGATTACAAGAATGGCACTTGTTAAAGGCAGTTACCCTGTACGCTAGGCACCAAGCAAAGCCAACAAGGACAACAGAGGGGGGGCGAACAAATGGCGTATTCACGCCCGGTCTCCTCCTCTCTCTTACTCTCAATCTTTCACTTTGTCCTTTTGTCTTTTTCTCCACGAGCCACTACACATTAACAAACCAGGCAAACACTTTCCAGACTTTATACAGTGTGACCACGTTTAAAATTAGTCTTGCATCTCTTTGGCTGTACTGTCGAGGGCTAACCGAAACCAGCCAAGAAACATCAAGCTGGGTTTATTTGTGCCACAAAGAGTCAACAGTGTGTTCCTTTTAAAATCGGCTTCCTTGCTGTTCAGCAGTTTACGGCTCTCTGAAGTGAGAGGCTCCATGTTCTGAAACAAGAATCCAAACGTTCCAAGAGCAAAGCAGCTGACCCAAATAACGTAAGAAATTCACAGAAAGAAATGTTTTATCTATTTCAAGGGGAAAGCCTATTGGTGTGATATTAAGATGACAAAAACAAATGTGAGATAAACAGAACTTGTATTTAAAAGCCCACTCCGATGAAAACTGTGTTTTTGGTGTTTTTAACATGATCCTGTGGCATTTTTCTCATGACGGAGGACATTTATGAAGAAAATTAAGCTAAAAGTTTTTGAGTATATTTGTTTTCAAATAGTTGTGAATCAGGCGCAGATGAAAAAATGCCATTGGAAAAAGCCTGTAGATAGGACAGACTTTAGGTGCTACAGTCGGCAGGTCACAAGATGTAAGCTAGTGGGAGTGTGTGTAAAGAGAGGGATGAAGGGAAATGAGGTCAGGCTTACTCCAATACTCCCACCCATGGCTCAGGCAAAAATCTAATGAACCTCTACCACTCTTAGATACTTTACTTTATCCTAGAAAATGACAGGTTTTTGAGAAACTAGCGTTCTCAATCTGTGCATCGAAGCTGTGGAACGCTTTACCCCTGAGCTTGTCCTGAGCATCTAAATTGCTGTTGGTTTCATCAGTGTTTTTGGTTTTTTAAGCTACTTACTTCATATTTATTTTTCAACTTTAATTACTTTTAAACTTTTTAATTGTTGTTTTAAATGTTTCAAGATTTTAATGTAAGACTCCTTGTTTGACTAAGTTAAGGCGCCGTGTTAAATAAACCTGAAAATATCTTTATTTTGTGGCAAAGTCCACTGGGAACGCTTTCAAAAGAGATCAAAAAATGATTAGAGTGGGATAGAAAATGCACGTCAAAATTGTTTCATCCTTTGTAAAGATCAAATAGGGTTGAACATTATTTTTATTAGATGCACATTTTGTAATTCATGTTTTAACTACTCCTGACTCCTGTCTATTCATAGCAATTTTGCCTTGTGAACCTGTAATCATTAATCACAGAAAGAGCAGAAAAGCACAGGTATTAATTTTCTAAAGCCTGTGTTATGTGGTTTAGTATCCTTCATCACTAATATACTTCTAGGTTATGACCTAGAAACTGTGACATGGCATATAAACATACAGACAAAAGCTTTTATCACGTGTAAAGGAATCTTATCTTAGGCGAGAATAACTAGAAATCCTCCAAACCGCTATTGAATGTTTAGATGGGCAAGTTGCCCAACACAAACTTCGCTCACTTTGAAAAATGTAGAGCGTTTACCACAGAGGTTTTCACATATCCTTTAAAATATGTGAGAACAAATACTTCTCGTTTCACTTTTGCTTTTTAGTTAATGATGCTCTTTACATCCCCTGACTTCAAGGAACTAATCTGCTGACCTTTCTTGGGATGTCACAAGTATTCTGTTTTAGAAGAATTCCACTTCTTCAATCGTTCTGGGTATTCGGGGGCTTAAGGTTGCCATTTTACGGATCATCATAGACAGACTTTTGTGTGGCATAGTGAGCTGAATAAATACCTGGTTAATCTCTAAATTACAGGCTGGAAATAAACTGCACTACATGTGTTTTTTGGGTGGTAATTCTTCTTTAAAAGCTAAAAACTACGTAAAAATACCTCATCACTGAGTCAAACTTGTCTAGGAGGTCTTTAAAGGATGACATTTACATTTCTTTTCTTTAAAAAGAAACTGCTAATGTAGAAAGAGCTGCTTGTGTTATTAAACTTACATTGTTACTAACCCTGCTGGCTTACAGAGATTTACAGGGAAATGTTGTTGACAGGAGGATAAATCCAGCTTTTAGAAAAATCACTGATTTGGTTTGAAAAGACATGCAAAGCCAGCATGTACCTGCTTTAAGGCAAGCTGTTAATTAATAAATTTAGTCATTTTTTTGTAGTTTCTGTTTTTTATTTTAATTTAGTTATATTTTTTGCCAGTTTTTGTAATGTTTCTACTTGTGCTCGTGTGTTTTTGTCTGTTGAAGACAAACAGAAAATGTAGATCTTTATTAAATTTCTGATGTTTTTCACTGCTTTTACTATCATGAATTGGCCACTGGTTTAATCAGTTTTCACATGATCAAATAACACTCTTTTGATCAGGTGCTTTACATGCAATCACAAGCTTTCATTGTTACTTTTGGCAACTTTACATGGGGTTCCTTTTAATTTCACTACTTTCACTTCTTGTTCCTTTAAGTATTGCCAGTTCCACAAGTGGATTTCAAGTTAAAAACGACTTTGTACATGGCAAAAGAGATCATTGCAGGAAACCTTTTAGCATCTGAAGAAAACACTGTTCGCTATGGCACAGCCTGGAATGTTGAAAGGCTCAGGCAATATTGTCTCTTGAGTTTTTAAGCGATGCAAATAAAAAGCGAGTTGACTTGTTGTGAAACACTAGTAAAGCTGGGAGTGCCCTAAAAAGGAATACCTTTCAACTGAAGTTATTTATAGTGTGTTTTCAGAGCCAGGAGATTACAGTTGCGATCCGCCTGCAGTCTTTTGAATGAGTTTAAAAAAGCAAAAACATGTGACATGCTGTTTATAAAGGTAAAACTCTCCATTCAGTTGAATCTACACAAAAGAGTTGGAACTAACTGCAAAAAAAAGTTTTGCTGTTATAATATTTTAGTATGATACTGAAAATTTCACTTTTAAGCTAACATCATGATATTTTGATGAAGAATAAAATCTAATAGAATGCAAAATATGTGCATCTGTTCTTATTAAATTAGGGGATATCTGCAGTTTTTTTTTATTAAGTAGTTGTGTTGAAGTAGCAACAGGATTTTTCGGCACAAGGTTTGCATGTTTCCTCTATTCATGCATATTTTTATCACTGGTTTCAGTCCAAAAGCATTCAGTATCATATTGCACACAATTTGGCTCTAGGATGAACTAGTAACCCAATCAATAACCTGCTTTCAGCTATTTTTTGTCCGTCTATTCCTCTGAACAATGAGAAATGGGCCAAAAAATGACATGGATGGTTGCTGCAAAAAGTAACTCCACTTAAAAGGTTTTAAACAACTATTAAAATGAATTAAATTTAATTGTTTATTTTGATTGCCACCCAAATATTTTACTAATTGACAGCATGGCAGTCAACACTTTTACAGTTCTTTATCACCAGGTGTATAAATATATTTTCTTAAACACAGCTAATTCACCACATTGCGTATATGTCCATCATGCCACCAAAACAGCTCAGACCGGTTAGGTGGCAAACACACGCAGAGCCTCTGCTGCTTTGTGGTATAACGCAGGTTTTCTAAAACAAAAGTCTACAACCTTATTTTGGTAAGGAATTAGAAACGCAGTTAGACCAAGATCTGAGAGGTTGGACACAAAAACCCTGAATAACTGCAACATCTTGCAATTACAAATGTCTTTAATCATTATTCCCACACTACTGTAGCAGCTTTGTCATAATGTTTTTTCTCTTTCTTGATTTGATTTTTGGAAACAACAAAGACAAGGAACTCTGAATGGCATTAATGAAAGACCTTTCTGTATGTACCATGTACCATGCATTGAGTTACAGAGAAGCAGCACATTCGGCTGACAGAGGCTTTGCCCTTTGCTGTCATTGTACAAACATGTGTAGCTGAAATCTAAAATTAAGCTTTTTATTTTTATTTATGAGTAGTTGTTGTTCCCCTTTCAGCATATCTAGTCAGGGGTTGCCACAGGGAATCAGCTTTTTACTGAGTTGCACACTTGGTTTGGTAGAGAGTTTTACGCTAAAGTTTTACCACTGAACAACAAATACAGACACAAACTGAGAGGGAGCATGTCGGAAAAAAACTAATAAATAATGATACATAAGTCGTGTGGTAAGTGGATTCACAAATATTTTGTTACACATAGATGAAGTTCTACTCATTGCCTCTGGGGTACCTCAGGGTACAGTGATGGGACATTTTCCGCATTAATATTTGAGTCAGACCAATCTTTCACACAGTGATCTTTTATTGATAATTATGTCCTTTTTAGCCAAACTAAAAAAGTTTTCTAATACAAAGTTTCTGCAGAGTGGCAGTAGCTTATTCGAAATTCCCCTCTTAGTTGTGTGCGGTACTTGTCTTGTCCCCATTTCCCATGATCCCTTTGCTTACACTTTCTTCCACTCACTTACGAACCCTCACAACCCCAACCTGATATTACCAGTGTACAGTTTTGAGCCAAATGCCAGTTCGGACAGGAAAACAAAAACGTACATGGATCTAGTCCCCTACAAGTGGATGCATCAGAATGGAGTGGAGCAGGGAGCTTATGATTTGTTGTAGGTTCTATGTCACATCATCTGCTCCTGATTCACAACGAGTTTAATAAAGAAATACCCAGGGTTGCAACTTTAAGCTTAATTTCTTTTATATATGTCCTCAGGCATGAGAAAATGCCACAAAAACATGTTAATAACACGATTTTTTTGAATGAATGAATTTGTTTTTCTTTAGCTGTAGAATGCATTAATTTTTGGCTCTTACCCAGCTTTTTTGTGTCACTTTTTGTGAACTGCAATAAGTTAAGAAAAAGGCCTGATGAATGACTAAATGTAAAAGATTTTTTCCACAAAGTTTACTTCCTCAGAGCTAAAATTGAAGATGAATTCAGAGCAGAAGACCAGAAAATCAATGTAGTGGTTCAACAGCAACCACACTGAAACATTGGGAATAAAGGATTTTGAAATATTCTGGCAGGTTGATGTAGCTTCCGATGAATTTAGTTTGCAAAGATAACTAATTAACAGAGAAAACCGGCATGTTTATACAAGATAAGTGAAGATGATTCTCTGCAAATGATAAAAATGATAAAGGTTATGATGTAAACCTGTTGCGACACTAAAACAGCTTTTGGCCAGTGACACTGCAAACAAACATGACATTTCTTCAAGCCAAACTTGTGGGTTTTTAAACTTTACTGTGTTTTAGTACCTGCAATGACTTGATTTCACAATGAAACTTGGCTCACTAACACTGTGTCTTTATAAATCTGCCTCTGTGTGAGTAATCTTTGAGCCATTTGTTCATCCTCTCAGTCACTCTGACACAAACACAGAAGCTTCTGCAGCTGAGTACCAGGCAGTGCTGACCTCTCACTTTCTACCTCTTTGTTGGAGACGCGTGCACATAGAAACACACTTTAGCCAGACAGAGCCAGTCTCTCATCCTATGATGAAAGGACCTTTATGCTTCAGGAAAATCATAAAAAATACCCCACACATTCATATCCTTGTGTCTCTTTTTTGTCAGGCTATGGTCCAATTCCTTTCATCCAAACATGTCTTTTTCCACTAAAAGATGAATGATTTCAATGATTTAACATTAAAGTGCAGGTTATATGAGTTAAAGCTTGAGTATCTTTACACTCATTCACTTCCACATGGATGCAGCAGAGTGCCTTAGGATGAGGGTGTGACAGATTAAAGAGATACCGCAGTTTGAGTCACTGACAGACGCGCAGGTGTACATGAGCTTTTATGTTCCACCTGCTCACAACGTGTTCTTTTTTAATTATGCAGTTCAGCTCTGATTAAAAAAAAGTCCACCTTTAAAGACCCACTCTGACGGAAATTGTGTTTTTGGTGTTTTATGATGGAGGATGTATACTGTATAAAGACAATTAAGCGTCAAACTGCATTTCTGAGTATTTCTTTATTTAAATCACTGTGAATCAGGAGCAGACGAAAAATGCCGTTTGAAAAAGATATTATTTGTGACAAAAAATATGCGTCCTGCTCCAAGCTCTCAGCAACAGGGAGGGGAAAGGAGGCGGGGTTTCCATGCCAGCAGTCCCGCCCACATCTCTGAGGTGAATTTCTAATAAACTACTGTCGTTCTGCAAAAGCCATCTCCTAGAAAATGACAGGTTGGTTTTTTTGTTTTATTCTGGCTAAAAATGTCACAATCATAATTAAAAGACCACTGGGAATGCTTTTAAAATAGCTTAAAAGATGATTGGAGTGGGACTTGAAACAAGTTGCAGATTACATATATATCCACAAATTTTTTTTTTTTAAAGTGAATCACAAAACAGACCTTTTTGATGCTAAAGTTGAAGTAAAATGAGATAAACTCTATAACAAATAAAGAGAGGGGGAACGATGTTGTGCAATAATGATGTCATGACCCTGTCTGACAGGGTAGTTTGCCAGAAGTAGTTGGTGTGTTTGCCCCCAAACTTATCTGCTAGGTCAAAGGGAAGAGAGGGCGTATTACACCACAGATGATCAATTCAAAACAAACTACTGGACTCTCAAAACACTCCTGACATGCCTGCTAGAACAAAAATAACATTTTCTTTAACCGAACAGCTTTATTTAGTTATTCTTTTACCGTTTTGCACCTAAAACAGAGATAGAAATAAAGCAGATTTACAAGCTTACTCCTTTGAGGCCATCACATGATGTCCAACATTCTTCTATCTCTGTTATGAACTAATTACATACATCCTACAGATGTATGTACTGTCTGTTATTGTTTGTGGATTGTGAGGAATTTTGCGTCATTTCCGTTTAGTTTGTGTGGGAAGCTAATCAATTTGTAATCATTATTGTACCTTTCTGTTTTTATTTGTCTGTCTTGTGTGTAAATATAAGTCAACGTTTTTTTTTTTTCCTTCCTCTTCTACTTTCTCGGGTTCTAAAATCTGGTTTTAGTTATTTACCTATCAATGTTCCATTAGTTTTGGATCTTAAACAGAAATCCAGATAAATAAATAACCAGCTCTCTTTGCACTTTCCGTCTTCTTTCAAGCGTTCCCAGTGGTCTTTTAACTCGGATTATGATAGTTTTAGCCATAATCACAAAACCTGTTGTTTTATCTGACAGTTTCTGCAGAGCAGAAGCAGCTCATTCGAAATTTACCTCTGAATTGTGGCCGGGACCATTGGCGCATAGTATGCCTTGCCTCATTTCCCATCATCCCTTTGTTTACACTCTATCTTGCTAGCTTACAGCCCCTCACAACCCCAACCTAACGTTAGCGGTGCAACAAAAATAGCAAGCAATATTGGAGCTATCCAGCCGTATAGCTTTGAGGCAGATGCCAGCTCGGACGAGGAAAACAAAGACATATTTGGATTTATTTGTCTGCAAGTAAGTGCATCAGAATAAAGCAGAGGAGGGAGCTTGTTACTGCTACAGGCTTCTTCAAGCAGCATTTTTTTTGTCTGCTCCTGACTCTCAATGATTTGAAAAACAACAACATGTTAAAAACACCCAAAATATCATTTTCATTGCAGTGGGTCTAAAATGCCACATTTCCACTTATTTGCTTGCCAGTATTTTTACTTCGCATGGTCGCTTTTGCAGCTTTTCTATTGCATCATTATATTAACTTTTGTGAAATTTCAAACAGAAAGTCCTGAGAAACCAGGACTGTTAAAGGAAAAAGTAGGTTGCCAAACTAACAATGTAATTGTCTCTGTCCTAAATCCATTGAACTCTTTTGTGTGAGGACCACAGCCACTCCTGCTCGTGATTTTTACAAAATTCAAAGAACAGCAGGATGGCTTTGTAAGAAAAGATTTACCAAACACTAAATTCAAGTCTTTTTAAAGAGCTGAAAACCTGCCTGCAGAATGATTTCACATTTTTTGTTATTAAATTGATTTGACTGCATTCAGCTGTCAACATAAGAGTTCTAAGCTGACCTACTATGAAGGCAGAAACACATATACTGTTTAAGGTTACTGTTTACCTTCCAGGGTTTTTTTTTTTGCTTCCTTTTAGACAAGTAAAGCGAAACTCCTGACAACCATATTTCATCCTGCATTTACAGCTTCTGTGTAACCCCTTTAAACCTTGCTGTGTTCTCACTTTAAGCTGCAAGTTTAACCAGAGCAAAAACAGGAAGATCAAGAAAAGAAGTTTTTACTGCCATTCTTTCCATAGTTAAGTCCTTGTAAAAACTGTGTGATATGAAATCACTAAAAAACACCTACATATACTGGGACTCAAAACCTGACTCGGCTTTAGCTTTATGTAATTGTACGCTTATGTAAAGCTTGTTCATGGGGAATTTTCAGCATCTAGAAAAAGTTTTCTAATGTAAGTATGTTGCATTTTGGATAAGCTTTGCATTAAAATTCAGTACAAACCCAAAGCAGAAGCACATCCAATTTCACCCACATGCATCGTCCACCTTCAGACATTCTTTTCTCTCAAAGTAACAATCAAAACCAAACCGTTGTGTTGTGTTTAATGTGCTCCACTTCCTGCAAGGAGGCAGACCTGATTCACTTTAATTGCCTCCACTTTAAACAGTTGGAACATAATACAGATGAATTTTACACGGCCAGAACAGAATCATTTGGTTTTTTAAAAGGTCTGAGAGGAAGAGGAAAGACGAAGGGCATGTGCAAACTGTTTGTTCAAATAATGACAATGGGTGCTATTTCAACGTTAAATGGACTGGACTCTTTAGTGTCGCTGTCTGGTGGTAGGCTGTACTGCATGGTGACCCCAGTTTATGTGCAAATAATTGCAAACTGTCAATCCCCAACATATCAAACTATGGAGGTTTGAATTCTCACATCCACACACATTCGAGTCCAGCAGCACGCGTAGAGAGCTTCGATGAGAAGGGAACTGACAAGACAATAGCAATAGCAAAATGTCATGTTTTCAAGGAGACCCACACACTCTTTTACTTAAGGACACATTAAAAAACTGGCAAGGAGTTAAAAACTAAGATGGGTTTATGTTTGGGTGAAGCTACATCATCCAAAGTGGAGAAGAAAAAGAAGAAGAACATTAATCATATTTGTTTTATTCATGCACCCAACCAGTAGGTCTTTGCAGACTGCATGTGTGAACAAAATTGAGAATATGTGTTTCTAAATAGGTGCAGAAAGTGTTTATTTCCCAGTAAAAACCTGATTAGTTGACTGATTCTGTTACTGTTACATTGCATTTCACTTTAAAAGAAAATGTATCTTGTGCAAAAAGATTGTTTAAATCTTAATGGTAAGCAAGGGAACATAAAAATAGATTTTTAAGAGAAGCTGCAGAAAGAAAAGAGTAGACACACAGTATGTTGCCTGCAATAGACTAGATTGCAAGTTTCTTGGGAAGAATTAACAAAATTAACATTATTTTAATGCTTTTTGTTCATTTCAAAGCAGGAAACACACACATTAAGTAAAAAAATTGTGCAAGTAAGCAGCTGTGCAAAAAAAAGGGACAGAACTGCACAGACAGAAGTGAAAGACACATCACGGAAGCTACATTTAACAGCCAGAGCTGTGCATCAACAAGTTGTCTTCCCTGTTGTAACTTGTCAAGTTGAAGCAACTAGTTTTGACTGACAACAGTACTATTGAATCGCACAAATGTATTCCAGATCACAGGCAGAGGACGGGATTGTAAACACAAACTTAAAAGAAGAAACAGTTAAATAAATCAGCTTTATTTAAATAAAAGTGGAATATTTCTCTGATTAGCAAAGAAGTTCATAAGGTGATAATTTAATCTTTGATACCTTAAACTTAAAAAATAAACAATATTTGTCTTTGTTTTTTTTTCACCACTCTGTTTTTATTTTATTTTCATGTATTTATTTAAAATTTTTTGGAAATGGGGGGAAAGTGGTGCCAACAGCAGATCACTGGTCTTTACAAATACATATATTGATTTTTTTTTTTTTAAACAAAAAGAGTTATAATTATTTTATCGGATTTGACATACAGCACCACAAGGCCAGTATGACAATGCTAATGTTCAGTTTTTGGTTTTTATTACATAAAAAGAACACGCACTAGCATAAATATTTGCACACAAGTACGGCCATGTCAACAGCATTTCCTTGAATTTTTTCCTTGGCCTTTTCTTGCTTTGACTTCACTCTCAGCCTTCTTTTTTTTTACTTGCTCGTGTGGAATTTATTTTTATTTTTTTGTTAGCTCTGAAAATGTGCGTGTCATTTGTGTATTGCAGAACTTAAACATCACATGTGGGTGCATTTCTTCAAAATGCATTTGTTGCCATTAACTTCACAGTTGATTTGACGGTAAGCGGCGCCTAAAGGTATGCAAAAGACCCCAGGGTTCAGTTCTGGAATTTACTTCTGCGACATTAGAAACACAAATGTAAAAACTAAAACAAAAGTTAATGTGCATCAACAAAAAAAGAAAAGAAAAAAAAACAAGATTTTGGCAGAATAAACTAAACATCTGAAAGGCAAAAAAGATTATAGAAACTTTTACAATTACTTTTTAAAAAACTGTTCATCTGTTGTTAGAGAATGACCATAAAAATGTAGGATGACTCACTTTTGCATTTCACAACTTTAATCCATGCATTTTGTCTCATTTTGTGCCCAGCAACAGACAATGATATCATATATTAATGTATTATCTTATCCCTTTGGGATATTTTTCTTCTGCCAAGATTTAGTGTTTGTTTTTCCACTAATTTTATTGATCTTTTCAGTTTTAATCAAAAAAACATCACTGCTTTCTACATAATGCCTCCTCTTAACCAGAAGTTTTGCTCCAATTTCTCTTTGGGGATCAATAAAGTATCTTTCAATTGAATTTGAACTTAAGTAGTTTGGCAAGAAAATGACACGATAAATTCCCCTTTCAAAATAGAGCTGTAAAAACACAGTCTGAAAATTAGCTTGTTTTTTGTTTTTTTTGGGTTTTTTTTTTACTTTTTGTCATTTTTACTATACAGTCTGACTCTATGGAGAACTGCCTAAGATCAGTATTCAAATTTTTTGCACTTAAATAATGTGATATTTTGCAACTCTGTTTTGCAAAGTAACCACGCAACCCAGAGATGCATGAGTTCTAGAAACAAAATCCTAACTAACTGTTTAGCTCGAAAACCTAATTAATAATGGTGCAAAAGTGCAAATTAAAAGGTTTTCTAAAAGTTCTAGGAATGGTTGCAGTTTTTCTTTTCTTCTTTTTTTTTTACAATTGCAAAACACTTTTGTAGAGGCGTCTATTCTTAGAAGCTTGATTCTGCAAAAGCAGAGTGCTCTGACTGACCTTTGTTGCAAACAAGGCACCGACCACTTAAAAGTAACAGCATTTTTTTGTTCCTAAAACACCCTTTGAATTGTATCTTGTGAGAATCTTCCAATGGCAGTTTTTCCAGTATTCAGTCAAACTCCTGCTACATTAAAATGAGATACATTTTTAATGTTTTTAAAAGACTTTTATGAATAAAGTGCCACATCAAGCACTGCATTGTTTTGTGTCCCAGTTATGGTGGTTCACATTTAAGGTAAGGTGCTTCCAAACCGGGAAGTTTGTTTACAAAGGATTTTACTGCTCATTGGTAGTTCAAATCTGACCTGATGCAACATACTGCAACTGCCAAACTTTGAACTAATTTAAATCGTGTTTTAGGAAGTACCAGCTGCTTGACTTTTAAATGTTGTTTCCCATAAAAATGCTCTGATACTTTCAAAACTTTCTTTACATTTTGCTTGATAATCGTGGGTAGCAACCATTTACCCCAAAAACTTAACATACTGTTGCTATAAAAGTGTACATCCTGTTTTTTGAGAAGTGCTATGAGTTTTTTGCCTGGGTATTAATATTATAATTAATATTTTATGTTTAGATCTCAAAAAGTACGATATCTGTTTTAGTGAAGGTCAGTTTAGTCATTGCTTTTGTTGAGTACATTGTGTTGTTCTAGAAGGCTGTGAAAGGAGATCCTATCTATAGATTCAGAGGTTAAAGAGTTTTAGAAAGTAAATTTCATTATTTTTGTTGGAGTAAAAATTACTTGGGCAAATTGTAATATTGTAGTGCTCAAAGAAGCACAGAAGTTCCGTCAGTATTTTCTTCCATACAAGCAGCCATTGCAAAAAACGTGAATTTCTCACACATTTTTTTTTCCAATCTTGGCTTTAAGCTGTGCTATTTTGTTATTCACTCATAACAAAATATTATAAACAAAGAGAATGGTGTCTTCAGTTTGCTGTTGTTCAGAACCTTTTTTTTTTTTTGTTATTGCGCAAGCTCGTTACTTTGCTGCCTTAGGGAAGTTGCAATAGACTTGTAACACCTTTGAGCCCCCAAAAAGAACACCAAGTTCATGTTGCACACACACTGCACGTATGCAGCATCAACAGCAAACCAGGACCCAAGGTAATTGCTGTTAAATACACTGACCTATAAATTCTCTGCTAAAATAGTTGTGGCCCAAAAGAACTTGATCATGACCTAGTTTACATAACTGCTAACAGAACATCTGCTTATATTGAGCACACACAAAATGAATATATATTCATGAATATATATGAAAATATATATATTCATATATATATATATGAAAAGTTTTATGGTGCAAGAGGGATTATTGTTCATCCAGTACAACAATCAAAAGACTTATTTAAAATTGGAAATGTACAAAATAGTAATTATTCTATGATCCTCACATTTCTATATTCACATAACTTACAATGATCATTTGTTAATGAATACATGGATGAAGAGGGGCAAAAGAAGCTGAAAGGTTTTTAATTTTTTAATATTTATCAAGGGAATACTAATGTGTGAACAGTCTTTAACATATTATTTAAGAATAAAGTTCCAGGGATTGTTGTGACATATTTTCAACAAAAGCTGGAATCCTATTGGTTAACTTAGTGACATGACACAATATGCTTTGATGGCTATTGGTTTGTCATTTATGAGAGCGGGTGATAATGTGAGATCAAAATGTTTATACGTTATAATAAATAAATAAATAAATAAATAAATGCATTGTTGTTGAAAACATGCCAGTATTCTTTTTGTTTTTTACTAGTATAAAATTGTGCTCCTTGGTGGTACTTTATTAGGGTTCAAATTTTAATGAGAATTCCCATTTTTGGTCAGACTTAGCATTTATTGTGATATTCCTCTGTTGACTGGTATGCATATAGAGTAACAAGTTTATTTTGTTAATGAAAATTAATTAGAAAATAAAAAAACTATATAATAATAAATGTATTAGTTCGTACCTTGCATCATGAAATTAAAACAGGTTATATGCAAAAATATAACGCACCCACAGAAAATTAAGAATATAAAATTGGCATTTTAAAGCCAAAATACAGATGTTAAATAGATCAAAGAAATGAAATTTTGGGTACATTAGCATTTCCGGTATGACCTGTCAAAGTAAATGCTCGAACAGTTTGAACATTGTTTTTGCCTTGGTTTGTACCCCGAAAAGAAATAGATGCGTACAAAATAGCCAAAATGTTACACATATCAACTAAAGTGAGCAAAACAGCAACTAACAGAGGAAATTTAAACAAACTTGATTACAGTAAACACCAATATAAAGCTGTTCGTGTTTATAAATCTCGCCTAAATACATAGGTTATTGTTCCAACTAAATGCAAAAACAAGTTTTTTTTGTTTTTTAGCTTAACTGACTGTATGCTTGGGGGTAGTTGAAGAAATTTAAATAATGTGTAAAGTTGTTGTTTTACTTTGACAAAAACTCTTCACTTCCGACGTAGAACAGGTTTAATGGCGGCGGTTTGATGCGGCACTGCCGTGTGAAAGCCCAGTCGTCGCCTTGACGAGTCATCACTCGAGAGGACTCCGGAGCAGGCGGAGCCGCCGTCTGAAGGCTTGAAATTCTGGACTGCAGTTGACTCCAGTGAAAATATAGCGTTTTTACGAACGAAAACAAAGTGACAGAAGTGGGCTAGACGTGGACGCGGGTTACGATTTAGCATCTTTCTACGGGGGAGCTTGTTTCCTTTTTGGTCACGGAGCCGGACACAAGACGAGAGAGAGGAGTACCAGCAACACCCGCGAGCGAACTTGGCATCACTGCACCGCGAGAGGGGTTTACTGGTCGCTGCACGCGCCGCTTCCAGAAGCACAACATCCCGGATTTCAGTCAAGATTTTTGTGATTTACTGTTTTCTTCGGCAACCATCTGTGGCTTTAATGTGACGCACCATACGGACGGCGGTGCTGAGTGGTAGAGAGGATCCCCATTGCGGCGCGGTTTAAACCTCCTTTTTTTTTTTTTCTTAATATATTTACTGTCCAACGACTTCAACAGCGGTAAGTTCACTTTATTTATTTGTGGTCGTGACTGTTGGTCCACCATTAGCTTTTAGCCGGCAGGTAAAGTTTATCAGCCCAAGCGGGCAGACTTAAGGCTCCCCAACAGGCAGGGGTGAACCCCACTCTGAAAGCCTACAGGACGCTCCCCGCCAGCCTACACTAACTCTTTACATTTATTTTAAAATATGAAAATGTGTTCTGAAACACGCAATGACAGTTAAGGGAAGTAGGTTTACATTTCCTGTTAGTTAACACATAAAAAGAGCAATAAATCAACATCTGCAGCTGCTGATATACAAACAGTACATAGAGCGTTATTGATGTCCAATATAGAATTCAATTTAAAGTCATATTTTTATGTATTCTGATACAAACTTCAACTTACAGTGGCATCTTATGTTGTGAAATCTAATGTTCTGCATGACACAGTTGTAAAACATGTTTTTTTTAGAGCTCCACTTGAATGATTCAGGTTCATCTCACACTGAGTTCAGGATCAAGGCGCTCCTCTGCAGTGAGACGCATGAATCAGAGGGCGAGAAAGCAGCTCTACCCACGCCAGATAAGAGAGCTGTCTGTGTGATTTCCAAAGCTCATTCAGTAAAAGAAAGAAAAGCACTTCATTGAGAAATGTTTTTAAAAAAAAAAATCTCTTTTGTCATGCTTTTATGGTGGCGTCATTTTAATCAAAGTCTCAGATGTACTCATCTGAGGCCATTCACTCCCCTAACCTTAACTAATGCAGTTTATCAAACTTTCATACTCATTTGTATGTAAAGCAACATGATATGGTTATATCTAACTTTAAAGTGCAGGCCCTAATGGAATCATAACTGAAAATGTAATTTAAGCGTGTATTTATGCTTGTATGATTGATAGGGAAGTGCAGAGAAGATGTAAACTCAACTGTAAAGAACTTTACTTTTGATCGTGATTAATGCAAGGTTTTTTTCACAAGTTTTTTCACAAGTTTGTCCTGGTAACGCGTGAATAACGCAAAAACATCAAAGTGTTCGTTAGGGAGACGATGTTTGCCCTTACACCCCAAAGCAGCAGCTAGTTACTGTGTCTGTGATGCTAACTTAGGAGAAGTTGTCTGTGAGCAGTTATGTAAGGATACTTGCACATTTTGGAGGTCTATTTTGTACCTCTGACATTGCTTGTAATTCGGTATGCTGAGTAATATATGAAGCGCTGCTTTAAGCTTCGTAAAAGCCCCCTGCTCCCCTCTTGTATCAAGTTGCTGAACTGCCATGGAGCAGCCTAACCCTGAGGTCATGCGGGCTGCAGAGACTTTGGCCTAAATATGGAACGTGGAGCAATTAGGCATACACTCTGCTGTGTCACTCCACTGCACCGACAACACTGGGATAGCTGTAAGGAAAAGAAGTCTGGGGTCTTGTTAACAGAAATTAATAGTTTCTTTTCTGAAACTGAATACATTTACAACACAAAATCTAAACTTCACGATTGAGTTATGTAATATTTATGGTGAAAATACTAATGATCTTTTTATTATTATCATATTTTTTTTTAGTAACGAGGACTTGAACAGACCAGGCTGGGCTGGGCTGGGCTAGGCCTACCGTCTGGCTTGACCAGACAGGCCCAGGGGGCCCCGGAGGTGGACCTGTCATTGTCACTCATAGACGTCAACAGTCTTTCCGGCTGTATCTCATTGTTTGAAACGTCGCTCCGGTCTGATTGTCCAGTCCCTCCATGTTGTGGTTGTGCCGCCCTGGATATTGGAAGCAGGATGGATTCAGAGGTTAATTTGACCACAGGAAACTTATTGCATTGCTTGCAACTGTTCTCCTTCGACTGGCTGTCATCGCTCCCCGCCCCAGTCTTTAAGCCCCTTCCTCCAACCTGGGGCATCCCAGACCCTTTTAAGGAAGGGCCTTATAGGAACTGCAGGACATCTTGTTAAAAGGAAACACAGTGGATAGGTTGAACAAACTAACGAACCTCCCAAAAAAAGAAATCTGCTGCTGATTGATTTAGATTTTATATAAATATATAATTTGAGATCTATTTCTTTATTGTAAGTATTTTTGTTCAGTTATTTTCAAAGGGGAAAACAATTCAAATTTATACATCCACGTTTCCTTTTTTTGTGATGATCTGAGCTGTCAGCAAGTATGTCAGAAAGCAAAGGTAACAGCAAAGCAGTGAAATTCATTGCCCCACTTTCCCCTTCCACGACTGCCTCCCCCTGTCCATCCCCTAAAACCCCTCACAAGAATGTGAATGGGTCTGCCAGTTCAGACACGCACGTTGCGGAGAAGATCATCGGGGAGCCCGAGGTGCAGCGGCGGCGCCACACAATGGATAGAGACTCAAAAACAGCTGAGCACCGTTTTTTCCGACGGAGTGTCATTTGTGACTCAAATGCCACAGCTTTGGACCTGCCCAGCAAAGCAGCTGTGATCCTCACCTCACCCCCGGACTATGAAGGGACTCCCACCTTCTTGTCCTCCAAGCTGTCGGGGCCTGGGGGACAAAATTCTGAAGGCAAGGGTGAAATAAGAGGTTCCTACCTGCAGAGCACAAGCCTTCAACCCTACCTTAGTGGGGCAGCTGTACAAAAACACGTAGAGAAGACTGATTCAAGTGTGAACGTCTGCACAATTGCTGTTCCCACCTGTAGCAATGTTGCCTATGGTGCAGACGGAACACGGACAGAGCTCGTTCCAACGGAATTGGATGTTTCAGACAAGATGGAAAGCATAAAACCTGATGCTTTGTTGCGTTCTAGAGGGACTCAGGAGATGCGGCAGGTGGAAAAAAATGGAGCGGTGATCGAGCAGGTTGATGAAGGGACTGTCGGCAGTCCAACTGAAGAGAAGGACAGGGAAAAGGAGGAGGAGAAAGGGCTTGCAAAAGCAAGAGCCGAGCAGAGGGAAGCTGAAAAACGAGTACAAGAGGATATAGAGGAGGCAGAGACAAAAGCTGTGGGGACCTCTCCGGATGGGCGCTTCCTGAAATTTGACATCGAGATCGGACGAGGGTCTTTTAAGACTGTGTACAAGGGGCTGGATACTGAAACTACTGTGGAGGTGGCATGGTGTGAGCTACAGGTAAGTCCACACGCTACCAAAACGTAACTCCTGTAGACCCTGCTTCTTATGCTACGTTCACACAAGGCTTGGAAATGTGCTTTTAATTAACCACTTTCAATGAAAAGTCTATGTAAACGTGTAAATGTGTGTTTTGGAGTTCCCTGTTCAAAACTCTCGCTTTCACACATTGAAATGTGAATTTTTACGTCCGTTTTCAGGCTGTACGTACAAAACGCTCAGCCATTGAATGCATGTTAAAAGGAATGTCAACAAATTAATAATTGCAGTTTGTGCCGGGCCAGAGTTATAAGTCTTTCAAAGCCTAGAGGAAAATTGGTGAGATTTACCCCACTTTAACATTTCGCACCAAGCCTCTTCCAACTGTGAGTACATGTGTTAGAATCAGGTAGCAACGGTCCATTGTGAACACTGTATGCTAAAAGATCATTCTAGAACATTCGTGCATCACATGCCTAGCATGTACCTGGCATTAGTCAACGTTTTGTCTAATTTCTTCCTGTGTATTTGGTTCAGTCAGGGCCCAGGTACCACCCAACTTTTCCCACCAGTCTAAATTTTATTCTGGTATCTTGCCATTGTTCTCCATGAGCGGTGGATGTTGATGGCTTGAATGTATATGACCAGAAGCATGCGGCTTATCAGCTAACAACCCTTACAAGTTCACATGTCATTTGAAAGCAGAAGAAAATGCCAGACATCATCTGGTTACATGGAAGTGGGTTTGATTTCATGAGTCAGCTTATGTGCTAACAGTCAAACTGCTTTACATCTGTAAAGCTGCATGGTAAAAACGGGTTTCTCAACAAGCATTCATTCTCATCTCTTTTTTTTGATGCGTGAACGTAAATAATCGGCTTGTAAAGTTTGTGTAACGTGAAACAGGATGACACACGCTTTACCACACGACCGTGTTGCTTAACTTAACTGATGCAACCTCTGCAGCGAGTGTTCATCGCTAAAGAGAAAGTGAGATGTACAGCTGACAGAGGAAGCGTGCTGCATTTGAGTAGATCCGTGGCAAAGGGCGGCAAGTTAGAGAAGAAAAACAGTCTCTCTGCACTCTTGTTTATGAGTAGTCACCAAACCAGAGGAGTGTTCATCGGTCGGAAATGTAGAATAACAATCTTGGCCGGTCATATGACAGTCAGAGTGGGCAGAGGTTTAGTACTGACTTGCTCTCACGTGGAACTGCTTTCCCTGATCTAACACTTGCTGGTCTGCAAGGAAACTTAAGTTTACAGGATATGAGAAACCCTGCAACTATTTGGGATATTAATTGTTTGATATAACAAACCTCATCCTATTTATTGGTTAGTTATAATCAACGTTATAGGTTTTTTCTCTTTTCTATTTAAGATTCTATGCATTTTCTTTGATTCTGGATCATTTTAAATTGGACCATCTGGTTGTTTTCCTCTCATCTTCATCACATGATCCTCCTACAGTCTTTCTCAATCCTAGAGGCTAAAATCAGCTTTGCCTGATGCTCTGTATCTAGGAGTTTGTTTCACAGTTTGTTTATTAGCAAACAAACATCCATCCTCAGCTAAGTCATTCTGTCACACATCCTTCCCGTCTCCCTCCTTCTTCTTTTTTTTCCCCTGTATTTGTAAAAATGTGGACACCTTGCAATGTTAGTGCATTGAATCACCACAAAACATCCACTTTTACTTACTATGCTTTTAGCTTTTAAATGTTTATGCTTGTTTTAATGCAAATAAGTCAAACTTCTTCTACACAACCCAAATGTGTGTGAAGAGGGGGGGGGGGGGTGTAAAAATTACATGGCACACACACAAATCAAGACAAAAAATGTGAACCAATCATGTTTCCTTGCTGGGTGGGTGTATCAACTGCAGCTCTGTGGGGTTTGAATCATCTGGAACGTGTTGGATTCTTAATATTTATGAGTGGCTGGAACACAGATTTGGTTGGTTAAATCTTTACATTCCTGGATCTGACCCCAAGAAGGTTAACTTCTTGGATGGATTGATACAAAGTAGGGGAGCAAAGGGATTGTTTGCTTAAGCTTTAAACAAACTATGATGATCCTTAGATGGTGGGAGTGGCAGGCAGGTCATGCAGTAGCTTATCTTCAGCTGCCTCTTCAAACTGGATAGTAGGTGATAACAGTCAAGAGAATGAAGCAGGTATCTTGGAATGAAAGGAATGCTTGGAGGTATTTCACTGTAAAAATGCATTTAGATGAAAATGAGGTTTTTACTGGTGGCCGTTAGCTGTGGGGTTTCTTCAAGTCAGGTGAGAAAAACCCTGCATTAGCTTGGATACCAAAGAGTTTCCCTTCCCTTACTGCCCGACAAGAAGGTTCAAAGGGGTACGAGAGGTGAGGAGAAGTGTTATGCCATTCCGTATCGGTGCAATTCACTCAGCCCAGCAGGGCAGAAAAGGGGTTAAGGAAACAATGAGCAAAGCAAAACTACATTTTTTCTGCAAAGATCTTTAGGAATCATTGTTGCTTGCAGACCACTTGGTATATTTTTGAGTAATTGTGTAAAAAAAAAAAAAAAAAAAAAAAGTAGTAAAGGAAAATAGCATATATTCAGGATGGAAGGAGGAGGGGTAGAGGTCAGAGTTCAGCATGTCTTTTCAGAGAATGTCATTGGGAGCCTGCCCAGCATTTAGCCACCTATAGATTCAACGGAGGGGGTAGGGTTGCACTGGTATGTGTAGATTTAAAAGAATAGAGAGGGAAAATATATGAAGTTGTGTTTACTTAAAAAAGGGGGTTGGTGAAATAGGAAGAAGAAAAGAAGACTTAAAGGAGAAAACAAGCATTAGGTTTATGAGAATTTAAGGGGCATGCTAATGAAGAAAAGTTTGCGACTGTGAAGGAGACGAGTTGAACTGAAGATTAAAAACGAAAGATTTGGACTTTGCGTGTGTGAGGGAATCTGTGACCCCCCCACACGTCTCCAGCCTCTGGTGGCAACAACAGACCTTGAGATTTCTTACTTAACATCAACACAAGATTAGCTCCACTTCAGACAACAATGCACCATTTTAGGGCTTTTAAGGAATGAAACTACTTGGTTGAAATGTATTTTTACAAACCTGTTTTTATTAGATTCTGCATTACTTTACAATTTAAGCCACAGTATGACTCTTAATCAAGTATAATGAGGCTAATGAGCAAAGCTCGGTTTCCAAAATTAGCAATGCTGCATTGTGTATTTTTGGTTATGTCCTGTTTTAACCTCAAATTGCTCTATGTGTCGGTACAGAGGTGCACAAAATCCAGTTATAAGGGGTGCAACGGATCATGACTGATCCGTATGGATCACTAACCACAGTTCAGCACACGCATGTGATGAATGTCATGTTTTTGGCGTTTTTAACATGTACTTGAGGCATAATGGAGGACGTATATAAAGAAAAAATAGCTCCAAATTGCATTTTTGAGTATTTCTTTATTTAAATTGTTGTGAAGAAGGAGCCGACAAAAAAAATGCGGAGGAAAAAATAAAGCTTGTAGGTATGAGATAGAACCTACAACGTCGAGCCACAAGCCCCCTACTCTGCTCCTTTCTGATGCATCCATTTGTAGACACCTTGATCCATGTACAACTTTGTTTTTCTTGTTTGAGCTGAGCATTTTTTTTTTGCACTAGTACCATGTTGAGGTTGTGAGGGGCTATAAGCTAGCAGAAGCGTGAAAACAAATGGAGGATAGGCAGTGGCATACTCTGCACCAACGGTCCCGCCCACAACTTGGAGGCGAATTTCTATTGAAATACTGCCGTTCTGTAGAAACTGTTTTATGATTTCGGCTGAAAACAGCAGTATTATAATAAAAAACACTAGGAATGCTTTTAAAATAGATTAAAAGATGATCAGAGTGGGACTTTAAACATGTACAACTACTTGATTAAATAATAGATTCCCTGTTCACTTTATTCTTTGTTTAAAAACCCATTTGTTCCACTTCAACTTACATTTCTGCTTAGTGTCTAAAGAAAACTTTTGGAATCTGTAAAAATAATAAAAGAAAAAAAACTTGCATGCAAACATCTTAAACTACATATTGTCTATAACTGCACAAAAATGTGAAACAGCATTTTTTGAAAGGTAAATAACCTTAATACAAGGGAGCAAAGCTGAGCTCTAACGGATTTTAAAGGTTCAGATTTCCCTGACCTAACAGAAGTCTGCACCAGTGTCAAGTCCTCTGACAAGGCTTTTTAAATTGCCATAAAGCAGTGTTGGCCATCTTCAAAATCCAAAGATATTCAACTTAATAGAATGGAATCTGTGTTTGCACTTTTTTAATGCCAGCTACAAATAAATTACTTCATTCCCCTTCTTTATTACTGGTTAAGACAATACCTTACAAGTGCATGTAAAGGAAGTTTTATTTTTATTTTTTTTGCAGTACTTTGGTTTTTGTTGTTTGTGTACGGTACTCAGGATTTGGCAGCACATGCACTGCAGCTATCGCTTTTAGGGATTGTAAACTTAATAATTTTGGCCGGGGTTCATCGCCGATCAGTTAAAGTGCTTAATTGTCAACATTAGAGGGGAAACTTGCTGGATATTTCCTGTGTTGTTAATGTGATATATTTTGTGGACTCTGTTATTTATGAACCACCTAAAAACAGGATTTATAGCTGGAATAAACTCTTTCTTTGCCACAGGGCAGAAATTCACCGCCAGCCGCACTGCAGTTCTTAGTCTGAATAGGTCAAGGACTAATGGTCATGATAATTTAATCGCATGTAAAGTGCTTAGCGCAAAATGGGGCATTTTGAGTGCACTTTAAACAAAAGGTCAACATGTTGCCCAAACTGAATTCCTCATCACGCTGTATTTTTATTTTTTTTTACTCCTATAAATCTGGCTGTAAAACAAGTGCATGAGGTGTTCAACTGCCCAAACAAGTTTGTTTGCTGCCTCGTAAAACACTAGAATGAAGGGTGTCCGAGGTTTTTTCAACTTTATCAGAAGAAAGAAAACTGTAACTGTTACATTTTTCACTGAAGAATGACAAATAAAACTGATGCACATGCATTCTAAAAAAACTTTTGGCACTACAGCTTTTTCAGATGAGACCACACAAGCCCCAACCAGCTGGGTTTATTGGTGACACACCATTAAATACCCCCGTGTGCTAGCATTGGATAATTTGTAGTCAAAATAAGAAGCGGATGGAGAGGAAATCTTTGTCTTTTATTTATTCTCTTGGCCTCTTTCGCCTCATTATGTTGTCTTTCTCCTTGCCTGAGCTCATGCTCAAACCTTGCCCGATGTCCTCAGTAATGGTGTCAGTAAGCAGCTGTGAGCAACGGAAGGGAGATGTAGAAGCTGGCACTTCCTTGTATGTAAACCATGCAGGTTTCCTTCCACTCCAGTCAATAGTTTTTTCAGAGAAGTAAACGGTGAGGTTAGGACATCCTCTCTAATCTTCAACAAAGATACAAGTATATTTGTCTGTTGGAAGTTATTCAAACATTTCTGCAAAGTAGTGTCTGACAACTATTCTCCCTAATCCGTTTTATTCAGAAAAAAAGAGCTGGCATTGATCCTGAGTGTTACTTTGGAAGATGTTAAGTATTTTGGCACCTTTTTATAAATAAAGTTGTGAATAAACATAAAAAAAATATTTTACAGGAAGTACTAGGGGTGTGAGTATAACATGAACACCAAATATCTCATCACTGTCTTATTTCCTGAGATATCCGATCTTTCAAGTGACATGTGGAAGAATCCAATAATTGGAAGATATTGTTAACACTACAATTTTCAAAACAGACAGGTCTGTTTTTGTTTATTGTTGTTGTTTTTTTTATCCAGCTGGGTTTTGAAAGTAACAGCAAGTTTAATAGTTTGTAGTCCTCCAAGATGAATTAAACAAACAAACATGTATATATGGATTTTCTATTGATTACATTTCCATAGTCCATTTGCCTATATGCGTTTACTCATGGTTATCCAATTTTGGTGTGCATGAAAGCAGGCTCAACATCACAGACTCTGCGTGATTGTCTTTAGTGTAAATTATGATCAAAGTTTAGCTTGATTAGTTACAACCTAGATGCACTTTTAGGACTTGCAGAAAGGTGGTGATTGCTCATGCTTCATGTTAGATATTTGCATTGTGTGGTTAGTTGGGAATGCTGAAGGCATAAAACAGTTTGGTGACTTGCAGAACTTGAAAAAGTTTTTCTTATTCTCTCCTCCCTCTTCTTCCTTTCATGTTCCTTCTTTTGGTTGTTCTTACCAAGCATTCACATATGTATTTTAAAATACTCCTTATTTTGAGTGCCTTGTCAGTTTATTCCCCTGTTTCACTATGGAAATTGTATACTTATAAGTTTAGTTATTAAATGTAGCTTATGTTCATTTTTGAGAACGACTTTAATCAATGCCTGCTATTGTTTTGCATAACTGATAGTGATAGATGATTGTTGTCAAACCTATTTCTTTGGTCTACAGTGTCAAGCATGTCCAAAGTCCGGTCTACATTCATATTGTCAACAGCCCCCATGCTCATGTCATACAATCAATGATGTACGCCCCTCCAGCACATTCTAAGAACTGCGTGTACAGTTTCTTGATTGTGATTGTCTAAAAACAAAAAGCAAGGACTGTCACTTCCAGGAAAAGTGGAAATTTTAGGGTTGTTTTTTTTCAATGAAACACAACAACAGTGTCCGCCAAAGCTCAATATCAAGAGGCACTACCAGATATGAAATGCTATCTACGATAAGCTAACTTGGAAGGAACAGTGCGAAAAATTGAAGCAACTGGAAATCCGACATCGCTTAGTTACAATGAAGGGAATGATATGGACGTGGTGGTTGTTTTTATGTCTGGAACAAAGTCAACCAGCCCAGTGGCCATGTGGTAGAGTGTCTGCCCTGAGACTGGCAGGTTGTGAGTTTAAATCCAGGCCCAGGCACACCAAAGACTCTTAAAAATGGGACTCAATACCTACCTGTGTGACACTCACCGTTGAGGGGTTGGATTGAGGGGGTTAAACCACCAAATGGATGGTTTAACGAGCGCGGCTGTGTTTGCAGCTCACGGCTTCCCCAGGGGATGGGTCAAATGCGGAGAACAAATTTCACACACCTAGGTGTGGGACAACTACTGGGACTTTTACTTAACTTTATTATACCTGTGAATGCCTATTTGTAATTTGCCCAAAAGTCAACATAGTTAGTAGTCAAAATAAACTAAATAGTTCTGCAGCACAACCTGAAACATGGTTATTTTTTTCTTGCCTGTTATTTTTTTTTTAGTTCTCTCAGTTGAAAAAATGAGCTGACAACCAAATCAATTGCTATGTTTTTATGTTTTAGACACGGCATTGAAACTGTCGTGTGAGAAAGGATGCGGATCAACCAGGTTAAACTCAGGTCAGATTCTGCAAGCAACTGTAATGAAACTTGAATACATTTAACCGAAAATGTTCAGCGCGCTCCTGTTTGTCCAAATAATAAATAAATAAATAAAAGTCTGCTGAGTGATCAGTCAGTGATGCAGGGTCGAGTGGGTGTTTGATAGACCTGTGTGTCTCAGTGGACAGCAGAATTAGTTGTGTGCTCTCAGCTTTAAATAGAACTTGTCTCTCGACTGCCTACCGTATGCATCAGCGTAAAACAACCTGGGCTGCACATGGGGGGGCTGCTTGCCCTAACATTGCCTGTGTGTGTGTGTGTCCCTAAGTGTGAAAGGCTGTTTGTGTGTGTCGTGTCTTTACATTTGTGTTTAGTCTGCTTTTGCCTTTGTCTGTGGCCTGACTCGGCACAGATTGTTCTACGGTGTGTTGGCGAGCCCAGTGTGTCTATAGAATGTGTGTGAGCTCCCGTTTCTGTCTTTTGTGTTCTCCTCTTATTTTGTCTGGGTGTGTTTGAGGAGGAGGCAGCTCCCAAGTTTGTATCCCTCCCAGATTCTCAGCATTCTTATGATAAGATGTCATCCCAAAGTTAAATAGTTTGGGGTGTGTACATTAAAATGTGACACTTGTGCCCCACCTCCAAAAGCCCATGTGCTTGGAGGTTAAAGCATCCAACTGAGTGTTTAAAAAAGTATCTAGTGAGTCTCTCAAATCTGGGGTCACAGGGAGTCTAGAGTGGAATGGAATCCATTGAGGTCAAAAAGACAACAAAAGTTGGTTAGATTGTAATTCTTATTTTTTATCTTTAATCAATAAAAATTACATTTTTTAAAGAAGCTAAGCTAACAACCTTTTTTATTACAAATCAATAGAAAAACTTTCAGGTTTTATTTACTATTGGAAATAATAATTTTAGAATAATGATACAACAAGTTACCGTATTTTTCGTAGTATAAATAACAGTTTATACTCCTACAGTTTAACAGTTTTGCATAGTTTGGCCAGGGGTTTGACTTATACTCAGGAGCACCTTCAATGTGATTTAAAAAAAAAATATTGATTGGCTCATATTTTGTTATTTTTCCGATAACAACTGGTTGCTTTTTAGTGGTTGTTTCCCACTAACAACCGCTAGAGGGCACTGTGTATCATTCTGCATTCACACCGGACACAGCCGAGGCAATAAATTCTTGTCTGCCACCTCTCTTTTGACGCACGTCAAATTTACTGTTCAACACCCTGACGCCTCGGCTGTGGAACAAGTGCCGACAAACTTCATTCATTGACCACATCATGGAAAACATGGATGATGTTGAGCGTTCATATGTAATAGAGAGCTCTACTAAGGCACAGGCAAGCATGTTGTCGTGTGTGGGTTCACCAAATCCTTCAGTCTCCGATGGTGTGGTGCCCCATAGTCCAGCAACGGAGCTGCTCCTCACGGCCATTTTCACCAGTACGTCTGTCTGCCTGTAGCCCCGTTTGAGCATCAACCCGAAAAGGGAAAAAATAAAACTTGGGGATTTTTTAATTATTGTCTAGATGAAAATGAGAAAAACATTGTAAGCCCATGGAGCTAAGGGGATCACGTGCACTACAACTGCATCTGCGGCGGCTGTCCGTCTGACAGGCAGCCAGCCGCTATTGGGCAATCATAGCGAGCTCCGCTGGCCAGGGACTGGCAGTAGACCTCGCTAGTTCTGCTGGATGCCCGGGCAGCGGCGTTAGATTGCTCTGCCGGAGCATGGGCAGCGGCACTTGCTAAGCTGGCCACCGGCTAGCATAGCAAGCTCAATGGGGGCAGCTCCATGGGCTCTGTGATGGGCTGGCGAGCTGTTCAGGGTGTATCCCGCCTTCACCTAACAGTAGCCAGTACATATCCGACAATCCTCAACCTAACCTCCTAACGGGTTAAGAAAATGTATGGAAGTTCAGGAAGAAAATCCTCTTATCGCACAGCCATTTTGAATTGATTTTTTTTCCATTTGATCTAGTCACTGAAAACGTGATGTGCCCAAAGTTGAGTCCCTGATTGGGCGTCAACCTCGCAGTGCCCGATGCTAAAATCGCACTACAAGACCTCAGATCGTGTCTTTACATTGACTTAACATTGAAACTTGACACCCCTGCCGCGCCGCACAAATTTTTTGCATCTTTTTATCCTTCAGTCTATTTGGCCTAATCAGTCTCCCTCCCATTTTGTGTTTCTCTCTGTCTGACATCCTCCATGACCTTAACTAGAGTCTGTGGAGCGGGGGGGGGGGGCGGCAGAAAGAGAGAGCAGGGATGGGATTTTTCTCTGTTATTTTCCCCCTTTATGTTCTATTAATAGCAGCAGTGTCATCTGCTGAGCCAGAACTGGAGCAGAATGAATGGAGACTGTGTTTGGTTACTTCTGTCAAAGAGGCTATGCATGTTTTAGTCTTGCGCAAATGTCTGCAAAGTCTACTTTCTGAAGTTTGGAGAACTGCACAGTTCCACTTACCGTGCACTTGTGGAGAAATTGTAGATTTCAGTCAAATTGTAAAGTCTCTAAGTATCTATTTTCTCAAACTCTGAAATATTCTTGGGAGTTTCTTGAAGTTGAGTCATAATAACTATTCTCAAAATCTTCTTTGAAGAATGGAAAAAAAGACTTGGATGAGTAGCAAAAGATTTCAGAGAAGAGGAGTTTAAGTCTAGTTGGTATGACTCAACCTTAAGATAATGTTGCTTAAATTAATGATAACCTTCCCTAACATTCATGGGAGTGGTATAAATGTTTAACTATATACTAGTTAGTTTGAATACTCTATAAAGATCCATCAATCCAGTTTTTTAACCCGCTAAATCCGTCTTGGGGTCATGGGGTTGCTAGATTATCCCGGGTAATGTTGGGCGTAGGTGAGGTACAACCCAGACAGGTTGCCAGTCTGTCGCAGGTTTTTTTTTTTTAACAGATACGCTACATTACCAAAAGTATTCGCTCACCCATCCAAATGATCAGAATCAGGTGTCCTAATTACTTGTCCTGGCCACAGGTGTATAAAATCAATCACAAATGTTTGTGAAAGAATGGGCCGCTCTCAGGAGATCAGTGAATTCCAGCGTGGAACTGTCACAGGATGCCACCTGTGCATCAAACCAGTTGTGAAATTTCCTCGCTTCGAAATATTCCACTGTCAACTGTCAACTGTCAAAATGGAAGAGTTTGGGAACAACAGCAACTCAGCCATAAAGTGGTAAGTCACATAAACTGATGGTGAGGGGTCAGCGGATGTTGAAGAGTATAATGCAAAGAGGTTGCTGACTTTCTGCACAATCAGTTGCTACAGAGCTCCATACTTCATGTGACCTTCAGATTAGTCCAAGTACCGTACTCTGAGAGCTTCATAGGAATGGTCTCCATGGCCCAGCAGCTGCATCCAAGCTACACATCACCAAGTGCAATGCAGAGCATTGGATGCAGTGGTGTAAAGCATGCCGCCACCGGACTCTAGAGCCCAGTAGACGTCTTCTCTGGAGTGATGAGTTATGCTTTTCCATCTGGCAATCTGATGGATGAGTCTGGGTGTGGGGGCTTCCAGGAGAATGGTACATTTCAGACTGCATTTTGCCAAGTGTAAAAGTTGGTGGGGGAGAAATTATGGTATGGGGTTGTTTTTTCAGGACTAGGGCTTGGCCCCATAGTTCCAGTGAAAGGAATTCAACAGGATACCAAAACAATTTGGACAATTCCATTCACCCAACCTTGTGGGGACAGTTTGGAGCGGCTCCTTCCTCTTCCAACATGAATGTGCACCAGTGGACAAAACAAGGTCCGTAAAGACATGGATGACAGTCTGGTGTTGATGAACTTGACTGGCCTGCTCAGAGTCCTTACCTGAACCCAATACAGCACCTTTGGAATAAAGTAGAGCAGAGACTGAGAGCCAGGACTTCTTCACCAGCATCAGTGTGTGATCTCACCAATTTTGGAAGAATGGTAAAAAGTTCCTATCAACATACTCAACCTTGTAGACAGCCTTCCCTGAAGAGTTGATGCTGTAATAGCTGCACAAGGTAGACCAACATCATATTGAATTCTATGAGTTAGGAATTGAATGGCACTTCAGTTCACATGTGAATCAAGGCAGATGAGCGAAGACTTTTGGTAATATGGGATATCTTCCCAGTTTGTAAATTGTCATTAGAAAAGTTGCATTTGCAAAATGTTTTTGTTCCATAATTTTTTTTAGGTTGGCGTATAATAAATTCAGGTTCTTGTTCACTGTGTGCTAATCAATAAACTCAAATTTTATAAGTCAACATTGTTGGATTCCTATTCAAATAACCTTACAGATTTAGCTTTAGCACCGAACCAAAGACACTAGTTTTGAACAATAAAACACTTAGGAATTCAGCATAAGCAGCATGGAGTGCTCTTGGTAGGCAGGCAAATTTAAAGAGATGTTAAGAAACAGATCCAAAAGAGAAATTTGTGTGTTTTTGAGCTTGCATTATTTTGAAGAACAGTTAACTCTTTCTGGTAGTTTTTTCTAAAGTTGCACCGTCAGTTTCTTATTTGCAGTGCTCACACTGCTTTATAATGTTGATGCAGAAAGTTCTCCCTAAGAGATTAAGAGTCAATCCCTCATAAACCTCAGTAGGATGAGGCAAATACCACAGTTCCAGAACACACTGATGGCATGCTGAGCACATTGCCATAGGAGTTGGATGGGAAAACCCCTTCTCTTTTTTTTAATGCCAAGGTCGAGTGTGAGGTTGAACAGCTGCAAGAGCTGGACTTGTCGTCTGGTACAAATCACCATTTCATAATGCTTGGACACTGTAGAGTGCCAGAAGACCTCTCACTATTACATTTTGAATTTCAAGTCCCTCATGCTGTTAAAATAACTGCAGTAAATCTTTCTGATAAGAGCGGTTGACTTTATGGTGATCCCCGTTGCTCTTGTAGTAATATATAATAACCGTTTTATATTCTGTGCTTGTTGTCTGTCACAAGTTATTCGTACAGACATGTGGATATTATGCAACAAAGTTCAGGGCAAGTTGTTCTACGTGATCAAGTTCTGGGGGGCTTAAAGCGTTTGTTTTTCTTATTTATTTTGAAGGAGCTGCTAAAATTATGTTTTTCAATTTCATCAGTGTTTAGTCCTTTTACAAGTGTACATGATAATATGTAGAGAGTATTGATATTATTAAGAAAAGGCTCAAGACCCACCTTTTTAACCTGGCTTTTAGCTAATTTCATGATTTTTAATAGTTTTTATTTATTTGCACTAATTCATTTATCCACTTTATCTTATTTGATTATCTTATTCTGGACTTTTAATAATTCATTTTAATGTTTGTTATTTTATGTTTGATTGTTTTTATCAATTATGGTTGCTTTTATTTTCATTTTTATTTCCAGAGCTTCCTCAGTTGGGTCCTCTCCCTCTGTGCCAGCTGCTGTTCAGCTGCTGCGGCTCTAGCTGGGGACCTCCTTCGTCACTTTGCTGTGGTGTTGCTGGATCTCTGCCGTCGATGCTTATTTTTTCTTTGCAATTTTTATCTCCAATCAGTTAAGAGGGTGGGAGGTGTGAAAGGGGTTCTGTGTGGGTCGAGCGTGTGAGGTGGAGGCTCTTTTTTAATTTTGTTTTGCTCTTTTATATTATCTGTTTTCATTTTAGTGTTAAGCACTTTGTGTTATATTATAAATGAAAAGTGCTATATAAAAAAGATTGACTGATTGATTGATAGATGAGTAGAATAAAGAGCAACCACTTGTTTTCTTTAGATGGTTAGAACCAAACTGAAAACATTACATTAACTTGTAGCTTTCTCAAATACATTTATGGAATCATAACCTTTTTGGATTCTTTTCAAAACATTTTTCAATTTATTCTATTGTAAAATAATGTTGCATCTGTTGAATATATTCTGTGCAAATTGTATAATAAGGTGGGTTTCTTTCTGTAATAATTTGGGGTAAATAATTTGAGATAACACAACCTTTTGCTGGAACTTGACAAAAAAAGAGGATAATTGACTGTCACAGTAGCCTTTTTTCTCATGGAAAGATTTCATAATTTACGTTTTCAAGACTAAGGACCCGTACTTTGGTTAAGTGTCTGCCAACAACGCCACCAACCCTAAATGCTACTTCTTGTTCTGTGTTGCGTTTGCCAACTCGATGCAGTTTTCTTGTTACTATTTGCATGTCCTGTGGCTGACAGGACAGCAGCACAGATCTCAAAAGTTTTTTTTTCTGAAAGGTTAGGGTCATATTTCTTGATTCAGATGAAACGAATAGCCCAATTGGATTTTTGTATTGATATTTTGACTGAATACGATATATAATCTTATACTTGATCTTTAAAGAATAATCGTAGACTTTTTCCGCTTCTGCACTTTTGTTACTATGCATTGTGTCACAAGGCACATTAAAGCTCTAGTGCACATAGTATCACACTGTCAAACTCGTCAACATGTGCACAGGTATTAACAAAGGTTTTCAGGGCGGTTATGCTGTTTGTTTACGGTCATCCCCCTTTGTGTTTGTGAATGAATGTGGGTTGTGTTGTGCTGTCTTCTCTTTGTGCTTTGGGTGATGAACAACTCACCTCTTTGACTATGGTGTTGGCTTGGGCTTAGTGATGCAGTGTTAGGGGCAGAGCTAAGTAAGCAAAGGGAGAACAGATGAAGCAAACAGATTGAGTAAGAAAGAGGGGAAACTAAAAAAAAATGAGAGGAGGCTTATAGGCATGTATAAAAAGTGGAGGCCTCAATCTATGTTTGCTTTTGTCTGCTGGGTTTTTAAATGTTTGCTTGAGGGAATTCTTTGTGTGTCTGTTTATCTTGTGTGCTCATCTGAAAGCTTCTGGTCAGTCCAACTAAATGGATGCTGAATTTGAAATGTCCTTTGCTTGAAGGATGAGTGCACACGTGAATGGATGAGGAGTTTAAGAGATAAATGGAGACAGAAGAGAAATTATACAATGGAGACACATTTGGAAGTAAAAAAAAAAAAAAAGCTAGATCCCTGTCCAGATAAAAAAAAAAAAAAAACTGATGAGAATGCAGATGGAAAGGGTGAGACAGACAGTTAATGGGGAGCTTATGAAGGTAATGGACTGTAGATCCCCTGTGGTCGACAACAGGCCCATTCAACCTGTATACTTCAGGCATTGCGTATTTTGTTGTGTGTTGGCCCAAAGGTTGTAGAACAAGAGAACAAAGCAGCATTCTATCAGTATTAACAACACTCTTTTTAGATTTCTAACATTTTAGGTCATAAACCAGTTAGTTTGTGGGATGTTAATCACTTTATTGGGTTAAATTGAGCGTTTTCTGCACGACAAATTCACTCATCTCACTCCCTGAAGAGATGAGTTATGCCTGTGCTCGCTGAACCTGTGTATGTTTAAAGTGTGGGTGGCCGTGCATGCATGCATGCATGCATGCATGCAGAGTCCTGTGGCTTTGTTTGCGGAAGAGCAGGTTCAAGTGTTGATGTATTTTAGATGCTGACCATGAACCACTTCTCTTTTTAAAGAATATCAAACTTGAAATCTTAAAACAAGCAACTTTAACATTTAATCTAAAGTGGGAGCAGATCACACTCCAAAACCCTGAGCTTTATGGATGAAGAAAAAAAAAACATTACAGGAACCCAGAAGTTGCAGCTATGTTTGCAGGTGGCACCAAAACTTCCCCACAGTCTCCTGCACATCCGTGCTCTGTGGTTACTACTTTGCACACAAACATTTTGCACACTGCTAATACTGTATGGTTAACGTACAGTAGTGGTTGGCTAAGAGATTTGTTGGTGCCTAAATGTTCTTTCTGTTCATGTACTGGGAAAACTGCAGCTTCTTTATATTTTTCACATCTGTCATCTACTGTATTGAAAATTAGAGTTTACAAGTTATGCTTTGATTTGAATATTTAATCAAATGTATTTTAAATGTATTTAGAGCATATATTTTGGGGTGGGATTTGTCCAGAAAAGGCAAATAGCAGCTGAAACAGGTTAAAAACACTGCTAACGTTTTGCTTGAGCTCAATGGAGAGCTTCCTGTTTGCAGAAACAGCTGATCAAATTTATGTCAATTTAGCTTTCAAAAATACAAACACAGATAATAAAGCTAAATATAATTTCAAGACTATCAGGTGTTTTTATGATCAAATGGTCATAACTAGCCTGTTGCATAACACCTCGTTTCCCGAACAATTGTTACTTTTAAAAAAAACACGAAGTGGAGTGTCGGACTAAGAATTGTGTGTCTTGCATAACAGTCTAAGCTGGATTTCCTTTTGCCGGAGTAAATTATTGTTCTTTGTTTAGAAATACTTTGAATTTTAGGTAAGAGACTTTAAACAAGAACAAAGAGTGCAGCAAAGATTTGTCAGGCTCCAAAGCAATAAAACAAATACTCGCTACCTGAAAGCACACCATAAAACAGCAGTATGCTGAATGCATGAATGTAAAAACAAACTGTGCGGTACTTTCTCTAAAGAACCATCCCAACATTAGCTTTTTAGATTCCTGAAAAAGTAAGCGTATCAACAGATCAATACCATATTGTCTCCAATGAATCTGTGCTCTACTGGCTGAAGATTTGTTTGCAATTTACAGCAATGATGGTTTCATTGAAACCTTTAGACAATTTATATCCCTTCATCAGTTTCAGATCAGTGAAAATCTTTTTACAAATGATGGTCATATGTTAGCAGTATAATAGAGTTGAGGTGTGTTTGCAAGCTAGAATGAAAAGATAACACTTTACCACTAAATTGTGTGCAAACGAAGTGTCAACAAATATCTCTTTTTATTCTGCCTTAACATGTCTATGATCTTTAGAAATTCAAGTCAGATCCATTATTGCGTCACGATTCAATAGATTTGGTTGTCAGGGATGTTTGCAACATGATTTTGCGTTTTGTTTTGATAAACATCTCTCTTGTATTCTGATACCCACCCTTTTGTCCTCATATTTTTAAAAAAATGGTCTTTTGGTGTAGGTTTGTATTTTCTCATTATTCAAACAGGTCGTGCTTGCAATTGTTTGTTCTTTGACCTCATCTTTTATATGATATGAACAAATATCATGCGCACACCTGCTCTTGTTAGCTATTCTTCTGCTCACTTTGTTTGCCATCAGCTGCATTATTCTTTACATGCAACAAAAAATGCGAAAGAGGGTTGAAAATGTTCAGTTTGCATTCAAACATCAATTTCTGGGTTCACACAGAGATAGCCTAAGATAATCCTATTTTAAATAAACTATATGGAATTGTCTCTTATTATTTATTATTAGTAAGTATACCTAACCAGTTAATATAATTACTCAAATGTTTTGCGGTAGACGGAAGTGTTGAAATTGTGCATAGTGAAATCATCACAGATTTTACAGATGTCGGTGAAAATCGTCATTCATCTAGATCAGGTTTTTTCAGGAATTTGTTCTTTAGGTTAAATGGACTTCAAGTTCATGTTGAGGATGTTTTGCTAGTTGGTTAAGTCGCTTCTACAGTTCTAACTGCTGATAGAGGAGGTTATTTATGTGCAGATTAGCGTATTTTTCACACCAGATTACAAGACCCACCATCAATTAATGGTTTAATTTTAAACGTGTGTCGCATACCAGACGTACTGAACTATAAGGCACATTAAGGAAGACAAAAGAATGAGATAAGTTAATCAGACTTTATTAACTGTTCACAGTAATTCTAGAACTTGTTTGTAACACGCTACATGTTAGCCATGTTAGAGTACATGTATTTGCGATACTTGTAACTCCTGACCTTGTTTGACACATGTAAAAGAACAGACTGATACCACTGAAAAACATTACTGTGGCAGTGCCAACTCCCAACCTTCTTAGTAACATGTACGAAAACACAGTTTGACATTACGTTTCCCGCTTTAGCGTATTTACAATAGAATCCAACCAAAGATTTTGAGAGCACAGCGAAACTTTCAAAATTGCTTTGATATCAGGAAATACAACCAACATTGTGTGGTTTTTAAAAAAATGTATTTTTTAAATGAACGCTATTAAGTGGGCCTTATAGTGCGGAAAATACTGTGTTGCAAAAAAGTTCAATAACCAGATGTCATTGAAACAGATGCAAATGTCAATGACCCAGTGGTTATCATAATACTTGGCTAATGTTCAGTTTCATGGTGTGGGTCTTGGTGTGGCTCAGAGATGGGAACATTTATTAGATGTTAATTGTTTGTGTGTGAACGGGATCCCAGTCAACTGGATAAGGATGTCAAAACAGGACTGAACATAGGAGACAGGAAATGTCCCAGATCTAATACAATTATTTTTCTGCTGACTGTAATTACAGCGTTTATTTACAATGGCAGCAGAAAATAATAATCTAATAAATGAAGTGTTGTCTTTTAGTCAATTTAACAGGCTGAATCTTGAACACAAAGCTTTTGACTTCCTTTTGGCTTGCAGCGTTTTCCCACAGACTGTGAGGTAGACCTGTCTAAGGTAAAAATTTACACACAGCTCACGGGAATATGCATTCTTCACCCCCCACCCCCCACCCTCGTCTCTAATTCTTGGTCTGTCTCTCCACCCATCATGCACATGACCATAGTTTGACCTTCTCAGATTGATGCACAATCATTCAAATATCCCGTTTTTCTTTTCTTTCTGCATTTCACACTTGTCTTTAACTCTCCTCTTCTACCTTTTTGTATACTCAAGTCATTCCCTGTCCAGATGTTTGCCCTTATTAGTTTTTTTCTCTGTACTTGTCTTCCTTGCTGTCTTTCTGCTCCTGACCTCTCTTTCTTTCCATCTCCTAGCCTATAAATAGAGGCCTTGTGGGTTGGATGTGCTGGATGCAGCAGCGTCAGTGTCGTCAGTGTGCATTTCATTCTCTCTCTCTCTCTCTCTCTTCCCCCCCTGTTTTTCTTCTCACAAAACCATCTGGATCACGTTCAAATTATGTCCAACACACTGAACTCTGCTTTAGTGTTTCTAAGCTCGTGAATAATCCTGGATTCTGTTCATCAGTCAGTCTCCCTTTGAAATTTAACAGCAAACTGTAATTCCTCTGAAACATCTGCACACATTGCTCATGGGTCAAACATTGAACTTGGGAAAACACAATTTATGAACATTTAAACTTCATGAGCAAGTCAGATGCTGCAAATAGTGATATGGACTTGATGCAATAAATTAGTTTGGAACTGTTAAAAGTATATTATTTCTGCCTTATCTTTCAAAAAGCAAAGGTGTTTTATAGCAGAAGGTCACAAAGATTGAAGTTAGTTGAGGAAAGAATCAAAAACAGATTCATTCATCAACTGTAGAGACGGGACCATGTTGAAACAGAGGCATGTAAAAGGAAAAAAGTCAGTTTAAAACTTTCTTCTTCTCTTCTCTTTGCAAAACTGTACACACTTACTGCTTCATCAACAATCTCTGATAAACAAGTTGTTTTAAAGATGCTTTTTAAGAAGGTAATGTTTTTTTCCACTCCAATTTTTTTACAAAAGTTCCAGAGCAGAGGAAGGAACAGAAAGCAATATCTTGGGTAAGATGACAAGCCAGCTGCTCTGTTTCCAGGAGCAGCCGTGTTTGGAAAATGACTTTGGAGATATGTAAACCACGGAACTCTGTTAGGGAACTCTGTTATGATTGCAGTAGTTCCAGTATGTATACTGGGATGCAACTAACAATTATCCCACAGTCTATACAATGTCCATTGTTGCAATGGAGTATTTTGTATGGTTCAGTACTTGTTTTTATCATAATGTAGAGGTAATTATAAGCATACTAGCATTTTAAGAACTGTATTCCATATAATTGTCTTAGAAATCCATCTAATGTATTGATTCATAAATCTACTTTTGAATGGATTACTTTTTCTTTCTATAGTTTTCCACATTGCTCATTACTTTGAAGATGTTCTATGTCATGGGGATCTAAAATTTATGAAATTTCATTTCATTCTGGTGTTTACTTCAACTGGTTTCAATATTTCCAGTGACTAACCTAAACCTCTCTATTAGTAAGCACAATTGAGAGAGCTAAAGTATTTCAAACCCGAAGCCGCATACTCAACCTAACTTAATACAGATATTGATATGAAATCATATGCAATTACAGACATGGCCAAATCGACTATAAAAATAATCGTTTAGCAAAACAATCAACATCTATTCACCTTATGAAATGCTGAAAAACGCAGGTCTTTAGTTGGAAACAGCCATTCAAGTTCTCATTAAGCAGGTGGAGGTCAGAATTAGGGTCAGAATTTGTGTTATTGAGGGATTTCTGTAGAGTATGAAAAATTATTTTAGACTAGCATAGAAAAAAGATAAAGACAAACATATCAGCTTATCTGTGTTTGTTTGTTCCTGCGAATGTGTACATACTACTACCAAATCCCTTTTTTGTCAAGCTATTTATTTATTGGATTTGTTGCCTTTGCTAAGCCATCGCTGAGATATTATGTAATTTACACGCAAAGAAAAAAACTTGTTTTCTATGTTCTGGAAGACTTATTCTGCAGTCATTCTTGTGGAGGATCTCAAGCGGGATGTTTTTGACAGCCATGTCTATTAACAAATGTAGATAATAGCGGTTTCGTACATGAGCAACCTTTCTATGAAGCCGTCATCACATAAAAACAGCAGTTTAAGTGGAATACAGTGAATGGTGCATCAAAACATATAACTACACATCGATCATGCATTCATCCATCCAATCATTGCTCTGCTACTTTGTTTATATCCCATAATGCTTGGCTACGGTGAAGCCTTAAAAAAGCTTTTAACTTGAGGGATATTTTTACCATCTCTAATAAAGTGTGTGTGGGACCACGTGTCTGATAAAGCCTTCACTAAAATTGCATTTGTTTTCCAGGTTTTTTTTACATTTTCAGAGATATGAATCATTTACCCAGAACCTCCAGCTACACTGTTGCTGTTTGCAGTGGCGCAGGGCTGGCGTGGGCAGGACTGGAAATCTTTTTGAAGTTTTTGTTTTCATTGATCATATCACAGTACACAATCTTCTGTCTTCTCTGCAGGGATTTGCACCTGAATGAATATGAATCATCACCAGGAAACAAGTTTAATTTTCCCTGGGAAACTTAAAGAATAGAAAATATCAGAAAGTAAGATCTAAAACCTACTAAAAAAATTAATACAAATGTTCTATTTGGGCAATACAAGTCCCTCATCTTTACTGTTCACGTCATCTTTTATGTACTTCCATTGTAAAGTTCATGTATGTGTTTACCAGCTGCAATTTCTTTTGAATGTCTTTTATTTCCTATCCTCCCTTTGACTTTATTTGTGTTTTTCTAACATTTATTAATTCCCTTCAGCTGGTGTAATTTGTGTGTGTGTGTACTTAAGGTTTATTGTAGCATTTTTGTTGACTTTGCCCCTATCCATTTTTCAAAAGCCTGTCCTCTTTTCTCACTTGGCAAGTCTTTCACATTTTTTGCAAATTTGTAGCCAGCAGGTTTTGTATGGAGTTTTATAATTTCTTGATCATTTTTTATTTTTTTGGAGGCGGTAGTTGAGTCTATCAACCTACTTTAATGTTTCTCTGTTGGCTAACTTAGAGAATATTTGGCACAGATTTCGCCAATTTCACAAAATCTGATTCTTACCTGCCCATCCTTCCACTTTTCAAAGCATCTAGTCAACACTTTTCCAAGAAAGAAAATTGTTCTCTTCCTCTCTTTAAGGGTGTAAAAGGATTTAGTACCCAAAGCAAAGGGCTCAAAGCTACACTACTAAGCATTTCAGGAAGGATTAAGTTTTGCTTTAAATTTGATAAAAGTTTTAACACTTGCATTGTTTCATATGAAGTAAAAGTTGTTCTAAGGAACCCCATAATCTGGGTTGCTGTAAGCTTTGCTCCACCATAATTATCCTTTATGAAAATTCTATAAGAGGTTGGGATGACATCTGTAATGTGGTTGGCTCAGGTGTAAAGTGGGTTAGAGGTTACAACACTTTTGCCTGTAAGAGTTTTTCTATTGTACATCTAATTGCAGCCATGTGTGCTTTGTGATTAATTGCAGTGTTTCTCTCAGTGGCATCAGAGCTGTACATTAATATAATTACCCAGCTTCCCTCCACGTAACAAAGTCTGCCAGCCATTAAACCACCGAAAGACACAGCTGAAATAACAAGCCCACCTTTTTTTCCTTAAGCTTTAGGTTCTAATCCCAAAAAGATTCACGAGTTGTACTCCACCAGGCACTAAATAAAAGTAAGTAAAGGAATTTCTGCAAAGTTCCATGTACAACACGAGGTTTTAAAGTGGAATATTGAATGCCGACATCTGGTCTCAGAGCAAATTAAAACAAGTGTTTGCTAATTTTACCATCAACTGAACAAAGTCTACATTTTTAAAAGATTCTCCGGTTAATTGGTGTGTGAAGTGTCTGATGTCTGTAATTATTTTAGTGACGCTTAGACGACAGAAGAAAGGTACAGTGAGAAATACCTACTTTGACAGCAGCTTTATGAACAAAACCACCAGAAAAGTTTCTCTGTTGGAAGTTTTATATTTGGAGTTATTGTTCTTGTAGAAAAGACTGGAATGTTTTCGTGAACAGGCTGAGCAGTCTCATTAGCATGGCCTTGATTTTCTTACTGCACTTTGTGGTATACAATTCTCCTTTTGTTGGAACTGACAGCTCATTATCTACGTTGTCTTCTCTCCCACCTCGCCCCCGTTCGGGTCCTTTACTTAAGAATGAACGGCCCTTCGCCATGTCCTCGCTTACTGCAATTTTAATCTCTTCTCCCTCTTGAGAAGCTCAGAGGCTTGCGAGCTGTAATAGTCAGACAACATCTTCCTTTTACTTATGTTCTTTTCTCATCAGCCCTCCCCCTCTATATCTCTTCTGTTTCTCTTACTTTGAGCTTATTGTGAACGTCTGTTAAGTGCAACCTTCCTAATTCTTCAGTTTGAAACTTCCTCCCACTTCTCCCTTTCCCCATCGTTTTCTGTTATGTATAAATAAACAAGGATAACCGAACGTTTCCACCATCATCAGCATTCGTTTGAGTTTTCCTCGACAAAGTCGTTGTTTATAGTTCATGTAGCCGTTGCTCTAAATCAGTCCTCGTGACATTGACATCTCTGAGAGGCTTCAGGGAGACAGACAGGCACCTCTGCAGTAAGCCTACACCCCAAATGTGTGTGTTTGTGCCTCTGCATGATGTTCACACACTTATTGCATCATCTCACCTCTATCAGTGCTGTGGTCTCCCCCCTCCGTCATAGTTTGGAGAGACTTAAACTGTCAAGGAAACTTTTGCTGTTATTGAAACCAGACTCTTTGGGTTGCAACGTCTTTCCTAGTTGTCTTGAATTTGTTCGAGAAGGGTTGTTATTTCAACATGCCGGATATTTCTCTCTTTGTCTGTTCAGAGAGCAGTCATTGTATGGAATATTCCAGCCTTGGGTCTAATCCAACAGGAAAACCTTCAGAGGACAAATGTTCCCATTTCCACTTCCTGTAACCTCACTTTAATCATCACGCCCCTTACTTTGAGAAGGTTGATGAACTATTTTATTTCGTATCAGTTTGGTTCCACGAACTAGAGTTCCAAGTTTTGACCAGTGGGTCCTTCTCTGACCTATATTTTCGTCTAAATATTTCTTCAAATTGTTTTTGTTTGTATCCAAGAGAGTGATGTCGGAAAAACGTGCAAGAAAATGAAGCTAATGCCTTATAACAATGTGCACTTTGGCAGCACTGGACCGTCATCTGGAATGCATTAACCTCAAACCTCCATGTAACATAACCACAGCCACTCATCAGACAGACCCACACTGAAACGCACACACATTCATGCACACACGCTGGTTTTCATAGTCGTCATGCTGGACTCTATCAGGACCCTGTATCTGTTTAACTTCTCTGGTTACCCCGTCAGAGGTTGGGCTTCAATCTGTTCCACATCCCTTGTCTTAACAGACCAGCTGGGGAGGAAATGTAGGCTGCTGTATGAATATGAAGGCAGAGTGGAGCAGTGAGATATGGGGGTGGGTATAATGCGAGAAGCCCAAATGATTGATGACTTTCAAGTTTAAAATTTTTCTTTTTTCCCTCGTTTCTGTCACCACTCTCCAATGTTGACATGAACTAATCCTCTTATTGTGTTTATTGTATAGATGCAGAATGGTTTGGTTTGTGCATCTGCGCAACAGATTTTACAGTTTGTTGACTCACTTTGTGCGTATTTGCATCTTCTCGGTGTTGCGCTAGATTATTATTGCAGTATTGCAAATAAGCTTTGTGTTGAACTCGGCGTGTTTATGCCAAAGCAAGACTATAAACAGTCAGTTACTCCCTTCAAAGTGGCAGTTACACTGGAAAAAAAATACGCATTCAGAGTTTTAAATGTTGCATTACCCTCTTTTGATAGTCTGCTGCTCTGTTCCTCTAAGAATAATGTAAAAAAATATTTTTACATGTAGGAAATCAGATTCAATATAAAAAAAAACATTTACCAGTATTTGCCATGTGTAGGGTTGTTTTATATTTAAAGGAATAGTATTCATGTTTACAGAAATTCCACTGCCCCATCTTTGGGGATGCCAATGGTTGCTAATGCTCTTTAGCTGGAAACCTGAGACGTTCTCAACTTGAGCTTAGTGTTATTAGTGGAAGCCTAGATTTAATGGAGACCAGAGGTCTGCTCAGAGTATGTAAAAGTTTTATCCGGGACAGCTCTCGCCTTTTCTTAGACTCTAGTTCTAGCCCCCGATCGATTGGACCATCAGTTACCTGAGCAGTGTGAGGACGTCAGTTCATGATTTACACCCAGTGGAATGCAGGCATTCACAAAAGACAAACATCATACAATAACACTGTAGATTTAAGGTGTTTGGAACCCCAGCTGCTAGCATCTGTTGGCATTTTTAAAGGATTTAAAATGTTTTATTCATGATCCTTCTACATTCATACATACATCTTTAAATCTACAGACTTTCAAGCTCTGTTTTAGCTTCTTTCTTCTGCAATCCAATCCCTTGAACTGGCGGTGAACATGGGCCTAGCAGCAAACTCTTTAGTGATCTCCGAAAACATCCCGAGCTCACTGTTATGATTTGTTAAATCTGTTACAGACTGTTACATCTGTTATGATTTGTTAAAGTGCAGAAAGAATCTTGAACTGTAGATGCACAGATGTACTTTTAGAAGGTCTAAAGTTGACGTACTGCCTTACATAAGGAATTGTATCACTTTGCACACTTGCATCAACACTGTGACAACCTTTAATACTTTGAAAGAAAGTTTTTAAATGTTCAAAGACCCTCTGATAGCCTGAACCCTGTCAAGAAAGCTGATCTTATACACCAGTAACTTTCAAATTATTGTCTGTGCTACTTCAAAGGATAGTTTTAATGATGAAAAAGTTTTCTCTTTTTAAAGAGGTCATTTTTTTAAAGCATTTATTTTGTTATTTTTTGGACTAGGTGGTGTGCCATTTATTTTTAACTTTTTAACAGGAGATTTAATGTGAAACTTGGCTCACTCTGTAAGAACTTTTTGAGAGTGAGTCTGTGTAAACCTCAAAGCTGAGCTTAAACGGTCAGACAGTAAATGTCAGTGCCTGTTGCTGATAGTTTATTATTTTTAGGATGGATTTAACTTTTGGAAAAGTAAATTTGAACTGCATTTTTGCTAAAAAGAAATGTGCATGTATGACATGTGATGAGGAAACTAGTTTTCATCTCAAACATAGTCCCAGCACTTATTTCCGATTAGTGTTGCCATGTTTGCAGGACACCTTACAGTTGTTGTTATGATGAGGACACACAAGTTTTAGTTTATTTGGTCTGCTAATATGTCAACTTCACAGTGGCTAAGGCAGAAGATAAAGCTAATTAATGCCAGGCTTTAAACTTAAAACTTAAAACTATTTTATTTAAAGATCAGGAAGGCCAGGTATGTTAGATGTTTAACTGATCATTTTTGATAACCAATAATAAAATGAGTAGAGATTTTTTTAATGCCAAATAAAGCACATGTTTAGAACTTGATCTGCAATATTTCCTTGGGGTTTTTTTGCAACTAAAACACATTTTAATTTTTGCATTATAAAATATTACTAATTAAAACTTTTAACAGATTAAAAACATCAGGTTACATTATGGATTTTTACGGTTTTGTTTATTTATCTAATAAGCTTTTAGTTATTCAGATCAAAAGGGTTTAACTTTTGGAGGGTTCATTACAACATGTTTACTAACCTTTAACTTTTTTTAAAAATGCATCAGCAGGACCATCACAGATTTGGATTTGTTTCTATGATTAGGAGAGACAAACTAAAGGCCTTCTCATAGCACAGTTGGGCTGTGTCGACAGATAAACTGGGCGTTAATTGTTAGGCTCCACTCATTAACTTAGTTCCCATAGCAGGTTACGCCAATACAGTAGAGTATGACAGCATCTGTCGCAGTTTGCACTTACAGCACCCATATTCTGTTCCTGAGTCCTGTGCTGTGGCACACCTCTGTAAGCAGGCCAGTGGCTGGGACGGCACCAGAGCAATCACCGCTACCAAAAGAGACAAAATTTGGGGCCACGTTTCACGTCCAAGCAGCTGTGCTTTGAGTTGGTCCATAGTGACTTGTTTTATCTATTTTTCTAAGCTAAACTCGTTGAACGTCATTCTACAAATCACACAATTGTACAAACATCTGCAAAATAAAAAAAACTGCTTTAAGTCTCACACCAATCATTTTTAAAATCTTGTTTTTTTTTTTAGCATTCCCAGTGGTTTTTATTTATTTATTTTTATTATTATGTGCCACTTTTTTTTTTTAGCATAAATCATAAAACTTGTGTTGACTTTTAGGACATCGTTTCTGCAGAGTGGCTGTAGTTCATAATGATTTTGCCTCTTGAGTTGTGCATGGAGCTGTTTACGCTGAGCAAGTCCATCCCTACTTACTGACATGCATCTGTTTACATGCTCTACAGCTAGCTTACAGCCTCTCACAACGCCAAGCTAACATCACTGGTGCAACAAACATGACTAGTAATATTTGAGCTATCATCCAGCTGTACAGTTTTGAGCCAGATGCTAGCTTGGATAAGGAAAACAAAGATATACATGGATCTATATGTCTGCAAGTAGATGGTCACAACTGAACAGAGCAAGGAGCTTGTGGGTTGCCATATTAACTTGTACATCCCACTTTCCAACAGTTTTCCAACAGCGTCTGCTCCTGATTCACAACTCTTTGAATAAAGACATACTCAGAAACGCAATTTTAAGCTTAAGTTTCTTTATCTATGTCCTTCACTCTAATGGGTCTTCAAAGATTGTGGTTTTGGAGTATTTTTTTCCATCAAAATGTGATCTTTTTCTTGTTATTATGATGATGAAAGTTGTGCAAAATAAATAAATAAAAGAAGCCTTGTTAATGCAGCATGTGGTAACCTTTTCTCTGTTGAACTTTGGATCACCACTTCTTCCATGTGACTTTGTCTGTCCTCAGTTTCCTTTTCCAGTGACAAAGGGACACATTGTTGCTTACTAATCATTTCAATCACAACTGGAATCATTCAATAGAGCTTTATTAGAATCCAGGATATTGGAATAGGTTGGATCAGCTGATTTTTAAAATGTGTTCATTATTATGGCTTTGGAGCATTGCAGATGATGTCATGCTACATCAGGTTCACGGGGTCATCAAAAAACCAAGCACTTAAAAATGACTTGGCCAGAGATTTTGGTGACTTTAATGTGGAAAGCTCTTTTTCTTAAGGCCTGGCATGTCATGTCAGCATTTTACTTTTTAGCTTCCAAGAATTGGGGTTTTTCTAGGTATAATCAAGCTCTTTGTGTAGAGCATGCTGTTAAGGATTAACACTTTACACCAGAAGTTCCACTCATTATCCTCAGATTTCCTGTTAATACACCCGGATCAGAACGGCTGGATCAAGCGGAATGATGGGGTGGGATGTGGTGCTGCTCATGCTCCAAGAAGAGCCCCTTGAATAGAAGAAAAGAAGCAACAAACTACAGAGAAATGAAAATAGAGAACAACATTGGGAATGAGTGAAGGGGATAGGATAGAGCAGTGCCAGAAGGGTGCTGATGACTGCAGTGCCACTTAGTGGGTGTGCATTGTGCAGCCAGGCACAGAGCAACACAACAAAAGAGCGCACAGACAGTGACAGGCGGAGATAGGAACAATTGTCAACTGACAACTATGCACCATGTGCACACACAGTCGTGGTGCTTTTTATGGATGTGTCCAAATGATTGACTTTGTTTAGTTCCATGTTAATGCACATAAAAAAAACTTGTATTGACAAGCAGAAGATAAAAAAAAAATCTTGGTTGTTTTTCTATTATAAAAGATCTCAATTTTATCCAGGTCTTTGTCAAATTTAAAAATGCACACAGGCCCACTGACACATGGTCCTGATTACTACAATATGTAAAGCGGTGATTGACTGGAAACCAAAAACCATTTACTGAAGTGGGGAGTGGCAGGGAAACAAAGAGTGAATGAGAAGAAAAGTCAGACCCTTGTGTGATTTACCTAAAAAAAACATAAATATGTTTTTACCATTAATAACGTTAACATTTTTAAAACTTGATCATATCATTGTCTTCTCTCACATTCAAACATTCTGATCTCTTCTTCCTTCATACGCAACAGATGCTCTCTATTTTTAAGAGTGGCTAACCAAAACAGGCAGTGGTGAAGGTTTTGGTTTGTGTCTAGAAGTTGTGCAATAACTGGGTCTCTCTGTGAGGACGCTTCTGTGTGTAGGTGTGCGCTGCTGAAGTTTTTGTGGTTCTTTGTGGGGGAGCTTTTCCTCAGCGACGTGGGGGTCTCTCTACACATTAAAGTAGCCCAACAGGTTAGTTTTCATGAACAAAACAGATATGCTCATTCACAGCACCCATGCAGGGGGTACTTACAGTACACAGTAACAAGCCAGCTCATTCATGGACCCAATATAGGTAATCCAGGTCCTCTGCCCTTCTATATCTCTCCCAGGAGACAGACCTGCATTCATGAATGGTCAGAGGCCAACCTAACCAGGTTACACAAAATAATTGAAGATTTGGATAAAAAAAAGTCATGAAAAACAAGATGAATATTTTTTTGTTCTTCCTACAACCCATCCATTTGAGTTTTATTCTATGTCTTGCATTCTTTGGCTTCCTTTATGTTCACATTTTACTTGAAATAACATTTTTATTTCATTTTGCTTTGATTTTTGTCAACTAAATGGTCAGAGAAAAAGAATCTGCTAAATTGTAGAATAAGTTTGATCAAATTTAGGCAAATATGACTTCAGAATTTGATCTGTTAAAATGTGTTCTTCTTCTAAAACAACTGACCTAGTGATAGAAAATAAATGTTGAGGTCTTTCTCTTCAATGAATATGAGAAAAAATATGTTTCGAGAATAGCTGAAAAGCAAAAAAATATTATCTGGGTGTGATCTTAAATATCTTTAACTTGACTTGGCTTGAGTAGTAATGCTGGTTAAGGCCTTAGTTAAATGCACTCGTAAGGGGTGGTTGGTGGGGTGAGGGGCTTGACCTATGCAGTTGCTATGGGTTTTTGGGTTATCAGGCAGGTCCGTGGACAGTCGTAGACAGATGCGGAGTGCAAGTGTGTGTCTTGCGATTCCGTTGAGGCTTGGGCAGCCACCTCAAGAGACATGACAATAGAACAGTTGTCCTGCGAGTGGTAAGTTTATTGTGAAGTATCTGGAAAGGATAATGTAAATTGCATGCACTCATGATGTATGGATGATGTTGTGGTACGGTGTCCTTACGCCGCACTGTAGTTGTTAGTTATATTGCCTCTTTCTAACTGTGCTCAAATGCTGCACAGGGTGTGCAGGTGATATGTAAGTGTTCAAAGGACGTCTGTCTACACAAACTACACTTTGACCGTCTAATTTCTTAATTTCTAACAGTCGGGCTGCAAGCAAGGAGCATGTGCATTGTACTTAAGCAGCACTAACGTAGTGTGCAGGGTTGAAAAGAGGAAAATCTGTATGACATGACTGCATCTCAAATTTCACCCCAACTTAGCCTTACGTTGTTTTAGTGTTCGTTACAACCTATCACCCACAGCATGCCTATAAGAAAAAACATTTTGCATGAGCATTTTATCTCTATATCTGAAAATTTTGCGTGGGCCCACTTTGTGCCCCCTACATGTTTGCCCATTTTTTGCCCGCAGTTAGCCCATATTTACTTGTAAGGGCAGTTGTGACCATGACATGAGCTACGAATTTTACATCCACTAGAACTAAAAAATATTCCTGTATTCTTCATCGTCTTTTTCTATTATGCATTAAAATTTCATAGAAAGGCTTTGAAACAGACAATTCATAAAACACAGACAATCTGATACATTAGGTTTTCTCCTCTAGAGGTAGTACAGCTCTATTTGTGGACTTCCAATAGTAGGAAATGCTTGTCAAGCTTGTGTCTAAAGTTTTTTTGTATATTTGGCACTTCTGATATAGAGCTCTGTTGTTGTTGCTTCAGTCCATCTGCTGCTACTGTATGGTCACTGCTTGCTGGTTGGGATGCAACCAAACCAGAGAGCATTTGAGCAGATGATCACACAAGTGTTGAAACTCAGCGGGATAGTCAGACCCACACGAGCTGATGGGAGGATATCAGCTTTCAGCCCCTCTGCAAGAAAGCACATAGTACTGTTGCATTATTGTGTTTCAGCCAGAACGACCGACTGCCGGTGTGTATCTTAGCGTACATTAGTCTGTGTGTGTTAGTTGTTGCAGAGCAGAATTAGGGCAGACTGAATAAGGCTGCCACTTATTGAGGGATGTATAGGGGCTTTCTTCCATGCTCATGGAGAATCTCAGGGAAGGAATGAGAAGGCAACACTGGGATTAGAAAGCGTGAAACCCTTATGTCAAGAAGAAGTGTTGGCTAAGAGAGAGCAGATTAGGTGTTAGGGGTTCATGCTCAAAATGGGCTTGGATAGTAACTGAGAGGATATTTTTGAGTCTCACAAAACTCAAGTCTCATGATGTTTTGAAGCGCTGAGGGAAGGGAGCGGGAAGAGGGAGAAGCTGAAAGCAAGATGATCCAATTATTCCCTTAAATACCTGCATCCTCACATCAGTTTAGGTTTTTAGGTCTTCCTTTAAAACATACACGTCTCTGATAAAGTCCCCTGTGTTTGTGTGCTCATTTATGCATTAAGGGGAAGAGGAAGGCATTAATAATGGATTACTATTCTAGACCTTTTTGAAATGCTGCCTCACATACACCGTGAGGGAATACTTTAAAGGACATCATACATGTTTGGATGGTTTTACCAAAATCTACTTGCTCCTGGAGGGGAGGTGTTTTGATCGTAACATGGGCGGTCTGTCTTTTCTAAGTGCTGCTGGGAAAAGGGCTCTTGCTTTCCAGTTAGTCAGGTGACTTTTGCCTATTGTCATGTGACCAAAAGAACATGTGAGACAAAGGCTATTAGAGTAAGGTCTGGTAAACCCACTCACTGATGGTTTGTGAGGCAGTTGCTAATGGGCTATCATCAGGGAAGTGGTTTCTGCAGGATGAAGGGGATAAGCTGTTATAGACCATCGCGCACTATTTCTGAAAGCTCCAGTCTGGATTGAAGTGCTTTAGAGAGTTTGTGTGGGTACGTGCGCGCGCGTGCACGTGAGTCATATGATATAGATGAGAGCCGTGGTTATACAATATGACATCATTGCCGTCTCCTCATCTTTCAGGGACCTCAGAAAGTGTTCTTGTTTCTAGAGCAAGGTGATCATGTTTGGGTGGAGGTTTGACATTTATTCAAATCTTTGGGACAAATTTGTCATCAAGACCAGGGCAATTTGTGTCAAAGCATTATAGTTCACTGCAGTAAAACTCGTGGTTGGTGCACGCATGACTTATACTAACCCATATTCCAATTATGTATAAAAATAAACTTTAAATGAAGTGTAAATGCTACATTTTATAATGTGTTTATTGTGGTTTCAAAATTAAGGCATAAACTCCAGCTACAGTCACAATGTCCTCATTGAACCTCTTTAAAATGAGTTGCTATGGAGATAATCTCCTTGCTGTCACTTGAAATAGGTGTATGGCATCCCGTTTATCTTTTTTTTTTTTTTTGCTTTTGGTTTGAATTTTAAAGTGCTACCACTTCTGGTGTCCTCCAACTGTGCACTCTGCCGCAACGGCTCCAGGCACTCACACTGCTTTCCCATGCTCATCTCTTGATCAGCTGTCTCCTCACTCTTCTGCAGTTTCATCCCCTAAAAGGGTCACAGACATTACAAAGCAAATGTGTCACTATTTTCTTTCAAATCTTATAAAACTCTGCTTTTAGAACATCAACTGTTTTCTCCACATGCAGAGGACAGAGGACTTCAAATTAGGAAGAGCTGTTTCATAATTTAGGACTATATATAATCACAGCCATATTTTGGGCTCAAATCCTTTGTCGCCTTATTTTGTTGTTGTCAGGCAACAGCAGTTTTGTTTTTTTGAGGGGCTGTGGTGTGCTGAATGTGTCATCTACAGTTAGATTAAGAAACTCTTCACCCTGGAACACAAACAAATGAACTCATGCAGACACGGGTTGCTAACAAAGCGCATTCATTGTTTCCTAAATACCAAAAAAAAACAAGCTACAAATTTGTTGGGGTTTTTAGAAGAAAAAAAAAGTTTTTCAAAATAAATGTAATTTCATTGCACATTGGTTAAAATTAAAGATGATGTGTAAACATCTCAAGTTGGATAACGGTATTTAAGTTTAGCTAGCTGAACTGACCTGCCCACACATCTCAAAGGGCCTGTTTTTACTGAGGTATTAATGGTACAGATGGAATTCCCAATAAAAGATGTTTTTGTTTGTGGCAGGAGGTGGAAGAATATTGACTCCTGTTGCACACTACAATATCATGCCCCCTAGAAGTAAATCAAACATCTTAAAATTTGAATTTTATTTTTAGCCATGCAAAAATAATCTGCCAATGGGGTACGAAAAATGGTCTCACCGAGAATTCTTATTTTACGAAAGAAATTCTAGTCAGTAAGACATATTTTTGGAACAAAGATTATTTTGCTTTTGGAAAACTTTTGTTTCTTGTAAGGCAGAAAGTAGCACAAATTTTTCAAAGGTTTTTCGCCTTTTTAAGATAAAATGTTTGTAGTGCAGGATTCTGTTCTTCAGGTCAACTGAACTTGAAATTTTAATAACCCGGTGTCAGTGATTATCACTCATTAGTGGTTTATTGTGGGTATGAATGGTACCCTAGTCCGCTGGGAAAAGATGTCAAACCGGATTGAACAAAGGAGAGAGGGAATGGTCCCTAAAGTTTCATCTATATTCTCTTGTGAAACATGTCTGACAGGATAAGGTTTAAGTGCTATGTTCACTGGACACCAACGCTCTTTAAAAACTTCCTAAACATTCTAATTTTATGCTTATAAGTTTAACTTTTCAACAGGGAAAAATGACTTAAAAACACCCAAATCCCAATTATTCAAAATTAAGGAACAAAGAACTTGTGGGTCGATGGATGATCGTATGCCTTTAAAAAGAATTCTTAAAAATATTTTTGGTTTTAAATGCTACATTTGTTTTAAGGTTTACTTATGTGTCACTCCTTCTCCCTCCCCACATTTAGGACCGTAAACTGTCTAAGTCAGAGCGTCAGCGCTTTAAAGAGGAGGCGGGGATGTTAAAGGGACTCCAGCATCCCAACATAGTTCGCTTTTATGACTCCTGGGAAGGACCCTGCAAGGGGAAGAAATGCATCGTTCTCATCACTGAGCTCATGACATCCGGAACGTTGAAAACGTGAGTATATAGAAGCTGAAATTCATTTTAAATGTATGTATAACATATCAACTCTGTCTAAGCTTCTCTATGTAGTTTGTAAATAAGATCTGGTGTGTGCACACAGTCCTAAAAAAAAATAAAGCAAAAAAAAAGTAGTCTTTAACTGGAACTCAGGGTTTGACACAAGTGACATCTTAAAACCTTTTAGTGTACCTAATATTGCCTTACATTTAGTAGCCAGAATCCAACCTAACACTGCTGAAGAGTGCCCTCCATATGTTTGTTTATCCAAAAATCAGACTTACTATTGTTACACCCCTTTTTATATTCAGGGGATCTGGCAGAGCATAAGAAAAAGTCATGTTTTCCTTAACTAAAAATGTATAATGAATACACCAAAAGATTGTCTCCACAAAACACATACATTTATTTACAAGAAAGCGATAACCAAGCAACCAACAATAACTTTAAAGGGAAGCAAAAGGCTTCAGGGTGAACCTAGGCCAAAATAACAAACAAAAGCCACCACCTATCTAAACACAGAAATCTTACCTGCCCCCCCTACCCATTTTGCAGTCTATTTTCTTCCCCCTGGTCCAACCATCCACCACTCAGTGTTTAAAGTGCATTGAGCAGCTGCTTCATTACGACATGTGACTTACTAGCACAAAAAAACCATCATAAAGTACCTAAAGCACTGAAAAAAGGAATGTAACATCAAAGCCGACGGCACCAGCAAAATGTCGATCACATTGGCAACCCAGAGGAGGCAATAATAAACCAGATAGAACCTGCAGTTGGTGAGCCAAAATGGATAAGCATACAAAGTTGGACTGCGTGACAGAGATAAAAAGTAATGGAATCACAGCTGTTTGCTCTGAGGCTAAAGCAAAGGTACATCCTGCATTGTAGACTTAGTGGGACCAAAAGTTCCCTTACAAATGCTGAAAATTGCTTTTGTTTTTAGGGTTTTGTTGCTTTCCTTCTCCTTCACTTCTGTTAGTTCCTATTGTTTTGTTTCCTGCATGTCTTATGATCCAGTCATTTGAATAATCTAATAAGTAGAGCTTTTTTGTGTCTTCAAATCTGAGTTGTGATTGATGTGTTTTCCCACGTGTGGCATTTTTTCGTTATGTGATTAGGTTTCTTTACACCGTTTTGCAAAAAGGTTGGCTGAGGTGACAACACAAAATGTATGCACTGAGTATGTTTTGTTCATCTTTTTTCTCAGAGATGAAGGCTGAAGTGGCTTAGATGGATCCTTATTAAAATGTGCAAGCACTTCATGCATGTCTTGAGGCACTATGGGGCTTCATGCACTTGCATTAGTTTCTGGTACTGTAGTTACAGCTGGACTCTTATCCCAAGAGAATTTCAGTGATAATTGGAGTCTCTATCAGGGCAGCAGGTGATTGCATACATAATTACAGACACACATTCACACAGAGGAATTGTGCCACTTTTTACTTGCAGTCATTAAGTCATGCAACCAAGCAGTGTTTCCTGTTCTATTAATGAAGGAGATGCATGAATTTGCAGAACATAATAAAATAGAAATATGATGGTTTCATCTATTGATTGTATTTGAGAACTGGAACAAGTGAGTGTGACATCACCCATAGAAAATGACTTGTTTTCAGCTCCAACGACATGAAGTTAATTCATTCGCAATTTTTTATTTATCTTGCAATACATATATTGCCATGTTGGAGTCAGATTACGTTGGTAAGCAGGGATTGGTCCAAGTCGGTCGGACTCAAAAAGTCTATGGCAACCACTCTCCCCAGGAGTGAGCTTGTTAGAAATCCTCACCCCCTACTACTTCAAAGTGGGTTACACAAAATCTGGCAAACGTTTCGAATGTTGGACATGAGACCACATACTTTTGTTAAGGAATCTGATCAGTTCTCAGTTCTCATATTCAGTCAATGCTTTCAACGCAATATTTTTAAATTAAGTTTTAAAATGTTCCAAAAAAATTCCAAAATGGCATTTCACCAAAATCACAGCAGAAAACCTTTTACATCTTCTAATCTACTGCTAGTTTCTTCTGCTAAGAACCATTTCCAGCTGAATTTTAGTGATTGTTTAACTATTGTAAAAATAAAAAGGCTGAGTGTGCGATGAATGAACAGTTTGCAGAGTACAAAGTATTGTGGGACACCATCGGCCCACCTGCCAGCTGCCGCTTATGCTGCAGATTCCTCTGATTCTCGATATCATTCCTCTGTTCTGAATGTCGGGGTGGACCAACAGATGAATGTTCTGCTTCTTTAATAAAGTCAAAGTGAGTGAGGGAGAAAAATCCGGCACTTCAGAGTACAAGTACCTATATCAATAGTCAAGAGGGGTGGCTGAAAAGCAGGAAGGTGGATAAGAAAAACTATTGACCGTTTACAGAAAGAACTTCTAAAGACAATAGCACCCTCAGCTGGTGGCTTTAAAAAAAGCTTAATAAACTTTATTCATACAGATTCGTGCTGCAGTCTAGTACACTAAAAATAAATGTAACATGAAAAATGTCTACACACTTTGACCTATATATATTATATTTAAGCATTTATTGTGTTTAGTTGTGTGGAAAAATAACATAAATGGAAACAACAGTCCTATATATACATTTAACTGTTCTATAAAAAAAAAATAACTTTAGTTTTCTATAATAACATTAAATATCATTCCTTTCTCAAGAGTTAGAACCGTATTTGGTTTTTACTGAGCAGTTAAATTTTTATGGTCACACAAAATAGAAGCAAATGATACTTCATCCACGTGAACCTGTTTTTGCGGTTCCATCCAGTGCATGCATGTGGGATTATGAATGCTGTACAGGGGTTTGGCTGTTGTCCAGACAAACACTCAGAAGGGAGAGGTACCGCTGCATGCCGAGGTGGTGGAAAAAGAAAAGAGATGACATGAGGAACACTGATAAGGGGGGAGAAAAAACATGAAGATGGAAATTCTGACCAGCATGTGTTTACAGTATAAAGGCCCTCTTATTATTTTGTTTGTGCGTATAATAGTGTGAAATCGAGGACGTATTAGTCAGGTAATAATGTGTCTGTGTACATTTATGCCTCTTTATACTTTTTTTGCCTTTTTTATACATGAACTGTGTCCACCACAAATCTGTGAACTTGTTTGTTGAATTGACAAGAGTGTGCGCCTCAGAGACACTTTCTGCTGTGTCTCTCCAGAGCTGCATGCCACGGGGTTTTAGCTCATCTGTCAGCACTGTTCTGACTTCAAAACTGGGGAGAGAAAAAAAGGCAAAGGCGGGAGGCGAGGTGGGGAGTAGAGGAGAAAAAGACTTGACGTGATGGGATTTAAAGAGATATGTTGGAGTAAAAGATTGGATGGGGACAGTTTGAAAATGTTACTCTTTATAGTCTTTTAGAACTGTATAAAATTCTGATTTTTTTTGTTTTTTGTTCTACGAATAAACAATTTGATTTTCTTTTTAGCAATAAATTTGAGAGTTAAACTAATTCAGAGTTTATCTTCTGAAAACAGATAGATTATACATGGCTTTAAGACCCACTCCAATTAAAATTATGTTTTTTTTTCCTTTTTACATGTTTTTGTGGCATTTTTCTCATAATGGAGGACATATATTAAGAAAATTAAGCTTAAAATTGTGCGTCTGAGTATTTATTTATTCAAATCATTGTGAATAAAAAAATACTATTTGAAAAATAGCTTTGTTATGTAGAAAATATTCTGGGTGGGCCACAAGCTCCCTGCTCTGCTTAAACAAAGAGCTCTCAGCAAGAGAGAAGGGAAGAGGGGGTGGGGTTGCTCCACACCAACAGCTCAGAGGTGAATTTTAGTGATCTACTGCCGCTCTGCAGAAACTATGTTCTAAAAATTGACAGTTTTTTTTAATTAAAAAAAAACCAAACAAACTGCATAATCTTAATAAAAAAGACCACTGGGAACACTTTTACAATAGATCAAAAGATAAATTGGTCTTCAAAGAACTAACTGCAGTTTTATTGTTTATATGTTGATGTTTAAAGTACTGGGAAAGACACAAATGACAGTAATTTGTGCTATTGAATCTTTTCCTGTAAGCAAATTGGTTGGCATCAGAAGCAAACGATTGTGCAAAGTCATCTGAGCCGCCGCTCTTGATTTGTGACAGATTTGCAGCTGTCGAATTAATCGAGCAGCTGGTCTGGGGCTGTGATTGGTGCTTGAACCAGAGTCTCAGATGCTGCTTTTATTCCAGGAATAAATGAAAAGACCAGGTTTCAGAGGGCCAGAGTCAAGTGTCAGCTTTTTACAACTAAGAACGATTGACAGTTATGGCTTACTATTGTGGAACTGAATCAAATGCATAAAACAGGTGAAAAAAAAGATACTTTACACAATAAATCATTTGGAAACCAGTTTACTTTATCTCCTGCTATACTGTTAAAGAAACATTTGCTAGCAAATCAAGATAAAGTTGAAAGGTTTCAGCTTAAATGAAAAAAGCCCCAAAACTCCCAGATGGAAATGTACATAAAAAGGGTTGCCATCGATTACATCCAGTTGAAAAAAAAAGTAACCACAAAGTGACAGTAGAGACTGTGTTCATTTTGCAAACACTGCAGCATGTTGCCTTACTCTGGAAACCAGCACCTCTTACACTGACATCTCTGTTCTGCCGTGCCTGCACTCCTGCAGTGTTTCCTGCCACATTCCAAAGGCATGAAAACCAGGTGGACCCTTGATCACCTGAAAGTGTCGATCTATGTTAAATATTAGGCCGCCAACCTGTCTCAGTCCATTTCTGTTCTGTCAAAAAACGTACACTAATATGACTTTCATCCTACTAAGCAGGTAGAAAATAACAGCTTAGAGTATAAGATAAAATTGACTCCATCAACTCTTTTCTCAATTGGAAAATGTGATGTGTTTGTCCACTCAGGTACCTGAAGCGCTTCAAGGTGATGAAAATCAAGGTTCTGCGCTCGTGGTGCCGACAGATCCTTAAAGGCCTTCACTTCTTGCACACCAGAGCTCCGCCCATCATTCACAGGGACCTGAAATGTGACAACATCTTCATCACAGGACCAACAGGTTCAGTGAAGATAGGAGACCTGGGTTTGGCTACACTTAAAAGGGCTTCCTTTGCCAAGAGTGTTATAGGTAAGAAGATTCATGCATTTAAAAGCATACATTGAGTTGCATGAATAACCTCTAAATTCACAGGTCAGGGACATTTTTACAAAATGTTTAAAAGACACAGAATGAAAAAAATGACACAACCTGCAGTCACTTGATTTTGTTGGCCAAGCGCTGTGGAAAAATATTTGCCACAAACCATAGATTCTCCTCATAAGACCTCGTTTTGAAGACAGAACAACAAGGAGATGTGCTGAATTTAACATTTCTTTCTTTAGCTCTATAGTTGTGTAGCTGACCACAGTTATGCTCTTTTTTTTTTTTTTCTTTTTTACACAAATGCACATGCATCTTGCCCTTGAGGTGACTCATAACCTTTTGTGGTGATTTGTAAGACCTCAAGTATTTAGACAGGAAGAAATAGCCGTGAAAAACAAATATTTTACTCAGGTTTTGTGGTTTTAACGTTTCTTTTCAACTTTTGCTGCTTTTTTGCAATACTCAAAACTACCGGTTCATACCTATTCATATGCTTTTAATATTGATGAGTTTTCTTCTGTTGTTGGAGTAACACTAACTTGCACAAGCATTATTTTTATTATTTTTTATTTGTATGTTTTTAATACCTTTCTAGTCTTTGGGGTATAATTTGGACGCTGCTTTTGTCTGTTTTTTTTTAAGGTACCCCAGAGTTCATGGCTCCAGAGATGTATGAAGAGAAGTATGATGAATCCGTAGACGTCTACGCCTTTGGAATGTGTATGCTGGAGATGGCTACCTCTGAGTATCCCTATTCTGAATGTCAAAATGCTGCCCAGATCTACAGACGGGTAACCAGTGTAAGTCCCCGCCAGCTGTTTCTTGTTTTTAGTGAGAGTTTGGTTTATTTCAGGGTCACAGAAACAGGATTGCTTTATTTGAGTGTTTTTAAATCTCCATCCTTTCTCTGTCACACTTGTTTACCATTTTTATTAATATGTTTGGCATGAACTGTAGGTCACATGACGGTGTTTTATTCTGTTTTTCTCTTTGGAGATCGTGAAAAAGCTGTGTCATGATAAAACTTGTTAAAAACGAGGCCTATCGTATAAAAAGAGCCGGCGTGGCTTCCTATAGGATAACAGAGGATGTTTACAAACAGAACTACAGCTTTCTCAGAAATCCATTTTGTTTTTTTTCTATAAGCTGATTGGTGGTGTGGCTGATCACATGAACACAAAACAACATTGTCTTGTTGGAGAATCCTTGTGTCAGAATTTCAAATTTTCTCCTTTGTTTTTTACGAGGAAGTACAGGCAGATGTGAAAGGATGCAGAGTAAACTTTAATTTAATTTCCTTGCTGGATGATAAAAACTCTACAGACTGACCAGATAACTTTGCTATAAATCTCCTTTTTCCTATCGATATTCCCTCAAAAGCCCTGGTTCCTCTTTGCATCTTTCTCTTCTCTATCCCATTACTGATGGTGATTATTTTTATTGCTTAATTTGATTATATCAAATAAAAGTTTTTATCCTGCTGAGGCACCAGGCCCAAATTTAGTCGATTTTGTACAACATGTGTTATTTTATGTGTTTTGGATGAGTGCACATCCTCTCCAGATTAAATAAATCTGTTCTTTTTCGATCACCAGAATTTTTTGAAAGACAAAAATGTCTGTTTGTTCGCCTTTTGGCTTATCGTGTCAGGGGTTGCCACAGCGAATCAGCTTTCATTGATTCGCACAGGCATTTTAGCAGAGTTTTACGCAGGATGCCCTTTCTGACACAACCGTTTATTTTCAAAGCACAGGGTGACTGTGTCGGGACGTCTGTTAGTTAGGCAGCAACGTGAAGGGTCTCGCCTAAATGCTTATTCATTAAATTAACAAATCAGATTTTTTTTAAATTCTCTAATGATTTATCTGACAAATAGACCAAGACTTAGCTGTGTAGATAGTTTTTAACTTCGTACTTTTAATAAAATATAAATTAAAAAAGAAAATTCTGTTTTTGTTTGAATTTTTTACAGAAATTCAAAGTAAACGTTTTCACCAAGCAAATACTTTTCACACTTACTTACTGCAGGGGTATGAGCCATGTCATCGGCCGTCAAACCAGGTTGATTAAACCTTAAATCTTGTACCTGCAGCTTGTCCTTGAAATAAACACATTTTTCCATTTTCCCAACTCTAAAAGTACTATAATTTTTATTTTATCAAATGATAAAACATAGCTTTTTGCCACATAAAAAGCTACTGCAGAATCTCTTTGTCGGGTTCATTTGTCAGGTCATCTTGTTTTTTGTTTTTTTAAAAAGACAAAATCCTAGAGTCAACTGATAAAAGCAGAACATAGCAAAGAATGTATAGATTAGTGCACACCTAACTGATAATCAGCCTCAGTTATCAGTGAGTTACTGTAATGACAACTTTTTCTGCAAGGAGCTTTTTCCAGTGTTTAAGGCTTTCAAAGATGCTTTTGTCTCCATCCCGTCCATTGTCCACCCTTCATTCCATTATTGCAGTCTTCTAGACGGGGCTTTACTTCAGTCACTTTGTAGTATTTCTGCTGGAAGAGGTTCAGAAATCACTTTGGCATGTAGTTTAAAAAGCTCAAGTTAAAAATTCTATCATAATAACATTTTATTACATTTCAAATCATGTGCTGCATCCAATTAGATAAATCAAGCAACCTAGATACAAAAAAATGTTTTGAAGTCAGCGTCTCGCTTTATAAGAAAACAGCATTAGAGCAGGGTAGAAAAAAGTCCATTTGACCACATTTTTTACATTTTCAATCTGAAAATGTTCAGATTAAGTTAGGAAAATCAAATTTTTAGTTGTCTTTAGCTTATACTCAGACTATAGAGTTTGTTGTGTGTTCTGTATGGCATGTTATCGTCTTATACCATGACCAGATGAGTTGTTGACATGAGTCATCGTCTCTGGAACGTTCCCCGTTCCCAATTAACCTTATTTAACAAAAATTTAGCCTCCTCTCCATGCCTCCCTTCTCCTGTCAGACTTAATGCCATTACTCCCTTCATCAGCCCTAACTTAATTTGGCCCTGGAATCTCTGCATGTATGTGTGTGTGTGACAGAGATAGATAGGGGTTGTTATATAATGTGGGGTACAGAGAGAAAAACATACCATGGAAGAAAAGTGCAAAAGTGAAGGGAGAGCAGAAGGAAATGGTCATTTGCTAGCTTGCTGGCTCATCTGTCAGTCAACAAGTGCAGACAAAAACAGGTTTTTCCTGAATACTCCATCAATAGGTAAGTCATGTTTCTCACAAATATTTGAAACCGTTCATCTTAACTGGGAACTCCTCTTTTGGATAAGTTTGAATTTGTTGGCGTTAGAAATTGTTGGCATGAATTTCTCATCGTATGATTCGTAGAAAAGGTTAATTGGTATTAATGAAATTTCATTTGGTTTAATTTTTTTTTATTGTTATCTCTATGTCATGTGATCAAGAAAAAACTTCAACAAATCATGGATAAAAACCTATGCTTTTTTAAAAATCTTATTGGTTTTTAAAACTGAACAAATTCTTGATCATTTTCAAGACCAGGACGCTGTCTTTAAAGCTTTATTTTCAGAGTTAGTCTTGGATTAATAAAGAATATGACAGATAAAAACACTGTATATTTACTGTTTTATTATGTGGGATTTGAATATTCTTCTGAAAGGCTTTTGATGTTTATTATCGTTCAGAATTTGAAGTTTTGGATGGATTCTTCTTTACGAGTGTCCGCCTTCAAACTGCGCTCCTGTGTTCCTAACAGGCTCTAAAAGGCTGGGATTCATTATCTACTCTTTCAACTGGTTTTATGTGGAATTTAACCCTGAGGTCAAACTGTTGCTGGACATTTTGCCCCACCTCACATTGCCCGCCTGTCAAATGTTAAAGCTAGAATTTTTTATTTTTGGTTTAATTGGCAGTTAACTCAAAGTTTTTTGACTCGTTGACAAGTAATTATTATTTTTCTAAATTATTCTTTCATTCAAGTAAACATAGTTTTAGTTAAGCTACTAAAAACGTAAACTCCTTTCCTGTATGTGCATATGTACATACAGTGTTGAAACATTAAGACTCTTATACACAAGAGGAAGAAATAACCAGCTTTTCCTTGCTTTTTTCATCTCCTCCTTTGTGGTAACGGTTCTTTGCATTTGTTCCGTTCTTGTCTTGTGCAGGGAGTAAAGCCTGCCAGTTTTGACAAGGTCGCTATTCCTGAGGTGAAAGAAATTATAGAGGGTTGCATCAGAACAAATAAGGATGAAAGGTGAGTAACAAAAACAAGACTTTTTTTAACCTAAGTATGAACACTATATGTTAATATAAATGTATTTTTGCACATTTTGGCAACACTTTTTAACACTGACACTTTTTGTTTTGTTTTATTCAACTTTTAAAGAAGTTCTAATACTAACACATCTAACAGGAGCTTGCATCTGTAGTCAACCAACTTTCCAAAGTTTACCAAAGTTACTTCAATTCTTCTCTTGTCTTGAACTTTATTCTTTATCATTTTTAGCCAGTACTTTTAGGTTCCTCATCCAAAATTAGACGCAAGTCTCCAAAAGTGATGGTTCATTAAGAAATCTGTCTTCACAGTGCATATCATCTAAATGTTGTGATTTCTAGCAAATCAACAAAATCCCTTTCCGTTTTATTGGATGGAAAATTGACAATTAGCTTAGACTACGGTCACATATCCCAAATGGCCACCACGTGGCGACTTAAATGCAAGTTTTTCAGCAAACCCGGCAGGTGGCTGTGGCTTATTAGATATTTTTACACGCCATGTGGTGGTCGCTGAGGTTTTTGGAAAAAGTAACAAAATTTAAGGCGACCGAATGCTTTTTAGCTAAAAGTTGACATCGGTCAGTGGCTGCCAGGGCACATTTTGAGGTTGTGCGTTGGCAGTCCAGTGACAGGGGGGGATGACGCCATTACAAAATTGGGCAACATCTGCGTGGCCACTGTGGAGTGGCAGCCAGAATCACCAGCCAGCAGCAGCTCTGACTGGATGATGTGCAAATGTCTCTGGACAACACCCCGTATCTATGAGGTGCCAGCGGCCGCCTGGATGTATAAGAAGTGAGCCATTTTGCACGCCTGATGGCCACCTGACTGCCGCCGTCTACATTCGTGACCATGCAAACGATTTTCAAAAAGAATCAGGCGGTGGCATGAAATCTTAAAGATTCTGCTGATGCCTCCCCATTGTGCAGTGGCAGTTGTATTTGTGACTTTAGCATTAGAAACAAGCTAGTCTTAAACTTTGCAGAGAAGTTTATTCCAACTTAAACTCCGATCTGTTATTTGTATGAAGTGTTTCTTTCATTGATTAAGGCTAAAATTAAGAAAACTGCACGCGTATAAATCTAGCTCGACAATTTTCCAGGTATGCTATAAAGACTCTGCTGAACCATGCATTCTTCCAAGAGGAGACGGGGGTCAGGGTTGAACTGGCAGAAGAGGATGATGGAGAAATGATCGCTATTAAACTTTGGCTCAGGATAGAAGATGTTAAAAAGTTAAAAGGTGAGATATCAAGAATCAGTGACATTTAATTGCACCTTGACTGTATTTTTTTACATTCTCAAAAACATTTAGGCTGAAAAACCAATGAACATATTGTGACTACAAAAAGTAATTGACTTTTTTATTTTTACTTTTGCAGGCAAATACAAAGACAACGAAGCTATCGAGTTCTCCTTTGACTTGATTCGAGATGTTCCAGAAGATGTGGCTCAGGAAATGGTATGTTTGTTAAATAGAACTGAATGATGCTGAGGATCTGGAATGGTTTTATTTACAAAAGAACAGGCAAAAATCCGCAACATTTTCCTAACAGAAATGCACGGCTAAGAAAAAAATGTAGTAAACAAGTTAAAGTACAATTGTTTTGTGTTTTCTCTTTACCTTCAGGTTGAGTCTGGGTATGTTGCTGAAGCTGACCATAAGACCATGGCCAAGGCCATCAAGGACAGAGTGTCTCTGATTCGGAAGAAGAGGGAGCAAAGGAAGCTAGTACGAGAAGAACAGGAGAAGAGAAAACAGGAAGCGGAACAGCGGCAGCAAGAGCCATTTAGAGCTTCACAGACGCAGGTTTGCTAAAGACTTGGATATCCTGGATTTATGATTGGCTGCTGATGAGAAATATTCTCAGACCTAATACTACCATGTCAAACAGCATCCAGTTTTTGAACATTTGACAACCAAACTGTCTTCAATCAATACAGTTCCAACAATCTGTTTGCATTAGCTTGTGCTTTTGTGTGTGCAGGCAGAGGCGGATGAGACAGAAGCAGAACAGCATCAACTTCGAAACCAGAGTACCAACACCTCCCTCACATGTAAGAATGGAAGAGCAAGCTATCATAAATATGCCATTTTTATTTTTCAGATAAATAATGTGTGTAATGTAATATGTACCATATTTTACGCAGGACCCAAAAAAAAACCATACTGGTAAAAAAAAAAAGGAAGAAACACATGGAAGTCTCACTGAAGTATAATATGCACTTTTGGGAGAAAAGTGCAACGCTTCTGAACAAATCTGCCAAGCCTAGCGTAATGCTGCGTTCACGCATGATGCACGCGTCAAATTAAGATGCGCTGCTTCTTTTTGACGCGTATTGAATTTCAATCTGCTGCCTTTTTGACTAATTTAATGCTCAACGCTTCTCCAAAAATGCGTTAAAAAACGACACGTTCCCATCGCGTGTGGGAGAAGCTAATGTCAAGTTTTTATTCTCCTCGCTAAATAAAAATATTGATATTTATAATGCACAGAGGAGATTAAGAGATCAAGTTTATTTATTGTGAAGAGTTCCACAAAGTTTTGTAAATCATATCTCCATATCTGGGTTCATGAGATCATTCTGAGTTGTTTTCTTTACCATGATCTTTACCTTTTACAGGAGCCAGCATCCAAATGTAAGGTGCTTTTAGCGGTACTTACATGTTGCTGTCATGTATTAGTCAGATAAAGTAAAAAAAATAAAGCAAAAATAATGCCTTAATGCAAATAAGAAAACTATCATAAAGTTCAGTTGGAGAACAATCAGATTCTCTTCCATGTTTGTTTTTTCTTCTATAAATACTGATACACAAACCTACAGAGCCCTCTAGTGGTTGTTAGTGGGAAACAACTGCAAATGGGCAAGCAGTTGTTGGTAGGAAAATAACAAATATATATGAGCCTGTGTTTATTTTAAGCGTATAAGTCGCTCCATAGAATAAGTCAAACCCTGACCAAACTATGGAAAATGATAGTTTTAATCAACGTAAAAAATCAGAGCACAACTGAAGATAGTAGAGGTGAGTTGGGCTGTCCCCGTTCCCGGAAACTTGGTCTCCATGTTGTTGACACAGTTTTCACATGTGCCCACAATTTTTCTGCTTGTTATCAGAAAACACCCTGGAACTGACTCTGAAGTACTCCTTCCTTTGATTGTGTGTCACTGAGGTCTGCTGAAGTCATTACAGAAGAAACAATAAAAGCTCTCTCTGTGTTGCCCTCAGCTGAAGGAGGCGTGGACAGCGGCTCCTCAGTTTTCTCCCCGGACTCCCCCCACCCAGGACAGATGACCATGTCTTACAGTAGCCTGCCGGCGTCCCAACCCCCTTCCCAGCCCCAGACCCCATACCCCCCAACACCCTCTTGTGCCCAACAGCAGCACCCATGCTACCCCCAGCCGCACCAGTCAATGGTAAGTCATGGTGGTCGTTTCGCAGCTGTGGTAGAGCGGCCCTCCCTCTTTTTCTCACTGATGTGATAAATATGTGTGGCCGGTTTGAAGTGAGATGCAGAGAATGCTGCAGTGTTTCAGAGGCAAAAGGGCATTTGTTTGAAGTTTGCTGAACTTAATACACAAAGTATAGCATGTTCCCATTTTTGTTATTACACTTAACCTTTAACTTCCCAAACAAAAACCATGAGAAGGTTTCGGTACAGTTCTCATTCTCAACAAGGCATGCATTGTTCAAGACATAACTTGTTCTGACACGACTTATCTGATCAGTCAGGTAATGCACAGGTTGTTTCTTGTTTTTCTAGAGAACAGGCAACCTTTTGTTTTTTGGTAATCAGCTGTTAATTCCTCAGCATTTATAAAATGTCAGATGTTAATGGTACCCTTTTATCACGTCTTTTTTTTCTTAATACATCTCTACATTCCAGCAGCCACATTATCATCTTCCTTTTTTCTTCTCCTCATTTCATCTTATATATCATTGTACCTTTATTGCTTATTTATTTGTTTAATTCTTCATATTTATGCAGCACTAATTTGATGTTTTACATTTTTTGCTGTTTATTTTTTACACACTTTAAATTTGTCGTAAGGAATGCTTTTATTAAGTATATATTTGCTGAAATTGTTGCTCACAATTGAAATGTGTGTGCATATTAAAACCAAATATAAGGCTTTAGTCACTCACTTAGATTTCAAATGCATACTATTTGCATATTACACATTGGACATTCACCTATAAAGTCCACTTTCTCTCTTAAGAATACCTGAAAAGTTGTTATTGGTGCATAGGAAATTAAGTGTCCTTCAAACCGATCATCTGACATGCATTCAAAAACACACATTCTGCAGCATATGGTGTTCACTTTGGACAAACAGGGAGGGGCTCCACCTTTTTTTTTCATTTGCTAATGTTTACTTTTGTATGTCCGCCACCTACAGTTGGAAGAGGCTTGTTGCGAAATGTTGAAGCAGTTGCAAATCTCGCAAATCTTACTCCAGGCTTTTTTTTTTTGGTCACAGCTCTTTTCAGATATATAAAAGACATGGTGTCCTATTATTAATGCAATTTTTCATTTCTCCTCTACAATCAATTTTCAGACGCTTGGCACTTCCGTGAATAAAAAGAACACCATGCAAAGGTCACAACCAAAAGGCAACCCGTTTTGTACGTGGAGCACAAAAACGATGGTAGAAACTTGTATAGTACTTGTTTTGAACGCAGAAGCTCAAAACGTCAATATATTTGCGTTTACAAAGATTTTTCATTGAAATTGTCCACTTGAGCACGTGTAACCGAAGGGGGTGTGATCGTAGTTTTAGATATAATAGACATGGCCATAATGTTCAAGACTTAGATCAAGCCATATTTAAATTCAACCAGTCTACGTATAGTTTTTCCAGGTAAAAAAAAAAAACAACAGGCTTAATTACACATCAAAAGTTGTTTTTTATTAACAGGTTTAATTGGTATGATTTTAAGTAATTTTTGTTGCTGTTTTTCATTCTTTATCTCTTTCAGGTTTCTTCATAGATATGTTTTTCATGTAGTCATGTTTTGTTTGTGATCTTTTTTTAAAATTTGTTTTATAATAATGACATGGAGCATTCAACTGTATATGCCTCTGAATTGTGATTTAAAACAGATCACTATTTATTAATGTGCTCTCATCAGGTTTTCTTTAACCAAACTGAAAAGTTATTATGTTATTATCTAGTTTCTCAGCTTTTTTCCCCCTATTCCTATTGTGCTGCTTTTAAAATAATTTAATTTTTATTTTGAAATTTCTTTGTTTTTCATGTTGATCCTACCTTCTTCCATCTTCTCTCCCTGGCCTGCAGCCTGTATCACGCCCCCACCGAAGTCGTAGCATGTCTATTTGCGTGCCTCCATCTTCCTACTCTTTCTCTCATCCCCTTTCGTCCTTGACCATTCCTCCAAAACAGCCTGCCACACCTCCTCCAGACCCGTCCTCCTGCACCTCCACTACACACCCCTGCACACCCCTCTCAGCTGAGGGGGACACTTTTGCTGGACGCCTCTCCAAAGCCCTGGAGGCTGTCCTACCCATTCACTCAGTCTCTTCTCAGCCCGGGGCCAGGCAACGGAGGGCCAGTCTACCTGCCCTGTTCTCCACCCCTGTAGGTTCACAAATGTAGTCCCTAGTGGAGGTGAAAACCAAAGAGGGAAAAGAGAGAAAAAGAGGAAGGGCTTTACTGGAGTTACAAATTCAAAACTGTCTATTTGAAGACATACTAACGCAGATGAAACAATATTCTGTTTTATTTGATATACAGTTAGGTTACCTGAAGTTTTTTCTGCTTGTTATAGTTCTCAGTTTTGTTTATCTTACACAGGATAAGAACTCGTAACCTGAATTCTAATCCTATGTACACAATTGAGAGCATTTTTTGTTGGCTAACACAAAACTCAAACTTTTTTTTTAACTGAAAGGTAAAAACAAAAACAACCATTTCTCACAATTGATACCTTCAAATCTGTATATTTGACTCAAAAAATGTACTTAGCGTAGGTTAATGGAACTACTTTGCATTATTGGACCTCAGCATTCCAAGCTTTGCATGTTTGACAGGTTACGCTTTCCAATATCAGTGGAATTGTATTTATTGATCATGAACATTTTCTAAAGTGAGCCAAATTACTAAGAAGTGTAACGGTTGTCCTAGGAGATGGTTTAGTTATCTAAATGCTATTAATAGCAAATGGCTTTGGCGCTTCTTTGGTAATGTCCCTAAACACAGAAAGCACTAGAGCATCCTTTGTGAAAGTAAATTATGTAACCATTATATCACATTTTTTGGTTTTATTAGATTCCTGTCTCAGTGTATTCATTTCTTTACAAAGACAAACTGATTGGCTGATTTATTTTGTTTTTTTAAATGAGAAAATGTTTGGCTAATTTCTAAGGAGCCTGTTTTTGCAGTGCGCCCTTCTGTTCTTTCTTTTTACGTGTGTTATCTGGTGACTTTTATGGAAGTGAAAAGCACTTGAGGAAGTTGTTTGAAACTCCTTAACTATTCTCTTAAGAAAAAGAAAAGAAAAAGCAAATGTTGTTGTTGAGAAGCGCTTCAGAAGTCTGACAAGAGTCAGCTGGTTTGCATCAGCTGCATTAGGAGAGAACTTCTCAAACATGTGAGGCCATCAGTCTCCAGTTCCTGAGCAGTTGTTTTGTTTGTCCCTTTGCACCAAAATCTCTTTATCTCTCTTTTTCCCTCTTGTAGGCCATCGTGCTCACACTGAAAACATATTATCATTAGCCGTGACTGTACCCGTGTTTCAAACATTCTAATATATAGTGCATCTGCTTCAAGGGAAACTGCTTTTTGACACAAAAAAAGATTCTTAAAGACCCACTTCAATAATAATCACGTTTTTAACATTTTTTGTAGCATCTTTCTCTTGATGGAGGACATTTATAAAAAAACGTAAGTTTAAAATTGCATTTCTGAGTATTTTATTATTGAAATTGTGAATCAGGAGCAGACAAAAAATGCTGCTGGAAAAAGCTTGTAGCAGGGATGTAGGTGCTACAGTCTGTGGGTCTGCGAGTTCCCTGCTCTGCTCCATTCTGATCCACTTGCAGACAGAAAGATCCATGTATGTCTTCTTTTTCCTCATCCAAACTGTAGTTTACCCTGATATTAATCGTCATTTTTGTTGTACCACTAATGTTAGCCTGGAGTTGTGATGGGCTGTAAGCTATCAGGAGACTGTGTAATGGGAAATGAGGGCAGGCTTATGCTTCGCCGACAGTCCTGCCCACAACTCAGAGGCGATTTTCTAATGAACTACTGACACTCTGCAGAAAACGACACAGGTTTTGGGATTCTGGCTAAAAACAAAAAATCATAATTAAAAGAACGCTGGGAACGATTTCTAGATCGAAAGATGATCAGAGCGGGACTTTAAGTAAAGAAAAAATTCTAATGTTAGTCTTTATAGAAGTGTGGGACCATAAATCATTGTGACTGCAGCTGCTTTCTGAATGGTAGCTTTCAGCTTTTACAACTTCCAGTTGGAAACTTGAACTACCCAAATTGAAGGTAAAAAAATGTTTTAAAAGAAAAGAAAAAAGACGTTTCTTGAAAGAAGATGCATCTAGATTTGGGTATCGTAAAGATAGAAAACAGCATGTGCTGGTCTGTCTTTCTATTTTTACCTTTTATCCATCTCCGTTCCTTTGTTCCTGTCTTTTTTTGTTGACTTTCTGTGGTTTGATTGTGCTACAGTTGTACCAGTCTGTTAATTTTTATAGATCTTATGTAACCACCTTTTTTTTTTCTTTTTTCTGCTTGCTTTATTACTGTTTGCCAGCTTTAGAAAACTGTAGTTCTCTTTCTGTCAGATTTGCTCTTTAATTTGTGAATAAACACCTTTTTACATTTTGTTAATTTCTTCTCCTTTCATATTTTTCTCCATTTCTTGTGGGCCTTTTTCTGTGGTTCTTTCTGTCATTTTTCTTGAATCTCATTCTTAAATCCATTCTATCTTATTGTCACAGCAGCAATCAATGCCACACCCCTTCACTGGAGGAGCGAGCTCAGGCGGAGGAGGCTCGGGGACGAGCACCCCTCTTCCAAATCTCCCAGAGCCTCCAAGCATTTTCTTTCCTTCGATTCCCGAGCGCCCCGTTTCTTTTTCGCCCCCTCCCACTGGGCCCCCGAAGGGCTACAACACTCAAAGACGTAAAAGTACCTCCATTCTCGAGGCGCACACCCGACACTTCCAACCTGCGTACACACGCTATGGAAGCAGTCTGCACCCTTTTTCTGGTATGGAAGGAGTAGAGACTCCCTCCTTGTTAATGGTCAACCCCAGTTTTGCTGCTCCAAGACTTGGTGTCGGGGAACCTCTTCGTCTCCCAGGACAATCTGACTCCAGTTTTTATGGATATAAAGACTTAAGAGCAGAACACGAAGAAACAGTGAGGAGATTAAGCCTGAATCAAGCGGCCTTACTGGACCATTATGAAGCAATGGCATATGGAGCGTACCCAGTGGCTGCACACCAGCTTAGTCACTTAAGTTTTCATCATCAGAGGCAAGCAGCAGCTGCAGCTGCTAGTTTGGGTTTTGATCCTGGTCCTCCACCCCAGCCAGGGTTTTTGCATCCTCACATCTTGCAAAGAATGAGCGCACACAGCCCGATACCTGCATCCATACCCCAAATGAACACGTCAACAGGTGGCTCAGTCTCTTCTTCATCATCTGATGGATGCTTTGCTCCACCGCATGCTTCATCATCCTCCTTCCCCATCTCTGCCCCTCCAGCGATGCCAGACGCTCTTCCACCTGCCGGAAGTGTTTTTGATTTTCATGTTGCTGCAGCTGCTGCATCTGTCGCCGGAGATCCAAACCTCTTCGCATCCAGAGTTTACAGAGCTCGAAGGAGTTCCATGGACCTTCCTTTGGAGGACAGCTCTGGGACTGGATCTGGTGGTTCAGGAACATACAACCGCCTCCAGCCAGTGACTGAGGAGCTGTATGCCTACATCAGTCCAGAGCTCCCCTTACCTCCTGGAAGTCTTCTTCTGCATCATGCTGGTATGACCGCCAAAGACAAAAGCCCAGAACCGTCCAGCGACTCAATGACCTCTTCTGATGCAGGAGAGTTCCAGTCACCGCCTCCACCTCCTCTCCTTCCTCCCTTTGACTACTCAGATGCTCAGACCATCCCTCGCTCATCCTCCAGCACACAGTACGAGTCATCGGGGGCTGTACTTCACGCAGACCTCCAAGGGCATCCACCTTCAATGCAAAGGTTTTTCCCCCCCACGCCATCGACGGATCAGCCGTGTGGGGGGAAACCCTCAACTCAACTAGAGTGTCTGATGCAGAGTACCTGGGCCCGGCATGGAGGGGTGGTACCAGCCCAACTGGATATGACGTACCACGAGTCATTGCTGGCCATGCAGGCTGCTAACCCCCCTCTGGTATCAGTTCAGACCTTAGAAACAGATCTTTGGGTCAGTTACTATTTTAAATCAGTCAAATAGTTCCTAATTATGAACAAGTGCTTAGCAACTGTCAGTTAAAGAATGATGTGTGTTTGATTCATTTACTCTCCCTTTCATTCAAATGGAAACTCACCGAGAGAAGATTTAATTAGTGTTTATGCTCATTTAAAATGCCACCACTTTAGAAATGGTAAAAACATAAACTGTTCTAAACTGTGGCTAATAATTAAAAAAATGACAATTAAAATATACTAGAAACATTTGACTCTGATTATAATGGTAACTTGACCCAGAGGCAGTTATACCAATCCCCATTGTTTTTGTACCCCGCTTACCTGGTCTCCCAGCTGATGCTTATATGTCAACCAGTAGCCTCATTATGATATTTTTTTCTTTCTTTTAAAGACCCTTAAGTTATATAAATCCACCAGAGAGTCTTACAGTCTGCCTATATTGAGTTCACATGATACATTACAGCATTCATTACAACAGTTCTTCCTTTGAGTTTGACATTCAGTCTATAATTTTTGGTCCAGTCCAATCAACTGCATGCTGTGCAATAGTGGTTGTCTTTGAGACGCTCTTCAAAGTTCAAACTTTAGGAGTAAATAGTCTAAGCCCTCATCTTTGTCTATGTTGTCTATTCAGGTCATTTTGTGCATATGTGTAAGTATTTATTTTGTCTGTATGTTCATATATGAATGTATATGAGAAATGTGTGTTTGTATGGGTATACTTTATCTACCGTATACTTGACTTTACATCATGCAAATCCAAAGTTGCATTGATTCTAAGCTCAGTTACTCAGTTACTCTATAAAAACACTGGATTTAAACTACAGAAATAATCTTTTTTGTAAATGTAAGGTACTTAAGTAGTATTTTAGAGTTAAATTGTTTTTGTAAATGGAAGACTTTGTTGATTTGTATGAACAAACACACAGAAACATACAACAAAAGTGCGAGGGCTTAGACGAACCAAGCACAGTAACCATGTAGAGAAGTTCATGTGCATTTTCTGAGGTTCTTTCTGTTTTGTTTTGTTTTGTAAGTGTTAAAGAGCTCAGCGAATGGCCAGGTATTATTTATTGTTGTCATTTCCTGCCTAGACTGGACATCAACATCTTGAGATGAACAGTTGAACTTAATAAACCCTTAGAATGCTGATATTATCCACTTCACAATCACTTTACTTACTTTCACACTTGGTTTTCTGTTGATTTCTTTTGTCTTTTAGCAGCCCCTGCTTCATGACATCGGTCTGTTTTGTTTGGAGCGCTCTTTGCTTTTTTTGTTTTTGCTTATATGACGACAAATAAATAAATATATCAATAGTAGTGTGAGGTAAAACTTGCTGCATAAGCTTTCTTCCTACTTTCAAGCATCATGTTGAGCAGAGTTGCACGCAGCCTTCTAAGGGTTTAATCATCAACAAGTTGACCATAGTTGTGAAATATTTCATTTTTTATTTAGTGCAGTGTTTTTATATATTGTTTAGAAAATAACAATATAACGTGCTGGTTTAGTCTTTAATATGAAAGATTCCATTGATTTATGACAAATATAAACGTTTAACCCAACTCAAAAAACGAAAAAAATATTCTTACAGCTGCAGTTTTTTTTGTGGTAGTTTTAAAAGGTTAAGGGCAGAATAGATCATAAAGGGTGTTTAGATATGAATAATACCAATGGAAAAATTTAATAATAGTTGATAAATCCTCTGCTCTACGCTTTTGTTAACTCAAATATTAATTTAATCTAACTGCCAAATACTATGGGTCTTACCTGCATGTTAAAAAAGAAAATCCTACTCACACCCCGCTTAACCCTGGTACTGTGTGTGTACTGTTGCTGTATATGCATACAACAAAAGTTGCTGTGCATATATCCGTTGCTGGACTAGTCTGTATATGTCATGCATGAGTGCAAACACAAGAAGAGAATTTGAAATGAAAGCACCTTGTGTTTGCACCCATGATTTCTTGTCATCCAGCAGCTACAATCATGTTGTAATTTATTTATTCCCCCCCCCCCTCTTCTTTTTCCAATCTCTCTTTGACTTCTCGCCTCCATTCTCCACGGTTTTGCATCCCACAACACCGGATCTGTTCCTCTGTTTTTTTTTTTTTTTTTTTCCTCTGTCTTTCTGCACATCTGTTTCTGATAAGCAGATTCAGACCCTCACACCTCAGGCAAGCTCGGGACCCCCTCCCATTTCTGCCACAACGCAGCCCGCACCTACTGGGCCTTCACAGCAGGTGAGGAACCAGCTCATATCAGAAGGGAACTGTCTGCATAATCTAAAGTTGTTCTTTCTTTTCCTGAGAACCACACTTTCTTGTGTCTAGACTTTATAGCTCTAAATAAAACACAGAAACGGGTCTAGAAGGTGACTGTTGCATTTTAGTAAAACATTTAAGTGTGCTGCCCTTTGCTTCAGGTTATTCATACCTGCAGTGATGTCATGTGTCCAGCACAAAACTGTTTTTTTTTTTTTTGGAAAATACAACAAAAAAACATTAATGTTTCAAACAGGAATTTAAAATTATATTTTAGATGGTTTTTCACTCTTTTCCCGCTTTGAATTATTTACTCTTGTTTTTTGTTGGTTTTTTTCTGCCAAATGTGTGTGTTAATCTTCTCTGCTGTTCTTCTGCAGGTTGTGTCCTCTAGTCACTGTATTACATCCCTACAGAGCCCAACCCACACAAGTCAGTCACAGACACCTGCACAGGTACGGGAGTTTGATTTCAAATTTATAGCCTTGGAGAACTTTATTTCAACCATGATCATGTTGATTGAGGATTATATTGACACCATGGTTAAAACGTGTAAATACATTTCTGATCTTAAAAGCTTGTCATCTTTTGTTGGCATTTAATTGACTAACTCTCTGCCTACATTCTTATACGTGTAATAGTTTAAAATATATTTTCTAACAGCTACTTACAAATTATGATGCATACGCAACAGGGATGTGCCAATTCATTTTAGCGATTTAATTCAAATCATAATTTGTGGTGGGAAATTTGGTTCATTTTGAACGGTCCAATTCACTGACCTAAAATTGATCCAGGACAACTTAAGCCAAAAAAATCTGAACAGGCTGAGGCTTCTGAGGGATTGTCATTTGCTGCTGCTGCTTCTGCAGCGGGTCGAGTGCAAGAACTACCTGAACAGTCAGCATTGTGAGAAATTCCATGTTGACCTTTAAGAGGAAGTTGGAGTGATTGACCATGTTGCCGTTGTATTTACTAAAGGCTTTAAACAGCGAGCAACTTAATTTAAACTCCTCCGTCTTTGAAAAACCCAAAATATTACCACCCATTTGACCGGAAATGATGGCTTGATCGTTCTTTGATCAACATCTTCTTCTCTTCCATCTACCATCTTGGTCATAGCATCACATGTAAGCAGAGTAAATTGAGTTTCGTTTAACATCTTTATGTTATCCTAAATAAACCTTCTAAATCTCAATCCAAATGCTATTTTACCAATATCAATATAATGATTCATTTCATTTTAAAACAATTTTATAATGTGTAGGCCTTTTCTGTTAACAATTTGCTACAGACAGGTCGATCCAGTTGGACTGTAGGAATAGAAATCGATACATCGACAAAGTCGATGAATTGTTACACCCTTAATGCACAAACTATAGTAAACAAAAGCAAAATAATAAACAAATCCCTACCATCAATTTTTAGGTTTCGTTAGGTTTTGTTGTGTGTGATTTTACAGAAATTTCCAGTCTGTTCTACTTTTAACCAAAAAGCTTAGGTTTTATTTTCTTCTTTCTCTTTATTCTCCGGCTCGCTCGTGGGCATGCTGTCTTTACCACCTGGTTTGTTTCGATGTTGTTGTCACTGTTGTGTCCATGCGTGTCGTATGTGCTGGTTTGTGTGTGTCTGTAGTTGTATGAACGAAGTCCTTTTCCAAGTGTTGAACATCTTTACCTTTTGTATCAAGCTGCTCAGCGATCTCTGGTTCAGGTACCACTGTGTTTGGATTGTTTGTTTGAAAGCTGTTAGCAGAGTCTGACCCTTTGTACTAGTGTTTGTGTGTGTGTACACCCTACAGAAGACTTGTGAATTCCAAATAAATGTTAATTTTTGTTTTGTTTTCATCTTTTAGCTGTAAATTGTCATACATATTTCTACATGTCTTATGTGTTTATCTGTGGAACTCCTACTATCCGCCTCCATTAGAGCATGAATCACCAAGAAATTAGCACATTTTTGTAAAAATGAAGAAAGAAAACTTAGGATTATAACTGATAAAACATTAAAACATTAGTAGAACAGTCAGTAAACAAAAAGATTTCACATATTTGGGTTATTTGGACAAAATAGAATTAATGGCCTCCCAAATATCTTAAAAAAAGCAGTCAGGTCATTGTTTGAATTGCTCATTCATAATAATTGCCACATATCACAAACACACCTGCAGAAAAATAAATCTGCACATCTGACATAATTATCAACAACACATTTTTTATGGCTCAAATTGTGGTTTGGATTGTTCATCGATGTGTTCATTGTTCAAAATTGAGCCACAAAATCACTGAAGCAGAAAAAAAAATGAAGGGCATCTTTTTTTAGCTTAAATAACTGATATTTGGTTTACCCTACATTTTTTATGCCAGTTGGCTTTTGGGAATTTAACTGTTTTTTTGTTGTCTCATGTTAAGTTTGACCTGATTTCTATCATAGTCTTCATGCATGCTGCCGTCATTGTGCTCCAAGTTCATCACAGGACATAGAGGACTTTGACAATTTGGGAAGAGTTTCCAGTTTCATTTTTATTACCCCTCATTCCCCCTTCTACAGTATATATAAGCATGCGTCTCCTTTTCTTTCTTTCTTTTTCTTCAGCTTCTCCCTTAACCACTTTTCTCTTCTTTTTACCTTCCTTTCTGTTCTCGGACCGTCCCTATCAGCCAAGTGTATCTCCAAATGCCTCTACTGTTCCCTTGGCAACCCTCTCTACTCCTATTGCCTTGCTGACTGCAACCATGGCCTCCCCTCCCTCTCCTCTACCAGTCCCTGTTGGGGTCGTGTCCACAATTATCTCTCCTCCTGCTCCTCCTCCTCCTCCTCCTTCTCCTTCTGTGCCCACACCTGTGGCTCACTCTTTGGCCACCATGATTCCTATCATCAGTGTAGTCTCCGCCCCTCCTGATTTTCCAATGGAAGGCCTGTCAAAGGTATTGGTAATGGCACAAATTGCCAAGTGGTGTCTTGTCCGTACTCAGCCTCTCGCTGTCTTTTATTTAAAAAAATAAATAAAAATTCATGTTTTTTTTCAATATGTTGTTTTTGAATTTTTTAAATTCAGCTTTTACTGGATAAGAAATAGTTTCTGTTTAACCAAACATTTTTTCACCTTAACAGTACATCAACATTTCAGTAATAAAGGGAATTTTATAGGAAGTGTTGCTTTTATCTGAAAACTTCTAATTTTAATAAAATTCACACTAAAATTCACCTGATTTAGAGCAGAATTATTTTTCTCTTCCAACGACTTTAAATTGTACCTCTTTTTTCTGCACTGTGTTAACTTTTAGAGCAGCTGAATCAGGCGTTATAACAGTAAATGGAATAATGAGTTGCTCAAGAAATGGACAAACTAGAGCTCACTGGTTATTTCGCAGGCTTTATTAATACAAACACTCAGAATAATGATTTAACACTTGTGTGTCTTCAAGTGGAAACAGCTTGTGGGAACATTTTGTCATTGTTTTTCTTTTTGAATCATGTATTGACTCATTGACATTGCTACCAAAAAAAAAAAAGATATCTTGATGGCATTTCACTGCTAAAAAGGTCAATTTATGCAGCATTAAATGATACACCAGTTTGCCGTCTTAAATAAATGATGGCGTTCACTTTCATTTACACAACACACATTTTTTTATGTATTTCTATTCTTCATATGACATAGAAACTAGTTTTTGCTGTAATTGCATCTGTTGTGTGGTGTGTTGTCAACTTGAGCAGGTTGGGCATTTAACTGGCAGAATTTAATGCTTAAAAGAAGAATTAGTCCATATTTGTATGACAGACAAGCACAAGTATTAGGACATATTAACTGTTGAGACTCAGGAAAAAGGCCGCAGCCTTTTATTGCACTACTGACGAGCCTGATTTTGAGTGAAGTAGTCACCTCACAACCTGAAACTGGCTTTCATTGACAAACCAAATACAAAACAGTTAGGACGCTACTGTAAAAAAAAAATTTAGATATTTAACTAGTGATTAAATGTACTATTTTGTCTTTTTTGCATATGATCAGGAATTTAGCTGCCCAGCATGATTTAATAATACCATTTACATTTCACATCTAATGTTAAGTTTATACTCTTTTAAGACATCATAGAATTTTTTTTTTTGAGATGTAATAAATAAAAACAACCTTAAAAAGTGTGCGATCAAGCAGCTTGTAATCATCTTACAGTCTATGATTCAGCTGTTCAAAGCCATGATTTATAAACAGCAGCTCCTATGACCATCTCTGTGACAGTAAATATGTTTTAACTACACGCAGACAGTTTCAGCAGAATTCATGAAGATTCATTTGTTGTTGCTCATCAATCTAAGACCCACTACAAGATCATCTCTGAGGAATCTGGAAACCACTTTTCCTCTATTGGATATATTTTTTCCATTATTCAGTTTTTTTTCTAAAATTTCAGAGGAATTTTTACCATAAAGCAACAATAGTCTCAGACTGTTTAGGGTTAAAGTTAAAACAATGAACATTTTGGATTTAACATGTGGACACATTTGCTTAAATATGCAGTTAAACAAATAAAAGGTTAAACCTGTTGGTAAAAAATCTACTTACTATTGTTATTCTTTCACCAAATGAATCTATTCAAATATCTCTAAATCTATATTTTTACATTTAAATTTAAATAATTTATCAATCATTTTACATTTTGAAATCCAGTTCTACTACCCAATTGCAAGAATCCTAAGCCCATTCTCTTCAATATGTTTGAAAATATTTCATCTGAAAGTGCAGGCATGTTTTAGATAGTTTCATTTAGGGAATTTATTGGTAAACCAAGTCAAAAATGTCTGTTCTATAACTTTTAAATCTAAGCCATGAGTGGACAACAATTTGATTAACTTCCTGAATACCAGAAGAAATTTGTCCTCAACAGAGGACAAATTTGTGTTGCTATTAGTCGGGAGTGAATGAATACATAATTTGATTGATTTAAATTAGATTTGGCTTAAACTGTAAAAAGTCTTTTTTTTAATGTCTTTGTCTAAAATGTCATCTCTTGACCTGTTCATGTTATAGTTTATGTGACATTAGTGAATGTTCTTTGGTCTTCAGGTATGACTTCCTTTCTTAACATGTTTTGCTTTGCAATTCAGTTTTGCTTGTATTGTAATCAAACCTATTGTGCTTTTTTTCCACTTGTTTCACATTTTCTGTTTTGACGTAACTCCTGCCCTTCATGGTGAGGTTTTCTGTGCTAAACACTTAACTTTTTTTGGTCTCATTTCTGTTTCAGTCGAGCTCTCAGTCATCAGAGCTGTCACAGTCTCAGCTGCTGCCACCTCTGCTCATCTCATCTTTGGAGAGGTAATATTCAAAATCAACTACACAGCACATTCCAAATTATTACTCAAATGATATTCTTTAACTAATTTTGTAAATACTCAATGCAAATGTCAGTCAGCATCATTTTCAACTTAGTTATCATTACAGTATATATTAAATGTTATTGAACAAACCTCCTAATGATAACAGCATTTTTTTCAAAGATAAAAATCTTCAAATTCACTGTTCCACATTATTACTCACAAGAGTTCCACAACATTTGATGGATTCTAAAGAACTGAACGTGGTCATTTGTTGAATTTGCTGCATTATTATATGTACTGGTATCAAAAGCTATTCCAATCAAAAACATCTTAATAGGTCAAGTTACATTTGAACATAGGAGCCCTTGTTTTGTAACAGCTTCACTCTTCTTGCATCCATTGATTTCTTCAAAAACTGAGTTTTTGGCATGTCTGTGATCCTACACCTTAATGTTGGTGGGACTCCAGAGACACCAACAGCTTCAAAAATGTGCCTGCTGCTTTGGAATGGTATTTTAGCAGCTGCTCTCTTAATCTTATGTATTTGTCTGGCAGAAACTTTCCTCATTCTGCCTTTATCCACACAAAGCCGTGTGAAGCAGCAGAGAGATCAATTAATAAAGTGGGACGTCCTTCTTTTGTAGTTTTTTCTTTAACTGAATTCACCTGGCAAACTAAGGACCACAGGTGTCTATGATTGATATCAATGATCCAAAGAACCCAAAGACACAATATCATCCAGTTTAATCGAAAAACAAAATACAATTTGCATAATAATTTGGAACACCCTGCAGATACTGAACTGACACCACACATAAACGTCTTAAAAAAACGTTTCCTTTCTGTTGTATCTTAGTGGTCATTCAGAGGCCTCAGGGCTGAGTGACGGCAATGAAGGTGGAGGGGGCGGTCGCCATGACGGTCGCTCCAGCAAACGCAAGCCCAAGCGTTCCGTTCGAAGCCAATCGCGTCACGACAAGATGTCCAAGGCCAAACTCAACGTGCTCAGTGTAATGACACACTTCATTATTCTTCTGTAATATTCTAACACACAGTCCTGTAATGCTTTTCCTACTCCTGTCCTTTTGTTTGATGTTTGTGCGTCTGCGTATTTGTTTGTGCAGATTTCAAACCGGGGAGACAGAGTAGCCGAGTGTCAGCTGGAGACTCACAACAGGAAGATGGTAACTTTTAGGTTTGACCTAGACGGAGACAACCCTGAGGAGATTGCTCAGATCATGGTATGACAATATACAAAACAGATCATTTATAGTTAGTTTTTTTGTTTGCTCTTTACTTTGTACTCGGGAGGAATTGTTCCTTATCAGCCTTTAATGCAGTTCTATATTAGAATACAGAAGCAGATTTGTAATTTTACAAAAAAAGATGCTTTAAAAAAAAAAAAAAAAAAAACGAATACCGGTTCACTGCAGATTGGGTCTTCAAGAAGGAAGGGCGGATAAAGCAGAATGAAAAGAATCATTTAGTCTAAAACTAATGTGAACCAAGGGCAAAACATTAATAGTTAATATGTTAACTTTATTGTGTTGCTGTACTGCTGATATAAAAAAAAAAACACTGCACAAGAACACGTTAGGGATTTTTTTAATACGTCTGTGACTTTTGGATGAACTGTACTGAACAGAAAGTAATTTAAAGCAGGCAGACTAACTTCATTAAATCCTCAGGATGTGAGCAGACTGTTTGTGTCCCCTCCACTGTTTTTTTTATCCACATTGTTTAATGTGTTTTCAGAAAACTGACCTCACTGCATCTCTTTCATTTTGGGTCACGACCTCTACGATCCAAAAAACCTCTACAATGTGTGATATGAATGCACTTTCGGCCAGTGTTCATTCATCTGTCTTAAAAAACAAGCAAAAACACTTCTGTATTCATAGTATAAATATACCAAATGTTTGTTTCTGTCATAATGTGTGCACATTCAGGTTGAGAGTGAGTTCATCCTGGAGAGTGAGAGGGAGTCATTTATTGAGCAGGTCAAAGAAGTTATCGAGAACGCAGATGCAAAATGTCTGGAAAGAGATCCAAACAGTCAGGTAAAGGCAATGTTAAAATTTTAACTGTTTCGCATTGAATTCCAGTGTTTTAAAGTCCCACTCCACTCATCGAAGTGGTCTTATATATATGATGATGGCTTTAATTCATATTAATTTTTATTAAAAAAAACTGTGTTGTTTTCTCTGACATAGTTTCTGCTGAGCGGCATAAGTTCATTAGAAATTTACCTCTGAGTTATGAGCAGGACGTCCCATCATCCATCTGTTAAGCTCACAGCTTACAGCCCCTTAAAACCCCAACCCAACATTACCGCTGCAACAGAAATGGCGAGCAATAATATTGTAGCTATGCATAAAGTTTTGAGCCAGTTACCAGCTCGGAGGAGGAAAACAAAAGCATACGTGGATCTAGTCGTCTACAAATGAATCATAATGGAGCAGAGTAAGGAGCGTTTGCCTGCCAGTTATAGTTTTTACATAACAACAACAAGCTTTTTCAAAAGTTTGTATATTGTGTATTGTTTTTCATCTGTTCCGCCTTCACAATGATTTCAACAAAAAATTTTATTCAGTGCTGACATGAGACAATTTTTTTGTTTTTTACGATTAATTAATCGTGATCTGTAATTAATGAATCTAAGTTTTTAATCTAATCCAATAATTGCAGTGAAAAGCTGAGTTTTGAAGTATTTTCAGTTAAATTTATGACATTGTGGCTCAGTAAAGGATCAAAATACAACTTTAAAACATGGCTTTATGAAGTTTTGATTTGCAACAAACTTTCAACCTTTACTTCAGATCTTTACTTTAGATCAATGACGTTCTTGGTGCCCTAGACAAAAAGCAGGACTGTGCTGCCCTTTTTATTGATCTGTCAAAATCGTTTGGCACTGTGGATTGTGTTAACACCAAGGCTCATCCGTTTGGTCTGTCGGAACAGTATGCAGTATCTTGGTTCACAAACTACCTGAATGAAAGAACCCAATGTGTTAAATATGATGGTTTGTCCTCTGAATTCTTGAATGTCCACAAGGGGGTGCCACAAGGTTCTTTATTAGGACCCCTCTTATTCATCAATGATGTATGATGCTGCTGATGAATCTCACCAGAAAGCATTTGATATGATACAGCATTTCTGCAGCTCAAATTAGTCCTCAAGGCTGACAAAATCTAGTTACATTGACACAGAGACGTGCTGAGTGCAACGTAAGAGACGTTTCCAGCCAAGTTCAAACAAAACATGCAAGTAAACAGTTGGGCCCCTGCTTTTTATATTTGTGAATATGACATGATAATAGTTGTGACTGAAAACTGAGATTTATGCGATTTAAAACAAATAACATGCTAATTTGTCTGTAAATTCTTAATCGCAATTAAAGCGATAATTTGAAATCCTTATTCTTCATATACATGTCTTCTATTATGAGAAAAATACCACAAGAACATGATTTTCATAGGAGTGGGTCTTTACTAAACATTTTTTTAAAATAATAAATACGTCAAATATAAAAAAAAATATTACTTTTTAATGCTGTATGTTTTTTTGTCACAATCATTTCATCTTTCTAAATATTTTTGTTGATCTTTAGTTAACAGGTGATGAGAAACAACAGATCCCTGCAATATCTGTCCCAATGCCAGGTATGAACTACAAGTCAACAGCGCCAAAGAAACAGTAGAGAGGTCATTGACTGAAACGTTTAAATGCTCACACTTGTTTAGATATGCTAGTCCCAGCAAATATGTATTATTTATTTCAGTTAGGAAAATGCATATTAATGTTCTTTAGTAATGCTGCATCATGCAATATGTTTTTTATTATGTCTTTTTTCCTAGACATCCCGTGTAGTCCGTCAACGCAAGTGGTGCACTCAGCAGGGCGGAGGTTCATTGTTAGCCCCGTACCTGAAGCCAGGCTGAAGGAGCTGGTCTTTACTTCTCCCTCATCCCTTTGTGTTGCTGACACTAGTAAGGATTGTTTATGCCTGCTTGAATGACTTTAAATGTTAAATAAAGGAAATCATTTCACATTTTCACTATTTAGTTTGTAGAACAAGACAAATGAAAGAAAAATCCTCAAATTTACAAACAAAAGTTGCCTTTAAACAAATATAATCATGAAAAATGTGAAGATTTTAGATGTTGGTGAAAAAGCTATCATCTTTATCATGATCCTGAATGTTCTAGCTGAGGCTGTCTACCTCACAGTGTAGATAAAAACATGTTTTTCTCTTTAATCTCTGTCCTTTCAGCCCCTTCTCAACCTCCAGTTCCAAGTTTGAGTTTGTCCCAGTCTGCAGGAGCTGTCAGCTTACAGCAAGCCTTCTCTGAGCTCAGACAGAACCAGTTTGACCCAGGACCCAGTACAGCCCCACCCTCTATACCCTCCATTCCCTCTATTCCCTCTAAACCCTCTGTTCCCTCTGTTCCCTCTGTTCCCTCCATTCCCTCCATTCCGTCTATTCCCTCTATTCCGTCTATTCCCTCCATTCCCTCTATTCCCGTCATCCCAGCTGCCCATCCTCTCCTGCAGCCTGCGGCAGCTGCAGTTTCTTCACGCTGCAACACGCCCATTTCTTCCGTTGATGGACTTTCTATTTTAAACCAGGCAAAAGAGCAGGTGCTGGAGGTCGCTCATCCTCCTCTTGCATCTTCCTCCACCCCTTCACCTGCGGCCCTTGCCTGTCAAAGTCCCTCTTCTTTGTCTCCTCCTGCCTCTGTGATGAATCAGTCCATCCTTCAGTCACAGCTGATATCTCAGCCAGTGATTCCACCTTTGTCCCAACCTCAAAGCCAGGCCCAAGCACAGGTTCAGCCCCAGGCATTCCTGCCGTCGCTACCAGTTTCTGCTGTCACTGCAACTTCGGTACCTCCCACTTTACCCACAACTAGCATTCCTCCAGCAGGGCTCATCTCCTCTCCTCCTGCCCAGATTCCAGTATCTTCACCGCCATGTTCAAGTCTTTCAGCCAGAGAAGTCTCGTCTAATCATACATCTCCCACTTCCTCACTTACATCTCTTCCACCCTCCTCCCTCGTCTCAACCACAGTCATCCAAAGCCCCCAGCTTGCCCCTTCGACCCCGATACTCTGCCCCTCCAGCTCGTCTTCTGTAGAAGTGCCACCTGTGGTCAGCAACTGTTCTTTGGTCCAACCAACTTGGGTCCACACTCAGCCATTGCCCCCAGACCTTCCCGGACAGACACACACTCCTTGTCTGGACTGTGACACAAGGTGGGAGAGATTGTGATTCAACTACAAGCTTTTATACTTATCATGTGATATTCTGAAAATGAAAGATGACAGTCACAAGTTAGAGTTAGATAATTGTTGAAAGCTTTTTCTTTTTTAAATTGAACCTGAAATTAGCTAAAACCACACTCTGATGCTCTTAGCAACAGGGAGGGGAGGGAGGGGGATTGCTTGTTCCCACCCACAACTCAAAAACTCTGCAAAAACTATATCCCAAAAAACAACACAGGTTTTTAGATTTGGGCAAATTAAAAAAAGGCATAATCATAGTTAAAAAGACTGCTGGGGACGCTTTAAATTGATCAAAATATGATCATATGGGGACTTTTAAGCAGAGTTGTATTTGTGTTGAATAAATTATTCCAATTTTTAAACTTTCTATTTGTTTTTCAGGGGTGAGGCTGCCTCTGAGTCCCAGGGAAAACCAGACGATATTCAAACATTGGACAAAAAGCTGCGGACTCTGTTCATGGACCTTGGAGCAGGAGGAACATCTCCACAGGGGGACGTCTTAGCTGCTGATCTGACCTCCACGGTCTCTGTTTCTGGTACTTCATCCCCAGTTTGCCCTTCCTCCAGCTCCATCATTCCTGTCACAGCTTCTAACTCCAACCAGCAAGTTGTTCCTCAGCCTCCCTCCAGCCTGGCTCTGGGCCCGATGGGCTCCCCTGCTCCAGTACGAGGGCCCGGGACTCCCATCTCCAACCCTGCACCAAGTGGTAGAAACGTGGCTTTACACATTTCTCATGTTTTATACATGAAAGCCCTTTTAAGTAACTTCATGACCTCATTTTTCCACAGTTATACCTTCCTCCTCCATAAGTCAGACCACTCCATCCAAAGCCCCCCTATCAAGGCTTCCAGTGAGTTCCACTGTTTTTGACATCCCATCAGTCATCATCTAGACATTAACAGCATGTGCATGTTTTGGTGTGAAGTTTTCAAGCTGTTCTATACTGAAACGTTAACATAAACACATCTAATTTAGTCTTGCTCAGGGTGTCCTGAGGCCTCACAGCATGGAGGTTCCTTTTAACATCCTCCATGACAACAACTTTGAAATCTTCACCATTTTTTTCAGCTGTGTTTCTTTCTCCTGTTCTCTCCATTGCATCTTTCTCTGGGATTAGGCCACTTCTCCTCCTTCAGAACTCCTGACCTCCTTGCCTGGACCTTGTCTAATACAGGTGTTTTTTCATTTATTTGTAATGTTTAGGGTGTCCTGCAGCACTCACTTAAAAGCTTTTGCTGTCATATGCTTTGTGTTTTTCTTTATATAATGTAGTCTGAACATATGTTATTTCTTTGCACCCCTTCTACTTTTTACAGAACCCTGGGCGTGACTTAAAAAAAACAAGCAAAAATGTTTTTTGAAATTAATAATTTGTCACAGCAAATTAGTATTTCATGAGCACAATTTATTATTTTGTATGCATAAATTAGATTTTCTTTAGCAGTTTGTCTACAAAGATTAGCATTTTATTAGTATTTTGAACACACAAAAATGAGCATTTTGTTCAGTCAAATTAGCATTTTGTTAGCACCTTGTGCACACAAATTAGCAATTCATGTGCACAAGTTTGCATTTTAGCATTATGATTAAGAGTAGCATTTTGATTTAGCATTCCGTGGCCACAAATGAGCATTTTATTGTTATTTTGTGGGTACAAATTAGCATTTAGTGCACACAAGTTAGTATTTTGTGGCTACAACTTATTTGTAGGAACTGATGATACTATCGTGCCCACAAAATGCTAATAAAATGCTCATTTGGGGCCACGGCATACTAATGTGTGTGCACAAAGTTTTAAATTTTAGACACAAAATGCCAATTTGTGACCACGAATTCCTAATTTGATGACAAGATTTTATTTTTGTTATTTCATGTCCAAGGCTTTTTCTCTCTTTATATCAACAGTTTTTTAAAAATAAAATTTCTTTACCTTTTCAGTCGTAACAAATAACCAATAGAATCAAACAATTTTCCTAATACAATGTACATTCAAACCAGAGCCCATTAGTTAAATTTAAAAACAAAATATCTCATAATCTGCCATAAAGCCATTTTAATTTAAAAAAAAGCAAAAACAGAGAAAGTTCATCAAAACAGGATCAATGTGAAGACCTTCATGATCTCTGATCAGCATTTAATATCCCAAAGAGATTAAAAACTAGTCTAACAGAACAGAGACTGAGACAGCAATGAAAGCAAGAAAAATGCAGACTGACTTTAATTTCCAGACTGTGTTTGTGTAGCTTTGAAACACACAACGCAGTGAATAATGAGATGTAGCTTGCAGCTCTTCAAAAAAAAAAAATCTGATCTGCCATGCTAGAAAATTCCCTTCAAGGCTCTTATGTAACTAAATGAGACTTGTCCAGTTTGATTAAGATAATCCTGCAGAAGCTGGAGGTGCATGAGGGGTCAGACTAAAATGAAGGATTTCTTAATTGTTGTTAAAATTCTGAAGAGCAAAAAAAAAAAAAAAACTACAAAGCTTTGACAGTCCTACGCATTTCCCTTCCAACTGGGCGTTACTACAAAAAAAAAGACGATTTGCAAAAAGAGATTGTGGGACAAAAGTTTACTTTGCCGTGAATTAACATTTAGGCATCGACATTTTTTTAATTCATTTTTGATTCTTTCCTAAATCATTTACTATATTTTGTTGATGGATATTAGCTTCACATTTCACACAGATAATCAGAAATCACTACAAAATATGATTTCTTAAATATAGAGCATTTTACTATTGAATTGTGAAAAGAATTTCAATATAACAAGATGTTTTTATTTTGAAAAAAGCTTTACAGCAAACCTGATCTTTGTCTACTAGCTCAGTTCATAAAGAATTGATTTCTACATGCGTCATGATCTTAATCACACTTAAGTCTGCGCCATCTTTTTTCCAAAAGTTTTTTTTTTTTTTAAATGTATTTATTTACTATTGAAGAAAATTTTCGTTTATCATTTTACACTCATCTATTTGACTCTGACGAAGTTGAAACTTGATGTTAGGAATTATTCATCTTTAAAAACCCTTGCGCTTTGGCTAATCTGTGCATTTGTTACCTCAATAATATTAGTCAAATGTACTAGCTGCTCTTTCCTGGCTGCTTTATGGTTCTTTGTTGGAGACCTATCTAACATCAAGTCTGTCAATACTTAAAGTCCCAGCAGCCTCTGGAGGATCTGGATGCCCAGCTGAGGAGAGCTCTAAGCCCAGAAACTGTTCCTGTCAGCTCCCAGACGCCTGTGAGCACAAGTCTGCTTTTGAACATTTTATTTTATTATTTATGTATTATTTATCTTTATTATTTGTTATTATTTTATTTATTATAAAAAGGAACCACGTTGTGACATTTCTTTCCTGTTTTCTTCTTATTTTGTGCAAACTCCAGGCCTCTCTCAGTAGTGTGTCTTCAGTAGGACCACAAAGTATGTAAATATTAGTTAATGATAATATTTAACTTACAGAATAGTATGTGTTTTACTCAGTTTGACAAATTTCTTATTTCTGCTTTAGCTCCTTTCTCTTTGGTAGAAGAAAAGCCGTTTTCTCCTGCTCCTCGTTCAATGGGTGGAAGGAAGCTGGGAAGATTTGAGGTAAAAGCACCACTGTGCAGATTTAAAGTCCTACTCCGATTCATCTTTTGAGCTATTTTCAGGCTTGGTACGGTCAGGAAAAACCAGGAAAGTTTTGGGAAATTCATAATGCAATTTCTAGGTCCTTGAAAAGTTTGTGAAAAATTAAAGGTTCTGCACAGATTTGGAAATATCTTAAAATTGTAATATTTTGGATGCAAAAAACATTAAAAAAATTAAATAGTTTAACATGAAATTTGATTTTAAGCTGTGGCAGAAGGAAAAGAGCCCTGCCACTATTAAAGACCTGTATCTAAGCATAATAGACATGATCCGTTTAACATGATATCACCAGTGCGTTTTGTGCTTCCCACTTACTTTATCCACAAACATTACAGAGCAAAACGTTGAGGAAGTATTAAATATTGATCAGAAGGATCAATATTTAATATTTATTTTATTTGTGAGTCAGTCCTAATGACAATATTGGGCACAAAGCAGCAAAGTCTGTGTTATAATTGCTATAATTCTTTTAAATTTAGCTATAATTATTCTGAATTAGCTATAAAAGTAAAGGTTGGAAATCTGTTATAATAATAAAGTTCATAAAGCCGCTTTTTTGTTGAATTTTGATCTTTACTTTGGCCACAATATCACAAATTTAAATGATTTTTAGTTTTGGAAAAGTTATGGAATTTACTGCTAAAAACTTGTACAGACCCTGTATTTTATAAACATTCCCAGTGTTTTTTTTTTATTATGATTATGCCATTTTAAAAAAACTGTATTGTTTTCTAGGACATAGTTTCTGTAGCTCATTAAAAAAATGTGTCTCTGGGTGGGACATTTGGGGACACAGCAACCCTACCCCACTTCCCTGCCTCATTGCTGAGAGCTTTGTGTTTAAGTGGAGCAGGAAGCTTGTGGCCTGCCCAGCATATTTCCTATGCACAAAATACGCTCTTTTAAAAAATAAAATTGAAAAAAAAAATGCCACAAGAACATGTTAAAGACACAATTTTCATCGGAGTGGGTCTTTCAAGCAGAAGATGTCTTAACAGAAGATTACTAAACTGAGCAGAATGTCAACCTTTTACCTTTTCTGCCTTATTCAGGTTTTACCAGCTGCAGAGGAACCTGCTGTCCAGCAGCCAGCCCGCATCGACTCTTCCTCCACCACCTCCTCAACTTCATCCTCGTCCTCATCCTCATCCTCTTCCCTTCTGTCCAGCCCAGAGAACACTTTGCACAAAAACTCCTCGTCTGTTCTGAGGGGAGAAGGCCGACAAGGCGGAGATGTTGTGGATGGATTCTCCCAGAGGACTTCTACGGGATCATATCACACCTCTCCCTTCACATCCCCCTGCCCCTCCCCTAAACCAGCTGCTGTCACTGGACGCAGTCAGGTAATAGTTGTGTTAGCCTACCCCTTATGTAGCAAACAAACCATCATTGTTTTCTTTCTTTTGGGGTTTTTCTCCTTTTATTTTAGGTTACTACTAACCCAGAATCACGGGTGGGAAGGTTCTCTGTGAGCCGAGCCAATGAGCAAAGCATCGAGTCCAAGCCAAACCCTCCACCTGCTGCACAGACTGCTAATGGACCCAGTCATCAGATCCATGATTTGAGCCCCGGATCCTATCACAAGACCTCCTTGCCGACTCTGAACACCAACTCCTTCAGTAACTCCTACATCAGCAGTGACAACGATTCGGAGTATGAGGATGAGGACTTCAAACGGGAAGTCAGCCGCCTCAGAGAAAAGTAAGTTAGGCCTTAAATGATCCTATCAAATCCCTCTTTTCCTTCTCCCTTTTTTCTTTTTATTATTTATTTTACTCTTTCTTCACTCCCATCAACCATCTGCTACTCTTTACTTTCTTGAAAACACTCTTTAATGTCCTTTATGTTCTGTTTTGACAGTAGTATTTATGGTTTTTTCTTGCACCAGACACATGCGGGAGATTCAGGCGCTCCATGTGCGGCAGAAGGAGGAAATAGAAACTTTGTTCACCAAACTGGGAAAGGTAGCCCTTTCAAGTTACCAAATAAAAATCACAAGCATCACATTCAGTTCAGTAAAAAAAACTGCTGTTTTGGTTTTCGTGCAGGCTCCTCCTGCAGCTGTGATCCCTCCACTTATCACTTTGACAGGCCGGCGGAGACGACCCACCAAGAGCAAGTCCTCAAAATCCTCCAGAGCCGGCTCCACGCACAGCAGCAAGAGTCCATTGCCGCCAGGTGAGCCTCTCACCATCTGTGATCATTAAATGCAAAATGTTATTATTATAATCAGATAATCAAGATATTTACGTCTCATTACGGTCATCCATAACTGACCTACTCTCACCCTTTTTAGAATAATTAAAGTATATTTTTAGTTTTTGGTTAAATTAAAGGAATAATTTATATTTTTATAGAAACCATAGTTGTACAGCACCTACAAATGTCAAAAACATTTACTCTGTACCTTCTCTATGTTCACGCATTCATGTGCAAATATTTGTACGCGCGCGTTGATTTGCTTGTTTGTGTGCACGTGGTTGTATCCTGAATCAGGCATGGAGCTTGGAAATCTCTGACAGCTTCTCTTGTCTGTTTTCTGTGTTTGCGGGGGTGTCTGGGTGATCCGTCTCTCTGTGTTTTTGTGTCTGCTTTCTGTGTCCGTCCATCCTTGCCCTCTCCTCTCCTGCCAACGCCCTGTGCGATTTCCAGACAGCACTTTATCGGCTCAGAGCGTCCCGACCATGTGTGCCGGCCAGCTGGCTGCGTTAACTCCAGGAGGGTTGGTCGATTCCGAAAGCAGCACCGTTCTCCAGCCTCTTAAAACGTCTCCCTCCAGCGACATCCTGTGTTCCACTTACACCAGCGACGCTGCTCTCTCTGTGCCCAGCCTGTGCGCTCCGACCCCAGGTAAGCAGCGCAGCATGCAGATCAACGCTAACACGTGCACACATTAAGTGTGCGTATTTTTTCTGAGCAGATAACAGTGGCAAGGCTCATTCTGTTGTCGTTCTTTCCATTCACTCCTCTGTCTTCCATAAACCTTTTTCGTATTTCAACATCATTTTGTTTTCTCTCTTTCTCTCTCATCTTTTCCACATTTCTGTACACCTCCATCGTTTCCGTTACCCCTTGTTCTCTCTCGTCATCTCTCCCCTTCTCCTTCCCTCCTCCCTGTTTTCAGGCTGTGCAAAGTTCAGCTGGGGCTCAGAGCGTTTGGCCTTCAAGCCCGGTGGCAGAAGAACGCGCTTTCTGAGTACGCCCTGCTTGGCTCTTTGTGTGTAACGCTTTATTTCTTTGCTCTTCTCTTTTATCCTGCTTACTTACCTTTTGTTCAATGTTTTTGTTACTTTTAAAGAGATCTGTTAATTCTTGATTACTTTCATCCTCAAACAAGGACAATACTCATAACATGCCAGTTAGCATTGAACACATTTTTTTCATTGTGGGATTAAAATACAAAAACACACTTATTTAAATAGATTAGCACATTTCTATATGGATTACCGGTACTTTTTAAAAAAGTATTTTTGATAGTCGTCGCCATAGGGTTGACTAACAAGGGTTACGTGGTGGATAGCGCCCACAGAAAATGTAAAGGCCCACTCCAATCCTCTTTTGATCTATTGCAAAAGCACTCCCAGTGGTCTTTTAGTTATGATTACATGGTTTTTATCCAAATTTAAAAAAAAAAAACCAACCTGTGTTCAGGACTCGTGGCTTATTCGTCTGCTCCTGATTCACAGGGATTTGAGTAAAGGAATACTCAGAAATGCAATTTTAAGCTTTGTGTATTCACTATATGTCTTCCATCATCAGAAAAATGCCACGAGAATGTGTTAAAAACACCAAAGACACCATTTTCTTCAGAATGGGCCTTTAAGTACAAGACCAGCATGGTTACAGATTATCAAGAGCAGAACGTACTTGCAATGAACCTCCCTCCATTGAAAAACACACCGAGGAGCAGCTGTTCTCTGTTGACTAAACAAAGTCACAATGTTGTAATAAAGTCCATTTTTTCTCCCCATCCTGTAAAAAACAGTCCTAATCTGACTTACATGGTCATTTGTGACCTGCATGTGCACAAGATCGAAGGAAGCTGCACCTTTAGGCAGCCTTTGATTAAAAACCTCACTGCTGCCTTTTTATGAATATTTGATGTTTTAAAAACCCTGTGTGTTTTTAAGTCCACAAATAGTGAGAATTTGTACACTTTAGCTGCTTTTATATTTTATTGAAGTAGTTTTACTAAAATATTGAAAAATATTTCAAGTTCAAACTTGGAAGCCAGAGGTTTTTATTTTATTTTGTTTTTAAAACTGTTTTTAATGTAAAAAAAGTGTTTTGAATTATTGCATTGATTTATAGTTTCCCTTTAAGCGCTGTAATATTTCACAGAGGTATTTTCTGAACCCTCTGCAGCTCAAACCCTTTCTGGTCCTTCCTTTCACCACCTCCCCACTCATAGCCCTCACTCCACCAGGAACCTCCACCACCACCCTGTCACTGCTCCACCCAGGGGGGGAGAGATACAGACCTGGGTCTTTTTGCTTAGTAGTGATTAATGTATTCTTTCTTAAATGTTTAATTGAAATGATTGACCCAGTTCTGATCGACCCATGAGCTGTAAAGAGGAGGGTCAGAATCAGGTTTCCGGCTGCCCAAAAGCATCTTAAAACCATCATTTTTCAGTCTGCGAGGGCAGAAAAACAACAGAAAAGCAAAGGGGCTTTGAGAACTTTACTTTAAGAACATGAAGGTTCTCTTTTAACTGGCGTTTTTTAGTCCTATATTTGGTCCAACGATAGTATTTAGTCTTTCGATGTGATTAAAATGTAAATCGCAGACTGTAACAGATTTAGAGCGAAAATTTCCTCATTCTACTGTCATTTCAGTTCACCTTTTAACTGTTTGACTGGTTTTAGGATGTTTTTTGTCAGCCCAGCCTGCTCACCGTTTTTCTTTGGAGTAATTGTCACACTTGTATGCACTGTTGTTGGTTGTGTGGTTATGTGGGCGGGGTTTAACTCTGACTCTCTCCCAATCATTGGTTGTTGTCTCCGGGCGCACAGGGAAGATGGTGAAAAAAGTCTGCCCCTGCAACCAGCTCTGTAGTAAATATCTCTCTTTTTGGACTTTCCTCTTCCCATACCTACACCCTCTGCTTGCTTGATTCCCCCACCACCACCGCCACCATGTATACATTTTAATTCGACCGTCAGCCTCATTTGAGGGTCAGTTTGGTTCTATCAGTTGATGGGAGCTTTTGCAGTTTTGACAAAGATGGAGTTTTAAGATAGAGCCTGAACTGATCCTCCAGACTCAAACTGATCCTGCATGCAGCTCCCACCCCCAACGACCTGATTTTAAACACTGAACAGACATTTACCACCCTGCATTGCACCGTTTCTACTTTACATTCAACGCAGACCAGAGTTCCATGCCACAGCTCCAACTCTTACTGTTTTCCTTTTTATTTAGCATGAACTAGTCTTTTTTTTTTTTGACAGAAATGTGAACGTTATTTTTTCATTTTCAGAGTATTACTTGCAAAGTCTGAATTTTTTTTTTTTTCAACTGACCTTTAAATAAAAAACTTAAGAAAACATTAATAGTGGGAAAATAAATAAATAAATGACTAGTGCTGATAAGTGTTTACCACAAACTTCAAAAGTCTGTTCAAATGGGAGCAGGAGGAAGTGAGAACTTATTTAATCCTGCACCTTTGCGTTTTATATTTTAAAATACCTTTTATAATTTGTTAAACTGCTACAAACCAGAAACAACAGACATACATGCCAGCACTCATACTAAATAAATATTATATAGACATTTAAAACGCATTCTTAAAACAGTCTGTTAAAAAAATTACTTCACAGAAGCACCAAATTAAAATCTTTTCTTCATTAGGTTCATCGGTAGCATAAAATGTTATGTTTATGATTTATTAATTCAGAAATATAATACATCTAAAATTCCAAAAATGTTTTTGTTGCTGTAATTCTTTTTGATTTCCACATTAAGATGAAATTATTCACTAATGAAAAATATAAATGTCTTTTGTACCATTTTTTTATACAATAAACTACAAAGTTAAAAAGAAATTTACATTACCCTACAACTAAGTAATAGTAGATCCTACATTAGAGGCAGGAATGTGCGGAATTTAGAATTAATATATTTCACACAATCAATACAACAAAGAGATAGATAATTGTCTAAATCTACCTTAAATATATAATATATATACCCTACATCCAACTACACATGCACAGCATGCCATCTTAATTAATCTTGATCATCAATCTTATGAAACAACACATTTTTGACACATTGAATCAATAAAACGTGAAAATGTTTTAAATTAACTTTTAAGTATTTAAAATAATTAAAAACGAATCCTCCCAAAGGCAATAGTTTTACTGTCAGACCAACTTATTTTTTTCATCTTCTTGTGTTTTTCATTAAAGTTTTTGTTCAGATCCTCAGTAACTTGTTGCTTCAGTTAATCCTCATATTTCCAGTGTTTCCCACATGATGTTAATAATGCCCCCAAAATGATGCAACTCTTTTTATTTGCTTGTTTAAAAAAAAAAAATTATAAATATATATATATATATATATATATATCTTCTACAAAACTGCACGCAGCTCATGGATTTAGTTTCCTCCTTTTTCAAACACTTTGTGTTAGAACATCTGCTGATGCACACAACAATACAAGCATTTATTTACAGCAATCGGTCAATGATGTCGTGTTTAGTAGGTAGCAGGTATGTTTTCTTCTTTTCTTTCTCTTTTTAAGACATTTTTTACAGCTTTCTTTTAGGTAAAATATCTAATTTAACCAAACATACAAAAATAAGGATCCAAACTAGCATAGATGTCATACAGTTATGTGGGAAACTCTTGACTTTCATCAAGAAGTCTTTGCAAATACATTTTCTGACCATGTTTAGCTGCCATGAAACTCACCTGACCAGTCTCCTTCTTTTCTCCTTGTTAAAACCAGGCCCCCTTCACCCTGTTTCAGATAATATCACTTAATCTTTATATTCAAATGTCTTACAATTGGTTTTTCATCTCTTTTTACCCCCTTCTTCTTTTATCTTTGTATCACCACAGGGACTAACAGCACAAACGCAGTGGGTGGTTCCGGTCAAAGCCAAGATGGCTCCCAGTCTTTGCCGGCCAACATATCTGCACCCCACCAAAGGAAAGGAACCTTCACAGACGACCTCCATAAACTGGTGGACAACTGGGCCAGAGACGCCATGAACCTCTCACAGGTTTGCCTCTGATTTAGCATTAGTCACATGATTGCAGGGGGTCAGTTAAATATGGACACAACAGCTTCACCAGAAAGGAGGACGAATAGAAGAAATACTAAATAGTCTGGGCCTTCTGGCATGTAGAAACCCCCCAAATCAGATAAATAGAAAATAGTTGAGATAAGTATATGACGTTTCAATCTTTATTTTGCTGGTTTGGAGGAGAGAAAAAAGGAGAGGCGACATGGAATAAGCCCTAATATACAGACCTGCCTGAAAGACAACTTAAGACTGTAGTTTGAAAACAATTTAATTTATAATTTTGAAAAAAAACTTCAAGTTGGAAAAATACATGAACAAATGTGTAATTTTATGAATGGATGTATTTCTAAGAAAAAGCTCTTTATTTATTCATTTATTTAGTACTTTTGTTTTGTCATGCGCATAATTCTGAGACTCACTTCCTGTCAAGAGGAAGATGCTCGCTTAGTCAGGCGATCTACAACCTTTAGGGCTCAAAGAGCCATTTAGTCCAGTTTCTTATCGACCAAAACCTACACTGCATTCATTTGATATTAAGAAAGTAAAAGACTCTTGTTTAAATTAAAAAACTACTTATTTTCTGTCTTGCAAGAAAGCTTTTTAATAGCAAAATAATCTTATTTTAAGATCTAGCAGTGAAGGAAGAGTCATAAAGTCACCCTTTTATCTGTTTTTGTGGCCATCAAATTTGTTTTTAAAAATGTACAACAATTGAATTAAAGTAGTGTTATATTTTTTCTATATGAAACCAGTTTTGTTTATTTTTTACATCTGCACATAAAAGTTCCTTTCAAAATAAAATACATCCTGTTTTAAAGAAGGCCCTCCTCCTGCTGCAGCAAATGCACTTGAATTAAAATGGAAGAAAGCCAGGTCAAACATGGTGTTTTTTATCATTGACTTTTTTATGCTTTCATCCTTTTTCTCCTTTTACTATTGATTTTTAATTTTTAAAACAAAATTTGATGATCTAAAACATATTAACAAAAAATAAAACTCATTATTTATTCAATTTGTTAGCATTTTTCTTTAAAGCCAAGTAACCACAATGAATTGATTGACTCTGAATCATGTCAGAGTTTGAATTTGAACTACTTAACTATTATAGTTTTTGGATTTAACCTCCTGCTTTCTTAAACTGTTGGGTTTCTTTTGTAGGGGAAGCGCAGTGCCAAGCAGCAGCAGCAGGCCCCAGCACAGGGACACAGCTATGAGGTTGGTGTGATCTGACTCAAAGATACTGGTTTGATACTTCTGGGAGTAAACGCGAGCACAGACTCTTTCTTTTTCAAACTGTTATCTACAGAACCTGGTGTTTGACATGTTTTTAAATATAATTACTGCTTGGTTAGATAAGCAAAAGAGCCTGATTTTGCTTTTTGCTAACGTTAAACTGGGATCAGGAGTAAATCTGCGCTCTGGGTTTAGAAACTTTGCCATTTTGAAACTCTCCGTCCTCAGGTTATCCAGTCAGCCGGTCTGAGCAGGAAGTTCTCAGCTCCCAGCCAATTGTGTCCCAGCAGTCTAGGCGGGTCCGCCCACCTCCCTGCAAACCTCGCCTCCGCTACCTCTCTCGCAGCCCGCAAGGGCTCCTTGTGCCACCCTCCAGCCTCCTCCACTCCACCTACACACTTCATCCACTACACCCCGACTCCAGCCTACAGCGCACAATGGTCTGGTCCGGCTCTTAGCCTGTCAAACACCCCTCAAGCACCGGTGCCGCCTCTGCTGGTAAGCACCTCTCAGCCCTTGGGGCCCTACCCCACCCCGCAAGGCCATATTCCAGGGCAGCCTCCGCTCCAGGCTTTCCATCTGAGCAACACAATGCAGAAGTCAGTTAGCAGCCCAGGAGGACCCAACTTGAAGACAACGTAGGACTCGGGATGTGGGCTGGTTTGATTCACGCCCACCTGTAAGAAAGTGAAGAGGAGCTTCTCTTGGATTGGGGAAAAAAACTGATGGAACTGAACGTGGCGGAGGAGAGTGAGATGGTAGCGCTGGACCGGATCAGGAAACAGGAAATGGACAAACGAAAGAAATAAGCGATCTGGTTCTCTGTTCTCTCCTTCTGTTTGCATGTGTGAGAAGCTGCCACAGACACACACATGCGCAGACACATTACACAATCTTCCTCCCTGCTCTGAGACTGACAGCTTTGCCAAAAGATCAAACTTAAAGGAAAAGACGAGTCGTGTGCAATGTTAAAAGGCCAAAGAGGTTCATTGAGGGTCTTAGATTTCTGTTAAATTAGAAGGTGCAGGGATGAGGAGGTTAGATGTTAGTCACATCAGTATGAGGAGGAGATGGAAATAAGTCCAGCTAAGCTTCGGTCCGTAGAGTTGCTCCTGCAGCTTTGCTAAAATTCGAAAAAAAAAAATTGAGCTTTCAATAAAAGTGGTGGATGCCAAAACGCAGCTCCTCCCCACAGTTAACTAGGAATTCAAATGTTTACCTAAAGTCCTTAAACATTTAAAAGTAAATATTTGGAGCAGAAAAGGGGTTCAGGACCTTGGTTTTATTAAAGCACAAAGTTAACAGATGCACATCAGCATCACTTGTAGCCCTCAGGGTCTACTCTGTTAGTCCCTCTGGTTTAGAGATTGAAAACGGAGGAGAAACGGGGAGCTGGAGGGCATCTGTTTCCCCTTTCCCTGCTCACTGTCTGAGCATCCTGCATCGGCGTGAGCAGCTCCGCCTCCTTTACCATTTATCCTCCATCCTTCTCTTCTCTCATTATCCTAAGCAATATCAGCAGTTTGACAAAAATTCTCCAGAAAAAGAATAAAGAAACGTGGCCTTGTTACAAGAGTAATATCAGTGCTTGTACGGTTTACTTTTTAGAATGTCGTCTATTATGATTCCATTTTTTTTCCTGTTTTGTTGGGTTTGTTTGGCTCAAAACACACACACCAAACGCACGAGACGTTTTTATAAGGACAGCAGCAGAGGTTTACCCATCATAGATTTCTAGTGTCATAACTTAGTTTGGGTTGAATGCAGTGTACATGATTGTTATTAATGATTATTTAAAAAAAAAAAGACGCAAAAACAAAAAAAAAATTCAAAAGTGTTCTGTCAATGGACCTGTTCTATGTGCACATCGCTGTACGATGTGGAAACACTGTGATTATTGCTGTTTATTAGCAAATGTTGTTGGACGACATTAGTTTTTGATGGGGGTAATAGACAAAAAAAGCATTCAGAGAGCAGTTTGGGGTCCTGTCACTTTCACTTCAGCTGTTTTTCTTTTAAAATGTGAAAAAAAAGGATCTGTTTTTCACTATAGTGAGCGTCCTGCTTTTGGTTCGAGGACACGCCTCCAAACAAATGCCTTACGTCACACACAATTGAATTGAAGGTCAAAAGCAGACTAGATGTAAAGATCAAAGCAAAGCTAGCTATTTTTTATTTCTTCATACAGTACTTATATATCAGACACTTTAAATACTCCCCTTTTCTCCCCAGGTTCTGTTAAATGAATGTAAATAACCAATGGTGTCCAATTTAATCTACTTGAAACTAATTTTTTACTGTCTTGCCCCCTTCCCCACTGCCTAGTTTCCCTCAGAGCCTCTGGTTAGTCTGGAGGAGCTCGTAGTGCCTTGGATCCTTCTTTTTTTTTAAGTTGGAATGTCCGGAAGGGATTTTGTGGGTGTTGGTTGAGGCTGGTTTGGGATTGTTGAGGAATGTTACCCCGTGAGTTGGATATAAAGGTTTCAACTTGGGGGAAAAAAATGGTGTCTCTGCTTCCGTTTTAGACCAAGCGTGATGTTGGCCACCATTTGTGTCGATTCCGTTGCTTTCTGCTTGTTCAACTTATGAAACGAGACTTACTGAAGTTGTGTTTGAAGCTTGGCCCGCTCTGTACTTAGGACACGTTGATCTAAGCCTCTTGAGTCCAAATTGTAAAGCTGATTTTATACCAGAACATCAGGCTTCCATCATTTTTTTTTCCTAGTTCCGAAAATGTGTGATGTTTACCATTTATAGTGAAATTGGATGATTAACTTTCCTGGTTTGTTACATTTAAATGTCTTCAAATAAACAGAAACAAAAAAAAATCAAATTAGATTTGGAAAAAAATGGACTTTTACAGTCATTAAAAAATGTTTACTTCCACCTTGTCCTTGTTAAGTTGAGGTGACCACTAAAAAAATCAGTGTTTTCTTTAAAGATTTAAGAAAATATGTTTTTTTTTAAAGCAAAATAGTCATCAAAAATAAGTCTGATTGGAGAGAAGATGCTGATGGATGTATTCAGCTGGTTATCCATCAGACTTCGTGACATTTGCAGGGATTCCTGCGAGTTCTGCTCGTGAAATTGACAGAAGATAAAAGCTTTTTTTCCCAAATCTGGCACCAACTTGGATGTCAAAGGACACGTCTCTCCGCTATTCCGCTGTGACGTTGTATGTTCACATTTCACAAAACCAAAACTCCAACAGAAGGTATTGCTTTTTTTTTTCCTTATCAATATAACAGTTTTACTACTAAGCAAGATTGGTTGAAGCTGTGAATAGTCTTAGAGCCACTTTGCTTTATCTCATCATGTGTTTGATGATGTCAGGACTCTATCTTTTTGCAAACACCTAAAGCAGAAACCCCTGAGGACATGTCGATCTGCTTTTACTCACTGGAGCTGCTTGTTTTTCCAGGCAGCATGGCTTTCAGTGCTGGTGATTTTCCCCATTTAATCTTTTTTTTTTACTTCTCTACCACATTATTACTATGTAAGAAATACTTACAATGCAATGGCTGCGATGCAGTAATATTAAAGTGACGGTTACTTATCAAACCATGAGATTGCTGTTGGGTTTGACCTCAATTTGTGCAACTCCTGTAGTTTTTGTTGGTGGACTTACTGTGAAAGGCTTCAGGCGTTCTTATTGTGAAGGTGCCTGAAGCAGTGGTTACATTAGTCACATGCATTAAAATCCATATGGTTTTTTTGTTGTTCTTTTCGTTTTGTTGCTTTTTACTGTAAACAAAAACAAAAGAAGACAAAATAAAAGCCTCCGAACGCATCGCTGCATTAAAAAAAATTCACAATGTAGATACAGATTCTGTGGGCTCCCTTGCTGGGGTTATTTTTTTGTTGTAGCGTCATCCTGTGAAACCCTTTTGCTGTTACTAAAAGCATTCTGCAATAGTTTTTGTTTCCTCCGATGCGCTCACCTTTTTTTTTTGGAAAAGTCTGTTGTTTTATGTGTCGTTTTAAAGTCTCTAATAACACCTAATTTAATTCAGTGGGGTTTTTCTTCTTCTGTGTTGTGTTGTAAAAAAGGTGAATGAATGAGTGAAAGAAAACAACATAAAAAGTATCTGTAGGGAGTCATAGGCAGCCTGTAACGGAATGGTTTGCACTAAGTATAGAGTGTTCGAGCTTCATATTAAAAACAACAAAACTTTGCGCTACAGTACAATGAAATTTGTTACTTCATTTGTAAAAACTTAATAAAGAAAAGTTGTAAAAAAACTGGATAGCGTTTTTTTGGTCTTCTTTTTGTTACTAAATCTTGCATGATATTGAAAAGAATTTCAATGTTCCCATCCAATTTGTGCTCACAAATTACCTTTTTTTGGCAACAAATTGGCATTTAATTTGCATTTTGTCCAAGCTAACATTTTGTGTGCAGACATGTTGGCATTCTGTGCACACAAGTCACTATCTTGTTCACAGAAGTTATTATCAGGTACTATCTTGTGCAGTCAAGTTACTATCAGGTACTATCTTGGCACACAAGTTACTATCAGGCACTATTTTGTGCACACAAGTTACTATCAGGTACTATCTTGTTCACACAAGTTACTATCAGGTACTATTTTGTGCACACAAGTTACTATCAGGCACTATTTTGTGCACACAAGTTACTATCAGGCACTATTTTGTGCACACAAGTTACTATCAGGTACTATCTTGTTCACACAAGTTACTATCAGGTACTATTTTGTGCACACAACTTACTATCAGGTACTATCTTGTTCACACAAGTTACTATCAGGTACTATTTTGTGCAAACAAGTTACTATCTTGTTCACAGAAGTTACTATCAGGTACTATCTTGGCACACAAGTTACTATCTTGTTTGCATAGGTTTATTGTACACACAGATTACTTTTTTGGGCTCTTAAGTTAGTATCTTGTAATACAAAAAAATAGTATTTTGTTCACATTAGTTAGTAGTAGATTTTGATGAAGGAATCAAAAATAAAAGTGCACTTATTTTCAGTGAATACCGCATGTGAAAAATGTGTTTTTAAAATTTTAGACCTGCAATACTCATCTTGTCCACATGGCTGCAGCACTTCCTTGTGTCTGTTTTCCAGGCTGCAGGTCAGCTTTCTGTCACCCAGGCCAAAAAAAAAAAAAAAAAAAAAAAAAAAAAAAAAATATATATATATATATATATATATATAATCAGGAAACGACTCGTTTTGGGTTGAGAGTCCGAGCTTATCGGTCGCCATGGAAACAGAGAACATTGTTTGACCTGCCCATAAAAACAGAGGTAGAAGGAAGGAAGGAAGGGCTTCTGTTTCATTATATAATAAAAAAAAATCCATCGTGAGATTTTCCTGCTACTAATGTAAGAACTGCACAGTAAAAAACTGGATCCTTTTCTTTTCTCTTTTCTTCAGAACTGCTACTAGATTAAATGCAGTTCCAAGTGCATATGAGCAGAAAATAATAAGTAACCACCTCGAGCAGAGATAAACTTCTAACCTTATGGGTTCATGAAGGATAAATATAACACTGAAGACAGCCAGAAGGCCACATTGCTTTTTCTAAAAAGTAAAAATTTCCACAGGTTTACTATGGATGAACCATTTGAGATGAAATCTGATGTTCTTACCATATCGTCTAACTTTTATTAAACTGTTTTTTTTTCTTTGATAAAAGTCACAAGGTGCACAACGAGCCAAAATAACAAAAAAAAAAAAAAGAAAGAAAATGTAACTGTTGTTTGGAGTAAAATTATACAGTGATTATTATCAGTGTTTTGAAAAATAATTTTTAAAAAAAGGATGTTATGTAGTTAGAAAAAGTATTCCTAAACCGGATGAACAAAGTACTGATATGCTGGCAAAGGTACGTGTTTTTTAGGGTTTCTAGTTAGGGGAAGTTGGATCATTTTCCAGGACACATCTGACCATCTTTCACGGCACACGGGTTTAAAAACAATGCCCTACAGTATAAAGGCCAGCCTAGAGCTCAAAATGTCCCAATGTGAAACAAAACGCTTTGATTCTGAGCTGCTATGAACAAGAATAGACTCTGTTCTGGAGATGAATTAAAACCAGAAACAACTGACCAGGTTTGTGGTTTAGGTTTCTATCATGTACCTCCATTTGACTGCGGTGGAGATGGATAAGCCTCTGGTTAAATACCTGTATGATCTCCACCCAATGCTGAGTCCGGGTGAGGATTTTTCTAGGATCTTTAAAAGCTGAGTGTGTGTGTTTTCTAGAATGAAAACTAGAGCATAGCCAACAGTTGAAGACCCATCTCAATAAAAAGTTTGTATTTGGTGTTTTGAACTTGTTCTTGTGGCATTTTGCTGATGATTTAAAGAAATTCAGCTCAAAATTGCATTTCTGAGTATTTCTTTATTCAAATTATAGTAAATCAGAAGCAGATGAAAAAATGCTGTTGTAAAAAGAGCTTATTTGTGACTCATCTATTCTGATGTGTCTGCTTGCAGACAAATGGATCCATGTGTGTCTTTGTCTTCTTGGTCCGAGCTGGCATCTAGCTCAGAACTGTACGGCTGAACAGCTCTGATGAAGCTCTCCACATGTTAGGTTAGAGTCCTGAGTGGCTGTAAGTTAGCCAGAGAGAGTGTAAACGGGTGGATGACGGGAAGTAGGGGCGGGCTTGCTCTTCGCCAACAGTCTTGCCCACAATTCAGAGGCAAATTTCTATTGATCTACTGCCACTCTGCAGAAAATATGTCCTAGAAAAAGGCTTTTTGATTTTGGCAAAAAATGGAAATAAACTTAACTAAAAGACCACTGGGAACGCTTTCATCAAAAGATGATCAGAGTGATTCTATACCCATCGGTACAAACAGGTCACGTCACTCCTTCCACAAATTGTCAGGAAATCTAGTAGCCTGTGCTGCTGAAAAACAATGCAAAAGTCTCTGCCAGAGATACGATTCTATTTGCTATAGTCTGTTTAGGGTTGTTCTTGTGGGCAGAAGCATGAAAGCCCCTCTGAGGACTATTCTGTCATGTTTCCCCCTTAACCTTTCAACTTTGACTCCATCTTGTAATCTGCTTGAATGCTCAGTTTACTTAGCAGGGAGTTGGGATGTCTCTCCTACAGTAAATGTCATAGTGTGGAAGCAGTTGCTTCATCTTAAGGAAGCAGAAAAGCAGATGTTATTAAACCAGGAGAAACATTTTCACAAGTTAAAATGCAATAAATCCTTTAGATTAGAAGCAAAATAATGAAGAAAATGAACTCAATAGAGTATTTTACTTCTTGAGGAGTAGGAGGCTTGAAACTCCAAACAGGTCCTTTTGTTTTCTTTTCGACAGCAGACTGAAGCTGAGGCTGGATGAGTCAAAACAGGCTTTACTTTGAGGGTGGTTGCAGCAAGATAGAGCTTATCTGTTTAACCCAGATTTAAAGAATGTGTGCTCTGGATTCAAAGAGATGAGCACAGAAAGATAAACGGCGCACAAACCTCCAACCGTAGCAATAGATCACCTGTGGGGACAGAGACACATTTTCCGATACAACTGATCTTTAGTGGTGTCCACATTCAGATGAACACATCTACAAGTCCTACAGGTGAAATTCAACACAATTCTTCCATAAAAATAAACCTGGAGTTGTCCTGTTGTTGCTGGCTTTGCATTTTCAGGAGATGCTGAGGTTTGTGGGATAAAAAGAAGCCGGAGGTCTCCGTTTGTCATGTGTGGTTGAAGCTAAGGACTGTAGGCTGACAGAACAGACAGATCTCTGCCATAGTTGTGTCTGTTTTCCATTTGAGTTGAACTCAGATCTCCTTAAATATTTTGACATCACATGTAACAAACCTAGTTTTGTGCAAAAATCGGATTTCTTGTTTGACCTTCTGGACAAAGAAAATATATTTAAAAACACTTTTTTTCTAACAGCTACTCTGTAGACTGTAGAGGCTTATTTCTGCTCATACTTTTTAGAAACAAAAGCATGAAAGCTATGTGAAATAATAAGTGATGGAAATCTATTAAATCCTCATCTTACCAGAGCAATATTTTGCCCAACATAGTCATTGTGTTTGAGGTTATTATCAGTCTAATCTGCTTTTAAAGTAGCATAATTTCTTACTCTTTACCCAGGTCAAACTCCAAAAACGTTTGCCGCACAAACAGGAAGTGGACACAAACTCCAGCTTAATAGAACTTTCTGACTCTCAAAACACCAAAAGATTTCAAATTTAGCTAAAGGAATGATATTGGTTATGTTTTTCTTTTTTTTCCTCCTGTCTGCAAGCATGTTTTTATGTGAGGAGAAAGCTTCTCTGTTGAGTTGTTTTTGGAAAGTGGTGACAAACGGACGGAACATTTCAAGCCAATTTTCCGTCCACGAATGATAAACTGTGTGTGGTAAACAGCTGTTTGTCCTCAACACACCAAGGGAGACAACACGATTTTCAGGGAAATGTCTTCAAAACATTAAACTAACCTTAAAAATGTCAATAAAGTTTTTAACCACAGATTACGTGTTCTGTATTTATAAAATAAATAAATAAAACTCAATTTCAGAATCCTTAAAAACTTTGTCATGTTAGATTATAGCTACTCTAGTTTGAATTTATCTATATTCATATTACGTGCAATAATCAGCCAAAGCTGCACATAGTCTTCATTAAAAGTGATGCAACTTTGTGCAGCAGCACAGAGACATGCTCAAATGTTTCTGAATTAGTTAGATCATCCTAATATGAGTGTGTGTTCTTTATGGTTTAAAGTATTTCATAACTGCTCGTGTGACTGCTTCTGGTCATAACTAAATACTAGCAGTTATCATCATGGTTGGGGCTGCTTTTATGATGTGATTTAAATGAGTGTATTGTTTGTTAGCCACTTTCTGATTACCTTTAGCTGCCCTTGAATAAGGCATTTAACCTCTAAAGTGCCAAGCATGGAGCTGAAGCAGAAGTTGGGTTTGTGCTCACATTTTGTGATGGTGAGTCAGACCAAAGTCTGTCACTTTATCTCAAGTGCATTAAAATAGTTAAAATCTTTGTTTGTTTGTTTTTTAAATGATAGATATCTTCATTTTAGAAACAAATACATGTGTGATTTGCTTCTATTCTGCAGTAGCAATGATGTTACAAACTGTGTTCAGTGCAGCTATGTTGCTGTGTAAACAGAAGCCACATACGAAGCATATGAAGAAAAGAACACTGTCCCTTCGGTGAAACATGGAGGAGGCTCAGTCATGTTTTGGGGCTGCTTTGCTGCATCTGGCACAGGGTGTCTTGAATGTGTGCAAGGTACAATGAAATCTGTAGACTATCAAGGCATTCTGGAGAGAAATGTGCTGCCTTGTGTCAGAAAGCTTGGTCTCAGTCGCAGGTCATGGGTCTTCCAACAGGACAACGATCCAAAACACACAGCCAAAAACACCCAAGAATGGCTGAGAGAAAAGCGTTGGACTATTCTAAAGTGGCCTTCCATGAGCCCAGATCTGAATCCCATTGAACATCTGTGGAAGGAGCTGAAACATGCCATTTGGAGAAGACACCCATCAAACCTGAGACAACTGGAGCAGTTTGCTCATGAGGAGTGGGCCAAAATACCTGTTGACAGCTGCAGAACGCTCATTGACAAATACAGAAATCGCTTCATTGCAGTGATTGCCTCAAAAGGTTGTGCAACAAAATATAAGGTTATGGGTACCATCATTTTTGTCCAGGCCTGTTTCATTAGTTTGTTTTTTTAAATAATTATGTTAATCAGCAATTCAAAAGTGATGGCTGATTTTGATTATTTAATTTTCAATACATTTTTATTTATTGTTACTTTTGTAAGTTTCAAGTGATTTCAGTGAGAATTGTGGGTTTTTCCTTCTTTAACTGAGGGGTACCAACAATTTTGTCCACGTGTGTATATTTAGTTCATATGTTTGCAAATCTCAGTGTCTCATCAGCCATAAACTTAACTTCACATCGCTGGTGTGTAGTGAGGGTATTTAATAGAACATTTAGCTTGGTTCCCTTCCATCTCTGGGTCACTGCAAATGCAGTTAACTGAGTTTATGTTATGAAGAAATATTTTAGGATTTTTTAAGTGTGAGTGCATGAGCTCAGAGGCAATTATTCTTATATGCTAGCACAATTTTGATAAACAAATACAGTTTCTAAAAGCAAGTAAATAATAATACTCTGTTATTGAAAGGCCTCAAAGAGATTTGAAATATTCAACTGCAGGAGTTGACTTGACACTGGTTGGTGTTGACTTGGTACTTGACTCAGAACTTGGCTACTTTGACTTGGGACTTGGCTATTTTGACTCTGGATGTGGCTCGGGATTTGGCTGCTTTAAATCGGGATTTGACTTGGGACTTGGCTACTTTGACAAAGGACTTGACTCTGGATTTGGCTGTTTTGACTTGAGATTTGGATGCTTTGACTCAGGACTTGACTTGGGACTTTGGAATTTTGACAGGGACTTAGCTGCTTTGACTCAGCTCATTTGCTTTCATTTGAGATTTGGTTGCCTTGACTTGGGATTTGGCCGTTTTGACTCAGGACTTGACTTGGGACTTAGCTGCTTTGACTCTGCTCATTTGCTTTCGTTTGGGAGTTGGCTGCCTTGACTTGGAACTTATCTTAAAATTTGCCAAATCAAACAACAAAATTATGTAACATTAATGTTTCAGCAATTTACTGCCTAAATGAGTTGCATAATCAAACACTAGCTGAAAAAAACGAACAAACTATCAGGTCACTTATTTACTTCACACCTGACTTTGTTCAGGCAGGAAGCTGAAGAAAAACTCCATGAAAGTGTCTCAGTCTGGGTGTGTTTTGCTCTCTGAAAGTTGGTCTGGCCTTGAACCGTCGACTTTGCCCCTATAAAGCTGTTCCTTATTATATCCAGGGGGAGGGACGAGTGGGGTTTGGAGCAGTGCGCAGGTACACTGCAGTCTGGGAGACGTGACACTGATGCATTGAGGTGAGCATTGGAGGGAACCTGTGGTGCTAATGATCGTTTGTGTGGTTAAAGGTAACTCTACAGTTGCCACAAGCACACAGAAGCTGTAGCATAGCTGCTGAGTGAACCTTTTCTACTGAAGTGAAAGCACTCAGTGAGTGTTTCAGTGAGCTGCTGCTGCTGCATAGGCTTGAATTATTCCAGTATTAAATCAATACTAATACTAATACTATTACTAATACTGACCAGAAAGCAGATTTCTGAATCTTGAAACTGTCATTCTTCCTCGTTTTAGCAAAAGCATATTTGGCAAATGACTACTTTTTTTTTTATTAACAATGGACAATCTATGAATAGTTTTAGTGAATTTCTGGCAAAAGTATCACCTTTTCACCAAGTCGCATTTGTTATTTATCTTCCTGTTACAAAAGGTACCTTGTGGGTCGCTGCAAAGTGAAAAAAACAATAGTTTTTTGTTTTTTTTATTCAGATAACTGTTTCCTCCAAAAAGGCAATTAGTTTATGTCATTCATGCCAAGCGCTTCTACAATATAGGATACAATAAGAAAATGACAAAAGGAAAAGGTGCAAAATGCAACAGATCAGTAATAACCTATTTAACATTTAAAATATGTATACAAACGTGAAAAGGAAGATTTTTCCCCCAATATGTATTCGTAAAACGTGTTTCAACAAACGTAACCATTTCCCCTCGCTTGCTCTTAAAGAAACCTGCACGCGCGAACCCTTATCCAGGCGCGCGCCGCCTCTCAGGTTTCTCTCTTCCTCCCTCGCGCCCTTCTTCGCAGACAGCTCACGCGGGGAAGCAGACGCCGCGCGGACAGCGGACTCTCAGACTTTAGACATTTGTGCTTCTTGTACGCTCCGAAACGAAGAAGAGGACGAGAGGTAAGTTTAAAAATAAAAAAAGTAAATCATGTTTGTTCATTCTGTTTGTGCTAAATCTTGCCCTGCGTGAGGAGTGACCTCATTGGTTGCTGAAGCCTGATAAAGTTCACACAGGTTCCCACACTTGCAGTGAGACCTCCAACCTGCGGTTAGTCGCGCAGAGCACACCAGACACAGAGCTGTAATTTCCCTGCTGCGCTGTCAGAGTGTGTGCATGCTTTTTCCAGATGAAGCAGATTACTGGTGTTCATTTCAGCAGCTCTGATATCTGCTGAAAATGTCTGCTGTTGAGAGAGGAGGAGAAGGCTTTCAGTGATGGGCAGATCTCTGCTTTTCCTCTCCTCCTAAAAATGTAAATATCCTACAGAAGTGAAAGCCTCCCATGCTTCCAGGAGCACCCTTCATGAAACCACAGAGCCCTTAAAGGGCTCAGCAGTGACATTCAAGATGCAAACAAGCAGCAGAGTTTGACTTCAACTTTGGATCCAAAAGGTTTGGGTTGAAATGTAAATCAGATTGCCTCCCTTGGCTCTAAGAACGCTCCTCCAGTTTTCAGACTCCTTTCTCAGCTTCTAGTTATTTTTTCCAGTGGCGAACTTAGCAGTTTTGGGGCCTGAATCGAATAACACGGGATCCCATACAGTGTTTGTATTTATTTATTTATCAATTGAATTGAATTGAAATTATTTCTTTCAAGCAATCAGACAAGACTAAAACATATGTAACACAATCAATTATCATCTATTTATTTTTAAGTGTCCACTGAACAACTTTGTTACTGGTTCACTTTTAGACCTTTTCAACAATAATCCAAATATTTTGATAAGAAACTAAAATCTGAACTATTTAAATGTTAAAGGCATTTTTTTTAGTCTAACTTGTTGACAGAATATTCCATTGCTTCATAGGGACAGGAGAGTTGGAAACACATTCATAGGGACAGTTTTATGTCCTTTTAGTGATTTGGTTTTTTTATGACAGCAAAAAAAAAAAAAAAAGAAAAAGAAAGAAAATGGGTGTGGAAATTATTTTAGACATTTTTTTATAGAAACACTCAAATAAAAACCATGTTTTTGGTGTTTTTAACACGTTATTGTAGCTTTGTCTCATAATGGAGGACATATATAAAATGATTAAGGATTATTTCTGAGTATTTTGTGTTTCAAATGATGTTGGATGCAGATGAAAACCCGTGTTTGAAAAAAGTTCTGGTTTGTGACGCTGCATTCTGCCATGAGCGGACTAAAGTCTCCCTTTTCTGCTACAATTTCTTAAGCATCCACTTGCAGGCAAATAGAGATCCATTAACGTCCTAACTTTCCTCATCTGAGCTGCCAACTGGCTCCAAACTGTGCGGCCCTGATATTGCTGATATTTTTTGTGATGCTAATGTTAGCTTAGGCTTTTGAGGTGCTACAAGCTAGCGAAAGAGTGTGTACATAAAAAAATGCCTAACTTCTGTGCCAACAGTCCTGCGCACAACCCAGAGGTGAATTTCTAATGAGCTAATGAGCAGGACATATGTCTTAAAAACAACATCAACTTTGCTGAACCATAATTAAAACATCAGATGTATCTTTCTTACAATAGAAAAAAGTATAGTCGGAGTGGGGCTTTAAGTGTTCAGCTCGGGGCCCTAGGCAAGTGCCTACCTTTGCATAATGGTAATTCCGCCCCCGATTTTGTCGCCACATCTGTCAGCTCAAAACAAAGATCTTGGTTTGCAGAAAGGCTGTTTTGCCTCTCCTTCTTCTTACACATTTACATCATCGTCACCTCAACAGCTACCTTAGCTTTACCATCTCCCTCAGATGCATACCACTCATGCCCTAATACTCAGGAAAGTTTGCTGCAACCATGCTTTGCAACCAAAAAAATGAAAGCCACAAGTGAAAGAGAGATTCAAAGCATCTGCAAGTGGTGCAGTTTTCAGGAAAAAAACTGTTGATTCTCATCACAACAAAGCTAGATCTTTTGCATTTTCACTCATGTTCTGGATATATCAAGCTTTTATATTATGTGATTGTTTTTGACAAATTAAAGATTGCCATTTTGATTCTTTTTCCAGATGAGGGCTTGTTGGTGGCAGCTACCAGGCGCTTCTTAGCCATCTGTCGAGGCGAACATGGAACGAGAGGGCTCATTTAGGAGGTAGGAATATTTATTTGTGCTTGTCCTTCATGGGGGTCAGGGGGTCAATGAGTCAGAAAACACACATGGTTTTCACACATGCATTCCTGAATTACGTCATTACTTACTTTCGTCCTCATCCGCTTTGTTTAGTAATCAGACTGCTGCCTTCCTGTTGATTCAATCCAGCGTCTAGAGGTTTTTGACTCTCTGGTTTAATCCTTAAAGCTCCGCTCCGATCATCTTTTGATCTATTGTGAAAGTGTTCGGCAATTTTTTTTTTTTGGTCAAAAGCAGACATTAAACAATTGTTTTCTAGGACATATTTTCTGCAGAGCAGTAGGAATTCATTTGAAATTTGCCTCGGAGTTGTGTGTAGGACCGTTGGCTTGGTGCAACCCCGCCCCACTTCTCATCATCCATCTGTTTACACACTGTAGTTTACTGCCCCTTCATTCCCTCAACCTCTCATTAATGGTGCAACAATCCAACCGCACAGTTTTTGATGGATCTATTTGTCTGAAAGTGGATGCATCGGAATGGTGCGGAACAGGGAGCTCGGGGCCTGCTGATTGTAGCTTCTACCTCACAGTTACAAACTTTTACCAACTCCTGATTCACAATGATTTGTGTGGAGAAACTCTTGAAAATGTCATTTAAAGTTTAATTTTCTAGATGTATGTCCTCCATCATAAGCAAAATGCCACGCAAACATGTTAAAAACACAAAAAAATCCTATTTTAATGGAGTTCGGTCTTTAATTTGAGTCCAAAAAAACTCTTTTCTCCTCTACTAAAGGTTCTGGTTCAACCTCTTCATCTTGAGGTCTTTGGGAGAAAACATTTGATGGCGTGACGTAAAGATCTGAACCTTCTTTTCTTAGAGAATCTGAAAACTCACTTTGACACAAAGTGTGTGTGCCTGCTCTCATCTGTGTGTGTGTCTGTGCCCAGGGCTCCTGTTTCTCACACTGACCTATTTATATGAAGCTGAACTAAAATCCAGGTTGACAGACGGAGCAACAACACACAAAGATGCACTTCCTCTCTGTTTGCCTGTGTTTCTTTTTTATTCTTTTTTTTGGTGTTTCTTTTGTTTGAAAACAACAACTTTTCATCTCAGACAAGTCAAAAAAAGAAGCAGTAATTGATAAATTGATTAAACGTGCGAGGACTGTGGGCTCAGCTCCTCTGGGCCCACACGGAGAGAAACAAGTGTGTGTCACCTTCAAATGGTTCCCCACTCTCTTGGCAACCCTCAAACCTGAAAGGGTTCCTTTGTTTGTCTGGCACAAAGCTATGGGGGTCACATGGTCACCGACTGGCACCCACTGGCAAAGAGAGGGAAAGAAAGAGAGGCGGGGAAGAGTAACGCTGGCGTTTCTTTGAAAGTGGAAGGAAGAGGAGAGGAGGGATGAAGAGATGGGCTTTCTTTCATTGGGATTTGTGATTCTCACGGTCATGGAGTGGAGATGTGTGCTACCTGTTTACTTTCTAGAGTGAGTATTTCTGATGCGAGTTTAAAAAGGACTCAGGGAAAAGTTTACTTCAAGAATTAAATTATGATTTAACTTTTTTTCTGTGTTAGGGTCAAAATGAACCCATTGCCACTCTAGAAACAGGACATTTTTGACCCAAACTCAGTATAAGGGTTAACTTTATTGAAAAGCTGAACATTTTTTAGCTCCAGTCTTCACATTTGCCTCATTGATCCAAATAAAGGCAAGTTGATAATTTTTTTCTTTACTTCAGTCTGGAATAATCTTGTTCTTTTTTTCTTTTTCTTTTTCATTAAACCATTTGCTTCCTGTAGGGCTTTTTTTCATTATGTGACCTCCTTACAATATTTTATTCTTCAGATATGCATCATTATCTGCATTATTGCTCCATGTTTTTATTAAACTTATGGAGAGGCTGATTGTTCATATCCGTTCTCCTTTTTTTCTGCTGGATGGATCTCAAGGAGCCTCCAGAACAAACTGCGGCTGGGCACCGGCTCGTCTTCTAGCCTGACCGACCTGTCGCAGCCAAAAACGTCGGCGGGAGGGGGCGAAAAGGGTGGGAACGTGAGCGGGCTGGCAGACGACTGCAGCCGGGACAAGGGGACCCAGCAGAGGAGGGCCGGTGCCAATGCGACCTGGAACAGGTGAGGATGTGACACGCCTCCATGTTTCTCCTGAAAAGTGTTTCTCAGCAGATTTTTCTGTTACCAGCTTAAAGAAAGAAAGAAAAAAAACTTTTTTTGTGTACAGTAAACATAACACATTCACACAGACTCCTTCAGGGTCCATCACAGTCCCTCCTTTACTCCAGTCGTGTCATTCTGCCTCATTGATTCCTTTCTGCTCCCTGCTCGTGTTTGTTGTGGGCTTTATTTTACACCAGATAGATGAAACTGAAAGTAGTCGGTCATTGCACTTTAAACTCAAAGAGAAAAAGGTCATGCCTCTGTCATTGCTCTCTTCTTGACCTCCCTTTCTTTGAGTAACCCCTGATGTAAGTGTGTTTTTTTTTTTTTTTTTTTTTTGTTCTCAGCATCCATGATGCCGTGATTTCCGTTTTCCAAAGGAAGGAGCTGGGAGAAAACGAACTCTACACTCTGAACGAAGGTGTCAGGTCAGCTTTCCTCCTCAGAACTTATTTTCAGGATATTTGACCAAATTACAGTCATTTTCTATTCTAAATCTGGTGTTTACCTAAACCCTAACATTAGCACATACATGGTAACACTTACTGTTTACTGTTAGAAACTCCAGTGTGCTGTTTGATTGGAAGGAAAATGACAGGTAGAGGATAAAGATGGGTCACTGCTGTGTGTTTATGATCTGTGTGTGGCTCAGAGCAGGTGAGACAGTGCTGTCAAAACTGCAAGGTGACTGTTACCGTAAACAAGACATGACTGTGTACATGAACACATGTTATTTAGTGCAACAGCAGGCGGAGCTGACACAGCTGTGGGGTTTGAAAGAAACCCATTTGAAGGCAGAACAGATCCTGAGCATGTCACTAAATGCAAAGATTAAACAGCTGGCTGTGAATTTCTCCAGGTTATTGGTTGGAGCCAACTTTATAAAAAGGCTCCCATGTTTCTGGAGCTCCTGTTCTTCTGTGTGCTCAACATCTTTTCTCATTTCCTGAGTCAGCTGCTGTTAACACTTCAGTTTTCCCATGGAAAGCCCCAATGTGTGATTAGTTTTAGTCTCCGGGCTTTGTTCTAAGTCATGTCTTACTTCCCAGGCAGTTGCTGAAGACAGAGCTGGGCTCTTTTTTTACCGAGTACCTCCAGAACCAGCTGCTCACCAAAGGGATGGTCATTCTGAGGGACAAGATTCGCTTTTATGAAGGTAAACGTTGGATTCTACTTTCTGACTGACCGAACACATTTGATCCAGTCCAGGTCTTTACCCCAATGGAGCACAAAGGTTATAAAACTTCATAATGTTAGACGGCCTGTTCATGAACCTGAAGACCTTTACAAAACTGCATCTCCAGGGAAGTAACTCTCTGGTCCATTAAAAAACACTCTGAGCCCTAAAAACTAGTTTCATTGGCTAAAGATTTGACCGTCCAACACCAGAACTACTGTTTACATTCTTTGCACTACAGTAATTCTTAAAGCCATCTTTGCAATTAACGTCAGCAGATTTTGAAGCGGAAGGAAAACGGCACTGCGCCCCTACGAAAAACTTTACCTTCATACATTTTTTAATGTTAGTTCAAAGCCCCTATAAAAGCCACTTTTCTTCGTGTTTGAATCAGCTGATTCACATTGATCGCGTAAGGGGTTGAGAAGTTACGGCATGTCAAAGAGCCTGGGTTATTTTTGTTGGTTCGTTTCCAATCGGACTGAGGATTGGTTCGCTTGAGTTTCCTCAATCTGAATAGGCTCTGTGCTTGGAGCGGAACAACTGAACCAAAACAGCCACTGTAGCCGGGCATTATGGGATGTAAACAGAGAGCTGTGGACAAATTGGGAGCAATGATGCAACAGCAACTCATCCAAGAAATGTGCTTGGATGAAGGCAGGCTCATCAAAATAATTTTTAGCGTGATACACATTGCTTCTCACTCTGTTTTTCCAGCAACCTATATGTCATGAACACTTATCAACTTACCTTCTTAGCCGACGTCTCTTTAGCAACTTCCTTGCAGCAAGTCTCCACTGTACCAAAGTAGCAGTAAAAAGCGTTGTACCTGAAGTTGATACGGACATTCAAAATGGGTCAGTGAAACATAAAGTTTGAATAACTGAACTATCCCCACAAAGATTACAAAGTGAAGGACTTCTATTATTCTTTCTTTTGTTGCTTTGCCCCACCCTCATAAATCCTGACCAATGACTGAAGAGATCTTTAGTCATGTGATTTTGAATAAAGCGTTTCAAAACGGAAATCTGCCCGTCACCAATCTGAATACAGATCAAATGCAAGGTTCAGGACTCAATCCGGACCAAATTAGGCAAACTCTGAATTTTCCAGTCTGAATACACCCTTAAAGAACTCCCCAGATGATGACCAAGAACCAGCCTCTAGTCCTAAAAAGAAAACAGTGTAACTAATCTAAAAGATTTTTCATAAACTCTAACTGAAGATCTCTCTACCAGGACAGCAGCTTATGTCTTATTCTGTTGATGTGCTTACACACCGAACACGATTCGCGCGGCAAAGACGGACAGTTTCATTGTAAAGTCAATAGTACAGATGCGAATTGCGGTTCTGAATTTAGCGGCTGACGCAACAAGCCAGAGTAAAAAGAAATCTAAACTCTGGGAAAGTCGCCACGATTGTGTCAACCAATCAGGGACTCAACTTTGGGCATGTCAGAGAGAGACGGAAACACAGCGAAAAGTGGCTGTCATCCAGACACAGTGGGACTGAAGCTCAATATACCCACTATACCCTAAATCAGGGGTGCTCACACTTTTTTAGCATGTGAGCTACTTAAAACACAAAAAATAATGTTACGTTTTTATTTTTAAGTGCTCAAACATACAAACAACATGCTTTTACAACAGAAACACATGATTCCTGCTTAAAAACTATGAAAAATCCATTGATGAACAAATCTTTTCGTGACAACCAAAGCGAGCCCTTCACTCAGCATTTTGTGGGTCAGCTGCTTGTGACTAATGTTATAAGTCCCGATAAGTTCTAATTTTTGTTATCGAAAGTACCCCGGGTTTGAATCCCGCACCAGTCCATTGAATCTTTTTTCCTTTTTTCCGCTAAATTCACACACATATACTATAAATATGACTTAAAAACATCAGGATAATTCTTTGGATTTGAAACGTCATTGGCATGTATTTTCTTTATATCTATGAGTTTTTTTTTAGTAATACAAAGTTAACACAAATAAATGTAGTCCAGGAAACCTTTAGTTTAAAATTTCTTGTTGGTTTAAAAACCTTAAAAAATGTAACTATGTATTTAAAAAGTAAAACACAACAATACTGAGGTTTGAACCTGCCTAGATCTAGCATTGTAATATTTCAAGCAAATGACAAACCACTGTCGCCATAAGTAAAAGCTCAGTTTTCTAATGAGGAGTGTTTGCTATTTGATGAAGGAATTTTACTTTTTTCTATGGGAAGGTTTATCTATTCATTAATTTATTTTTGATGACTTTCTATCTACATGGAGACGTGATCACCAATGTTTTTGTAGAGCTCTTTAACGAAACAGAATAAGTGATCTCTAAACATCATCCGTGTCTTCCGTGCATTGTAAAAGAAATTCAGACATCGCTTTATGTAGTGATCAAAAACATTAGCTAGTAGCTCCTCCCACACGCTAACGATGGGGCGAGCTTAGGGAACACCTGGCTACGCGGCAAGCAGCAAATTTGCAGCACGGTGAGAGAGGGGCGGGCAACGCGAATTGGCCACGCGAATCGCATTTGGTGTGACTGCATCTTTAGACACGGTAACAATCAAAGACAATCATCTGCAAAATACATGTTTTTTATTCAGTTAAATATGATTGTGTTGTTGAACAGTTGCAAATTTGTAAAAACTATTGATGTAGAGACTGTTTTCAACTAGCACATGTCCTACACCTACAGTTGGAAGAGGCTTGGTTCGGAATGTCAAATTGGTGCAGATCTCGCAAATCTTACCCCAGGCTTTTTCTTTCACTGCTCCTATTCCTACTCCCTCCACTACTCCACAGACTATTCCAGTATGTAAAAGACACTGTCATATAATTACGGAATTACGGAACCACAATTATTCAAATGATTGGGGTTTTGGTGAATTAAAGTGGACATCATCCATCACTACCAAAGTGTTGGTCAAAGTTCAACTGGTTTAACTTTCAATGTGTGTTCAGTGGTTATGCATTTTGTTTGTAGAGCCCGGAAATGCTCTTAAATGTACGTAGTTATGCATGAATGTTTTGAATGCGGAAGCCCGAACATGTGCATTAATGCATTTATATAAAGTTTTCATTAAAACTGGTCGCTTGAACTCGTGTTGCTAAGAGCGATGTGAACGTAGCTCCAGACGTACATTTCTGTTGCTGCCCCCCCTCCACACACACACACATTATCACAGACAAATGAAAATAATGGTTTTACGAGATAAAACCGAATAGAAAAATATAAACATCCCTGTAAATGTATGATCTTTGTGAAAGCTAAAAGACATTATATCAAATTTTACATTTTACAAAAAAAAAACTCAGCAATGACATCAGCAGTACCTGAAAGAATGAGTTTTTGCAGAAAGTTGGTAACTAATGGTGTATCTTTCAGCAGTTTTATAATCTTCTACCGGTAAGGAAAAATAAAATCCTGCTTCCTTCCTTCATCACCTATTAAATTTACTGTCATGGCATTTTTGCACAGGGGAACTCCTCTGATATCTTTTCTAAAAGAGATGCAGTTTACCCGAAGAAAATAATAATTGACTAAAATATCAGATGCAGAGTTAGCTATTAGTTTGAACTGTGAGAACATGCCTTTTTCTATTAACTGTGACTTTTAGTGAAGGGCACAACTCCTCCCACACACACACACACACACACACACACACACACACACACACACACACACACACACACACACACACACACACACACAGACACACATACATGCACATAGGTGCAAAAAAAGGAAACCCTAAAAAATGTGCGAAAAGAGATAATAAAAAACAATTTGGTACAGGGTGACCTTTATTTGAAAAACTTTCTGAAATGACAAGATATGCACATACTTTTACACACACTCACGCAGTGACTGTCACAGGTTTTTTAGCACAGTTGCCACAGCAACCAGACAGGAAGTGATCCTTTTACGTCAGTGTCACATCTAGACAGTGAGAAATTGAAGATAAGACAAACCACAGAAACTAAAATACCGTTCGTTCTGACTCCCCCGGAGTTAAAAAAAAAAAAAAAAAAAAAAAAGAAAAGAGAATAGGTGCAACTATTTTATTATGGGTCTGTGGAACTTACTTCTCAAAGGCTGGAAACTTGTAAGGCAAATAAAATGTATGAATAAATACATTTTTACACTAAAACAATATAGCTACTTATATGACTTTTAGTTTAGACCCTTAAACTAAATGCACTTCTAAATGCTAATGTTATAAGATCTATAGAGGGAGAGAGTGTAAACAGAGAGCTTTCAACAATGATGGAGGGAAGTGGTAGGTGGCTCTGCATCAACAGTCCCGCCCACATTTACAGGTGAATTTCTAATGAACTCCTGCCGCTCTGCAGAAACTGTCTTAAAAGTGACAGGTTTTTTGACTGTGGCTAAAAATGGCATTATTATTATTATAAAGAATGCTGGGAAATCTTTTTAAATAGCTGAAAAGGTGATCAGAGTGGGACTTTGTTCTGTTTGTTTCATCTTAGGTCAGAAGTTGTTGGACTCTTTGGGAGAAACCTGGGACTTCTTTTTCTGTGATGTTTTGTCCATGCTGCAGGCTATCTTCCATCCGGTTCAAGTATGTAGAGCCCTGTACACGTTCCCAGGCTTTTTGGCAGCTTAGTTGGGTTGACACTGGTGTCTGTGCGTCTTTAGGGAAAGGAGCCGTCTGTCCGTCAGCTGGCGCTTCTCCATTTTCGGAACATCATCACTCTCAACTTGAAACTGGATGAGGCTCTGTCCCGACCTCGAGCAAGAATTCCTCCCTCCATCATTCAGATGCTGCTAATACTACAGGTAAATACACGTACTCCTGTTTTTTTTTTCTTTTGTAAAGTCTAAGGAACAAAAAACAAGTAAAAATGACCTTCGTTTTGAGGAAAAGTTTGGGTTTTTTTTTCTCGCAAAGGGATCTCACAGGAAATCATCTCAGTGTGAACACAGAGCTGTCTTCCCATGACCACCCTCCCACGCCTGTGTGAATTATCCATGTTTACACTAAAGCGGTGACATCCTTACAATAACACAAAAACATAGAGAGACAGTTATGTTTACTATTTCCTCATATTCACATGTAGACTTAAGGGAAAACAGTTGTTTCCAGATACACAGTGAAGCAAATACTGTAAGTACTTGAACATCCTGTGATTTTCAAGTTCTCCCACTTAGTAATCGTGGAAGGGTCTGACATTTTAATCTTACAGTACAATTTATTTGTATACTACTGTTCAAATAAATATTTGAACCCCTGAGAACATCAAGGTTATTATTTGGTACAGTGGCCTTTTGTTTGGGATTATACAGGTCAAACATTTCCAGTAGTTTTTCACCAGGTTTGCACACGCAGGAGGGATTTTGGCCCATTCCTCCACACAGATCTTCTCTAGATCATTCAGGTTTCTGGACTGTTGCTGAGAAAAACATGGACTTTGAGCTCCCTCTAAAGATTTTCTATTGAGCTTTGGTCTGGAGACTGGCTTGGCCACTCTAGAATCCTTGTATGCTTCTCACAGAGCCACTCGGTAATCCTTGGTGTGTGCTATGGGTCATGGTCATGATGGAACTCCCAGCCTCGACCTGTCTCTAACGCTCTGAGGGAAGGAGGTTGTTCCTCAAAATCTTGCAATACGTGGCCCCGGTCCTCCTCTCCTATAATACAGTGCAGTCATCCTGTCCCTTGTGCAAAAAAACAGCCCCGAAGCATGATGCTACCAATGTACTCGCTGTTTTCACTGTGTTGTAAACATAACATCATTTCCTCTGACATAAGGTCACAAAGTGTGTGGTAAAGCGTAATTTTAGCCATATAACACATGGACAACAGGAGGCTGATCACAGAGATCCTGAACTACCTCATCCTTTTTGATACAACACATTCTTTTGATAAGGATAACGACATAAAGGACAGAGCCTGGGCTTAGATATCGCAGACTGTTAGACTTGATGGTGAGTTTGTGTAATATGAACATTCACACTCAAAGTTAAGAAGTGAGAAAAGTATGCTCACCTTTGTAAATCCATTGTATGAAGAGGAGTCACGCAGAAAAAGAAGTGTTGTGAATATACTCCAAAATCACGGCAGAATGAGGATTTGTTTACTAGGACATCCTATGTAAATGGAAATTCGTAGCCAGTGTGTGTTCCCTGCCATAGCTAGACCGCTCCGCAGCCGCCCGGAGCCGGAGCGCATGCAGTGTGAGCTCAGGGTTCCTTCAAACACGGCGAGTGGAATTAAGACCAAAAAGGGCTGTTTTGATCTCATTTAAACACATGGCTTTCTCCCGTGAGTCCTCTTGATCATCCAAGCGGTCATTGTCAAACTTAAAATGAGCCGTGCTTAGCTTCTTCCATCTTCTAATAATTGCTCCAACAGGGGATCTTTTTTTCACCAAGCTGCTTGTCAGTTGCCCTGTAGCCCTTTCCAGCCTTATGGAGATCTACAATTTTGCCTCCGGTGTCTTTGGACAGCTCTTTGGTCTTGTCCATGTTAGTAGTTGGAGTCTTACTGATTATAAAGGGTGGACAGGTGTCTTTATTTTTCATACAGCTAATGACCTCAAACAGGTGCCTCTAAATTTAGGATAATGAGTGGAATGGAGGAGGACTAACAGGTTTTTGAGGGTCAGAATTCTGGATGATAGACAAATAGCATACAAATAAATTATTTTTAAAATTATACGATGTAATTTCCATTAATTTAGATGATGTCTCTCACAGTGGAGGAAAATTTCACACCCCTCCATGAAGAGGGAGAACTTGCACAATCAGGGGATGTTCTAATACTTATTTGCCTTACTATAAGACATATTTTGAAATTCCACGAATTAAATGAAAAGAAAATTCCAAAAGTAATAAATTTGTTTACACTTTCACTCACTGTAGACCTATTGTTTTAATTGCTCAACTTCTGCGGCTTTTTGAAGGGTCTTTCTCTTTTTTTTCCTAGCCTTTTGCAGCAGCTGAAGGTGTTTTTATAATGCATTGTGTATAATCTGCTGGTATCTTTTGACAAATACTTGCACATGTATTACAGCATTTGCATAACTCTCAGTCATGTGTGAATTTTAGTCAATTTTTAAGTTATCTTAACTCCATCAAGTCTTATCAAGGAAATATAATTGTTGGCTTAGAAATTGAGCCTAAGTATTTCCATCATTCTGGAGCTTTAGCTTTAATAGCAGCAGTGTGAAGTAGCTGTTTCCTGTATAACTTGATTCTCTCCATCATTGTGGAGGAGTTCTTTCTTTTCTTTTTTCTGTATCAGTTCAATGAGATCTGAAGATCTCATCTCAGCTTTTCAGTTTTGTACTTTATTGGTAAGTTTTGGATCATTTAACTGTTGCATAATTCAGTTTCAGCTAAACTTTAGTTATTAAAAATCTTCCTACATCAATGTCAACGTACTGAAATGGGAAGAAAAGTTGCATGATGGGGTAAAAATGTAACCCTATCATGCCAAATGTTGCTAATTCACAACGTATCATTAAATCTAGGACTCCACTCAATTTTACTTCACCTAGAACAGAAAAAGCACTATAGAATATTTTGTTATAAAACATTGGAAATTAAAATAGGTTTTGGAGGGTTCATTTTGATTTACAATTTTGATACAGTTGTAAATCAAATTAAAGTTAAATATGTTTGTTTGCTTGTCATCCCCAAACCAACATTTCGTAGTCATAAAAACACCTTCCACATTACAAATACGTTCAACTGAATAAAGTTGAACTTTTTCTTATTAAATTTTACTTTGTTACATTGAAAACTAAAAGCTTTTTATTTGTAAATTCAAAATTAAGTCTTATAAAATTAACATAAATTTTTAACAGCCAAGATTTTCTTCTTTGCCCTCAACAGACCACAAGAAATTATACAAAAGTCTTGACGTGTTTAGTTCATATTTTCAATGTACTGTACTACTTTACTTGTGTCTTTGGGTCATCTTTAGATGAGTTGCTTTGGGCAAATGAAGTGTTGAAATTTTTTTTTTTACTTCAGTCATCTTCAGTTGTCTCATTTGGAAATTGTAGAAAGCATTTAAGAAGAATATAGGCTTTGAGAAATATTTTTTTTTGTTCAGTTTATCCTACTGTTGTATGGCTAAAGTTCTGGGTACATGAGCCATGAAAAATCTATTTTTGTGAAACACTAAAATCTAACTTTTTCTTTATTCTATGTTTAGACTTTTCCTGTTCAACAGCTGAGCAAACAGACATGAGCTGAAGGCCTTTTGTGTTGGACAGATTTTACTGTTACAATAGGAGGTTATGGATCTTCAGACACATGAGGAGTATATTTGTATAAACCCCTTTTATATTTGAGGCTAAACTTATGTATATTTATTTACATATGAATTGTAAATTTAAAATTGTTTTATAATCATTTAGAGTTATGTCTGCAGCAACATTTGTTGTATATGCGTCTGTCAGTTAGGGTTTGTCATTACCATCTTCACAATTTCAAAACAATCTTTGGGAAAGTACACCCTAACCCTGACTTTAACCACAAGCAAACCTGTGGTGAACACTAATGCACAAAAATCTATCAGCAGGATGATAAAGTCATTCCTGGGATGCTAATGCATTAGAACCAATGTTTCTGTTGCTGGTGTATTACCATCACACACCTTAATGCTCCAGACAAGGCAGCCTGTAGCTTTCACATACACTACAATGATGATTACAGCACCTGACTAAAAATGTTCATGTATGACTCATAGGTCTGTGGAGATATTTTGTTTTCCCCTCTTCCTTTATATGAACTTTTGTTGCTAAGTAAATAATACTTCTGTGTAAAAATCAACATATAGCACCTTTTTCTAAGGTTTTTACATATAAATGAAAAGATTGAAAGCTTAAGTTTACATTTGTTACTCTTTTATGATGGGATTTTACTACATAGAGAATTTCTGACAAAAGTTTAACTTCCTTCTCTTGAACATATTGTAAATGGAATCTAAGTGGAAATAGTCTGAAAAGCAGAAAATCCTTTAGAATTAAATAAGCTTTAGCATATGTCTTGTGTGCTGTAGCAGATCTCAACAGCCTATTTTATAATAATAATCTTTTTCCTGGGTAAACGAGCAAAAATAGTTGTTTTTTTACCCTTTAAAGTTAGCATGTTCTCTTAGTTTTTGTTTGTCTTATGATAAATAGTTTAAATTTAAGCGTTAATATGTGTTTGGTTATCTTCTAGATATGATTTAAAAGTGTTGATTAAATTAAATCTTTTTTTTAAAAGGGATTGCAGACGAGCATGGCTGTGACCCTCATGTCTGCTCTGTGAGTGCAGAAGTGTGTCTATTTCTCTTTTCTTGTTTGCGTTTGTTTGTGGTGACTCATTGACCCAGTTCTGCTCCCAGAGTCAGACCAAGAGGGCAGCGAGGCAGAGGCAGGGAGGTGTGCATGCAAAAGACACACACATAGAAAGCACTGTATATTTATGTACTCTGCCTCTTTTATTTATGCGTGACTGTGGAGAAAATGAATGAAAAGTAAATATAAACACTGCTAACTGCAAAAGCATGGAGAAATACTAGAAAGTAGGACAGCTTAAAGAGGAAAAAAAAAATCAACGGGAAATATGAGCTGGGTTATTTTTTTGCCTCAAAGTTTCATCTGTTAGTAATTTTCCCTTTTATTCTGCTAAGAAACTGTAACGCCAAGCCATTTAGGCCTGCTTTATTCATGTGGTTTAGTTCTGTGCTGTGGTTTTCATGCAGGGGCTCGGTGATTCACAGAACTGAAACTTGATTGATCTCCTCTCTGGTGTTTCAAGAAACTGCAGAGAAGACCACTTGTGTCTGCAGAGTTGTGTTAAAGTTTGCTTTACTTTTCGGGAAAGTCTCAATTTTTCCATAGAAAAAAATGGTTTGTTCCTCTGGTTCAGTAACAGATTAAAAGTATTCTAGCTCTATGAAATCACAAAGAAACTGATGAGTATGAAGAACCAACAGAAAGAAATCTATTTGAAAACAGTCTGAACTTTCCCAGACAGTGGATGACATTTCAAATGTATTAAAAGCAATAGTAATAGTAATAAAGTATTGTGAAATTGTTTTATTCTTAAAAAAGAAGTGGTTTTCCACTTCTGCTCAATTATGAGGGGCTTTCTAAAAGCTTTTGGGAGTTTCCTGAGTTGTCTTTAAAGGTTTCTAAGGTTGAATGTTTTCAGTTCTGTCAAACTACCATAACACTGATCATGTGAACATATTAAACGTACATTCTTGAACATGCATATAGCCCGTGGTGTTCACACTGGACAAGCAGGGAGGGGCTTCTTCTTTTTCTTTTTTTTTAACTACAAATGCCCTTTACAGTTGGAAGAGGCTTGGTGCGAAATGTCGAAGTTGTGTAAATCATGCAAATTGTAAGTATTGTACATATAGCCAAAAGACTCTTAAAAATTTGCGTAGCTACATGTGAGCCGGAGTGTTAAACATGGAAGCCTGAAACGCACATTTACGCGGGTTACATACACTTTTCATTGGAAGTGGCTGCTTGAACACGTGTTGGCTGATGTGAACTTTAGAAATCAGTTTATGTGTTCATCATCCTTCATTTTTTTTACATTTATGGCTGCTGCTGGTTCTGTTTTTTTTATGTCCCATCAGACAACAAACAGCCACCAATAAAAAGTTGAACAGGCCTGTTCATTCAAAATGCTGATACTTTGGCAGCTGCTGTGTCTTGTAGCCTTGTCTTTGCTGTCAACCCACAGATGTTTGGTTAAAATGGTCCTTATGAGATTAGAAAACAACCTAAGAGTTTGACATATGAAAAAAAAATCTTAAACTTACACTTAAAACTGTTCTCAACTTGGATCCCAGATGCACTAAAAGTATCCGCTGGGTCCAAGAAGCTAAAATCCCATAGACTTGTATTAAGAAATATTACTCAGTCATTCTGTTTGTCAAAATAATCATTCTTTTTCTGATACCTTTTTTTTTTAACATATTTGTTCCTTATTGCACATTATTCAAGTTATAAACTGGCCAATCAGATGCCTCAATAAGGATGTGGTGCCCACTGGCCCCCACGTCCAACATTCAAAGTGTTTCTTTGACCATTTCTCCAGAACATGCTGTCACAAGGGGTGTGGCTTTCCAACAACCTCACTACTGATTTGTAAGAGTGGTTGCCATTGAAACCTTGACTCACATTGACTTGGACCAAGAATTGCTTACTGCTAACTCAGTAAGAAATGGCAACTGAATCGACATCAATTTATTGGAGCCTGAAGCAATTCACTTTTTTAGTCTTATTTTGGTAATAAGAATTATTGCATACGTATTTAGTGTGAAAAAATATGTCATTTTGAGACATCAACATATATTTTGGAATATCCCTATGGCCAACTCAATCACTGAAACGTACACAGTGCTGTGCAAGTGCAGTCTACTTACTTTTCAATTGAAATTCTTCATGTTAAATCACATATGTCAAGCTGTCCTGTTATCTGAGTATGAGAATATTTGGTTGAACATATAGCAACCTCGCTCAGATTACATTCTCACCTCTAGAGGATTACAAAAACATCTCGTTTTGTTAAAACTTCAACCAGTCTGTTCATTAAATCCCTATTATTCCATCAAGAGTGTCTTTTGTAGTTTGCCATGAGTTGAACTATCACAAGCTAATACAAATTTGTGTTAATGGTATGTCTGCTTTTAATCCAGGGTGTCCACGAGTCAAAAGGTGTAACAGAAGACTACCTTCGTTTGGAGGCTCTTATCCAAAAAGTGATCTCTCCTTACCTCGGGACGCACGGCTTGTATACCAGAGACGGATCCTCCAATCTGCACTGCTCTTCCTGCTGGTTAGGTATGTTCCTGCGTCACCTTGTCTAATAAAAATGCTCCTGTTTGCATTGTTTCTTTGTAATCAATACAATTGTTATTCAAATTAATGTTTGTATTTATTAGTTAATCACAAAACTCCCTCTTCTGCAGAAAAGAGCCTGCAGCACTCTTTTTGCTCCAAAGCAGGAAACTCTCCAACTGTCAAGAACCCGGTGGTCCGTTCTAAGAGCTACAACGTTCCCATGCTGTCTCCTTTAGTGGAGTATGACCCTGATGCCTCTACAGGAAGTGGCACAAGCATTAGACGTCACTCCGTCTGCGAGATGCCCTCATGCGTGGAGGAGAGCGGCCCCTTGGCTAAAATCGTTGCCAGGAAACTCGATAAAAGCAGCACACCAAGCCTCGCCAGCAACTCCTCAGCTTCCACGACCTCTGCTGCTCTTTCAGGTGGGATGACACGGAAAGTGAGAAGCAGGGAAGTTATCCTCTGAAAGTATCAGAAAACCAGCAAATGAATGAGGGTTATGCAGTCATATCTACAGTGAACAAATACAATAATGAACAATATATAACTTTAATACTTTAACATCATTTATTTAACAATATTTAATGCTAGTAAAGTCGGAACATTCTAATTTCACTGGACTAGGAGCAGTAATGCTTAGACTTAATGACACAAACTTTTTAAAACAATTTTCCCTGATGGAAAAGATTGAGCAGGAATTTTCTTACAAGTCATCGTGACAAAAAAAGTAGCTACCTACATTATTGCAGCTGAATGAAGATATATAAGCGTGTGAATTGTGGCAGAAGCTGTTTGAACATACACTGCTCTAAAAAAATAAAGGGAACACCTAAACAACTGAATGTTACTCCAAGTCGATCACACTTCTGTGTCATCAAACTGTCCAATTAGGAAGCAACGCTGACTGACAACTAATTTCACATGTTTTTGTGCAAATGGAAAAGACAACAGAAATGATAGGTGATCAGCAAGACACCTCCAATACAGGAGGGGTTCTCCATCCTTATGTTTTCTGGCTGATGTTTGGTGGTGTCACTCCAGCGGTACCATGAAGCGGCGTCTACAACCCACACCAGTGGTCCAGGTAGTTCAACTCATCCAGAATGGCACATCAATGCGAGATGTGGCAAGAAGGCTTGCTGTGTCTGTCAGCGTAGTGTCCAGGAGACAGGCCAGTACATTATGGGATATAGAGGAGACGTAACAACCCAGCATCAGGACCACTACCTCCTCGTTTATGGAAGAAGAAACAGGAGGAGCTCTGCCAGAGCCCTGCAACATGACCTGCAGCAGCCACAAACGTGCACGTGTCTACTTAAACTGTTAGAAACAGACTACATGAAGGTGGTACGAGAGCCCGACATCCACAGGTGGAAGTTGTGCTTACAGCCCAACATCATGCAAAACGTTTGGCATTTGCTCGAGAACACCAAGATTGGGGAATTCACCACTGCCACCCTGTGCTCTTCACAGATGAGAGCAGGTTCACACTAAGAACATGTGACAGAGTCCGGAGACGCAGTGGAGAAAGTTCTGCTGCTGCAGCATCGTCCAATGTGACCAGTTTGGCAGCGGGTCAGTAATGGTTTGGGGTGGCATTTCTTTGGAGCGCCGCACAGCTCTCTATGTGCTCACCAGAGGTAGCCTGACTGCCATTAGGTACTGAGATGAGATTCTCAGACCCCTTGTGCCGGGGAGATTGACCCTGTGTTCCTCCTGATGTCAGACAATGCTGGACCTCATGTGTTTGGAGAATGTCAGCAGTTTCTGCTTGATGAAGGTATTGATGTAATGGACTGATCCGCCTGTAAAAAGAATGTTTCATTCGTTCAGGTATAGGATGTGTTTTTGTGGTGTTCTCTTTATTCTTTTGAGCAGTGTATTTATATTCCTTTTCTGTATCATCTTTTTTTTGATAAATGATAGAGAAATTCAGAATGGTTGATAAATTGTCACAGTAAAATCTTCTTTATGTTTCCATGAAAACTGGTTTAAAATCTCTGAAGAGGACCATTTTTTTGGTCAATAATTTAAAACTGTTACTGTTTTTTCATGCAGACACCCAAACCTCTAACGATGACCTGCAGACCCCAGATGCCAGTAGTCCAATTGGGCTGCACCTTCTGCAGACGCAGCATCATTCCCCATCCATCCTCCCCTCTGCATCCTCAGAGGATTCTCGGTGCACTGACTCACCAGAGTTCGACTGCCCTTCATCCTTCAAATTACTTGCACATGACACAAGCTCTGGTCCGAGTCCGGCTTCCAGTCCAGAGATCGCAATGGACCACAACACGGCATCTCTGGACTCTGAGCAGGAGCATGACGGCATCTTTCTGGACTTTTCGCTGCATCGCTCTGGAGACTCAACTCACAGCAGAGACAGCAGCCAACAAAGCGTGTGCTGACACGACTGCATTCACACGAGGCATTTCTCACACTATGTGACTCGTCCAGAAAAGCTTTTATCCTCCATAGAGAGTATTTCAAACTTTAAAAAATGATAAACTCCTTTAATCAGATGTCTCATTATGTGTATATTGGAAAAACAATTCCTTGTAAGTCAAACTCTTGGTTCTGCTCAGGGTCACCAGAACATCACACCACCTCCTCTGGATGATTTAGACACGACTGTGGGCAGAGGACACCAGAAACCCGCCTGCTTCACCAGTGCAAATGTTCAAACTTTAAATCAAACACCACTGAACTTCTGACTTAAGGATCGTTGTGACCTGAACAACTTGACTTGTACACCAGCACAGCGCTAAACAAAGAAAATCAATATATTTTATTAAATAAAAAAATACTTATTTCAGGTTTGCAGTCTGGTTTAAATGAATTAAAAGTCTATATCTATTTCCTGTGCTTCTCTTTTAGTGTCTGAAACTATTCCAAGAATAGATAAATAAAAATATTTTGTGAATAATTTGCCATTAAGAGCTGCAAAATGTGTCAAAACATTTAACCTATTTTACCTGACCGAACTTATGGACATACTGGTTCTGTACTAACTCAAGTTTACAGTATAATGTAAAAGTTTTTTATTAAGCCTATACATGTTTTTAAGCAAAACCAGTCAGTTTTTTTTAAAACAAGATTTTCTATGTTCATACATGACAGAATTTCTAAACCACTGATACATAGGTCTCTGCTTACCACAGCAGATGATCACTTTTCCTTTCTGTGCCTTTTGAAACATCTGTTTTTTACTTATATATATATATATATAATGCATAATATAAAATGTGTATAACGTATAATATAAAAAAGAATGACACTCAGTGTAGAACTTAACTTCCAATTTCTTTATAAAAAACTTTTTGAAAGCAACATTACCTTAGTATTTAAACGTCATTTTTTTATTATAGCGTCTATGACTTGATAAGTAAATGCTCAAAGGTTAAGCCTGAGTAAAACTGACCTTTCAGAATAAAGGTGTCCTAGTCCAGATATGTTAGACACTGCCATCTAGTGTTAGCTTTTTGTAACATCAGGCTCAGACTCCACCAGATAAATGTAGGGTGTTCTTAAGATACACCTTTGAGGTTTTGCAGAGTAAGAACTCAATAGTTATACGGATGATATTTTATTTGGGATATGCAGAGTTCATGAGTACAATCGTAAATAAGTCCATTCAGATGTGGTAAACATTCTTTGTGTGTTTTCTTCAGAGTCTGCCGGCGATGATGCAGAGGCATCAGTTGAAAACGTCTCCCTCGTCTGCTGCGATAAGCCGAGACTCCCCGTGATTCAAAGTGAAGAAAGATTCTGGTTTCAGTCCTTTCCGTTCCAGGGCCTCTCTGAGAAGAACTGGTGGCTCCAGGTAGTACTAGATCAAGCAGGAGACAGATTTTAAATTTGAAAACCTTCAAAACAGGAAGACTGAACTGATATATTAATTTAGTTTTAAATGTAAGGCGATTCTCAGAGCATCGTGTTTGAACTGTGATCCAGCAGTGCTGCTATTGTTCTGTACTTTCAAACAATGTCACCTTTGTTGTGTTGCTCCAGCGCGGTAACCTCCCTCACCTGCTATGTCAAAGCCACACTTGTTGCTGTTTTTCAGCACCAACTCATTCAGTGAGCTCTCGACCCCCCCCCCCCAGCGTGTCGGTCACTTGAAACCATTTAAACCCCTTTACTGCAAATAGAAGCACTTCATTTGCAATGCATGACTTCCCCTTATTACATTACACACAACCATATTGCTCCATACTTAACGCTCAAACGCAGGGAAATAAAGAAGGTTAAGCAGGCGTGTGGTTTCTGTTTTTTTTTTTTTTTTCTTAAATAGGAGTTTGGGGAAGAATCACAATCTGCACATATTTTTGATATTTTGATTGATCTGCATTTGCAGTAATGAATTCTGAAATAGTGTTATGGCTACTTACATAATCATGTGATTTGTTGATACTTAACAATTCTTAATGACCTAAATCTGTGTTCGTAAAGTATAAATATCTGATTATATATCTAATATCTAATCCAATCATACTTCAGCTATAATGTACAATTACTACCTAAAATACAGCTTAAAATAGATGTTTGCTTTCTAGCGATTCATTTTTAAGAGCACAGAACTCAGTTTAGTGAATCATCTCACATTTGTGTTAAAAACAGAGCAGAAATGTGTTATATTTATAGTTTTCTCTTAAAAAACATAAAAAAGGAGGATCCAGAATGTCCTCCTGTAAACCTAATTTAGATTTACAGGAAAGTTGTTCTCAAACAAATCCTTTACTCGTTGTAACGCCGATGCTTGTTCCTAAAGTGACTGTTGATGTATGTGAGGTAAGATTACTCTGATGCAGCGCAGAAGAACTGAACTTGAACCATTTTGATGTAACACTGAGTTCAATGAGTGTGTTTTTAGTTCTATGCATTACCTCATAGGCCAGAGCGAATGTTCCCCAGTGTATCGCCACTGAATGTTTGGCCTGAACGTCCTGATGAATTTCAACCGCCTCCTCTGGATCCACATGCTGTCCCTGCATCACATCCCTAAAAGTTAAAGAACGTGACAAATGAGCTGCAACATGTTTAGTAGGGTCGGCGTGCTCGTCACTGGAGCAATCAGGTTTTTTAAGGACCCAATCCGATCACAATTCAAAGTTCACAATATTTTGACGTCCAGTTGAGTATTTATCTGTAATAATAGGCTTGAATTTTATAGGTCCAATCATAACAAGAATAAAATAAATATCCGATCCCTGATCGGGGTGTAAGATTTGATTATAATTATTCGATTCAGCCAACCACGTGATCAGATGGAGACATCCTTAATGTGGACACACAGAACACATCAGTGTCGAGTACCTGGGCTTGTACGCTCCGATAGGGATCGCTGCAAGATCAAACGGTCCAAAACGGCGTCCGATCTCCTGGAAGGACGAACAGTAGCCGGTATCACCAGCAAAAAAGAATCGATGGTGGGGGCCCAGAACAGACCAGCTGCTCCATAAAGACTAAAAGACATAAATTTAATTTTAAGTTGCATTATTAAAAAAATTAATCATTCATGCAGCTCTACTTTTCTCTTGTGGTTTTCTTTTCTGCATATCGGCTACTTATCAGCGTGGTTTTACAACAGAAGAAATAAAAGAATAAATGCCACGTTTGAAGCATGAAATGCCAAAAAAATAAACCTTGTTATCGTCCCACGGTGTGCGCTTGCTCCAGTGCTGCGAGGGGGTGCATACAAATGTGACCTCGTCGTGACCGGGGACACAGTTTTCCTCCCACCAGTCCAGCTCTATCACATTCTCACAGCCCATCTTTGCCAGCCAGTCCATCAAACCCAGGGGCACGAACCTGTGGAACACGCACCACCACTGACTATGATGAAAACTATCCAGCTAAAAACAGATGATGCCAGCGATCAGAGGAGCTGCAACTGACATGTAAAACATTACGGGACTGAGAGAGCGCACGTACCAGCGTAGATCCCCTCCAAAGCGCGCGTTGAGACTGGCCACAGAGCCCACATCCAGATGATCATAATGAGAATGACTGATGACCACTGCATTAATCCTCGGCAGCTGTTTTCAGAGGTAAATCAGACAGTAAAAAAAAAAAAAAAAAAAAAAACAACGAGTGGATCCAACGTGAAAAATGTAAAAATTAAAAACACAAACCTGTTCCACGGTGCAGGGGGGTCCCCTGAACCGTTTGGGCCCCATAAACTGGAACGGAGAAGCTCTCTGGCTGAAGACGGGATCTGTCAGAATATTCAGCCCATCCATTTCAACCAGAACAGTCGCATGGCCGAGCCAGGTGACTCTTATTCCTGGATGAGGGTCAGAAGGATGTGGGTTTTGAACAAAGTACGGCTCCATCACCGGCAGCGCACAATCCAGGGCCTGTGAGACAAAATCATGACTTATGGAGAACAGATGCTCCAAGACCTTCTTTTTTTTTTTTTTTTTTTTTTTAAAAAGGCAGTTTGAGTTGTAGAAATCACTTCTTACTTCGTTACTCGTTGGCACATCAGAGTGATTTTTGTCCCAAACCAGGAACCTGAACAGCATTGAGTAGGAGGGGAAGCGCCACGTTGGCCAGGGGTTAATCCAGCGCCCGTTTTTGTCCTGGGCTGATTTTGTCACTTCCTCCTGACATCAGAGCAGAGAAAACGATTTGAATGATTTCTTACTATAAAGTCTAAAACAAATAAACACAGAGAAGTCAAAAGTATCAAGTAAAAGTTAGATTATCACCTCAAGGCGATAATCCAGACGGAAGCTCTTGCGAGAAGAGCTACGCTTCCTCTGGCTCTGAGGATTGATCTCTTCACCTTCTGCACCTTCAGGAACTCCACCAACCTGGTAAACAATTACAGAAACATGTAGATCCAACCATCCAAAGCCACCAAATGTGGTTGATTCAGGAAGAGGTTCCGATTTGGCTGTGAGTTTTGACGGTGATAAACACCTTTTAGGCTCCATTCAAAATATGCCTCTTCAGTGGAGAATAGCAGATCTATCTCATAGATCTGGGATATCTTTGAATCCCACTAGAGCAAATGAAGCTTCAGGAAGCTTTGAACTGGAAAGAAACAGTTGGATGAAAGGCCTCAATGCTTCATGAAGCTTCATCTGCCCACCACTAGATCTGGATTAACAAAAAAATTAAATCCATGAATTTGAATGTGAAGTAGCTTCTTATTTCAGGCTGTTTTCTTACAGTTTTTAGAGTAAGAATTCACCATTTTAATAGTAGAAGTTATGTTTAGTTTCAAATCACTGGTCTTTGCTAGAAGATTTTTACAATTAAAATGGGTTTTAAAATGAAAAAATGTGAAAAACAAATGGAATTCTAACTCAAACAAGTGAATTGGAACTGCAGGGATTCAATAACGCAGCACTTTTGCAACACCCCATAGAAACTGTTACCTCCGCGAGGCTCTCTCTCTCCTCTGGCGCCGCTCTCTCTGAGGACGCAGACTTCTCCATGAGTCCCACACCTCCACCACACCTTGCATGGAAATGCAGAAGAAACTTTAAGAATAAACCCAAACAGCTTCACGGTCTACACAAACACTGAATGACCGTCGTTTCACAGCTCACAATGATTTCACACAAACACCAGCAGATCGGTGAACACAACTGCAAAAGCAGCTGGCAGTGAGACTGTTAGAGTTTGCATGAAAGATCTGATAACGATCACATCAGCTTCTCTACAATAAAGTGTTTTGTTTGAGACTGAGCGGAGCAGCTGTTATTCAGCTCCAGTTTCATGCCAACTTTTTGTTGGATAACAGTTAAAGCTCAAATTGTCCAACAACTGTGATGGTTGTTATTCTTCTGCAACGCCGAACAGGAAATAACTGTGGAAATGGATTGCTGAAACTAAGATTTTTTTTCTCAGACAAAATCTCAGACAAAATAATCTATAAACCAAGAACCTAAAGGTCAATTTTGTTCTCATGCGAAAATCATGAACACTTCCACTACTTTATTTCAGCAAAAAATATGTAATTACTGTCCTTTCAAAATACGAGAGCAGCGTTGCATGGCCCACAGGCGCTACCCGCCACCACCCCTTCTGCCCCCATTTTGACCCCCCCTAAGCAGCTGCTACACACCCCTCGCTGTCCTTTTCCGCCCCTGCCATCCTGGTCTGAGCTGCATGTGACATATTCATAAAAGAACAAAACTTTTGTCAAAATGGGAGCTTTTCGGTTGGTTTTATCTCATAGCAACCATTAACATTTTTGGTCGCCTAGAAGTGACAAACAGGTCTATGTAATTTTTAAAATAATCAGCAAGAGAAAACCTTTGTATTTCCTTGGCAACTGAGGTATTTTGTCATATGGTTTTGTTCAGCTTAAGTCAGGGATTCTTGTATCACAGTATTCTGATAAAAAAAAAAAAATGTGCTAGAATGATGCTCGAGAAGTTGGGAGGTGATGGATTAAAACCACAAGGAGGAGTTTAAATTTGTAGCTAGTGCTAAAGATCTTTTTTTTTTTTTTAAGTTACCTTTGACCTCTTTCCGAGGTCAACTTCAGTTGTTTTTGTAGACTGGTGGCATAAGTGTAATGCGTAAAAACTGGGAGAAAAAAAACGGCCACCAAATGTTTCGCCCGCTGTGATGTCATCATGGAAAGGGGGGGGGGGGGGGGTGTTTACTCGGTGTGTGCAAATTTTGGTGAGTTTTTCAATATCTGGCGGAGGCAAAACTTTTGGTAAAAGGAAGGAAGGAGGGACAGACAGATAGAAGGGCTGCACAGCGAGGAAAACTTGTGATATTAGTGATTAATATTGCAATCACAATTAGACTTGCAGTACATGAACAAATCAACAACTACTAAATTGTTTCCATTTATTGCAACAATTTTGCTTAAATAAGAGTCAACATCACTCCAAATAAGCCACATTTACATAGGAGGTGGGCGTCCAACATTAAAGGGCTCCATTCGGTCAACCATGTGAAGGGGTCCATCTGATTGGTCAAACAAGTAAAGAGTTCTATAGAATTTGTTAAATACTTCAAGCTTCCCGGTGTTCTTTTAATTGCGATTGTGCCGTTTTTATCCAAAATCAAAAAGTCTGGGTCGTTTTTTTAAGACATATTTTCTGCAGAGTGGCGGAAACTGATTAAAATTCCCCTCTTGAGTTGTGGGTGGAACTGTTGGCGCGGGAGCAAGCTTAACTTTCTTTCCTGATGTCCTCCATGTGAAGATGCTACAAGGATGCTACGAGCCTCATCTAAGGAGGCGTGTTTGGTTTTCTATGTTTGATCCTTTTCTATGGTGAGACATAAAGACTGAAGCATCACATTCAACAGCTAGTAGTGAAGATGGCCTCTTAAGGGAACTCCATCCATTAAACGTGCTGATGATGCACTGAAACTCATGAATGGACTTCACACACAGATACGGGGATAACAATAGGGCTGCAGTGTGTGGATGACTAATGTTTGTGCAGCCACTTGTGCACAGTCAACAAAAACAACACAAGCACGTGTCAGCATCTACCTACCAGAGATTGAGATCTTTTTTATTTTTTTTTTTTAGGAGCAACATATGATGTCGCAACGTGCGAGTTCAAACAGGCTCAAATCTTATCAATCGATCTGAGAGACTTTGGTTGGCTTTCTGTTGGAAAAAAAATTATGCAACTGCTAGCTTAAACGTGCGTCTAAACTAAAGGAAAACGAACTGTATACTCAAAATTATTTTTATAAAGCAAAGTGAGAACGAGCACGCGTGAAAAGCAGCTTACCTAAGAGTGGAGCGAAATTCGAAGCTGGAGGAGGTTTCTCCTGATGTTTTATGTCGTTGTTTCAAAGCAGTTCGGGCTTCATTTGGAGAGTGGAAACGGCCGCGAGCGTTTCTAGCACCTGCTACATCACTGCGGCGCGCGCTGTGCCTGCAGCGAACGTGAGGCCACCGATGGCGGGAACGATGGCTGCGGGGAGGGTCAACGTGAGCAGCCGCTGCTGCGGCTGCTGCTGCTGCTGCGAGGAGTTTTAATCGCGAAGAACCGAGCTTCGTCACTCAGTCCCAGCAGCTTGGTTTCTGTGACGTCGGCGCAAATGCTTCAGTCACGTGACCACAGGAGTGAAAATGTAACAGGGGAGTTTCAAAGTAATAGCAACCACAACACCTTTTCTTTAAAAAAATAACATATTTTAGACTCAAAAACGCACACCCTAACTGGGAAAATAGACACATTCCTATTATAACTTCTTAAAAAAGAAAACACGACTCACCTGATGGACCTCTGAACAGAACGGATCCCTAAAAGACTTAAAAACTTCAGTCGGTTATTGTTATTCTTGCCAACAAGCAAAAACTGCACAGACTTGAAGAACACCGTGTCCATTCTAGCTTTTCATGCATTAACATGATCTTTTCATTAATAGCTATGCATAAACTTACAAAAGAATCCACGTAAAGGAAAAAAAAACACAGTTTTCCGCATAGAAAAGCTAGCTTGTGTTTCCTGTGTGATGCTTTCAAAGGCTATAGGAAATCCGAGTGTTTGTCAAGTTTTAAATAAAACTTTAAAGGCCACATCAAATAAAATCTTTTTATTTTTTAACAGGTGACATTCTCTAACAATAAATACCATATAAAGGAAATAAATAATAAGCTTACATTTTCATTCCTGAGTATTTCTTTGTTCAACAGGAAGTTGGGAGCGGTTCCGCCCACACGTCAAAGTCAAATTTATAATGATCTAGTGCCGCTCTGCAGAAACTATGTCTTACAAAACAACACAGGTTCTGTGGTTTAAGCTAAAAACGACATAATCACAAATAAAAGACCACTGGGAATGGTTTCAATGTTTAAAAAACATTAAAAGATTATCGGAGTGAGTCTGTTAAGTTAAATTCTCCAGGAAATACTTGACTTTCATTGATTTTTAAAAATTATTTATTAATGATTCTAATCTGATGTGTGTGTGTGTGTGTGTGTGCTGTATAAATTACTGCAAAAATAAAATGTTTATTTGTGATAATGAGTGATTATTTTATCAAAAAAATTACATCATTTTCTAAGATCTTTGTTTTATCTTTATATCCTATCAATGTATTGTATAACATCTGTAATGGGTTTATTCTGTCTTTGTTTTGACATTTTTTGCATTGTTATTTTATTTATTTCTTTAGTGCTTGAATTAACAGTTTTCAACTATTGACTTGTGTTAACTGAATGACACTAAAATTTACCACGTAATGACAGATTGTGCGTTGATAGTAATTAAGCTGTTTGTGGCAAAAATACTCCAGAATTACTTTTTATAGAAACAATATTTTCCCAGTTTATTTATTTATTGCATAAATTGGGGCAGTAATGTGTATTAGCTGAAATATTTTTTAAAAGTTTCATCAAAAACTTAACACCACGGTTAAATTTACAGCATCAATCATAATCACGTTGTTTAACTATCTGGAGACCATATACATATACATTTGAAAAGATTTCCTTTGTTTTTTTTCTTTAAAAGCCCCCATTTTCTTCACAGTTGCATTAATCCCTTAATAAATCTACCCAACTGCATGCACAACTCAGGTCTAATCCTTTTGTCTTGATTGGAACTATTTCTGAACACAAGTTAATCTGTTGATAACAAATTTCACAAAGACAAACAGTCATGGAAACGCCGTGGAAAGAAGTTCACTTTATAAAAAACTTGCAAAAAAAACGAATGAACTAAGGCAAAAATTGTGTTTACATCATAAATGTTCTTTACCTGGTAAATAAAATACAAAAGTGTCAAGAAATGTAAGTTTATCATTCCGCCTGCTAGTGAGTTTTTCCTGCAATGTTTAGGGGAAAAAATCCAGATCTGTCTCAAGCTGAATATATACTTTTGACAATCTGCAGATAACAACGTAACACAGGAAATATAATACTAACATAATTCATATAATTTATGGTGGCAGACAGCATTTATTGTAAAAAAAAAAGTGAAACTACTAACACAAAGGACATTTACAAAGGAAGCCACAAAAATGTGAATTTAGGCAAAGACAGGAAAAAAAATCTTGCAAAAATAGTTATTGTTTGCTGATTTGTCAGTGCTCTTTGTGATCCCCATCTTCCTCCAGTTTTCTGATCTCTGTCTTAAGGTGGTTTATGTTTTCTCGGCTGGCTTTTAGTTTGTCTTTTAACTCTGCGATTTCCTGGCTCGTCCTCTTCTTGGCTGCTTCCAGTTTCTCCTTGGTTCTCTGCTCTAGCTCACCAACTACAGAAACACATGGAGAAGGTTTAAAAGTAAAAAAAAAACACTCATTGTAAGTCAAAATGCAAAAACGTGTTTATTTTTAGTGCCCAAGATGCAAAAACTTACACTCAGTCTCATGTTTGTAGGCTCCCAAGGTGATTTGTCTAGATGAAGTTAGCAGCTGTTGCATCATAGCCGTAGGATCCTGAAATATCTTGGGAGTACAAAACAAAAACCTTTAAAAATGTGCTGATATACCCTAATTAGTGTATTAACATCTAGGCAAATGTAAGTCAATGTACCATTTCATCATAGAATTCAGAGACAACCGTCTTCTTGGGCATGGCGCTGGAATCAGACTGGAACAGCTTCAGCAGATGATACAGAGTCACCTTGAACACAAACACAACTTTATTGCGAGAGCCCTTCCACTGTTACCTTTTTCATCACATACAAACTGGAAAACAGAATGACATTCAACATGGAATTGAGACAATAGTTGAAGCCACTTACAGGTCTCTCATTGGGATCTATGAAGAAGATCTTGATGATGATCTCAAACTCCCCCCAGCCTGTCTCTGTGATCTCATAGGGGGGTTTAGTGACCACTGGATCAAAAAGAAGGTTGAAAAAGTTGAAAAACAATCATAAAGCATAACACTTCATGGGAGGTTTAGAAATCAGCTCACCTCTTAGTGGGTTTCCATAGCTCTCATGGAGCTTGAACTGGATCTTCTTCACATACGCTGACATATCCTAACATACAATGATGTATTTGGGTCATAAATAAACTCATACATGCGGTCTAAACACGAATAATCTAAGAGAAGCTCATACCTCATTCCTGTAAGGCTTCACATAAACAGTCCACTGATGCGTGTGTCCATCATCCTCTCTCTTCTTCCCAAAGTAGTGGGCAACATTCCCAAATACAATCGGTTTCACTATTGTCACTCCCTGTAATAACAAACGGCATAAACGATGATTTTGACTCACAAAATGAAGCCCAGAGTAGTGGTGGGATGAACAACACTGGTGCATCAGCACTGTACCAAACACGCAAGATTGAAATCCCACACTGGTGTGTGTATCGCTTTAAGGAAATTCATGTGACCAATCCAGAAGATGTGTCGTTTGAATGCGGTGCCAAATTGTGTCCATGAGGAAACTCTATGTGTATATATTTTTACAGTATCTGTTGTATTTTTGCTTGCCCCTAACATTCTGGATTTATTTGGATCTTTTGATGGAAAATTTTTTTTTTGTTTCTATTTTGAACATTGTTTACTATTAGTTTTTGAGTAAAATATGTTTTTGAGGTTTTGAGTTGTTTTCAGATTAATTAAAATTTTTGTTTTATTTTAGATGAAGCGTCAACTCTGTCCCACTGAGCAATCTTACATCAATAAGAGCACTTCATCTACCCTGTTGGTTATCGTGCTTTTAATTTTTCTAAATGTATTTATTACCAACAAAATGGTTTGTGTGACTTTGTCATATTGCCTGTAAAAGATAAAGTTCTTTAACAAGATTTAAACGAAATATTTCCTTTTGGTTTGCTGTTCATCAAAGACCGTCAGCCCCTCACCACTATTGAAAATGAGAGATTCAAAAAAATTCCTGCAGCTTGTTGCCCCTTCATATCTTCTACCAAAAGAAATCTCCTTAAGACGCTACACAAAGCCTTTGTTCCTTGATAAAAAATGATGAATACATCAATTTATAGTCAGGTATTTTTGGAGTAAAAGAAAAAAACCCACATGCATGGGTTAAAAACATTTACTTTTAGTTTTATCATAGAGAAATATGCTATATTCCATCTACTTTTTTACTTTTATCTACCAGCAAGGATTTTAGAATGACCGCAAAGGTCACCGGTGAGGAAGCAACACTGCTGTGTCAACACAGTTTGTTCATGTGTCGTTACACTCCTCAAGGTATCATCATCCCATCACTTGCCCAGAGCGCCTTCATCTTTAACAAACTTTTTGCAAACTTATTTATTTCAGGAATGTATAATATTACCAGTCTGCTTTTTTTTTTTTTAAATCACTGATACATGTTCTGTTTAGTTACCTTTACACGCCCTCCGGAATCTGGACCAAATTCCGTCATCGTTTTGAACATAGTATCCTGCGGAAAAGAAAGAACTTAATCTTAAACAAAACCGTTAGGACTCGCAGTGTGTTTTGACTGTAGCAAACGCAGCCATTTAAAGACTACAGTTGCGACAGAACCACCACCACTACCGCTCGAGTACAAGCGAGCTGCACAAGAACCGGAAGTAGGGTCGGCCCCTTAATCTTTCCGGTGGTCAACAAAAACGCGAAATAGTTCCGGCTAGAAAATGGATGGAATATGTTTATTTTTATTTGTCTATAATAATGGCGGTGATAACGATAATAAATGAAAACGGCATTAGAAAGGGAAAATTACAATTTATACAATAAACATATAATAAAAGTTTTGCAGTTTTCAACTAACTTTCGAAGGATCTGCTCTCATTAAAAGTATAAATAAAAAAAAAGAAAATAGAGATAATTAAAAACATTTAATCAAATAAATGACATGAGAACTCACCAGGAATCCATCATGGCACATGTTTGTCACCGGATACCTCTAAAAATGACCCCATAGTTCTACACCTCCACCAATCATTTCAACAAACACAAACAAACAAAAACTTCGACCTATTCATGTCCAGACTAATCATTCAACCCACATTTCAAGACATTTCATTCAACATATTTCAGCCATTTATGGCAGCAGATTAGATTCAACGTGCATCGGTTGAACTATTTACACAAAGGGTATTTACAAAGGAAGCCACAAAAATGTGAATTTAGGGCAGACAGGAAAAAAATCTTGCAAAAATAGTTATTGTTTGTGGATTTCTCAGTGCTCTTTGTGGTCCCCATCTTTCTCCAGTTTTCTGATCTCTGTCTTAAGGTGGTTTATCTTTTCTCTGTTGGCTTTCAGTTTGTCTTTTCTAGTTCAGTTGTCTCTCATTGGGATCTATGAAGATCTTGATGATGATCTCAAACTCCCCCCCAGCCTGTCTCTGTGATCTCATGGGGGGGGGGTTAGAAATCAGTTCAACTCTTAGTGGGTTTCAATAGCTCTCCTAGAGCTTGAACTGGATCTTCTTCACATACGCTGACATATGCAATATATGTGTACACATTTTGTGTGTCGATGCATTATAAATAAACTCATAAATGCAACATTGACTCACAAAAGGAAGCCCAAGTCTGATCCTATGTTGAACAAACTCTTGTAAAGTTATTCACTTAAAAAAGATCCCGGTGTGCCTTTCATACAAGTTCTATTCAGTTACCTTTGCACGCCCTCCGGAATCTGGACCAAATTCCGTCATCGTTTTTGGTCATACTATACAGCAAAAAGTTGGTCTTAATGTATAGTGTATAGTTACGACTGTGATGAGGTAAGACTCAACGTGTGCTTTTGCAAAAGCAGTCATTTTAAGGTAAAGTTTTGATAAACCCACAGCTCGAGAAAACCAATTTACTCAAATCACCGGAAGTGGGTCCGATTCTGAAATTGTTCTGCCCTACACAAATTGTTTTCAATTAAGAAATAACTGCACAAACCATTTCACTTGTGTTTGGGTGAATAAAATTACGGAGAAACATGAAAATTTCTCCGATCAGGTTTAATGCATATTACCCCTTCTAATACTTATCTTTAAGTTAAAAGAAAAAACTGCTTTTTAATTGACGAATTTTCAAGGGATCTACAGGAACTAAATGTGTAAATGAATCTAAAAAAAGAAAACAGAAATTATAAACATTTTATTCAAAGAAATGACAATGAACTCACCAGGACTCCATCAAGGCACATGTACACTTTTAATACACTGGATCTCCCACTTTGTTTTCCACTAATCAAATCAGTAAAAAAGAAAACTTTGACCCATGTACACACTGCTCCAAGTAATCCGTAGTTTTCTGTTTGACAGAAATCACCCCCCCCTAAAAAAACTGCACCTGTTTTAGATTGTGTAGTTTACAATGAAACGTTGAAAAATCTTTACATAATCAGTAGTGAAATGCAAAGAATATAAACAAAATCGAATGTTTTTAAAATTGGCCCCTGGAGTTTTGTCTTGCTGGGTGCAGAGGTCAAATACAGCTGTTGTCAGCGGGACTTGAGGACCTGCAGACACTTACCTGGTTTTCTGAAAATGAAACTTGCACAGAAAGCAGAGTGACAATCTTATCTCAAACTTCTGAGATGATATCATGTGACACCAAATAAGGCTGACCTTTTTAAAAAAAAAAAAAAAAACTTCTCTGGTTTTTGGAGGATTCTCTTTAGACTACCAGAGAACAAAATGTTCCAGTTTTCAAGACAATTTAAACGATACAAAATATGCTAGTTTGCAAGAAACAAAAAAGGCTCAAACTCCTAAGCCTCATTTTTCTCTCTGATCTTCAACATGCATGTTTTACAAATGTATTTAAAATATTTCGCAGAGCATTATTTAAAGAAATTCAAACTGAAAAATGAATCATAACAGCCTTCACATTAAAAGTAAGCAGTGATTGTGTTATTAGTTTCAAACACTAAATGTCACCAGTATTAATGACTCAGATTATACCTGTCTGGTTTAAAAATTGTCATCGTACCAACTTTACATACAGTTGTTTTTTTCTTTATTTTCTCTAATTTATCCATAAAGTTGTTGACATGAAAGTTGGTTCCATTTTGCATTCAACGGTAACAAACTTACGCAAAAAGCATGAAACATGAACAAAAGTGACTTCACATTAGACCTGAAGCAATTTTCCATCAAGTTGAAACCATCGATGCATTAACTGATGAATTAAAAACTTGTTTAGCTGTATCAGTGCATTAAAATGTAATTTTTAAAAAACAAAAATCCTCATTTTAGATCACAGTGGGGGTTGAAAACCACTTTTTCCTGGCATGGTAGTTTGAACTTAAACCAGTGTTCATTTACTCGCTCATTTCACATTACTCATACAAAAAAATACATTCATCTAACTTGTCTTTAGTGGTAACAGATCTATTCATTTGAAGGAAAATCCAAAGTGTAATGTTTTGCTTGCAAAGCTTAAGACTGTTGTAGAAACGTTTTAAAAACATTTTGCAATCCAAAAACATTTAATGTAAATGAATCAACTGTGCAGAGGAATTCACCAAATGCAGAGCTACCTCAGTAAACATTTTTATTACAACACCATCTAGTCTTTAATCGAAAAAAAGCAAACACGTACATACTAACCATGAAGAGACTGAGCGACACAGAAGACTGGAGAGGAAAAACATCAAACATGAACCCTATAAAAACCTTTCTAAACTGAATGTACATAATACAATGACGAAAACAGCAAAATAAAAAATGTAGGATGTAATGTTTGTGTCTTTCATTTTGTGAATTGCTTAGCCATTTTATTTATTTTTTGCAAGGAAGCATCACATACTCTTCATGTCAAATAAAACAAAAGTAAAAGAACTTTTGGAAAGTTTTTTTTTTTTTTTCTTTAGTTACGGTAAATAAAGACATGTGGAGAACAAGGCCTTACACATATCCGGTCCTCCTTCCACTGTCAGGCTGGCAACAGACAGAGAAGGATGGGTGGAGAAGGAGAAGAGAAATGGAGGGGGGTGGAGGAAGAGACGGTGGATGTGTCTTGTCCGGTCATGCAGGGTGAGCAGAGGGCTTGGTGGCGGTGGATTGAAAGTGTTCCGCCTTTTCTTCCTTCTGTCCTTGATCCTCGTTAGCTGAAATGTGTCAAAACGAAGGGTGGAGTTTGGTTTCGAGCCAGCCTAAGAGTGAACACTTCTCCCACTCACCATTAAATCGCTACACTAGATGTAGTCTAGACCAAGGCTGGGGTTCAATCCACCATCATCCAGAGTTTATTTTTTTTTAAACACAGTCTGTAGACTTTGGTTTCAGTTGATTTAAAAATGCAGTCTTGAGGACTCAAACAATTGAGGTAAAACCAATGGCATCATTCTCATTAAAAGAAACCACTCAGTTGATCCAGGACTGCCCCCAACCCTAGCAAAGACACCAACATGTCATGCAAAAAAGTTACTTTGAATTTTACCATCAGATACACTCACAGGATAACAGTATGTCAGCTCACATTTGCTAAAATACTGCAGGTCTGAACTGTATGCATGCAGAGGAAACAGGTCTTACGTCACACACAAAACTTTGAAACCAAAAAGAAAGAAAAAGATAACGAGGAAAAATCTGAGTATATTTGTAAAATATTCCTCTGTAGGAGTTCAATGAATTTAGATACAAAGAAGGCAACATATTTATAGAGTAAGTAGCAAAGATTTAGCACTTCGACCAAGACAGAGTTTGCTATGAGTGATTTTTTAAAATTTATAGTAACAACTATGTAGCAGAAACATCAGATGCAACATCCAAATTGATATTTATTCAACAAAACAAAAGCATTGGTGGAAGTTATAATAAATAACAGAAAAAATTCAGACTTCCTTTCCTTTCACTGGGCCTAGGGAAGGGCTGCCCAACCTCGAGCCTAGAGCTTTTAATGAGAACCAGTATCAGGAACTGAGGCAGAAAAAGCTAGTAGTGTTACCTCGCTATACCGCAATTCACCTTTCACAGATGGTTTTTAGTGCAATTTTGCATGCTCTTTTTTTTGTCAAAACAAATGTTCAATCGCCACCAGATCTTTGTTTTCATTCTATAACAGTTTATTTGCGAAACTTTGAACTTTGGAGAGTTTAAACAGAGAAAAGTGTGAAAGTCTTCACGTCTGGCTGAGAAAAATGTATCAAGTGCCTTAAAACATCTGTAATCCTACTTTGTGGATCTCACTCGTTGCTGGTTATTTATGGAAGATAAATGAGGGAACACTAAACAAGAATGAGAGTAGTTCTCTAGGACCAGGGTTGGGCAGCCCTGCTATTTAAGTTTTATTGTTGTCACTTCCTAATACACTAGCTTCAAACGCACATATCTGATCTGATTCTGATAACAAATATTTTTCTCAAGTTTTTCTTCCTACCAAATTTACAACTGGGTCAGGTGTGTCATCAGCAACTTAAGGAGGGCGCCAGTATACAGTGGGTACGGAAAGTATTCCAACCCCCTTAAACGTTTCACTCTGTTATATTGCAGCCATTTGCTAAAATCCTCCAAAGGTTCACCTTCCAGCAAGACAATGACCCTAAACACACAGCTAAAATAACCAAGGAGTTGCTTCACAACAACTCTGTGACTATTCTTGAATGGTCCAGGCAAAGCCCTGACTTAAACCCAATTCAGCATCTTTGGAGAGACCTGAAAATGGCTGTCCACCAATGTTTACCATCCAACCTGACAGAACTGGAGAAGATCTGCAAGGCGGAATAGCAGAGGATCCCCAATTTCAGCTGTGAAAAACTTGTTGCATCTTTCCCAAAAAGACTCATGGCCGTATTAGATCAAAAGGTTGCTGCTACTAAATATTGAGCAAAGGGTCTGACTACTTTGGACCATGTGATAGTTCAGTTTTTCTTTTTTTAATAAATCTGTAAAAATGTCAAACATTCTGTGGTTTGTTGACAATAAGGGGTGCTGTATACATTAATGAGCGAAAAAATGACTTTAAATGATTTTAGTAAATGGCTGCAATATAACAAAGAGTGAGAAATTTAAGAGAATCTGAATATTTTCCGTACCCACTGTATTTATCACATCTTAGAGGCCAGGCTGGCTGATATTTACATAAATTTATTTAACCACTATAATTAATATAATTCCAGGAAAACTTGCAAAACCAACATTTTCACAAGTTTGGAAGACCAATAATATTTTTGTTAGCATAAAATGGCAATAACTTCAATTACAAAAACATTTGTTTCATTTATAGGAAAGATTATGATTGACAGGATGTAAATTCTGCCATATATCCATTTAAGAGTACAAACTGTACATTCAAATGTTCAAATATGGAATGATTTCTTACATATTCGTAAATTATAAAAAGCTGCAACAAATATAAATGAGCTCAAAATTACAACTGCAATGAAACTTGGACTTCTCTTTCATTATAAGGCAGAGATAAAGGGCTGTGGGCAACTAAACATTACACACGGTTAGCCACACAAAAGAAAAGATGAATAAATCATATATCACATATTCATGTAAACATTAAATGTGCAGCAGTGTCATTACAACAGGAAAATAGACCAGAGCCAAACCGGAGTCAAGCTGCCTATTAAAACAGCAAACTTGAAGCTTTGATCAATTAGAGTGCTCCTCAAATCAAAATTTGCATTTACCGTTTAGTTTGAAGAGATGGACGTTGCTGCTTAACAATTTATTGCACTCATAAAAATTATAAAAAGGTCAAGGCTGCTCTCCTAAAGCTCTGATTATATGATAAATTCTATTTCATTTTTATGCAGAATAAACAATAAAACCTTTATCTTTTACGGTTGATTATTGAGCTTAAAGGCTTAGCTGTGTTTAGTTTTTGTTTACTACATAAAAACATACACCCTTTCTTGTTAGATTTAAATGTTTTACTCTAACCTGTGGGAAAACTGTTGTGGCTCTGGTTTGGCCAGTGAGGACAGTAGGGATATTGTTGCTGCTGCATTGCTCAAAGACGGAGCACAGATAAAACTTCAGCCTATTACAAACACACTGAACTGTTGCATGGCAGTATGAGCACAAAACAACTTAAGCATAAATGGACACAACAAATTGTCATATGTCGTCAAATATTATATGACTGGCATCCCAATCTTAGCAGATAGCCCAGATGGAAAAACTCTTGACATGACATGTAAAACGTAAATATTCCTTATAATTCTAAGTCATCATTTAATTTAACCAACAAATCTTTTTTTTTTTTTATTCAACACTTTACACTCAAAAATGTACAATTTTGGCGGTTCATAAAGCCTTGCACCCACTGGATATTTAATGAAGATTGTTTAAAAACATTGGACCAAATCCAAACTACATGATTTCCTTTTAACTGTGCACTACTCTATGTTCTCATCGGCATTACTTAAATCTTTGGATCATTACAGCAGCTATGTAAGCCTTTTAAAGACCCACTCTGAACTTTTGATCTATTGTAAAAGCCTTCCCATTGATTTTTTAAATATGAATTTGCCATTTTTAGCCAAAAAAACAAAAAAAGTCATTTTCTAGGACATAGTTTCTGCAGAGTGGCAGTTCATTACAAATTAGCCTGAATTGTGGGAGGGACTGTCCTTGTTGCAAAGAGCTGTATGTATACATGCTCACTCGCTAGCTTACAGACCCTCACATCCCCACCAACCTAAAATTACTGGTGCAAAAAAAATGGTGAGCAATTTTGGAGCTTTCCAGCCCTGTACAGTTTTGAGCCAGATGACAGATCGGATGAGGAAAACAAAGATGTACACGTACATCAAGTGATTCAGAAGTGGATGCATTAGAATGGAGCGGAGCAGGAGGCTTGTGGCCCACCAGGCATATTCTCCACGTCAAAACTAAGATTTTTTTTAAACAGCATTTTTCAACTGTTCCTGATTCACAATTATTTGAATAAAGAAATACCCAGAAATGCAATTTTGAGCTTAATTTATTTATATATACGTCATCCATCATCAGAAAAATGTCACAAAACTGTGTTAAAAACACCAAATACAGAATTACATAATTTTCATCCCTTAAAAATATCAATATTTAAATGTTGTTATGCTAAAAGACTGTTTTGTTGAAACAAACCCAACTGTAAGTATAGGTGGGCATTTTCTAGTTTTTAAACTTTGCCCTTGGACAGATCATCTTTAAAAACAAAACAAAAAAATACCTAACAAAAAACAAACTTCTTATTGTTTTTCTATAATATATTAAGTTTAAACTGGCCGATGAGAACTGAATAAACCTCTGATTAGTATAATTTGCAGATGACGTTAACGTTCACCCATAAAGTGAATTATGAGCAGAAAATCATGTATGGGAAATTGGCATAGTGTGACAAGAAAAGGCATTTCCACTTTGCAAAGACTTAAAATACCGTTTTTATCACAACAGAAGAAGGATAAACATTTTTTTCTTCAATTTTGTACATTACTATTAAAGAGGTCCCCACTGGACAGTCTCACAAATAGAAAATTGTGTATGCAAATGACTCAATAACAGAGGAGAAATCACATCAACTCAGCTAGCACTGAATGCTAAAAATCAGCACATCTGCTGCTTTTAAACTTCAGCAATTCTGTAAATTAAACCACCCCTGTTAATACTTCACAGCATGTAAGCAAGACGGACACCAACAAGAGAAAAACTACAAATAGCGTGTCCATTACGTGAAAAAAAGCAGTCTTTATTTAAAAGTGAATGAAACGACTTGAGTCAATTAAGTTTACATGTGTGATGAATGCATAAATGAGAAATATTACTTGGGGTTCAGGCCAATCGTACAGAAAGGCTGAAGGTGCCATGCTACGTCCTGGACTCCTAAATCTAGCTTACACATATCTCTACAGACATCAGAACTCTTTCAGTGGAAAACATGAGCAGATCACAAACACCATTTCAACTGCAACTCCAAATGCGTACAAGTTGGCATGTTGTTCAACATGCAAGTCATACAGCAAAGACAAAATATTCCTCTCTAAAAGTGACAAAATTATGAGTATTAGTACCCTGACAACAACAACCATGAACAGGGAGCCACAAGTCTCACAGCTTAGCCTGAAATTTTCAATCATTTAAAAGGGAACACTAACAATTTACTATATTACTCATACAAGCTGCTGACAATTTTTAAAAAATTTTTGTGCATTTATCAAACATCACTTATTAATTAGACAACCTGCACAACACATACAAACACTGAGGCATTCTGACGTGCACTGGATTGTGGGTAAGTTGATTAATTTGTCTTTACACGCTAAATACTGTAGTCTGAGTGTCGAAGTCCTCTAGGATTTATTGGCTTGCATGTTTTACACATTTGTTTGCCTCAACACAGCCCAATTCAGCTCACCCACTCTGAATGTGAGTAGAGCCATTTGAAACAGCAAGGAAATGAATAAAACATGCAGAGATCCAGGGATCAATATGGACAAAAATCAGCGTAAAAGCCAAAAAGGTATGACAACAAAATGAGAAAAAAAAAATCAAATCTATTACACACTTAAACACTTATTATTCACAGTCATTATTCCAAGTTTACATGTGGTTCATCCGTTCTAAGAATTTGTTTTTAAACTATAAATATATTGCATGTTATTCTGAAGCAAGGGTATAGTACAATAGGTTTGATGAAAACCACAACCGCTCACTTTAAAATGATTACAAATAAATATCAAGAACATTTCCAAACTCATTTCTTGACATTAGACTATGACCAACATGTTTTGAGTCAACAAGATGAGTATATATTTTTTTATGAATACAACTGTAAGGTTAATAAAAGTTTTTGCAACTGCAACAAAATGCTGTGAGTTACTATTGTTTTCAAACATTCAAGGAAATCCACTAAATTCCAGGTCGATATCCCGTTAAAATTGAGCAACGTGAAATTTTGTTACATTCACGAGTATTTACCTGAGTATAGTAAAAGTGCTACTGCTACACATAAAAGATAGTAATACATTAATAAAAAGGCTGGGTATGCCACAATTTTTCTATTTAGCTCAAGCTTAGGTCATGAAAGTATTCAAGAAAGTATTGTCAAGTTTTGGCAAATTAGCTATTAGGTTTAACTATCAATTCTGTAAGCACTAAATAATACTTGATGTTTTTAATGAGATGGTATACCTTATGGAAAAATCGGTAAACTGAAAAAAAAAGTCATTCATGAAACTGTCGAAATGTTACACTATGGACTTTGGTAACCATGGAAACTGTAATAGTGGGTCATTGTTCAACATCCGCCAAAAGCTGGATCTTTCCAGCTTGGTGCTAATAGTTACAAAATTTACAACAATAATGCATTCTGTATACAGAAGCAACTCAATAATCAGTTTTTTGGGAATATGTAACAGCAAATAACAAGCACACAATTTTGGAACCTGATATCCATATCTGCATCCAACATTAGAAAATACAAAAGCATGAACATGTGAAGTTTTGTTAACCTCAAAGCTTTACAATGAGGTTCAAATATTCAAATGTGAGCAATTTGCTTTGGTTGAAACATACAAATTTAACAAGATTTTAGATTAAGTAAATTACAACATATAGCATCATTACATTGTACGCTTTGGAATCTGAAAAGTCAATATGTTAACAATAAGTCATTTTTTATGCTTTACAATGGCCTTTTTTTTGTGTGTGTGTAAAAGGTCAGAATAAAACATTACTATCAAAAAGGTATTAAACTGCAGCCCCACCACTGGGAAATATATCCTTATGTGACAAGTTAAAAACCGAACCTGCTCTAAACACTACAAAAAGTTAATTTTTACATCCAACACCCGACAAACAGATAAAAGACACCAAACTCCAATAGTCACAGTGAGGTAAACATTCATACTTTACAAATGCAATTCAATTGTAAAACGTGATATTAAGCCCGGAAAAATACTGATTATAAAGATCCACCAATAAAATCTAAAGTTTAAAACATTTTTCAAAGGACCAACAAAAGTATTACTGTTAACTGCAAGCTTAAGATACAGTGCCTAACCAGACTACAACAGACAGAGGCTTCAAACCATCATTACACCGACTAAATAAATGCATGTTCTTTGTTTTCTTTTGAAATGAAAATAAAGAATCATGTCAGCTGTGGGTTTGGTGGTTTACCTGTCTTTGAGGCCTGCTGAGGAAAAAGTTAAATCCATAAAGTTCATTTCTACTGATAGAAATATAGCTGAAGTTGGGAAAACTACACTAAAGATTCAAGAATTTACTGTGCATTCAACAATTTAAATAAATACTTTAACATTTCATTTTGGAATAAGCAGATGACTTACCTGACACCTACCTGATGGCACCAAAATGAGGTTTAAGTCTCTTTCCACTCTTAACTCCACTTTTCTTCATCAAATTATTTCTTAACAATTTATCTACTACCTAAAGACAACACAATAAATTCAACCTAGGTGCTGTGCTTCAATTAAATCACAAGTAATAAAGAAGAGAGGAGGTGAGGAACTAGACAAGCTAACGTTTTTTCTTTAAGCCCTTGTATTACAAACATAAAGACTAAAAACAAACCAGTTGACTCACCTTTCCTTCTGGCTAACGGTGTCGATATTCTCTCTCCCGCTCTCTTTCCCTGTCGCGGTCACGGTCTCGTTCACGATGGCGATCACGCTCGCGGCTACGCTCTCTATAGTAATCCTCATGCCTGTCCCGACTGCGGGACTTGTGTCTCCGACTCTTTTCTCGGGAGCGGCTATGGTCACGTTCTCTAGAACGCTCACGTCTTGGAGAAAAATAATCCATCGTTAGGAATTATTTTGGAAATGAAAACACGTTTTTATATTGTTAACGGCTTTACTGAGTGATGCTTTTGTCATTTTAATTATTACCTTGATGCAGAGCCATAGCTCTTTGACTCAATGCCGTGGAGACAGTCCTGTAAAGAACTGATAAGAACCTTGCAGCGGTCGTCTGCTGAGACTTTGGACTGCTTAATCAGACTGATAGCTGTCACCAAAGTCTCTATTGCGCTGCCATAATCAGCTAAAAAGAGAACATAAGGTTTTAATAAATATGAATTTTCTTTACTCTGTGAATAACGAAAGGCAACAGTGTTACCTGCACTGGCATCAGATACAGCTCGAGATATCGCACTGGAGGAGATGGCTCTGTTCCTGTTCATGATCTCCTCAAACTCGGCTTCACTCAACGGAGTCCGCGATGAGTCCATGTCTCTACAAGGTGCCAATGAAAAAGATTACAGCTGCATCCTCAATGAAAAATGGAAAACAAAACTGGTATACTACTCCTACCGGCCTCCAGGACCGTAGTCTCTCTCGTATGGTGGCGGTCGTCCATAAGGGTCGTTTGGCCCCGGAGGCCCTCGGCTGTCGTTAGGGGGCAAGCTGTTGTTGCCAGGTGGGGGGAAGAAAGCAGGGTTCACATGAGGAGCGGGTGGAGGAGCACCTGGAGGAGGGCCTGGCAAATGTGGAGGTGGGGCCAGAGCCAATGGTGGTCCAATAGGGCCTGGAGGACGAGGAGGAAAGGGTCCCGGAGGAGGTGGGCCTTGTTGAGGGGGTGGGGGACCAGGAGGAGGACCGTACCCTGGAGGGGGAGGGCCTGGAGGAAGAGGTCCCAATGGAGGCTGACCAAACTGGCCAGGAAAGAGAACAGGGGGAGGAGGTCTGTCACCACGATTAGGAGGACCTGCGAGGGGAGGGGGTAGACCCTGGCCAGGTGGGGGTCCTACAGGGCCAGGGGGCCCAGGAGGACCAGGGGGAGGACGTGGAAGACCTTGCATTCCACCTATAAATGTAACAGTAGAGACGTAAACAGAAAAAATAAAGAAAGTAAAGGTCATTCACACGTATATACGAAGACATAAACCCTATAGTATTTTAATGCCATATCAACTTTAAACCAGCACAGATGTCTCACTGGCAGAAACTAACCAGGGAAGTGGGGTGGTGGGCCTCCAGGGCCTATGGGGCCAGGAGGGAAGCGATCTACTCCAGAACCAGGTGGACCAGGAAACCTGCCTCGACCTCTGTTGCCCATTTGGAAACCAGAACGGTGGCCTGAACCAGGAGGACCAGCTTTACCTTCCCCTGACATCTGGCCAGATTGCGTACCTAAAGAAATGAAACAAAAGGGAATGGTTTCAAATAGCGTGGAATGCATAGACTTGCAATACATTTTCATTTGTAGCAGATTAAAAAGACCATGAAACACGAAACGCTTACTCTTACGTGACTGCATCTCAAACTGGCTGAGGGACTGTTTATTGCATGGTGTGACAATAGGATTCTGTCCATGGAGCTCTCTCTTTGACAACAGTTCCATTAATTTCCTGGATGATCCATCAGAACCAACACACACAAGAGCAAACCTGCAGAAAACAAGCCCAGGACATCCTGTCAATAATTATACAAAGCAAGATCACTCTATTTATTAAAATTTGAATTTATGAAGCTGCTTGATATTTTTATTTTAATATTTTAATTCTTATACATACATAACTCAAACAGGCCATCTTATACTAGACAATAGTATGGTCAACAGCCAGCATCATCTTTTGAGTTCTCCCAGTGTTTACAAGTGGAGAAAACAACAGCATTACTCCAATTGCTTCTGTTCAAATTTGGGGTATGAAAACGTTTTTTTTCACCCTTGAGTCTTGTGAAATTCTTTATGGTAAAAAATTCACAAACCCAGAACACAGGGTTTAACTAAAAAACAATAACTGTGCATGACTTGCAGTCATGGTTTCCTACAAATATGAATCCTCCACGAGGTTAGTTTGTTTACAATTATCATAAAAGATCATTTAATGAAAAAGGAATGAATAATGAGTAATACAACCAAAAATCAACAATTACTCTTTAAACAAAGATTCATGTCCTCACCCTTTTGACTGGCCATTAGCTCTGTTTTCAAAGAACTTGATCTCAAGCACATCGGTAATGCCTATTGAGCGAATGGCTTCAGTCAGGTCCTCATCTGTTGTCCACTGCAAAAAAATAAAAATAAATAAAAAAATACAATTTATCAGTATCAATATATCAGCATTTAGTCTAAGTTGAAAAATAAACTATAACTAATAAATTTGGCCCCCTTCACACTTACCCATGTAAGATTTCCGATGTACAAGGCAATCCTTTTGCCTGTATAGGTGTACACCACATTTGGTGGGGCACTCTTCCCTCCGTCAGACCCACCGGACGCAGGCATGGAATCCATGTAGTCCCGGTCCTCTGGAGCATCTCCATTATTGGCAGATGGGGATATCACATCATCATACAAATCAATCTGCTCGTGAACTGGATATTCTGATTCCTAAAAAACCCAAAACAAAACAAACATTTGTTTCCATAGTTAAAACAAAGCAGACAATATATGGAGATCAATACCATAAAAGACTAAAACAGTGCATCAACATTTAAAAGTTGGGAATGAAGAAGTGCATCTTAAAAGTGAAATATATTTCTGATGATAAAAAGAAAGAGAAATAAGCAGGTTTCCAAGAGCATGGGTACCTTTGGGGAAACTTGGGTAAATTGCAAGTGAAAAAACTGCCTTTATTTATTTTTAAATTACTTAAGACCTTTACGCGTGAGTGTATTTGCAAGAAGTGTTATGCAACTAAAGCTGTTTTCTCACAAACAATGTAGCAGGGGAATTCAATTTCAATGTTAAATCAATGTACAGACACAATCTGAGGTCCTGCAATTTGAGCATTGAGTACAGCGTGTTGGTCTGGCGGCAACGCGTTTTGGGTATGGCTGTAACGAGTATCTGAGTACTCCAATATTTGCGATCTGCTCCCAAAAGTTTGAGTACAAATATTTGCGACGTCCAATATTTGCGATCTTTATAAATATAGTAAAGTGCAGTAAAAATACAATTTAGGAAAGATGCACTTATTGTTCTGAAATGCCAGATAATGTTGGATTTAAAGTCTATTAACTAAAAATAATCCAAATGTGCAGAGCTACTATGACAGGTAGTACACAAATCTTCAAAATAAAGTGTCATTGAAGCTTCCCATTTCCAAAGTAAAACTACAGTGTGTTTTTTTTTTTGGTAGTTTAATAATTAAAAAGACTGAAGTTCCATTTACATTTTTTGAGATTTCCATTTACAAGTTTTGAGGAAAAAAAAAAAAGAATCTGCTTTAACATTGGAGCTTTAGCTCCAACCAATCAGAGACAGCTTTGGCACATGACATGTTGATGTCAACTGAGGGAATCCAAAACCAACATGAAGGACAATCTGATTCCTATAGGCTGAAACTTCATAATATTTTTTTTCATCAAGAATATATATATATATATATATATATATATATATATATATATATATATATATATATATATATACATAATTATTGCTGGTTTTTTTTTTCTTTCTTAGATTATTGCGGAATAGAAAGTTGTCAGACTGGGTCACAGAGAGACTTTATGCAGCTCCTGCAGCAGGGGTGAAGAGGCAACTTCAGACCTTGAGGGTTGCATTCCTGAATGTTTTCCAACATATTGTGCTCTGGCATGTTCTAATTGGCTAGAAACACCTGAACCAGGTAATCAGTCATGAGTGGGGTTTGGATATCTGAATGTCATGCAGACACTACGACCCTTGAGGCCTGGATTTGCCTATCCCTGATGTAGGAAAAATCACCCATGCACACCAAAAACAGCAAAGCATTTTGTAAAAAGGAGATGCTGTGACTACTAAAATACAGCCCAAATTTAAATGTAAAAAAGTTGGTGTTCCTAGAAAACGGCAAAAATTAGAACTTCTAACACCATTTTTTTGGTGTTTATTTTAATTGGTTTGAGCTTCTTAATAGCTAGGGGTTACTTTTATTAATGAAGAAAGTTCATGGGGTGTGTGAGCCAAATAGTAGTTAAGTAGTTCAAGAAATGTAAACTAGAACTAAAGTTTATCAAGTCACTTGCTGACTGAAATCTCAAAAACATTTACTTTTAATGTTTAGCTTTGGTAGTAAAATGACATTACGCAAATTCTGTGCAAAATATCAAAGGCAGACAATTGTTTATATCATAGAAATCCAGTAACTTGCAAGTTGTGTGCCTAAGAATCGGTTAAAACAGACGCGTTTTTTAGGCATGTTTAATGCCTGATCCAACCCGGTGCCAAAATGTTTTTTTAAGGAAAAATACGAAATCACATTTGATCCAAACTAAAACCTTCTTCTACAATAGTACACCAAATCAATGCGTGAAGTACACTCACACCACCTAGCTGAAGAAGCTGCGTTTGTTTGGTTTAGCAGCCTCCCTCATCAGAAGAAAAAAAAAACACGGCAGCGGCCCTAAACGCACGCTGCACGAGCAAGGCTGCTAGAAAGGCTTACTAATGTACAATAATGTACATCACGGAAAAATAACTTACATTGCATTAACACCGAATATTTACCACTATTTGGGCAAAAAAATGCACATTTATTGCACAAGGGTTAGCTAGGCTGCAAGTAACGCAGTGCACTGACAGAGGCCTGTATGCTAAAGAAGCTAGCATGACCATCAAATTACACCAATATATCTATCATATCGAAAAGACTATTTCAGAAATTCAAGAAAAGAAACTCCGTAATGTAATAAAACAACTAGTGAATATTTGATTTTAGTACCTGATTAAACTCCTCTTCTACGTCGGCGTAGATGTCGATATGATCCACACCGTCCGCCATTTCCTCTGCTTCGTGCCTTCGCCCGCCTGGCGGTGCAGAAAGGAGAGCTACAAACAATAACCCCACCGAGATGTATCAGCGCCCCTGCTGGTCGTATTTACTTACTACAGCCCACTCTGCTTTGAATGGTGGAATGAATACTGCGTTTTTGTAAGTTTTTTGTAATTATACAGTTAAACAAGGAATGAAATTACGTTTCATTTATTGATTAATAAACTTCATAAAAATTCAAATTTTCAATGAACGAAATTAAATCAAGCTATTTTGCACATCCAGCAGTCAAACCAGCGAGAGAAGCATTTTATAATAAAGCCCCTACCATGATTGTTTTTTTTTCATTATGTTCATTGAAAAAGAGAGTCAACATCAATATTTAGTTTTACTACTTAAGATTCCAATAAATGAACACAAACAACTGGAATTAAGTGTCTTTTAGCAATTCTTAACATTAAGGGTAAATAGTGAATAAAAAAAATTAGGTGAAAAGAAAAGAATGAAACAAGATTAAAACTCTATATTATATATATATATATATATATATATATATATATATATATATATATATATATATATATATATATATATATATATATATATATATATATATCCAGTATATTAAATATTATTCCTATTATTATAATATTTTTTCATTAAATTGAAAATAATACAGAAAATTTTGTTTTTGGTTCATTATTTCTCTCATAGGAGATTTGCATTTTATTTTAGAAATTTGATCATTTAATTTCATACAAATAAATGTACATGTGACCTTTGATGAACTTTTGAATTCTTTAAAGTCTGAGTATGGAACAATAGCCACAACAAATATGATTGTACCATAAATACATAATTTTGTGAATATTTTTTGGGGAAAACAATTTTTTGTTTAAATCCTTAGGATTGTTATTTACAATCCAATCATTCAAAGAGTGAGTTTTTTTATCCATGCAATATCTTCATGTATTTACTGCTCATTTAATTGAAATTATTAGTTTAACAAAAAAAGGTGAATAAATTTACAACAGAAAATTAAACGCACTTGAAGTAAATGTTTTTTAAGAAAAAACCTTGTGGATAATTTATTTTACAAATGGCTTAAATTCATGTCATCATTTCACAAGTACAATTTACATGTTTATTTTACCAAAGAAAAGAAAAGCATAATAAAGGAATCAAATCACATTCCAAATTTGAACCACAAAAAAAAAAAAGAAAAATCACAAAAATGTCATACATAACAGTGTGCAAAGATTTAGCCCCTGTCAATAACATAACCAAAGACAATAACAACAACAACAAAAAATCTCTGTAAAATCATTTTAAATATTTGGTTAAAAGAATAAAAAAAAAGAAAATGCACAAGAAGTTAATTTGTTCTGACATGCAAAAATGTAGCAAAAAAGTAGCTTGAACAAAAAAAGATTGAAATCCACAAATGCCTTGTGATTTATTTTTAAAGCTTAGTCTTAATAAATGCTCTTACCATGCAATGAATGCTTACATGTGATATTTTTGTTTAAATTGTTTGCATATTTTTTAGCAGAGCATTATAGAGTAATATAGTAATCCTCAGGCAAAATGAAATGCAAAAGAAAAACGTTTACAGCTTTAATTTCAGGAACAAGTTAATTACATGGTGAAAGTGCACACAGTTAAATGTAAAATGAAAATCCACATACATGGAGGAGTGAAATATCTAAGTACTACTTAGTGAATCGTAAGATTTGAAAACCAAATGCTTCTTTCGGTTTTAACATACTCCTCAAAACAGAATCATGCATTTATAGTTACATGGCTTATGTGCAGACACACACAAAAAAATACAGCTGAACAAGACAAAAAAGGCAGAAAATAATTATAAAAATTCAGGAGGTCAAATTTTTGGAATGCAATTTTATTTAAAACATTTAAAAATAAAGAATAAAAGAATGACCCTTCAAAAAATGTAACTTTAATATTTCTGAAGCAGTCCACATATGCCATTTCTGAAGCACACTGAGCCTTCATTTAGTCTGCTTTTATGTCAGTTCATCAGGAAAGCAAATCACCTTGAAAAATGCCATGCGACGGAACTGCTCATGCTTCTTTCTTCCCCTTAATTATTTTTTATTAGTTGCGACATAAAAACAGTTGGTAGATGTGCATATTTGAAAATGCACTGTAGGCTTTGTCTATAATCTTCAGATCAGTGGAAGATGGAGAACTGAAGATTTGTTGCCCTCTTGCTTGAATGTGGTTATGCTGCACCTTGTGACTCACCATTCCCTTTAAAAAGGCATGCTGTAACCTTCATCTTTTCATTCCATTTTCCATCTGCAATTCAAAATCGTGCATAAGTGAACATAACAGAAAGTGTCCATGGCAACAGCAGTCCATTAAATAGTTTTATTCTGTTGTCATAATATATAAAGTTCTTGAAGTCAAACGTTCTTTTTTTTTTTTTTTTTTTTTTTTACAAGAGCAAGTCTTAAAAAACAAAGTTGTCCATCATCAGGAAACAGATCCAGCAATGGAAAGACATATGATGAGGAGGGAGGCTGAGAGTGACATGACAGATGCCCCTCCACAGTCGTCTGCATTCTCCTGCAGGACCCAAACAGACATGCACATTGGTTGAAACTCATTGTATGCTATTACTCAACAACATGGTGCTGATTGATACTTTACAAATCACATATAGCCAAATATGAGGAAATTATGAGTGGAAAGCTCACCTGCGGATGAAAAGAATGACAGGACTCAGGGCGTCTGCGAATCTTCTGAGACCTCATTCTGTCACACTTCACTGATGCATTATGTTGAACAGGGTCAAGGGGAACAAGAAACAAATAGCGACTAGAACTGGTAATAAAACATTAAAAAGCTAATTTTTGGATCCCAGGATGGTAAAAAGTAAAGGATGAAAGCAAAATTCATGTTCTTCCTGAGAACTAGTTATTGTTTTATTTGTTGGTTACAATTTTATAAAAGATATTCGACAAATACCAAAATCAAAGGATATATTTGACTTCTTTGGGCTCAAGGGTTATGGGCGGGTACTGCCTGGAGCAATCACAGTCTGCTTGCACAACCAACATCAGCAGGTTGCTCTCTGGGATCTGTTGGACTACAAACATTCTGATACAAACAGAATAAGTTAAGCAGCATACAATGAATAAACTTTTAAGATACATATCTTTAGTTTAAAATAATAACAGGATACTGTATTTGTCCACATGAGGGCAGAAAAAACCCACCATATAAGCAATAGCTGTAATGCTTTTCCTCTCTACTTCTATTGAATCCAGTCATTTTCTTTGTTTCTGCCCCTCAACATTCACCCACGACTCTTTCTCCCATTCTTCCAATTTCTCTGTCGCTCCATGACCCAGCAACACCAAAACCCTACTTACTTTCCTCTTGATAAAACATTAAATAAACAGGCACTGCTCTTACAAAGTAGAGGCACTGAAAATGGGTTTTAAAAAGATAATTTAATGTGGCTGGTCAAAGGCTTAGAGAGGACTGTTTAGCTGTTTTTGATGTGCATAAAGTGTGTACGGGTGTGTGCTTACTTCTGGCATCGTCCACACTTGATAATACTGTTGGTCTCCTTGACTGACGGCTCATAAATGAAGCTGGGGTACTCGGTGTCACACGGCTGCAGGACGTCCATTTTCTTCTTATGAACATAGGCTAATGGAGAAACAGACGGGGTCACATCTTTGGGTTGGAATTTTACAGAAATTCAAAATGTAGGTGAATTAATCTGTTTCAAGGTCAAGGAGGGGCCGGAGCCTTTCCTAAAATATAATACCTCAAGAGGAGTTATTCATCCTTGATTTGGTCACAAATAAACAAAAACAGTGACATAAACGTTTACAAATCCTTTTAGGACGATCAGTCAGCCAAACATGGATGTTTCTGGATTGTGGTAGAAGAAGAGGCTCTGAGAGAAATCTAGACTATTACCTTTAATGAAAGTCTTTTCTGAAGCTTTTGGCAGCTACTGCCTGTTTCCACTAAAAGCCTTATGTAATCTGACATTCAAAGTTTCAATCTGTTTGAAGGCTTCTACAACTAGAGACAAATCAACAAATGCAGTGGGGAATTTGAACAGAACACTGCTCTTCCAATGAAAATCCTGTTTTTGGTGTGTTCTTGATGATACAAAAAAAAGAAAAACGTATATAAATAAAATTCAGTTTAAAATTGCATTTCTGAATATTTCTTTATTCAAATGTTTGTCAATCAGGAGAAAATTGGAAAAGCCGTTTGAAAAAGAAATACGCTGGGTGGGCCACAAACTCCCTGCTTGTGGGAAGGGGGGCGGGGTTGCTCTGCAACAATGGATCCCGCCTACAACTCAGAGGCAAATTTTCTAATGAACTACTGGCGCTCTACAAAAACTATGTCCTAAAATCGACACAAGTTTTTCAATTTTGACTAAAAACGGCAAATTCATAGTTAAAAGACCACTGGGCATACTTTTAAAAAAGATGAAAAGATGATTGGAGTGGAACTCTAAAAAACACTTTAAAGAAAGATACTCACACACACTGAAAGATGACTTGGCTAATTGGAAGATTGATGACGATGAAGAGGAAATGCAGTGGACGGACAACGGATGTGCCAATGAATGAGGTGAAGATTTAGTAATGGAAGTGGATAAGTGAGAAGACAACAGTGACTTTTTGAGTCATCGCCAACTACACAAACACATTAAAAGTTTGTCTTTAGTCAGTTCATGTGGTTAACATTTCAATAAATGATGCTTCATGGTTGCTCATAAACATGCATGGAGGTGTTTTTTTGAATTCATTCAAGTTTAAGTCAGATGCCTCAAACATGACTGAAATAAAAATTCATTAAACAGGCACAGGTTTAATTTAGCCCTTACCCTCAGTAAAATGATCCGTGTGCCACAATCCACAGATATTAAACTTCAGTAGGAACCTTAATGTAAAAGAGAGAGGAAAGTGAATGAAGAGAGAAGTTCAGTTGGCCGGCAGAGACTGGACTTTAAAGCAGATTGCCTGCAGGCACGCTGCATGCAGATTTTAAAAACTGGGCCACAACCCAAAGCTGTCAGGGGAATAATAAAATGGGTCCAGAAAATAGTCTGTTGTAATGGGCAGCTTTGCAAATAGAGAAGTTTCATAGAAAAGAAAAAAAACAAAACATCAACTTTCCTTAAATTAAAATTAGCTAGTAGAAGAAAAACTTATGTGACAGTTATTCCAGACTTTAAAAATGTATTATGTCTTTGCCAAAAACTTTATTTGCTATATGAAACTTTTGTATTTGTCTTCCCATCTGCTAAAAAGCAATTTAATTTTCAGTCTTTACATCATTTGTCAAGCTGAATGGGACCTGTCTTCTTTAGCAGAAAGCTAACCGAAAAGGACACGAGTTTTTGAGCTTCAAAAGTAGCTTAATAATTTAAATAAAAACTGACCTGCTTGTAAAAGTGGCTGTAACATCATAAATAATTTCTCACTGGCTCCATTCTCTTTTGCCTGTCTTTAACCATTTGAACTGGTTTTGAAACACCTGAAGGATAGATTCCCTTTGTTTTGAAAGTGAATTAAGGAGGAAATCGCTTTAAATTTAGCTCCATTAATGGAAACACTGAACATCGTTTTAGTTTTTGTCAATTTAATCATTTTAAAAATGACTCAGAGAACACTTACAGCAGGAAGTTGGAGAAGATCCACTTGAAGGCTGAAGCCAGACCATAGAAAGGCTAAATAGGCATGAAAAAAGATTTTTCTTTATTTTGTACAGTTGATGTAATTTCTGTTGAAAACTTTATGTACAAAAATTTACCAGACATACACTGAAAAGCGTGCGGCCGCTGCTAACAGAGTGTGAGTTCATCTTACACATGGCCTGGTAGTCGAACAACGACACCCTAAGGGAACACAAGCAAACACACTTTAAGTCTTTTTTTTTGACAGATGCTACTTCTTTGGGGCTGCATGGTGGCACAGTGGTTAGCGCTCTTGCCTGACAGCTAGAAGGCCCTAGCTCAAGTCCCAGCTGGAACCCTTCTGTGTGGAGTCTGCATGTTCTCCCTGTGCATGCATTGATTTTTTTTCCAGCTTCCTCCCACATTCCAAAACCATGCTTCATAGGTGAATTGGTGACTAAATTGTGGATGGGTGTGTGATTTTGGCCCTGCAATGGACAGGCAATCTGTCCAGGGTGTACACGGCCTTCACCCAGCAGTAGCCAGGTTAGGCTCCAGCAGCCATGTGACCCCATAAAGGGATGAAACAAGTTAAGAAACATTACAAAAAATTGAGGACAAATATTTTCAAAAAATATCATGTCAGGCTTAAAACTAGATATGTAGCATACGTATCAGTCAAAGCACTAATAAATCTTTAAAAATGAACACATCAGAAAAAGACCAAATATCTCAAATCCTTGAAACTAGAAGAAGGAGAACATTTTAGTGAGAATATAGAAGAAAATAGAAGGGGAAATATAACACAGGAAGTCCTAACGGACTCTGTGAAGAAAAACAGACCCAAGAACATCTTGCAACAGTCTATCAGGTTTTACCTTTTGAACATGCCCATCCTGATCAGTGTGGTCATCACTGAGCCGTCAACTTCGCCAAAGAATTTTCCTGACTGGAAGGAAAAAAATAGCATGAATCGCTGCGTGACTGAATTTATTACTTCCTGGAGTTATTGCAGGACTTTAAAAAACACATTTATTACTAGCAGGTGTAATGTTGAATAAAGGTAATAATATTTGTGCATAAGAGTAAATCAAGTTATTAGTAAATACATTTTAAAATACATTTAATGAAATTTAAAAATCTTTTTTGTAAATAAATACTTAAAAGCCATTTTTTCATTTTATTTGGTACCACATATGGCTAACAGCAGAACTATATGGTTTGTATCTAAGAATAATTTGTAGAATTTTCAAAGCTAAACCCAAGGAGCTTTTTTTCCCAAATGACTAAAATGTTGTTTGTTGGATTCGACTCAACTCAACTAAATTAAAATCAACTGAAATAAACTAAAATCAAATTAAATCAAATTAATCTTTATTTATGTTTTATTTTGTATTCCTGGTAACACTTAGTGCTGTATACTAGACTAAACAATATTTACAAAATTGTAAACCTTGGCAGGTTCACAATTCACAATAACATAAAGAAAGCAGCTTCAGTAACACAGAGAACAATTGTTAATTGGTACTGCTATGGGATTGACCATTTTCCAACAGCATACATGTGAAATCAGCCAAAGATGTTTTATTGGTCACTCTGTATGGAGAGCAAAGTGTTTAGTGGGGTTGAGGTCTGGCTTGCTTCCTCCAGTGTCTGATAAATGCAGGTACATGGATGCGAGAGTTGTCATCTTGGAAAATAGAGTTCTACCCATATTGTGGAGATCTGGGATTGCCACTAGTATGAATATTTCTCTGCACTGCGATTCTCCAATAATGACAAGTTTTGTTTTACCACAAAGAGAGATGTTGCCCTACACCATCACACTGCCCCCACCAAAGGATCTCACTCTATTGAGTACTCTATTTTACTTTGTCTCCACATTTTTAAGCCATGATTCAACTCCTGTAGGCCAAATCTAGACTAATCACAGCTCATTACACTCCTTCACATGACCAGGTTCCAGTGAAGGTGTTGCCCACATCAATGCTTCATATCTGATGGTGAAGGGAAGTTAGGGCAAGCATACTCCACAGGTTGCTTACATATGTGGCACTATTTAAAAAGGGAAATAAGTAGGCTTTCCAAAAGTAAAAAAAAAAAGAATTTCTATCTGTATTTTTTTTATATTTTTGACGTTAAAGTCTAATATTTTGCGCAAAAATCAAATTGTCTAAAAAAAAGTAAGTGTGTAAAACAAAAATAGCTTTCTCTTTAATGGTTAAAATAATGAGAGAAAAACTTGCAAGAAAACTATGTGATTGAGATTTATAGCTAAAATGCCTTTTTTAAAAATGAAATCTTTTTTTTGGAATGCTCCTCTCCTGTAAGATAATGAATACTGGCAAATGGAAGAGCTCTCAAACAATCAAGTCAAAGATTAAAAGGCACTCCAGCTCTGTTATGTTTGTGTGACTGTGAATGTGTGTGTGTGTCAACTTACATCACTGCGCTGTTTGGAAATGAGGACAAAGCCATTATTGTCAATGGCATAACAGTCAATATCCTGATTCAAGAGGCAGAGACAGAGGAATCAGTCATGTAAGACAACAAAATTGTTAAACACGACTGACAACGATTTGGTACATCAATGTTTGCTCAAGATTTCCATTATTAATGATCCATAACGACATTTAAAATACAATTATCTCTTGTGGTATATATGAATCAAAATAAAAGTCTGTCGACCAGTTAAACCATAAAAAATGTCTTCTAAATAAAGTGAGATTTGAGATGGTATTCCAAATGGCAAGTAGGTATACTTACAAGGCTATCACAGCGGAGAGGGCACACCCCTTCCACAGTGGAGCACTATAGAAACCAGGGACAGACAAGAACATTTGCATGTTTGTGGTCCCAGAAAAACACCCGGTTTTAGACGTCTAGTTTTTGAGTGGACATGAAAAAATAGTGCTTGTTATGAATTGTTGATGCGCCTCTCTGTGATTAGCTTCTGAGTGTCTTATTTACAGTTTTGTGCCTGATTTGTTCCTGCTTGGCTTTGATTGTGTGAATGCGTGTGGATTCTGATTTTTCTGAGATGTGAGAAACAGTCCGCAGCAGGAGGTTTTAACTTTTGCTTTGTAGGAAAACAGGACATATTTTAGGAGCATAATTTACTTACATCTGTGTCATTTGGCTGAGGATTTGCAGACAATCCAGAAAAGAGCATGAAGAAAAGAGACATTTGTTAGATGTATAGTGTGTACAACAGTTATTACAAAGTCTTTGCTAAAATAAAATACATATTTTAAAAGGAATCAAATGAAATTGTATTATAAACATGTAAAACAGTTTTTGAACCGATGAAAAATATCTAAAAACAAATCGTTAATGCCATTTTCATTACACAAAAATAGATAACTGATAATGCTATGAGGGAAAATTTAAAATTCACAAATTCCTTTACTAAAGCTCAGCTATTAAGGTTGTTCCATTTCTTCATTTTGGAGCTGCTTACATGTTAAAATTCAAAAGCTGACCCAGTAACTTCAAGGCCACATTCTATGTTTAAAACATGTGGATTGATGTCTGTGGAAAATGCACCAATGGACTCATGGTCAGAGCAAACAGAGCATGTCAAAGTGTGAAAGCAACAATTTATACTTCTCTCCAGCCCAAAGTGTCTGTTTCCCTTTGCTTCCCTTCACTGCCGCCTGATATAAACTACAATTTAGTGGCTGACAGACAGAGATCAGGGCAGACCACCTGCATAACAAAGGTGATAGGAAATGTTTCATGACATTTGCAAAAGGCTGGTCTGTGTCATTTAGCAATTTAGGATTATAAATAGCTCTAAAAAACATTAAATAAATTCTGTATGTGTATCTATGGGTTACCTTCAAAAAATAAAAATGGTAAACAGATTCTGAAAAAAAAGATGCATTTATGTATAATAATTTTCAAAGGAACATGTTGGTTATATTTTCAAAAATCAAGCCAATAAATTAAAATGTAATAAAATCGATGCATGTACCAAAGACTGCCATAATACGATTATAAAATCAGATAAATATTTCTGCTTAACGTGCTTTGTCAATGTATTTGCTGATTGAGTTTTTAATTTTTTAATAAGCTCCATGTTGTATTTCAAGGGAATTAAATAAGTTTGGCATATTTCTCAAAACCTTTCCTTATCTACACCCAAAAATTTTGTTTAAAAAGATTGCTTATGTTATATTTGATCGATTTCACAGAAAAAAGTAGGTGATCCACAATAATTTTGAATTTATTAATATCATTAGAGTAGAAAGACAAACTATGATGCTCCAGAAACCTGCATACATTATTAAGCTTTAGCCATAACTATTTGTATAGAATTTGATTTGTATTTGATATTGTATTTGTATTGTATTTTCAGAAACCCCAATTTCATTTGCATGATCCAAACTGCCCTGTAGTGCATTATCAATCCAGTAGGGGCAGTAGAAAGACTCCTCTTGCTCATTTCAAAATGGCTGCCTCAAAAACATTTTGGCGGGAAAAAGTTTAGCTGTTTAGCTTTTCCAAGCCTCATGATGAAAATAGGATATCTATTGTTATTAAGTTTCGTAAGTGGTTACGTGTTGTATTAAAAGAATGCAACATTTGTTGATGATTAATTCTCTCTAACACATTTAGTCAGTTAACACAGTTGTCTCAAATGTATCACTTATATGTTTTACTTGGTTAAAACAAATAAGTAATACATTTGAGACAGTGGGTTAAAAAAAGGTGAACTTTTTTTTTTCTCCTTTTTTTTTAACTTAATACCCCTGTAAATATTTTTTCCGCTTAAACATACATCGGTAGCAAAAACTTACCAAATCACCCAACCTAGCATACTGATGGAGCTCATTAAAGCAATGGTATTTTTGGGGTATTTCATTAAGGAGTTTAAAAAAACAACCAAAAAAACCACATTAAACCCCCCCCCCCCCCCCCCCCCCCCCCCCCCCCCCCCCCCCCAAAAAAAAAAAAAAGATTTTTCTGACAATTAATTTGATGTAGTGGGCTTTACGGGGTTAATGGCACGTTCCTATTGCCAATTAGATCTACCAGGAATCTTTATTGAAGTCCTGCAGTGATGGTTATTCTGCGTTAGCTTCAGAAATTCTCAAAATCCCGGTTTAATAAAAACAATATTCATATTCACCTTGAGTGCTGAATGTACTTTACATGAATGCTTAAATTCTTATTAATTTATAAAACAAAGAGAAAACAAAACTTTTGTCTAGACCGATAAATTAAGCATTGTATTATAGAAATACACCCAGAAACATAAAACAACCTGGTTTGTAAACAAAACTCCCATTAAGATGAGTGATATTTATGGAACTGAACCATCAATCCTGTTGGTTAAGCTAATGGAAGCAGTGGAAAGCTCTTACAGAAAGCAATAAAAGAAGAAAAAAGGAAGAAGAAAAAGGCCTTATTCCTTTGTGGGTAATAAATGGCTGTCCAAAATGTGAGAGACCAAAAAAATCTATCATTCTTTAATTCCCATTACTATCACCCCAGAGCCCCACTTGATTTCAGATAAAACAAAAGAGCAATGAACTGTGAAATATATATGCAAGCTCATTTTATGGGATGTACACTAAATTTGATGTAACTTTATAAAATTCTTTTTTAACCAGATTGAACAAAGGAGGAAAAATAATGTGTCTGCTGTGAGGATACAAGCAGTTTTATGACATTCTAAAACAATACCTGCCTTCATGGAGTACTATTGGAAAATGCATGTAGTAGCTTATAATATATAGATATAGTGTGTTGTAGCTGTCTTGTTCTTCCTCCTGTTGATGCCACTTTCATTAGGAATTCACAGTAGGTGCAGTATCTGCACTCCTGAGGGAGTGGAATACTCAAAATAGACCACGGAAAGGATTTCATGCACACACACATATACTGACACATATGAAAATACACACTGAAGAAAAAAAAAAACTAGGAACAAGTGCAACCCTAAGAAATAAAGATCGAGTACATGACAAGGAGATAAGATATTTATTCTGGTTGTTTTGGAGGGCTGAAGAGAGGGAAGGAGAAGGGAAGGAGTCAATTTAGGAGAACGAAGAGATGAAATGAAATAAAACGAGCAGAGTGGGAAAACATTTAGAGAAAAAGCACACACATCAAATGTATTAGATTATCCCCTAAAATAATTCTCCTTAAAGTCAATACACAAAAATAAGACAAATAAAAACACTTGAATGAACTCACACACAGACACACAAAAGTGAACACATCAGGGAGTTGCAGAGCCAAGCTGTCATTGCTATCCATCACCTAATGGCTAGCCAGCAGTCTTAAATGGCCTTTTAAGTGCTGTCATTTACAGCAGTGGGAGCTGGAGAGGTGGATAGGGACCAAACTCAGGAACACCTGCTGCAACAAAAGTGTTTCGCCAAATTAAGCAAGCCCCGAAAATTACTAACATTTATCATCTTGGACCCGTTCTGAAACTGCACATAATTCAGGATATGCACCGAAACTACTAATCAAGTGATGGTATTTAATGTTTTCAAAATTACATTTTTGCAACAAGGAGCAATCCATTTTAAGCACAGGCAGAAAAAATGCCAGAAAAACAATGTGGGAATGCCTAAAATAATAACTCAAGTTTAAAGTATAAATCTTTTAAATATTTGTTGTGCCTTTTCATGTAATATACTTATTTTAATATAAAAAATAACATTTATAAATATTTTAAATACAAAACAAATTTTCACATATTTCTATGTCCTCCAGAAAATGGTACCAGTTAGATGTTAACAAAATCATTGCACTTTATACAACAAAAAACTGTAATTTAGATACTAATGTGTGCACTTTTACTATTTCAATGTTAAATTGCAAAATTGAATCACAAGATAATAAAGGACTTTCATGGTATTCATACTTTTGACCTTCTTGTGTCTAGAATGTGAATGTTTCAATATTTGGAGTTGAGCTTAGGAGCCCATTAAAAGCAACAATTAAACTGTCAACTTGTACAAAAACTAGTAGGTGAGTTCATATTCTCAGTGATACATGTATATATTCAATGATATCCAGCTAATTTCCTTGTATTATGCAGTCCAATTAATGATTGCCAGTCTACTTGAAGCTATGATGATACATTTTTATATGTGTTAACATCCAGCCTTTAAAAAAAGTGTAATTAGATAATTAATGCTATGGTTCCAGCAAATATTAAATAATTTACTTTGTTAAAGGTTTTCAGGTCTTTTTATTGCTTTTGGTTGACAGAAATCTCTTTACCTGCAGTTTTGACTTTGATAATCCATCAAGACACTCAAAATCATGGCAAAAATTCCTTTTATACTATTTTTTTTGTAATGTTCCTCTTTAAATGAAAACTTTTTCTTTCTGGGGAGCTTTTTAAATAAAAGTATTGGAAAAAAACTGAGAAATGAGCCGATGACAAAACATTTGGTCTACAGTGAAATTCTTACGTTTAATTGTGAACATGTTTTCATACTTTATTGCATGTATCATGTTTTGGCTGCATCAGAGCACACTGTGCTGAATCTCGTTAATAAACTATTTTCTGAGCAGGCAGTTCTGCTTTCATTTAAAGCCTACAGAAAAACAGAAAAAAACAAAAAATAAGTGGTAATCACGTTGAACAATTGAAGGATCTTGGGGGGGATTGTCAACAGAACTTAGCCACTATTAACAAGGATTAATACTCACAGATTATTCAATATTAAAAAAAAACAATTCACATGTGTTTATGTGTGTTAAAATAATGTAGATCTATAGATATTAAAATCTTACCTGAGCTGTGATGGCCCAAAATTTGGATTCAATTGCTCCAACAGACATCTGGACTCCAATAGCTTAAAAAAACAAACAAACAAACAAAAAAAACCAGAAACTAAGATTTAAAAATTGTAAAAGCAACAAGGAAGACCTGAATAACAGCATGGATAACAGCTCATATCTATGAAAACATAAAACATGTTAATCACATGCTACTAATCACATTATTGCAACCAGTGGTGTTAAAAAAAGGGGGAAAAACTGGTCTACAAGTTTGATTGTCTACATCAGAACATATGAAATGCAACTCAGTTGAAAATGAAATAAGAATCATTACTAAATCCAGACAGATAACAGACAGAACACTATGGAAAGCATTTCAATATCTTAGTTATATTTATAGGCTGATTTTCAAAACAAAGAGAGGAACATTCTCATTCGGATATTTGTAAAAACCAAAAACAAATAGTAATAGAACAAATGTAAGCCTCTGAGCGTCGACAGAACTGTGCCTAATTTCAGCCTCTATGTGTGGACATGCGTACACAACATAGCACTCTAAGTCACTGTTATGCCTAGAATTAGTTTGCATGTCTTATGAGCACATACCCAGTAATAGAGCAACTGCTGAAGTCAGCTTAGGGCTGCATGTCTGTCAGCACTTTAGTCAGCTTTGGAACATAAAAACAGGATCCGTAATTGCACAAGTTCTTAGCATGCACCCACCGCATACGTGTGCATGCACAATAAAAGACACGCTCTGTGAAGGAAGATATGACACTTCACATTAGCGTCAAAGACTCAGCATTTTCTCTTCAGGCGTGCTCTGTGCAGTCACTCAGGAAAAACCTCCACAGTGCACACAACCCAGCACACATGCATTACCTCACACACAATGATGCCACGTGCACATGTTTTGCACAGCATGACACAAATGATTTATCTAGTTTTTCCTTTTAGGCCCTAGAATCAATTAAACCTGAAGTAGTTTAGTTTGTGTGGCAGGTAGACAAATATTCATGCTCACACTCCCTCCTTCAGCCAATTTATTTTCAATTAACTTTATGTGCAATTTCTGGGGCAAGCATGTTTATCAAGGAAGACTCATCAATCCAAAATATATTACAAAAGGCAAAAATTTCATCTGGTTTTGCCATCCCTATGATGCATTAAAATTATAGTGACATATCTTTTATTCCATTGATTGCAAACATTTCTGTCTGACATTTCATTAATAGAAAAGTTCTGTAATACGCTAGACTAAAATGTGGTGATGATTTAGAGAAAATTAGAGAAACAAATCTTTTCTGAAGGCTGCAGTCAAAGAACTGAGCATTTCCTTCAGTTATGTTTGCGAAATGGTATAAGGTCCATGAAGGCTGCATGTTATGTTACGTGCATCTGCAGAAGTGCTCTGTTTCTCTCTCATGCGTCATCATTTCATCCGCTCTGTGTAAAATCCGCACTGATGCTAAACTGAGGTTGCAATTAGCCTGCTACACAAGAACAAGGTGTTTGGCTGATTATAGGGCTGTTTAGGGTTTCAAACAGCTTTTAAAGATCCAGGAAAGCCACTCAAAAATGTCCCTTCAAAGGCGCTTTTGAATGTTCTCGAAAGCGACTTCATGACCGTTTTTGTCACATTGAAAGGAAAAATAGAAATTCGTGTGAAACATTATTATCAGCTTTTGTGTTTCTGTCTTAAACTGTCCCTCTTCGCTTTGAAGACATTCAAGGCCATGGTCATTTCTGTGAGAAGAGTTTGAAAGCTATAATAGAGGGCAGCAGTAATCTGCCTTCTCTGCCCCTTGGAGCTGGAAGCTGATAGGCCAGATCTAATTAAAACTACCACACTGATCCCTGCATCTGTGTGTGTGTGTGTGACTGCAGCAGACATCTTTTTCATTGTGTTTGCACAGCTTGCAAGCATTTAGCACTTAGCACAAGTTTAGCATGCATTCAACTGCGATCACAAGGACATGCATGACCTTTCGTGGATGCAGCCAAGAATATCTCCACTTCTGAGTTAGTTTGTGTGTGTGTGAGTGCAAACATATGCTTAGTGCTCCCAAACTGAGATTCAATTAGCAGGGGCTGCCGATCACAGCGCAGCATGTTTTCAACAGAAAATGAATAAACAAAAAAATAACATCTATGCAAGGATGGGCTGGATCTAATTTGTTCTAACTCTGATGATTGTGAGGCATGACAGACAGAGGGATGGGAACTGTCACTGACTGTAAAGAAGACTGAACCATAAACACATTGCTTAATTGTAATATTTTAATATGTAATATTTTTTAAGACCTCCTGCTTTTGAGAGGGGATGCATTCACATCACAGATAATCAGAGAAAAGACACAGATTTTCAGGAGTTGCTTGAAGAAAGTTCTCCAACTCAGTCAATATTTTAAGCTATTTTTTCAAACATTTTTTAACTAAATTTGTACAGCAGCAGTTTCTAAAATCAGGGATGTGAGCAGCTGCACAGCTTCTGGTTTTCAGTGCCAGCCTAAAAACCTTTTTTTTTTTTTCAAAACAGGCAAAATGTAAATGCACGAATTTAGTTTATTTTCTGTTTTTCTAGAATTTTCTCAATGATACTGCATTGTTACAGTGAGGCAAAATAAGTATTTGAACACCGTGGGATTTTGAAAGTTCTCCCACTTAGGGGAAAACTGGACCCACATGGAGAAGTCTGAAATGTTCATTTTAGGTCCATGTCCACTGTGAGAGGCATAATCTAAAAAAGACTTTGGAAATTACATTGTATAATTTTTTTTAAATAATTTATTTGTATGCTACTGCTGTAAATATTTTATTTGAACACCTATCAGCCAGAATTCTGACCCTTAAAGACCTGTTAGGTCGGTCTCAATGATCCTAAGAAAAGGTGAGAACTCAGCCCAGAGCTACATGCAAGGAGCTGGCCAATGACCTGAAAAGAGCTGGGACCACTGTTTCCATGGTTACTGCTGGTAATATACAGTAACCATGTGTATTATAAGACATCATGGTTTGTGTGCATACAGTATACCTTCAAAGCCAAAATGTAGTTTTAAAACCCATATTGAACAGGGATTAATAAAAAAATGTGTATTATTTGTTCTAATTCTTCAAAAATGTCTCTACAAAACAGATTTTGTCATAAATAATTGTTTTAAAAAAAGGCTTATAATCACTAACTATACAGACCGTGGATTTTCTGTAAATGTATTGGGAGAATTTTTTTTTTAAAGACTTGTCCTGTGAGAAGAAGTGTGAAATTTCAGCTTTAAATTCATTAGAAAATTAAACCAGTTCAAAATCATTAAGTAATCAATGAAAGTTCTGTCTACTAAGCATATTATCATCTCTCTCTTGCAGTTACAATATGCAGAGATGACGAGAAAATGCTACAAAGGAGCCAATGTCTACAAGTCAAGTTAAGTGTAAATTGTTCACAAAATTATGAGAGACTGCTATATATTTCGATGTTTATGTATATAATGTTTCTTTTGATAGAGCTAACACTTCTTTTCGCATCTTTGCTGCAGGAAAAGGCAGAGAACTTCCTGCCATCCGTTTTGCATCCACCTTGCAACTATTTCTCTTTAAAATTTATAACCTAAAATAGGAGATGCTACAGCCAATGCAACAGACAGAAGACAGACGAATCAAACTAGTGTCAAAGATTCTGGAGAAAAAAATAAATATAGCAGAAGTCACAACATAAATTAAACTGACACAGTTGCTAAATAGCAAAGCACAGAAGGGGAAAATAGTGCTAACAGCAAGGAGGTCATCAGAGACCAAGGCTGTCAAAGGAAGTGGAAGCATATAGTGCAAAAAGGATGTCAGCACAGACAGATCTTTGTAATCAAGGCAACAGCTTATTTCATGCGGTGGAGTCATAATATAATCAACTGGAAACCCTGCTTTGGACAAGTTGGAGCAATTTATGGTAAGATTTTTAAAGCAAATGTGTTTGTGAGAAGTTGAGATGTCTCATCTATAATCTATTGATAGCCACTCTCTATTATTTCTTCTGTTGTTGTCATAGCACGTCATATTATCTTACTTTTAGTGTTAATTTTAACAATTTTTAAATAAAATATCTGTAGAAATGATAACAAAAATAACATTTAGTATTGTTTGTAGTCAGTGTACTTAAAATGTGAATAACTAGATTGCTGTATTTCTGAACAAATGTAAGACTGTCATTCATCTTTTTCTGTGTTTCTCAGCTATGACTCACAATAGAATATACATTCAATTAGAGTTTGCAGTGTCAAGTTTTAAAAAGGGAAACATGAAGATAGAGAAGGAAAAGTATGATCAAATCTTTCATTTTTCCTTGCATTTCTTTAGTAATTTGAAAAGTTGATTGTGATTTTAGCTTGTTGCTGTCAATACTTTCATTTCTGCGCCAAAAACAAACAACAGAATGAAAATAAATAACATCTGAAATTGAATATTTATTATTGTGTCTTTGATTTTTGGTCTTTTTTGAACAGTTTGATTGAAGTTTCCAGATTTTTTTTTTTCCTTGGAAACACTGAGTTTGTTTTTTATTCTTGTGCTCACTTTATCCTGCTATTTTATTTATTGTTTTGCCTTGTTCTACTATGGCCATAAAGACATTAGGTCTATTAAGATTTGTTAGTAATTAGCTTTTTTTCTAACAACCTAACTCCCCATTTATCTATGTTCTATCTTAAGGATAAGGTGAAAATGTTCTTAAAAGAAGAGAACTTTTCCAGTAATGTTTTGTGAGTATAGTCTTAACTGGGTTGCCAGACCCTTAAAGTAAGTTTTTTTCCAGATCCTTAAAAATGTTTGTCAAATTTTGCTCAAAAATATTTCACTCTCTTGCAAAAATCAAAACAGAATGGTATTTTAAAGCCAGATGCCAAAAATTACTATTTGTGTTTTTTGCTTCAACAGAAACTTTGACTTGCATTCAATAAAGGTGATGATGTTGCCAGGCAACACACTTCTGATCAAGCCAAGAAGGGAGTTTTTAAAAATGACATTTATTGCTCAAAAATAAAAGAAAATCTGTACTAGCTGCTTCTATGATTAGACCGAGAAAAAAATCCTTGACATCTAAACACCCACAACGACATTCATACATATTGATGCACAAACACACACGGGCAGGAAATGAAAACACATACGATGCCCGACTGTGGGTCCATGTTAAGCCCAAAACCTAAGAATGAAATTATTTTGAGGTACTTTTCTCATACAAAATATTGGTACTATAAAAAAACATCTAATCTGTAACCCTAAAATAGAGTTCTAGCTGTTTTTGTGAGGGTTTTCAGTTTTCAAAGACCATGCACTGCTCTGTTTCCTGACAATTTGATGATACCTGCAACGACATCCACAGCAACAGGCGAGAACAGAGAGTGAATGACAATGTGATAACTCAGTCTCCTCTCGGTTATGTGCAACTTTATTTTACTTCAAAAATACAAAGCAAATACAAGAGTAAGGTGGAAGTACACATGCATACAGCACTGGACTGGATCACACTGGGACGCCTGCAGAGATGTTGATTTTAGGTAATAAAGGCCAAATAAAAAAATACCTATGAAAAGGATAATTCAAATTTGAAATTAGAAGAGTGCATAATAAATTATTTCAGTTTGGTCATGATTTACTTCAGATGATGCAACACAGAAGCATAGAAGCTGAAAGCAGTTGTGATCTCAAAGGTGACAACACAAGTATTAGATTAAATGAGTGACCTGCTTTTTAAAAATGGAAATAAATGTTGACATTGAAAGTACACATACAGGAACTTCTAAACCAGTAGAGCCCACCTTAACTTAACCTAGTTTCTGAGCTCTCTTGAGCAGCTCTTTATAAGGCCCACTCTCTAAATCATTCATAGCGGAGAAACAGGAAAAACATGTAAGGGAAAAAAGCTGAATAAAAACTGTGGTGCTGTCTTTTGTTCTGAATAAGCTGAGGCCAGCTAATTTTAACAAACTATTTTATTTAACCTTGTTTTAAGGATAAAATTAATGATCATCTCAAACCAAGGATTTGGTTGCATGTAGTTTCACGATTGTAATGTTCTAGGATTGTAATCAACAAACCCTACTGAAATAAAGCTTCATCCGATGGATGCACACTATACATTGTTTAATTTTGTTTACAAATACATCATTAATCCCCGTTGGAGCTCAGTGTCCTAATTGTAGCAAGCACTGAACTGAATTCAGCCAGTGGCTTTTGCTGTATGTCAGATTTTTTCTGTCTTTAAAGGGCTTCAATGCCCCAAATGTCTTAAAAAATAGCAGCAAGAGAAAACAGATTATAAAAAAGGGGAATAGATATGAGTCAAAATCCTGAGGGAAAACAACATTATGTTTTCAGCACTCTATAACAGAAGATGTGCAAATGCCATTCCTGTGAGATATCACTTCGTCATTTACTTTTGACAACATTGAGCATTACAATAAAAAATGATTGCACAGGAAGAAAAAGTTGAATAAATACCCACTAATTGCTTGTTTGGGGGTTATTTAAGCAAAATAGTAGACTCTAAAGCAGCCAAGTGACAAACTGACCATCCATTCATCCATTTTCTTAACCCGCTTTGTCCCTTTTGGGGTCACAGGGATGTCGGAGTCTAACCCGGCCACTTCTGGGTAAAAGTAGGGTACATCTTGGACAGGTCACCAGTCTGTTGCAGGGTGACAAACTGACCATTTTTGATTTTTTAAAAACAGCACAAAAAAGCCATATTTTTACAAGAGCAAAATACTGTGGCAATGTAGAAAAGAGAGTGGGTATGACAATAAACCAAGGACCAAAAAAAAAAACAAAATCAAAAAACAAACTAAAAAACAAAACTTTTATAGAGAGCCAAAAAAAAGGCTAAAAATGTCAATCAACGGTATTATCAACGGTAAAAGACAAAAAACCTTGAGGATTAGCACTGAAAGGTGTCATGTAAGAACAGGATGAAAAGGCACAAAATAGGGAAACATGTTTGAATGGCACAAAGCCTGCCCAAGTTAAAATATAAAATAAAATGGATTATTTAAGTGTGTTCAATATTAATCTAAAATGTCAGAGTCAAGCTGAAACAAATCCTTAAGTGCTTATTGTTTTATTTAAGTTATTGTTTGATGGAGTAAGTATAGATTTAGCTTCAATCAGCCATGCCGCTTTATCTAGATTTTCAGCATCAATTACTGAAAACAGCAGCTTGTTTGATCTTCATAGGTTTAAATTGCACTAAACAAAAAAAAAGGAATTTAAATAACTAACTGAATAAATAATTTATCTTTTTGTTTAAATTTGCCAGTCATTTATTTTTATTTCAGGCATTCTTGACCTTTCGCGTCTCTCTTTTCCCTCTATCGCTCTCTTTTTCCAGGCTGCCTGTGTCACTCAGTCTCTATGTCTTTTCTATGAAGTCCCACTCAACCATCTGTCTGTCTGGCTGGGATATATTTTGGCGCTTTTCAAAAGAAATCAGCTTGAGATGAATAAATGAGTCTCTCTGAGCAGAAAACTTAAATAGAGATGGCGTGCACCAAAAATGCTCCATAATCCAGCAGGTCTGCTTTGACAGATCTTGCTGTAAAGAGAAATGTACCACTGGGAGTTGGTTTCACTGAACTATTACAGATTAGGAGTTCTTTTGTGTAGCTTGAATTAGATCTGATGTTAAATAAGCTTATGTTAAAATACACTCCAAAAATAGGAAGGTACCAAGATTCCTCGCCATGCTTCAGAGGAGGTGTTGCTTCTGACTGACCATTTTCTAAGATTTTCTGCATAAAATCTACAAACTGTTGTTTCTGTTTTTCTTTCTGTAGTAGGCACTACCATATGCACAGTAATATGAGATTGGCAGAGCAGCATGACACTTAAGAGCTTGGCCTCTATTATTTGGGAGAGCACAGTGAGGCAAATGAAATAGAAACGGCGCCACCCAATGATTTTCCTCATCAATATAGACGTCTCTGTCCATTGTTTCATGGAAAATGTCCTATTTGACTGACAGAGTGGCTTTGCCATCATGTAGATTACTTTGGAAAACTGTGCTTCCCAGGTTGTCTGTGACAACAACTAGAGCTCCTTCTTAAGGAAGACCTGGTAGACTTTCATGATATTGGTGAACTGGAGAATTGTATTTCTCTTTCACATTGATCATGCCAGGGCACAGCTTAAGAAAGGAGGCACATCCATTTTAGAGAACATTTGTTCTGAATACATTCACTTTTGTTGGTTGGTGAGCACCTCCCAGACACACCTCAAACACAATCATCCAGCCTAAGTCCACTTCTTGAGCATTTCTGGGCTGGTCAGAAAGGTAAACATTATCCAGGCATATTTTAGAGCAAGATCTGGTGTCAGATATGCTGCCACAAATTTCTGTACACTTAGAGGAGACTTGTGGAATGAATCCACCAAATGTGTTAGCAAGATGTTCTGTGGATGCACAGCATTGAAAAAAGATGGCCATTTCCCTCAAGTAAGCTTTCCTATCATCTAGGTGTTTACCCCTGATCCCACAGGACATTGCTAGGGAGTGTGGTTTGTTGTAAATGGGAAATCTGTCCTTAGGCTCTTTTACCCTTTTATAGATGTGTCATCCTTGGAAATGGCAGCTACATGTACTTTAGTTTTTTTAATTGACACTGATTTTTGAGTGTTATACTTCAGAGATCTTTCTGGCTGTACACATCTGGTGGTCGATAATGTAAAGCTTGGATCATATCTGGTCTTTGCCTGTGTGCGTATGAAAGTTGCAAATAAGCTGAATGGAGGAAAAGGCACATTGTAGTCTTCTCTGTACTTGGAGCCTTGCCCGATCCAGCATTCCTGAAGACCAAACGGAAGCTTTTCCACAAAAGGGCAAAAGGGTTGACTCCTCTTGCAGTGTCAAGATATGCTAAACCCGACAAGTGACCCCCCCCAACTTGGCCGAGTCTACTTCCAAAAGTAGGTCTCCTAATTCTCTGAGAAGCCGATTGTCCTTGTTGTAGATTTTCTGGAGCGCTGTACATATCCTCTAGTCGCTGCCAAATCATGTTGACACCAGCTGTTGGGTCATGAACTTTAGCTGATCTTATCCGCATGGCATGTGTGGATGACTCATGGACCCAGCCATTTAATCAATAAATTGAGCTCCTCTCTGGCTGTCAAATATAGCTCTCTGATTACTTCCTAAAGATAAGTTTTCCAAGTTCAGCAGTTCTTTGGATGATCATCAAATTTTAACCATCCAGAACTCGTCTCTTTTTTTTTGATCAGGTATTTTGTCAGATCTGTTATTTGTGGTGCTTCACCCGGATGGCTGGTGGAGATACAGGTGGAGCTGGATTTGGATAGCTCCTCCCTGAAATATCATTAACTTTTCTCTGTCTTTCGGGGTGAGATTGTGTCACTTGTGTGTGCCAGGAGTCCTTCTGAATTTTGGGAAGCGACAATTGGTTGTTGTAAAACTGGAGCATGTCGTACATACTCACTAGTACACTGCACAGCGTCTTCAAGAGAAGTGTGATATAGATTCTTGAGGGGAACCTGGATTTAAGCTGCTGTAGCACTCCTTTCTTTTTGTAGAACGTAGAGACTGGCCTTTAGTTCTTCTTTGCGTTGTGCTGATTCAGCATACATCCTTTTGTTGCTCTGCCTCTAATTGAGCCTTTTGCTTCATGAAAGATGCTTCTTTTTCAGCATAGCTGATCTTTATGCAAGCTGTCTCAGCGTTTGCCCTTGCTTTGGTTGCTGCTGCAGTGGCAGATGACTTGGCTGATCTTGATGATGATCTGGAACCTGAGACTTCTGACCTGGTAAAAATGGGGAACCTGCGTCTTATTGTGTTGCTCCTTTACGCGTTGTCACTTTTACGCTGCTTCACACAGGTCTGATGAAAGCGTGCTGGTAATAGTATGTTCCAGGTGTGTAAGCATGCTGAGTATTTGTCTTTTTACTATTCTGTCCTCATGATTGCATTTTCATGCAAAAAATATATATATATTTGTGTTCTCCCGAACTATTAATAACCAAAACATGAATTTGAATAAAGTTACACATTTGTATTTACAGTCAAATATACTTCCATGCTTAAACGTGTTGACCATTCTGTGTTCCTTAAGTCTGATGAAAGGGAAACTAAACAAAAATGAAAATTAAGACTGACAGCCCTTTAACTGACCACTAGGGGGTAGTAATTCCGCAAAGTTAACCCAAATAGGCAATCAGAAAGATACCTCCAATAAAGGGGTGGTTCTGTAAGTGGTAAGTAACGACAACTTCTCCATCCTTATGTTTTCTGGCTGATGTTTGGTGTTGTCACCCTATTGCCACCATGAGACAGCGTCTACAACCCACACAAGTGGTCCAGGTAGTGCAACTCATCCAGGAGACAGGCCAGTACATTAGGAGATGTGGAGGAGGCCGTAGGAGGGCAACAACCCAGCATTAGGACACTACCTCCTCTTTTTTGCAAGGAAAAACAGCAGGAGCACTGCCAGAGCCCTGCAACATGACCTGCAGCAGCCACAAATATGCATGTGTGTTCTCAAACTTTTGGGAACAGACTCTATGAGGGTGGTATGACGGATCAACGTCCACTGGTGGGAGTTGTGCTTACAGCCCAACACCATGAAAGTTGTTTGGCATTTGCTAAAGAACACCAAGATTGGCAAATTCACCCCTGGCACCCTGTGCTCTTCACAGATGAAAGCAGGTTCACACTGAGCAGATGTGATAGATGTGACAGAGTCTGGAGACGCAGTGGAGAATGTTCTGCTGCTGCAACATTGTCCAACGTGACCAGTTTGGCAGCGGGTCAGTAATGGTTTGGGGTGGCATTTCTTTGAAACTCTCAATGTGCTCACCAGAGGTAGCCTGACTGCCATCAGGTTCTGAGATGAGATTCTCAGACCCCTTGTGAGACTGTAAACTGGTGCGATTGACCCTGGGTTCCTCCTAATGCCAGACAATGCTGGACCTCATGTGTTTGGAGTGTGTCAGCAGTTTCTGCTTGATGAAGGTATTGATGAAATAGACTGACCCGCCTGTTCCCCAGACCATTCGTTCAGTAATTATTAACCCGTTTATTCATCTATTTAGAATTAAAATAAATAAGAAAAAAACAATAAGAAAAAAACCCCAGAAACTAGCGTAAATCAGGAATTCTGATCAACTTTTTGAAACAAAGAACCCTTAGCAAAAAGTAGTCTATTTTAATGTACTTCAAGTATCGTACATGTAAGTATGTATATAAGTATAAGTATATGCAGTAGTATGAAGTATAAGTGTATATAAGTAGTCTATACTTAAAGTGAGGAAGTATACTTGAAGTTTCTTTTTATGCACTATTTATTGTATACTGTATGTAGTATGTTCCAATTTAGTCTGAAGAAGTATTCTGTTAGTATGATTCTTGCACAACACATGCATTGTCTATACATGTACTCAAGTATTCTTGATAAAATAAACTTAAGTGTACAATTTTTTGCTAAAGGAAGCCTAATGCTGGTATTTATTTCAGTCTTATTCACAGGTGTAAATTTTATTTTAGTAGACAACATTAACTCTTGTGACTGAACTATAAACATCTACAAATTCTTTTCTCCTCTACTTGTGTGTGTTTGGACAGATGGGTTGTGTCTTGAAGAGAGTTGCCCTCTAAGGGAACTGCTGGTTTAGGTGCCAAACATGCAGGCCAGAGCTGGTGTTAAAACAAAGCCTTGGATCAATTAATCTTCACTGACACTCGCCCAATAGCACAGTAAATTACAAAGCAAGGGAGGGTGGCACGGCTAAGTGCAGGAAAAAAAAAACCCTCCAAGGTACAAAGGGGCAAATCTTAAAAACAGTGGGACCTCAGTTGTCAAAGGACAACTTATAGCAAGTGCAGCTGAAGTTTACGTTAAGACGGCATTAATTTAAGAGGCAGATGGGATCAGAGACTACAGGGATTTAATCGAGCTCCAAAGAGAGCAAATGAACCAATGTACTTAATGGGATTCAAAGAACAAATTTGCAACTGAAATGCTTGTTAACACCAAAACAAACGGCTGCAAAAAGTGAAAAAATATGCTTCCTCCATTTAAACCACAATCATTGTATTTTCCATACGTATGCCCTGCACCATCAACAGACTTGGCCACTATAGCCACAATGGCAACAAGGTGCATAATTTTTTTACTTAGAATAATACATCTTTTCATTACTTTATTTATAAAACAGACGTGTGAAAGATTGCATTCGGGTTACATCACAGACAACTGTCATTTCATCCTCTGAGAGCAATGGTGACTGGAAACTGAAGTAAAATTTTAAACACTTGAAATATGAGCGTTGCGTGTACAAAACCCATTAATGTTGGAAAAGATATAGTGTACCATTAAAAAAAAAACCCTAAAACTATTAGAGCCCTTTAAACTGTGATACTTAGTGCTAAAGCTGAATTCCAGACTCATGAACAGATATGTTATTTGAAGTGACACTGACACTAAATTCTCAGCACCTCCAAGCGGCGCACTCCTGCCACTCACCTTTGCACTCTGTAGAGCACTGTTGGGACTAATTAAAAGATTACCTTTTCAGAAATGCACACGTGGCTGGAAGACACCCCCATAAAAACAATTACTCATCACATCATACTATATTTAAACAATCAGCAGAGACAAGTGATATATATATATATATATATATATATATATATGGAAAAATTGTATATTTGACTTTCATATTAATTTCCGTCCTTCATGGCAACCAACTTTTACAGCTTTCACTGAAAAGTGCATCCTGAAGCCTTGCAGAAACTTGCCAAGCATTAAATTCATGACACAAATCCTGCTTAGAGCCTTCATTTGCAAATGAAATCAAAGCAGTCTGTGTGAACACAGAGGAGCTGAGCATTATCCAATTTCAACTGCTGTGTGCGAGTGAATGAAGCACCAAAAAAGATGTACAGAAGTGGTACGAGGAAAACAAAGACGTACATGGATCAATTTGTCTGCAAGTGGATGGATCAGAATGGAGCGGAGCAGAGAGTTTATGACCTGACGACCTGACGATCTTTTTCAAATGACATTTATTTTCTGCTCCTGATTCACAATGATTTGAGGAAATAACTATTTAGAATTTCAATTTTAAGCTTAATTTTCTTTAAACGCGTCCTCCATCATGAGAAAAATCTCACAAGAACAGAGAAAACACTTTTTTTAATCAGTGTGGAGTTAGACCAAAATAAAAATGAAAAAAACCCACACACCTGGAAAGGTGCTTTGCCTCCATATTTCAGTGCCTAGCTGGTGAATAGGTCTGCTTCAGGTTTTTATGCAAAACCCTGGTCTCATTTAAACTCTGCCAACTGTGCCAAATGATTCACATGCTCATTAACGGGACAATGTGTGTGTATGTCTGCATTCTATGATTCACTCCACGTAAGGCCAAGCCAAGAAATTATATGGTTGTATGCAAACAAACACAGAATCCCCCCATCAGTTCATGCCTCACACTCCCATTAACACATTACTTTCTGTCTGTTGAGAACGGGTCTTCCACAGGAATTGCTTCTTGTTTTTTAGGATCTCAATCTTTCATTCAGATTTTTTTTCGCTCCATAATGCGAGTAAATGCACTCACAGTCTACATCAAGACACACAAGCCGGCGATATGGGAGATGCCACAGGGAACCGAATGAAAATGAAAAGAAGAAAATAAATGGAGGGAGGGGAAAGCCCATTAGTAGAGGGAGATTCTCATCCATAGTGAAATCCACTGCTTCTCTAATTCATTCTTTTTCTGTTCTCCTTCTCAGCACACCACCCCGTCCTCTGCCTCCATACATTGTCTCATTCGACCAGCTACTTCTCCATCTACTCCCTACCACCTCTCCATCTCTATTTTTTCCAGACATTTGTTTCAGCTCTCTTTCACATCATCTGCCGTTCTCCGTTCCACCTCCTTCGTCCCCTCTCTGTCACTGTGGGAGAGCTAGAGGCAGACAGAGGCAGCATACACTAATGTTACTATATTTGACAAGGCACACACACACATGCATGACTGCACACACAAACAGAAAAGAAGAAGGAGGAGGAAAGGGAGCAGCGACACTTAAAGACTCACCAGAAAGCCACACACACACACACACAGACATCCAAGCTCCAACGCGTGCTGACTGCTGGAATCACAAACATAGCGGTACAGAAAGGGGTGGCGCATGACGCCAGCGACCTAACGCTGTTGTCTCCCTCCCTGAGACACACGCACAATCCCTCCTTTTCCACACAGACTCTCAGACACTCGATAGCCGGAGAGCAGGACAGCACTGGACGTATCATCTCTATAGGAAGAAAGATCAGAGGCAAAGGATTAACTATCTTCATTCCTCTAAGGATCTTATCCTCTTCTAAGCCTCTTCTCACTTCATTTTAAAAAAAAAACAAAATCTCTCCCTTTTCTCAATTCATCGGTGAGCTGACAGATTCTCTCTGTACAGAAAAAAAGGATTATTCTTTTATTTTTTCCTTTGACCAGGACGTTGCATGGATTTCCCGAACAGAGGAGAGTCGTCGATATTTTGTCTTGTGAGAGATTTTGGCATGTTTTGAGCTACATTCATGGATGGATGGCTGACAGCAGAGAGCTGGGAGCCTGCTGCTGACTGACTGACACACTTGGTCCTAAGGTAAGAGTGGTGGTGGCATTAGTTTGCTTTTCCTAATCCAAACAGACGATTTCAATGAAGCAGCTTTCTCAGACTTTTAGACTTCAATCAAAGATCCATCAGGCTAAACTAAGTTGTGGTTAATGAAAATGTCTTTTTATGTGCATTCTGTGTGGGTGCAGTATCATATGCACAAATGACCATTAGCAGTAATGACTGGGTTGGGGATTCTAAGCAAACACTGCAGAGGTGGGCAGTGGAATTTGAAGATCAGCAAAAACTCTACAAAGTCTGAAGTGCCGGGATATGAATTATCTCTTGTATCCTTGTAAAAAACTGACTTTTGCAGGATCAAGCCTAAAAAATAATACACTGCAAGTACCTCAAATATGTATGTGAACCACAGTTCTTGCTCAAACTTACAGAGATATGTCTAGAAAATACATTTCTATTTAAAAAAGTATTTCACAGTTTAGGATGCCCAACTGTAGCTAGTGCAACCATAAACATATCTTAAGTCAATAGTCTTTTAGAAATGTGTTCCTTTTTCTTTTTTTAATGTTTCTGACAGTCCCTGTAAATTATATAACTTTTTCTGGTGCTATAACTTGCAAAATGTGTTGATAGTCAGTTTGCAGGCACTGCTCTTACCTGCCTCCTCACACTTTGTCAGCTCCACAGTTTTTTGAAGGGTTGATGCAAGAGTGATTAACCTGCTAGAAGCTGTGATTATATGATGATGCAGTGAGTGTGAGGCCTCATCAGCCTCATGCCCCTGGGGCTTTTTGATCCTCCTCTGCATTGCCTCGCAATCAAAAGACATGCCATTTATCAGCAGTTTCAAAGAAAATATGTATAGGTATTTGGTTGAAGCTTTTTTGGTGTGCCTGACAAAATGTAGCCTTTAAATGGTTTCAGTCACTGAAGTTAACAGGTGACTTGATCCATTCTGTAACACGTTCTTTTAACAGTGATGCTCAAAAAGAAATATTTAGAAAAGGATAAAAATTAAAGCGACTAATTAAAAAGTGAAATTCTCTCCACTGCAATGATATTACCATCCATTTTATATTCTTTAACATACTGTGTCTGACCCAAACCAAGTCATGGAAACAGAAATAATTATTTTTTTTTAAATTATCATCCTATTATTTACATTCAAACACCAAAAACATGCTTAGGTGCAGTAGTTTCATGCAGCTGGTCATTGGTTGGTATATGTACATGCTTGCTGCATGTGAATGACTGCACATACGTGAGTTTTTCTTTGGCATGTGGTCAGGTGTGCAACTGTTTGATCGCTCGTGCGAGCTTTATCGTCCGAGTATCTTTGCTCTTTTGTGTAAAAAGCAACATTAAAAATTGATTCCAGGAGCTTGGCTGCACCTCCCTGCCTTTGTTTGCATCATTACAGCACAATGCACTCATTAATGAGTGTGTGTGCACTCAGTTATTTGAGTTTTCATGAACTTAAAGTCATTTTCACTGTCTGTGTTTGTGCTCTCTGTATTATAAAAAAAAAAAAAAACAACAACTTTATTTTATTTTTATTACAAGCAATTTGTTGCTCTCATCTGGGGGAAAATAAACAGCAGCTATGATGCAAATTAAAGTAAAATTGGGAAAAAAAATCAGAACATGAAAAGATGATGACATAAGGATGAAATGAGGAGCAAAGAGAAGGGAATTATTTTATCCCCAAAGGCTCAGGCACCCAAGAAATTTGCTCGCCTGCACATTGTGTGGGTTTTGGCTTCCCCCGTGACCAAATGAACTAAACCGACAAGGAGGCACAGCACCACATCATCCGTTTAATTAAACAACCACAAGTCACAAACGGAGGCAACTCCTCTGTAATCCTATACTGCAATAACAGTTCTTTGTGAACAAGTGTTGAGATCTTCATGTCCAATTTGGACTAAATTTCTAATATATTCGCATTTATTGCTGATACACAATTTTAAAGCATGAATTTGATTTCAAAACTATGAATTCCAAGATAGAGTCTATGCTTTTCTAAGCTGATCATCAGTTTCAGGGACGTTCTGCTTTCTCGGATCATGAGCAGGTTAATGCTCCATTACCTAATCTGCACTTTGAAACTATTGTAGCATGATATCAAACACTTAACACGTTAACCTGTTCCAGCTAGAAATCCAAAACCCAATTTGACAGATCCAGTAAAGAATTAGTTGTTACTTTTACTTTTTTTAATACATTTGTTTCTAATTTACCAAAAAGAAAAAGAGCAGTGTGTTTACAAGTGTGTTTTGTCTTTTTAAATAATTTAAGCATTTTTGTGTTTAGAAACTGCTGCAGTTTAAGTTTTTTTCCTTCTAAACATAAAAAAAACTATAAATAAAAATAAAAATATAGACAAAAATGATCACAACACACTATTCACACACTATCACAACAAAGTATTCATCTAATAAAAACAATGAAAATAAGATCTTGCAAAGATGAAGTTGCTGCTAAATTGTACAGCAAAAAGGTTAAACAGTTAAAAACAAGTGTCATTTAGTTCAGAAGTAATTAGTCTCAGTTTGTGTATTAACAGTGTGTCTACATAAAATTGTGTTTTCTTAAAAAAGTTCAACATTTCCTAAAGCAGATGACCAAAAATTTATTTTCCAAAAATGCAAGCATCAGATTAACGGATGATTCTTTTGGGACCCAGCTCACGTAAAGCTAAATTAACACTGGCCACTGACGTTTAATGAAAACGCCATGTAAACGCACGTAAACCCTAGTTTCAGGCTTCAGCGTACAGAACTCTCATTCACAAGTCCCTTCGCAAGTTTATAAGTCAGTTCTTAGGCTCCATGAACAGATAGGGTGTTCACTGATCATGCGCTGGAAGTTCAACTTGTTAAACTTCTGACTGTTAAATTGCGCAACAACTGAACTTTAACCAATCAGGGACTCGGATTTGGTAGGGACGTATGGGTAGCGTCTTTTTTTAAAACACTGAAGTACCAATCATTGTAAGCATAATTACAAAGGATCATAGTTGTGGTTTGTTCCCGGCCGGAAATACATGACAGAATAGTCAGAATAGTTGCAATATCGGAATAGTCTGTGAAAGAAAAAGCCTGGAGAAAGATTTATGAGATTTGCGGTGCTTCACCATTTCGCACCAAGTCTCTTCCAACTCTAAATAGCAGACAAGCGCTAGTAAACAGTAAAAAAGGAAAATACGAAGACGCCGCTCCCTGCTGCCACCTGCTTGTCCGGTGCTGGTCTAGTGTGAACACTGAGGGGCTGAATCCCTCTTCATGAAACTGGGTAAAGTGCATTCTTGAACACATGCCCTGTGTGAATGTAGCTTAAGGGACACCAAAGCCACATTCACACCCACTTCGGCAACGTGTGTTAATGCGACCACTTCCAATAAAAAGTCTAATGCACGTTCCAAAAATCTTTTGTTTATGCGCAAGTTTCTATGACCGTCTTTGGGCTCTATGCGTATAAAACGCACGTCCATTTAACATGTGTTGAAAGTTAAACTAAGTCGAACTTTGACTAGTCAGGAACTCAGATTTAGTCGTGACGTATGAATAGTGATTCCTTTAATTCACGGAACTGCCCACCTTTTTTTTAAATTGATCATGGAGGAGAAATTTAAAATTGTTGACACCATTTTCTGACACCAAGTCTTTCAAATATCAGAACAGAGCTGTGAAAGAAAAAGCCTGGAGCAAGATTTGCAAGATTTGCACCACTTCAACATTTCACACCAAACCTCTTCCAACTGTAAGTGGTGGACACGTGCTAATATCAGGTAGCGACACTGTGAACACCTTGGGCGCGTTCAAAAATGCGCGTTTTGTGCGTTCAGGAATGCATGTCACATGCCTCGCATAAATGTAGCATAAGACAGTAAGGTAAAAGTCTACAGAATTCATTTTGATAAAGTCTTCAATTTTAAAAAAGAAAGAATTTTTCAGTGAAACTGTAAAAGTAACTTAAATGAACTTAAGTTGCCTTTTGTTTAACTCTTCAATGTTTTGAATGAAGCTCATGATTAAGTAAAAAGAATAAACCTAATTTCCCAAAGGAGTCTGGCTAATGTGATTTTAATCACATGCAGAAAATCCAGTAGCAGAATATCCCTGATCCACTTTTGTGGTCTTTGTCAAAAGAGAAAAGACCTCAGAGAGAGAGAAAGGTAGAACAAATAAAAGGGAAAAGATTGATGGGGATTTTGCAGAGGGACAATCAAAAACACTTCACAGAGATGAACAGGAAAATGTAGATTGATGACGAGAAGACAAAAATAAGGCAGCTGGGAGAGCCAAACAGTGCTTACTGTAGAGTAAAAGTAGCAAAATAAACACAAAAATCACAATGATGAAACCCAAATATAATCCACAATAGAAACTACAACTCTGGATGATGATGGGGAGGGTATTTTCTTTATTTTTTGACTCATTACATTATTTTTGCACTACATTTCTACATGTCTTGGGAACGTTTCAGTTTTTTCTTTCTTTGCCGCTTCCCTTCTCTTATTTCTCCTCCCAGATTGGTGTACTTTCTGCACCCTTGTCTCCTGTCCTCTTCTCTGGTTCCCATGTTTAGCCAGCTCTAATTAACCTGCAGACAGACTGATGGCAGCTCTTTTAGAAAAAGGCTGGAGTTACAGTCTGCATGCACGCTTGATGGGGAGATTTAACAAAAATCCTGCAAGCCACAGTAGTCTTTTATTTAAATATTATGCCTTTTACTGGCTGTGTACTGCATGTCAAAACTAAAATGAGCCGCATGCTTTTGTAGGAAGGGTACTAAACAATGATTTATTCTGATTAGAGTAAATACAAATTAAATGCACAAACTGCTGGGTTTTGATCCTTGTTTTAGAACAGATGCATTTAGCAGAATACCACCAGCCTTCACAAAAAACTGCCTGAAAGTTTGTTTCTTCAAATGTAAGTATTCTGAGGCTGCATTCTAAAGCTTTGTGATTATAGTATGGAACGTCTAAAAACCACAAGAGATGTAAAGATTAAGTATTAGTGTGAAATTGCAGTGAAGTGTGTGATAAACTGCAGGGAATTTATTGATTCTAAACAGAAATCAATATCATAACAATTATTTAGAAAAGTCATTGCAGGGAAGATGCAGACTGCTTTCTAAAGCTTTCCTTTCACATCAAAGATGATGGAAAACATGCAACTTTGAATACAATCAGTGACATATATGTTTAGCAGATTTTAGTCTCTAAAACAAATATTTTTAATTTTGCACTGGAAATATTGTGGTTTTCTGCTAGACCTTCTTTGTTTTTAGCGGTGGAATTGAGCTTGTAAATGTGGTCAAGGATTTTTTCTTCTTTTTTGTGAGTTAGTTTTACTATAAAATCAGTTTCACTGAATGTGCATTCAAGTGATAGTCAAGTTCATCTCTATTAACTGCAGGGCTTCACATCATTAGTTGTTGCATCATTTCACACAGATTTATTTGTTTCCAAACACTGTTGTGTTTGAAATAGATAAAGAAATTTTGCACAAAACATAAGAAAAAAAGTTAAATTACAGGTCAAAGCTTACATTCATAATAAATTATAGTTTTTTTTGAGAAATCTTTTACATTTTACAAATGATATTCAAGATTGTTTTGCACCTCACGATGAGTGCATTACAGGACAAAACATATTTTTGAAGTAGGTATTTTTTTAACAAACAATATTCTGTAGTAATCTTAAAATATGCAGAGTTAATTTATTTTTTCCATCAAACGTTTTATTCCCAAAAGGGAAATTGAGGGGAGAAAACTCCTTCTGTAGGTACTTTGATAAGTTGTGATGACATTTTAAATCTTTTTTTTCTTTAATATCTTTCTAGTCTCTTCCTCTGCTCTCTTTTTATCGTCAGTGCCTGCCTGACAGAAACAGTTGGAGGTCTGCCTGTGTTAAAAACAAACTGATTGTGTGAACTACCAAAGACACGTGCATTTATTATTCATGCCAACAAAATGCCATAGAGTGTTTGTGTGATTCCTTTTTCACATACATACACACGGAAAAGGACATAAGAACAAAATAAATAAATAAAGGCATAAAATAAATGAATAAAATAAAAAAGAAATGTCCTTGGACAGCATGTGTGTTTGTTAAAAACTGCATGAAGCTGTGCAAAAAAAAAAGTCTAATGTAAATTTACAGACTCTGACCATGATACATATTCTGCTCTCTTGTCTTTTCTCTTTGCTTAGGCGATTTGCTGCAGCTTTTTTTAAAGTTGTCACCTGAGTGAATGCCGCAGGCATGACAGCTTGACCCCATCTTTGCTTCCCCACCTCCAACAGAGGAAGGGTTCAGAGATCTGTCATGCCCCCTCACACTCATCCTCCTGGGGGTACTGGCCTGCCCCCCACAAACTCTGCCGCCGACTTGGCCAGATCTGGTGAGTTGACAAATTCATAAAAGGAAAAGGGATTAATTTTAGCTCAGCTCAATTGTACCCCACAGTAACTGTGCATGAAGAAGGGGAGAGTGTGTTTTGACAGCTGCTGTTTAGACAATGTTAACATGCCCGGCATGACTAAACACACACACCCGCACACACACACCCGCACACACACAGACAGATTCGTTGATGCCAAGTGTTGTGGTGAAATGTCACATCAGTATATGCACTCACACAGCTGGTTGTCTATAGCAAGAAGACAGAGAAGGAAGGAGGGGTGATGAATGAAGCTGAACTTTCAGTTTACATTCCTGCTTCTCTTTTCTCATCTATTCACCCTTTTCACACCCAAAAAAAGAACTGGTCATGAAGCAATGCTGCCATGATGGTTACATAATCTCCCCTGTCACATGCTTGGGTCAAAGTTCACGAGTAGGCCTCTAAACTCCATTTAACCTTTACAGCTTCTCCAGTTCATTTGCCCCTCTGTCACTGTCATTATAAGAGCTCAGCAGCGACAGGAAGGGCAAGACCCGTGACAGGAGGGCAGGGTGTCTGTTTCTGGAAAATCATTCTAGATGACAGTCTCTGCAACCCAAACATTTTCCTTCTTGATCTTATTTTGGTCACTAATCTGAGTCCTGATTTCTCTCCTCCGTCTTCACCTGTCACATTTTGACAGTTGTCACTACCCATTTCTCCAACCATTGAAGAAGATCCTCTTTAAGTCCCACTCTGATCCTCTTAAAAGTGTTCCCAATGGTCTTTTAATTCTAGTTATGCTGTTTTTAGCTAAAATCCCCAAATCTGTCATTTCCTAGAACAAAGTTTCTGCAGAGCGGCAGAAGTTCATTAGAAATTCACCTCTGAGTTGTGGGGCGGGACTGCTGGTGCATCATCCATCTGTTCACACACTCTCCAGCTAGCTTACAGCCCCTCACAACCCCAACTTAACATTACAGGTGCAACAAATACCACAAGCAATACTGAAGATATCCAGAAGTGAGTAGAGGATGATATTCTTTCTGGATTCCCGCTGGTCACTGGATTCCCACGGGATGGGAGTCATCTCACGACCATTTTAGTTGACCAGTTTAGAATGAAACAGTTTTCAGGGCATCTCTTCAGAGTGAACGCCAAGAGCGGCTCTTTCGCAAAAGCAATTTAAAAAAATTCCCCCTCTTCCTTTTTTCTCTTCAAGCGGTGATTGATCAATGCAAACGTGCTCTCGCCTATGGTTGGTGCTGAAGGCGTGCGCGTTACACGCACAGCAGCACATGAACCGAGAATGATCAAAGTGCAACAACAACAAACTACAGCAACACTGAAATGTAAAGAAAATGAGTGACAGCTCGAAGAGAGGCAAAATCAAGAACCATTTCATTTTTATTGTTAATGCAAAGGAAAAGTGGAGAGTTTGCAAGACAGTCATTTAATCGAGAACAGGCAACAGAAAATCAGAGAAACAACACAAAATAACACAGGATGCCTAAAACAGATAAAAACCGAAAAAATCTAACACAGGCAAATAAGTAAAACAAAAGTGAACACAAGTAAAGTCTTTCTATAGTGACGGTTTTCTGCTTAAATCTAAAGTGCAGCAAACATATATTGATGGAAGCGATGAAGAGAATTACAACCATGGCGAATTCGATGGTGATGCAAAATCATAAGCAGCTTGTAATAAAAAATTACAATGTAATTTGCCTTACAAATGAAAACCAAAAAACATCACATTAAAAGTACAACTACATAAAATATTTTACACAATGAAAAAAAAGACAAAAATAGGAGGGAGCGGGACATGAGCGGGACTATTTTGAATGGGAGTGGGACGGGAGTGTAAATCAGATAACTGGGAGCAAAACGGGGCAGGATTATTTTTTAAACTTTGGTCTAGGAGTGGGTTGGGAGAGGATTACTCTCTGTGGGAGCGGGACGAGACAGGAGTGAATATCCACTCCCGTGTCATCCTCAAGATGTGAATAAGGGAAATCAGGACGTTCATGGATCTATTTGTCCTCAAGTGGATGCATCAGAGAGGAGCGGAGCAGGGAGCCTGTGGCTTGCCATAATAACTTGTACATCAATTTACAAGCCTTTTTCAACTGCATTTTCGCGTCTGCTGCTGATTGACAACAATTTGAGTAAAGAAATACTCAGAAATGCAATTTTTAAACTCAATGTTCTTTATGTATGTCCTCCATCATGAGAAAAATCCCACAAGAACCCGTTAAACACACCAAAAATGCAGTTTTCATTAGAGTGTCTTCAATCTCTCCCTGTTTTTTTAAGTAAGCGGTCCAAACAAAAACCTATCATGAGTGTGGTGGCTCAACAAATAGAAAAAGCTGTGAGCTTTTTTTTGTGAGGTGGTAAAGTTGAGGAACTACAATTAGTTACCTATTGGCAGAGATTAGAGTAGAATCTTTAAAGATAAATACAAAAACACCGTTATTTTAAGAGGGGTCAAGCACAAACATCTCACCCAGCTGCTGTGTATCACCTTTAAAACAGGGCAACAATGTTTGTCAGAAACACCCACACAGAACCTCTCGCTCAATAGGTTTGCCTCCCTGTGGGTAGCTTAGCTTCTCTTTATCTCCGTCTCAACCCATCTAACATCTATGCCCTTCTCCCTTTTCCTGTTGTCCATTCTCTTCAACCCCCTCTCTATCCCTGCAATAAGTGAATATGCAGATTGTTCAAATTGATCTGACTCATTAAACTGCTGCAATCGAATAAATGCCAGCGTCAGAACAGTCTCTCTCTAAGTTTAAATCAATGTCATTGATTGACACAGAATGTGTGTTATGAATGATTGGGGGGTATATTTTTGCATCATCTATTACAATTCCACCTTACGCTTCTTTTGCCGTTATGAGAAATGATATGAAATCAAATTTTGAGTTATTAGTTTCATGTGATAAATCATATTAATTTACATGAATTTGAGGTCCTTCTTCTTCCACTCATGTGGGGGTGCGTCGTGGGGGCAGCAATCTAAGCAAAGATGCCCAGACTTCCCTCTCCCCGGCCACTTCCTCCAGTTCCTCTGGGAGGACCCCGAGGCGTTCCCAGGCCAGCCGAGAGAGCTAGTCTCTGCAGTGTGTCCTGGGGCCTCCGTCCAGTGGAAAATTCACGGAACACCTCCTTAGGGAGGCGTCCAGGAGGCATCAGAACCATGTTTTAATATTTAAGCATTTGTTAATTTTTAAATTATTAAAATTCCACTCTGAATATCGTTTGATCTTCACTGCTCAAAAAAATAAAGAAAGAAAAGGAACACCTATATTACTCAATATTACTCCAAGTCAATCACACTTTGTAAACAAACTGTTCGGTTTGGAAGCAATACTGCCTGACAATTAATTGATGTTTTGGGGACTTTTAAATACAGACAGTGACTTCTAATGTCAGACAATGCTGGACCTTATGTATTTGGAGTGTGTCAGCAGTCTCTGCTTGATGAAAGTATTGATGTAATGGACTGATTCGCCTATTCACAGACCAGAATCCAGTTAAGCACATCTGAGATGTCATGTCTCGGTCCATCCACCAACTCCAGGTTGTCCCACAGACTGTCCAGGAGTTGGTGGATACTTTTGTCCAGGTGTGGGAGGAGATCCTCCAGGAGACCGTCTACTGCCTCATCAGAAGCATATGCAGGTGTTGCAGGGAGGTCATACGGGCAGGTGGAGGCCACACCCACTACTGAGCCTTATTTTGACTTGTTTCAAACACATTACATCCAAATCGGATCCACCTGTAGCATGTTTTTCCTCTTAAATTATGAGTACGAATCCACATCCAGACCTCCATAGGCTAATACATTCGATTTCCAAATAAAAATGTTTGTGTGGTTGTGATGTCACACATGCAACTATGTAAAGAATAAAGCATTTAAAAAAATATTTACTTTGTTCATGTATAGGATGTGTTTTTGCAGTTTTGCCTATATTTTTTGAGCAATATATTTTCAAAGCATTCCCAGTGGTCTTTTAATTAACATCTTAGGATATAGTTTCTGCAAAACAGCAGTAGTTAATCATAAATGTGTCTCTGTGTTGTGGGCAGGACTGTTAGTATGGAGCAAGCATGCCTTCATTTTCCATCATCACCTTGTTTATACTCTCTCCCACTAGCTTACAGACCCTAACAACCCCAAACAAAACATTATCGGTGCAGCAAAAGCAGCACGCAATATTGGAGCTATCCATATATGTCCTCTATCATGAGAAAAATGCTCCAAAAACAATGTTAACAATACCCAAAACACAATTTTCATTGGTGTGGGTCTTAAAGGAAATCATATTGGCTCTGTAAAATATGTACTATAAAAAATAAGGTTCATTAGTTGGTTTTAATTTGGGAACTATTAAAGTCGATGAAAAAAAAGTGTTGACATAAAGTGTATTGAAAACCCCCCCAAATATATTTTAAAAAATCGTAAAATTATTAGAAAAAATAAAGGACAAAAAATACATGGAACTATAGCAGCGCACAACACTGCAAATGTTGCATTTCAAAAAAAGGGCAACAATTACTGAAATTAAGAAGAAAGAGAAAAGGGACAGAGGAAACTACAGACCAAAAAGTAAGACTTCTGTGAGCAGTGCTATAGGATTGGCATAGAATTGTTTGTATATGAGAACTGGATCAAGTGAGTGTGATGTCACCCAAAGAAAATGACTTGCTTCTGGTTTCAATGAAAATCAGTCACCATTTTTTGGCAATATGGACAGCACCATGTTGGAACCAGACGATATCAGTAAGCAGGGATTGGTCCGAGTCGGTTACGGTCAACAATTTTACGGCAACCACACTCACCAAAGAAACAAAGCAATCTTGGGAGCATCTGTCATACAAGCGTTTTAAAAGTTCAGCATGAGACCACATAATTTTTTTGGGGCATCTGATTGGCCAGTTTAAAATTTGAAAAACGTGCAATACAAAAAAATATAATAAAAAATTAGGATTAGCAAGAATTTATTAAAAAGGAAGAATAATGGTTATTCTGACAAATATAAACAATAGATGTTTACTTCTCAATAGAAGTCTGTGGTATTTTGGCTTCTTGGAGCCAGCTGGTACTTCTTATTTGAAATGTCAAAGGGGAGGGGTCACTTTGTCCAGTTCTTATATACAGTCAATGGGAAAAAATAACAGTGGGAGAATGAAGGAAGAGAAAGGAGAACAGTGGGAAAAGCAGAGGGGTCAAAATTGCAAAACAGAGACCATATGGTGCAATGAGATCCCAGCAGACTGTTTTAAACAACACATACACAGACACACACTTGCACACAAGAGAGTCCAAATGTATTTTAATTCGTGAAAACACACCATTTCTGAGTGTGTTTGTACACTTTCTTGCAGCTCCAAACAACTCAGTGATTTGCTTCCAAAACAAGAAAAGCGTGATAGAGAGAGCAATACAGAGGGAGAATTTGGCTTTTAACAGAGGTATGACAGCGACTGTGTTACAGCATTCGCTTTGGAAAGGAGCCATGAATGGAAGGGAGCCATGAATGAATGATAAATCGTTATGTTTTCAGTGCAGCTAAAATGTATGTCCAGGAGTAAGAATATAAGTACAGATTTAAAACACTCAAGCAGATAAAACTAAGGAGGCAAAACACAACTTCACTAAGTTCACTGCAAGTTAGTCATGATTTTGAGGGTGATGGTGAAGTTAAAAAAAAAAGAAGAAGCCAATTGTTAGTAGAAGGAGGAAGTTTCTAACCCTGTCAGGATGTGAGCTTTTACGTGGCAGCAGTTTGACTCTGTGTGTTGGTGGCATTAGGTCTGGAGTGGAGCCTGATCCCTTCTCATCGTGTTATATGAGACCTGGAGTTAGAAACAAGTGACAGCTTGTTGGCCACCCAGCCGGAGCATCTGGCAAATCTAAGAACAGCTTTTTAATCCTATTTATATGCTTTCCAAAGGATGCAAATATAGACAATAAATAATGCAGTTGGAAGTTTAGGTCAAAACATTGAAGGAAAGATAAAATGTTAATTCCTTATATTTTAATTTCCCTTCAGCCATCACAGACCTACTAGATTTGTGGATTGATGGGGGGAATGTATCCATATTGATTCCAATATTACTTCATTTTTTGGCTTTGCTAAGTCTTGGACTGTGTCCCAGGAGAGTGGTCAGCATCCTTTAAAGACGTGGCGCTATAGTAAAATATACATCCTCTGAGATCTAGATGCTTCATGTGCATTAAGTTGCACTTTAGCCACAATTAGTCCCCTTTTGCATTTTTATGTTTACCCCGAACTTTGCAAAAAAGTAAAAGCACATGCACAAACACACAAGAGCTGAGTGAACAAGAGTGGGTGCTCTTGCAAATTGGTACAGATAGTTCAATTATGAAGGCAGATGAGGCCCCGCATTATATTCTGTGCTTGAAGTCAGAATAATTACGCTGTTTCGCAGATGCAGGACTTGTCACAAGAGCAATGGACAGAAGAAACAGACGTGATTACAGTGTATGGGGAAAAAAGAAAGAATAGAAGCGAAAGAGTAAACAAAGCAGAGACGAGAGAAGAAAACGGGAAGACAAAAATAGGTAGACGGAGGTAATCCTGTTGAGGGAAGATATGGAAATGTAAAAAAAAAAAAAAAAAAAAGTCATGCTCTGAGAGATGCTCGTTCCTCTTCCCATCACCCTGTCAGCGGGGGTGCAGCCTAAATCCTTACACCCAGTCTCTGCTTATCCTTAAGTCCTACATATTCATCAGAGGGTGTTTTTTGCTTCTTAAAAGTACGTGTGGAAGCAGCTTAAAAGTCAGGGGGAACGGTTGTGTGTGTTGACTGGAAAGAAACAGACTAATGTGGGTTAAATGAGGAGATTCGCTGCGAACCATCAACTCCTCGCACTTCTGCATTTAATATCCCGGTTGCTACGGTAACAATATGTCTATGAGGACATAATAAGGTGGTGCTGCAACCTTAACATCAGGTGGCATGTGTGTCACGTATCCTCTTGTTTCACTGAGACAAAATGACATCAAATGTTGGAGTATATATAGTTGTAAGCATTTGATTACATAATCAGTCATGACTGGCACCCGCACCCACCCTGGCTGGCCGGCTATTTTCTGTCCGCTAAGTAAATAAGATCTTAGGTTACATATAAGGGTCAGACATGTTAATAACATCCATAAAAGCACACAGAAGCTGCTGCTGCTAAAAGCTTTTTGGTAAGATTAAACAGATGGAGGATAACACGCCACAAATGACATCTTTTCATGGCTTTGCCAACATTTCAAAATATTCGGCATTAGCACACCGAGGCAAATTTATCCTAAACCTTTATTCGATCTACAACTGAATAATATTTGCATCAATAATAGAACGTGCAGTTAGAGTTGTGGTTTACTATCCCAAAGATGCTCAAAGGAAATTACAGCAGATAAAGCGAGGCATCTAGAACTGGGAGACTCGAGGTTCAAATTTAAGGTCTGCTCTGTGAAAGAGGCATGATAGATTCAGGTCGTCCTCAGAATACGGTGTGAAAAATTAAAGAGGTAAAAAAAAATACAGAACAGAGAGTCTCTGAGGTCAGCTGGTGAATGTCGTAACTAGATAGTGGTGGGTCTCTCTTGAATGGAAAACAGCCCAGACCTCAGTAAAAAAAACCTGCGGTCAGTAACAGAAGTTTGTCTGGTGACGACACCATAGCTGGGTCCAATGTCACCCACTGGATATACGCTTACAGACAGGTGAGGTGTTAAAAAGCTCTGCCTTGGATAAAGTGTCAGGTGCCATTAATCATTTATCCAAAATTAATTTAATTCCTGAAATTAGCTTGGCTTTGTTTCAGTAAATGAGAAACTATATTTCCTTGTGTGTCAGCATTAAACCCTGTGTTCTTCTAAAAGAAAAAGAGGGAAAAATTCTGCAGGACAGCAAAGTGACCCAACACGGCCAAGAGAACATGCATGAATAATGCAGGCCTGCGGTGACAGTTGTGATGCCTGTTGAAAGATGACCCACTGTTACCTTAAGGTGCCGTTTGCACAATGCCAAACAAACACACAGAGAAATACGTGTCCATGACTGAGGCACACATGACATTTATTTTTAAATGAACCAAATACACTGTCATTATGAAAAAAATCAGAAATGCCACTAAAAGTAGAAAAAAATAAAATGTGTTTTTTAAAATTTAAGATGAAGGTGTCTGATGAACAGTACAACTTTAAAGACACAGTAATGAAAGGGCATTGCTGGTGTTTTTTATTTTTTGTAGCATTTTTACTCATGACAGAGGACATATATAAAGTAAAATTAGTATTAAAATTGCATTTCTGAGTTATGCTTTAATCAAACTGTTGTGAATCAGAAGCAGATGACAAAATGTCATTGGAAAAAGTAGAAGATTTCTTCTCTGCAGTTGCTGAGAGGTTGCTAAGCGACTATAAAGAGTTGCTAATTTGTTTTTATATAAAATTACATTTCCACGAAGCGAAGTAAAAAGCATGCATATTCGTAAGATGCTAATTAATATGAGATTTAAATTTATTGTCTTGTCAATATAGTGTACATTTTAGTTGTCAAAGATTTGCAGGATTTGCATCGCTTTGACTTTGTGCACCAAGGCCTCTACCAACTGCAGGAGGACGAGTGTTAGTAAACAGTAGAAAAACAAAAGAAGAAGAAGCCATCCCTTTGTTACTACTGCTTTACCAGTGCTGGTCTGGTGTGCAGTGTGTCAATGCATGTTCATGAAGCCGAGTTTAGCGCGTTTTTGAACACATCGGATGTGGATGCAGCTTAGGCTTGAACCCCTTTACACATGTAGCTGGAGCGACCATGAGATGTTTTCATCCTGATCACTAAATGGAGCGGTGTCTGTATATGTCTTCTTTTACAATGCATGGAAGACGCAGAGGATGTTTAGAGATCAGAACTGGTTATTTATAAAAAAAAACAATCTCGTTTTGTGTCTGGGTTCCTGTGATCAATCAGAGATTCTCCCGTTACTCTCCTGCTGCCGTTGATGCATCTGAATGACGCGTGCTTCCGCAATGAGCTGATCAAGACACTGAACATGCCATATGTCCAAAGATGAGTTCCTGATTGGTAAATGTGATGCGGTGATTTCGCCAAAGTTCCAATACTTGAACTCTGGCCGTGCAGCGCTGCCCAAATCACGCCAGACACTCAAATCACACCAAAGGACCTCCGATCATATCTGTACCATTGACTGGCCCCTGGCACACTCATCACATCCGGTTTAGCTTTAGGTTTTTATATTCTTGGAGTTGCTTTGCCAAGTTTTGCAGTTGCCATAGCAACATTCTTATGCATCCACTTGCGGACAAATAGATCCATGTATGTCCTCAATTTTCCTCATCTGAGTTAAAATCTGGCTCAAAACTGAATGGCTGGATAACTCAATTTTATTGTTCGCCATTTTTTTGCACTGCTAATGTTCGGGGTGGTGATGGGCTGCAAGCTAGCGAGAGAAAGTGTAAACTGATGGAAGATGGGAAGTGGGTTTACTCCGTGCCAATGGCCCCGCCTTTAACTCAGGTGAATTTCTAATGAACCATTGCTGCTCTGCAGAAACTATGTCGTAGAAAAGACACAGCTTTATTGGTTTTGACTAAATAACGGCATAATCACAATTAAAAAACTACTGAGAATACTTTAAAAATAGATCAATAGATGATCAGAGTGGGACTTGAAGACTTCATTTAAACAGCACATACATTTTAATGCTTGTTCTGAGTTTGTTTCCCTTTGATGGAAGCCCAGTGTTCTGGAAAATGTCCGCACATTTCTAACGTGTATCTGGGAATTACTAATTCAGATGCAAGTCAGTATGGACTAAATGAAAATACATAGAGCCACTTAAACCTATTTGGACTGAGTCCTCCTATCTTCCTCCGTTGGCAGAATACATTTCTTCTGATAAAGCCCAGTAGAAGTACATCAGACAGAATTTCTAACAGCTCAAATAAGCCAAAAACAAGCACCTCCTCCATGAGAGCAGCTAAAACCACTCATAAATGTTAGAAGAACTGCTTCAGCAGAGGCAGGGGGTGGTTAGGGCTGATGTGAGGGTATAATGTTCACTGACAGAAGAAGAGGAGGAAGAGATGGCTGCTGGTAAGAAGTCAGAACCGAAGGATTTTATTTGCAAAGTGAAGCTCTAATTGCTTCTTAAAAAGTTCAAATCTGCACAAGATGACAAAATTAGATATCATTTTAAAAGAAAAAGCAAAAACGTATCTGTCTCCTTGGTTCTGAGCACTACCTTACAGTCACACTGTCCTGTCATATTCCCCCTAACCTTTCAAACAGCCTCAGAGACGGAGTGCAGCAAAAGCCACTCTGGAATCCTCTGAGCTGCTGCAGCAAAAGATCCTCCATGAAAGTGCAGCCACAAAGTCTGACAGAACTGATGCTTTGGGATACTTTAAAATCACTCCTTTCACTCATTCATGAAGCACAGATCATCTGCACCACAGATTAGGATTATATTAAGGATGGAGTAAGAGGGAAAGAAAGAAGACTAACATTTCTCACAAACCTAAAGCCTTCACTCATCAACTATTTTTGTAACTGGAAATTGGGTAGACAAACCAAAGTGAGAGCTTAAGGATTTGTTTGACAGAACAACAGCGGAGATACTTTTACTCTAAAGGTCCTCTTTAGGGCTGCAACATTTTTAAGGCATTTCAAAATGTATTACCAATAAATTTTTAGGCAAAAAAGCTGCTGTTCAAGCAAATAAATAAAAAATATTTTATAATCTTAAATTTCACTCATACTTAATTTGTTCATTAATTTGGCTTATGATTAAAATTAGAATTAATTGTCTTTGTGAAATTGGTTTTATTAGAAATATTAACCATTAGAAGACTAAACTTACACAGTGTTGTCATTCATGAGAGTTGTTTACAATAATGTATATGAATGACACCAACTTCCTAGTAATATAGTTTTCATTCAAAATTATACATTAAGGTTTCAAAAATGATTTTAGCTTTGACATGTTTTAGTTTATAACAAACATAAAAAAGTTATGATACGCTATTGCAATTTCCCTTGGAATAAATCCTGAGAACATCGTAGTTTGTGGAAATTTTTCTGTTTTTTTTTTTAAAAAACATGTTCACATTTTTAGACCTTTTTCTATGCTTTGTTTTTGAGTTTGTGCATTTTTATTTTTGTCTCTAAATGTTTGATTTGTTTTGAAAACTATTTGAACTCACTTTATGTTTTGCTGTAAAACTATGACAACATTTAGTATTTGGAATTTCGTTTTTTTTTTTTATAGTTTCAAATTTATTGGGGAATTATTGTGTAAATAATGAAAGATATTAATAATAATAATAAAAAAAAACAAGTTGGGGTTGAATGAAAAAGATGGATATCAAGCACTGGTACAAAACAACAGTTTTAAAGGTAAATTATTTTAACAAATTGTTGTGAATTAAAAGCTCAATGAGTCTGCGGGCTACTAAGGGTTAAGGTCTTAGTTCAACATTTTTTGTAACGATAGCCGTTAAATTATTTTTTTAAATTTCAATGATGACTAAATAAATATATTTATCCATTTTTGAAACTCGTTTGGTCTCTTTCGGCATCTCAGGGCTGCTGGAACCCAACCCGGCCACTCGTGGGCGAAGGCAGGATACACCCTGCACAGGTCGCCAGTCTGTCGCAGGGCCACAATCACACACCCATACAATTTAGAGGCAATTCATAGTAGAGCAATGTTTTTGGACAAGGGGCGGAAGCTGGGATCACCGAAGAAAACCCACGCATGCACAGGGAGAACATATAAATTCCACACAGAAAGGTCCCTCATCGGAGACCCTCATTCAAGTCCTCTAGATAGAGCTTGAACTGGTGACCTTCTTGCTGTGAGGAAAGGGCGCCAACCACTGCCCCACTGCCCCACTGTGCAGCCCCAAATAAATAAATAAATAAAATGTTATCCGGTTATCCTGAACACACAAAGAAAAAAAAAAAGGTCATTTTTTTATTTACAAATAAATAAATGATTTTTGTCTTTGTATGTTCAGGATAACACCAGATCAGCAATTTATCAGCAAAATCTCTTAAACACAACAAACTTTGCTGAAAGAAAGTTAGATTTGAGTGTTTTTGTGGCACAATAACCCCAGAATTAACAAAGAAGCATTAATTTAATGTAATTCAATATAATCTGGTTAATGCAAATTGAATTTTACTTCAGTACAGCTAGAAAAATTACTTAAAAAAGGTAAAAATTGTTTTATGTGTACATTTTCAAAAGAAATCAGGAATAATTCTTAATAAAAAGAAAAGGCGAGCAATATTTTCACATTGTTAATCCTGGTAGGAGCTGCAGTCTTAGCTCTGACGTTCACATTTTCTTAGTAATGAGATATGGGGGCCCTGAGGAAAGTCAAGTCACTTTAGAAGAATGATACAGCTTTCATTAGGGGCTCTATCTTATCTCTTCTTATCAGTATGCTGGCCATTAAAAAGCTTTTTTTCAAGAATTTCATCACAGCAGTGGTGGATTGCTAATTTGTGGTGTGAAAGTGAAGTTCTTTTTATGAAAAGAAAAATATGGAAAATAAATTTTTGTAAAAAGGGCTCAAACAAAGAAAATAAAGGGCACGCAGGACACAGGGCGATAAAAGGAATTCTCACATTGAGAATTAGATGCTAATAACATGCAGTGGTATGATGCAAGTGAGGAAATGTGCTGGTGGAGAAGAGTCTTGTCTGTGGAGTTAAAAGTGCTGCTGCTGTGTCTGGAGTTCACACCAAGTAGTTTTTTTAATATCATGCTTTGTGGTTCCTTAACACATGCACGCCTAGTTGCAAAAGCATATGCCCACACGCACACTTGCCAACTCACTCGCGCACACACAAACACAGATAAAGCAGGGAGCGCTTGCCGACATGCCATTGGTGAAAACAAAGTCAGCCAGTGTAACGAGACACAGGGGGAATACTGAGCAGAGCTGAGAGACTCGAGCTGGAAGAGAATGAAAAAGATAAAGAGAGTCTGTGACGGGAACGAAATCGCACATAAAACAAGTTTCTCCATCATAGAATACTGGTATTTGAAATTTTAAAGGTCAACACAGACTAATGCTTCCATAGATTTGTCACTACATCTCTTTGGTTTTCCTAATTTTATTTATTTTTTCCACATATTGAAGCATTCAGTCAGAGTGGCTATTAGTTGGATTTTGCTCTGCTTTTAGAGGTTTTTGTGAATCTTGAGAACATTGTGTTTTTTTTTTAAGTTTTTAGAGCATTCTTCTGATGATGGAGAACATCTATTTAGAATTTTGAGTTAGAAAGTTGTAAATTTGTTGTAAATCAAGAGCAAAAGAGAAAATCCAGTTGGAAAAAGCTTATCGCTGTGATGAAGAACCTTCAATCAGTAGGCCACGAGCTCCCTACTCGGCTCCCCTCTGATGCATACACTTGCAGACATACAGATCCATGTACGCCTTTGTTTTCCTCGTCCGAGCTGGCATTTGGCTCAAAACTGTACGGATGGATAATTCCAATGTTGTTCACCATTGCTAAGTTAAAGTTTAGCTGTAAGTTAATTCAAACTCAAATGTTATTTATCACATACATAGTCCAATAATATGATAAAATGCACAACTGTCAGACAGAGTTCAAGTCTGAAGGTGCATTCACATGGGACACCGGGGTGTCCAATTCGCGTCTGCCGCTTTTCTTTTGACGTGTGTCAAATTTGCTGCTTGATGCCTTGACGCCTTAGCTGCGGAGCAAACGCCAACGAACTTAATTTTTGAAACACAATATGGAAAACATGGATGCAGTTGAGCGAGTAGCTTGGGTTTACATGTTTTAGAGAGCTCTACAGAGGCAAGCACGTCGCCGTGTCTGGGTTCACGAGCTCATTCAGTCTCTCCCGGTGCGGTGTACTTCCCTCCTGCAGCAGAACTGCGCCTGGCCGTTCTTTTAGATGGTACTTTAAATGGTACTACCACTTTGAGTGGGCTTGATTGCTCCAGCTCCATGGGCACTGTGACAGGCTGGCGACCTGTACAGGGCTTACTCCACCTTCGCCCAACATCAACCGGCACAATCTCCGGCAAAGCCCAGCAGGTTAAGAAAACGAATGAAAAGTTCAGGATGAAAATCTCTGCATCGAGCGGACATATTGGATCTTTTTTTCTACCCTTAGATTTAGTCACTGAAAACGTCACGTGCCCAAAGCTAAGTCCCTGCTTGCTACACCTGACACCCAAATCGCACCACAAGACCTCATATCGTATCTTTACACTGACTAACGTTGAAACTTGACGCAGATGACGAGCAAATTGCATCCGGCATGCATGCAGCTTAAAGGTGGTAAACATGAAAAAATGATCAGTTAGGTGAGTAAGTATAAAAAAGACATTTCACCAAATATATGATAGCCTGATATTATTCAGTGATTTAAGGTCACAAAAGTGTAAAAGCTAGTGGGAAAAAGTGTAAACAGATGGATGATGGGAAATGGGGCAGGGCTTACTCCATGCCAACAAACACAAATCAGTGAATTTTTATCCAGTCACAAAAATTTGATTTTTGAAGAAGAGAATCCCCTCTCAAATATCAGGATGTACTGAGGGAAAATATTCCCTGTGGCAAGTTGTTTTACAAATGTGCTTCATTTTTTACCTTGTTTCTTTAAACTTACTTGCTGTGAACGTCTGCAACCTTAACAGAAGTTTTCAAATCTCTGCGGGAGTTATAATGATCCTCTCCAATCTGAGCACTGCAATAAAACTAGATCGAGACTATAATGGACAATCACTTAACTGTCTTGGCACATTTGGTCTTATCTTTAATGAAAACGTTCTAATGAAGAACCAACATTTGTCTGTCCTCTCCAGTCTTCCTCTGTGTCCTCTGGCTCTTGGCTGCGCTGCTGCCGCCTGCCTCGCCCTGCCCTCCTCCCTGCCTCTGCTCCTCAGATGACCTTGTGGTGGACTGCGGAGGACGTGGTCTCTCCTCTCTGCCTCCTTTGCACCTCCTGCCTCAGAGAAGCCGCTCTCTCCTCCTCACCAACAACAAGCTTGCCTCGCTGGAAGCCTCTGCTTTTGCTAACCTCTCCTCACTAGAGGTCTGCAGACTTCTGTTTAGCGTTAGAAGCAGCTCATTGTTAGGCAGCAATGGTGTTCAGTTTTATGCGCTTTAGAATAATATAGTAATATTTCCAAAACTTTAAAAGCAATCAAAGAAATGTTCTCAGTTGATTACACCTTCATGGATAAAACCGGTTTTAAACATCTGGAATCTATTAGAAGTTTTTTCTCATTTAGTCAGGCTGAGATTAGAAATTATTGACAAAAATTACCTTTTCTTGATCACAATTTGCAAAAAAGGTTTGATTTAGTACATTTAATAATGAATGCAATGACATAAATAAGACAGATAAGAATTCAATAAAACAAGTACAAAAATAAGATTCCACTAACTACTAAATATTAAAAACTACTCTAATGAGGTAAATTTTTTACTTACATTTAAAACTGTGTTGGTCTGGTAACATCCACAGCACTGAAGGAATAATATTCCACAACTGGAGGCCAACAAAAGACAAAGCGACCAGTTGAACAGACTGATGTACCCTGCTTTAAATCACATACAAATATACATATATTTTTAATGTCACAGCAAGTGACTATAAAAAAGAAGATGCAAACTTTTATTTTAGATTTTTTACCGCAGCTCAGATATGGTTAGGTGTTATTGTCAGAATTTTGTGCTTTTTTATTCAAATACACGACATTTGTGAAAAAATAAATAACAAAAATAACAAAATAACAAAAATAAAACTAAGAATTGTATTAGTCTTCTAATTTACGATTGTAAAGGAAATGTTGAGGGAATGTCCTCTGAAGATGGCAGGAGGCAGATCATTGAAGGTTTTAAACAAACCAACTATTAACTATATTAATATATGTTGCCACTAAAACTATGAGCCCCATGGAAGAATTTGTAGTTGAGTCAAATTAATTACAAAAATAAAAAAAGTGATGTATCTGTTAATATTTGTAAGCTTTTTTGATTAAATAAAAAAGTATGGGCAATAATTCTTTTTCAGATCATTATGGGGTTTTTGTTTTGCAAATTTCAGGTGTGCAGACAAAACAAATTTTTCTGATGAAAACAGTTAGACATTAAAAAAATAATGTGTTGGATTCACCACTGAACGTATACTTGAGGATCCACACATATATTGTATCAAGGGACACTGATTTTTAATCTAACCTAAAAAACCCTGAACAGAAAAAAAGGAAAAACTCTTTGACTGACTCTGCAAGTCAGCAAACATTTTTTTTTTATAAAAAGTAGTTTTTATATCAGTTTTATTTTAAAGCCTTTAAGCATGTAGCTACCTGAAGCATTTAGATGAGTTATTCTCAAGGAGAAAATTGACCTCCACTTGAAGTATTATCCTACTATTTGCAATTAAAGATCAATTAAGGGAAATTATCAACTTATCAACAAAATCACGAGATAACATCAGTTTATAGTTTTGTTTTGGTTAAACTTCCATGCTAAGCTGAAGTTTGGATTTTTTTTTTTTTTTTTTTTTTTTTTTTGGTGGTACATGTTTTATAGGAGCTGGACCTCTCCAACAATTACCTGGATAATTTGCCAGGTGGATTATTCAGAGATATGTCAAACCTGACAAGACTGACTCTAAACAACAATTCCCTGACAGTTATGGACAGAGAACTCTTTCAGGTAAAGAAGGAAACATCAAACTATCTTTTAGAGAACATTTCTAACGCACCGAGCCTTGAATTTCATGATATTTCTGCCATGTATGACGGATAAAACATGTTGTGAGACTATTTGCACGTGTTTCTTTGCTTTTTTGGTACAAATATCATTTTTTTCTACAGGGCCTAGGCAGTCTACAGAGTCTGGACTTGTCATTAAATGGTCTGTCTACAGTTCCTCTGGGCCTCCTTGATGAGCTACAGAAGCTCAGGTAGACACACTAACACAAACGACTAATGAACACACCAGGCATTTGATGCGAGCTCTTGAACTGTAGACGAGCAGGAAAGGGCTTCTTCTTATTTTTCTACTGTTTTGGCATATGAAAGCCATGTACAGTTGGAAGAAGCTTGGCATGGAATGTCAAAGTGGTGCAAATCTTGCCCCAGATTTTTTCCTTTAACAGGTCTATTCCAATATACGAGACTTGGTATCATATAGTTTCAGGTGGGCACAAACCGCAAATATTCATTTGTCCTTCATGATTAATTTTCAAACAGTTGGCACTTCCACGATTTAAAGGGGACGGCATCCATAGTCCCAGATGAGTCAAAGTTCAACCTGGTTTAACTTTCAACACGTGTTTTGCGGTCGCGTGTTATGTACGTGGAGCCTGAAAACAGTCGTAGAAACTGGCGTAGCTACATAATGCAAATCCCAAAATGTGGCTTTTCATTGGAAGAGCCCACTTGAATGCATGTTGCCGAGGGCGGTGTGATTGTATGATTCATTGATTGTCTTTTTTTGTGTTCTCTTCACACAGCTACAAGAGTTGAAAATACTATTGGAGCACAAACAATTAATTATAAAATGAAAAACACAAAACTGTAGTGCAGACTGTAAAAACAAGTGATCTCTGTCGATTTTTCATGATCTTTTTGTACCTAGGTGGCTGTCACTAGCAGGTAACAGGCTTCATGGTTTGGAGAGGGCAGCATTTGAGCCACTTGCCAACCTGCAACACCTGGAACTGGGACACAACCCCTGGGAGTGCGACTGCAATCTCCGTGATTTCAAACATTGGATGGAGTGGCTGCTCTACCGAGGTGCATGTCAGATTTTTGTAACAAGGACAGCTTGATTTTCAAACACTGAGGTAGAAAACTAGAAAGACATAGTGAGGAATAATACAAGGTGCTTGTGCTTCAAGTCATATGATGCGACTGCGTGGTTGTGTAAGCACTTGCTGTTGTTGTTCTATGGGCTTTATCCACGTGTCTCTGCAAGCTGTGAGTACATCAGATAACCACAGCTGCTCTGTGCTTTCTGCTCGTGTACAAAATCTACATTCACCTCAGTGCCTCAGGCCTCAGCTGTCCCACTAATGAAGCATCTCTTTTCTTCTTCATTCTGCTCCCCATTGCTTTGCTGAACTTCACTCCCTCTCAGCACAGCGCTCATCAGAAAGAGACTGACACACAGTAGACGTGATGATTTAATGATCATCAAAGCTGCTGGGAAAATTACAAGGAGCCATTTCACACTTGAAGATGAAATCTCTGACAATAGCTGTGCAAAAGGGGAGATAATGCATGAACCGTGTTATGAAGGAAGACAGTGCAACCTGAATTTGAACAGCAACCTCTTCCAAGGTTGTTTTTCTTAAGTTATTGAAGCAAAAAAGCTGCTTTTCCACAGTGTTATAACAGTGCCACAGTCTCTGAGCACGAAAAGCTCTGCGCTGACTTCTACATGCCTCTCTCACCCTGCAAAAAAATGACATCTTTTTGTCTTGTTTCTGGTTTAAATAACACTTGATTAATAGCTAACCTAGCTTCCTGCTAACTTTTCAGTAAGATGTAATAGATTGTTTTAAGACATCTTGAACAGATCTTGTTGAGGCATTTGATTTTTAAAAACATCTTATTTAAAGACTACAGTATGGTCTCATATGCCAAAATGCCACCACATGGTGACCTAAATGTACGTTTTTCATCAAATTTGGCAGGTGGCCACGCGGTGGCCTTTGTAATCAGGAGGCGAAAGTCACATTTTGATGACCACGGAGGTTCTAAGAAAAAATTCAAATTTTAGGGTGACCCCATGATTTTTGGACATCAGTCAGTGGCCCCCCCCCGGACACATTTGGAGGTCACGCGGTGGCAGTCCAGTGACAGACGGGTTGCAGGAAGGCTGCAACGCGATAATTGACTAATAGGCAGGTCTCCAAGGTCCCCAAAACCCTCTGATGATCAGCTGATTTCAGACTGTCACCCTCCAGACACCCCCTTGCCCCCGTGCTGCCGTCCCACTGCCACCGTCTGGTTGTTAGAAATCGTATGGTAGCTGCGCGGGCACTCGAAGGGGGTTGTTGACGTGGGCCGATGACCATGACATCGATGGCGATGAGCCATCGCGCAGTGGCAGTTGTATTTGTGACCGTATTGTGAGCCAAATTTTTAATGAAACAAGGGGTTTTTACTTTATGTACTTTATGTATTTTTGAACCGCAGGACCGAAGTTTGTTCGCTTCACTTTTAAGACAAATTTATCTTAAAAAGTGTAATTCTAGCATTAAAGACGATTGTGGATCTGGAAAAAAAAGAGAGTTGGATTGATTTACCACTCAAAATAGGACGCATTTAAGGAAAAAGTGTATAAATGTATATCCTTTTAAGACAGAAAAATTCTATTTTGAGCAATCACTTTTTGTGAGACATAATACCAAAATATGAGTATGTATTGCTTATTTCAAGATTTATTTTCGCCTTAAATGTGGAGAACATCACAACATGTTTTAAGACATCTTACCAAACTCTACTAGTTCTATTGGCAAATTTAAAACAATGAAAAAATATTTTGTATTCTCTATTTTTAACTTGTTTTGGAAAGGACATTTTTTTCCAGAGCAGCTGCATTAGTCGGACATATTTTGGGAGTTGTGTTTGTTGAAGGATTTGTCAATTTGTCACATGCTCAGATGAAAGCAAACTAAAGCACACTCCTCTTATCCTATCTTATCCTCATGCATTATTCCAGTGTTTTTGTTATTTAAAGAATTGGGAGGGCTCAGATCGATGACTTACCAGCGCGCGACCTTGAGATGGACACCCCGTTTGGAGGTGCCTCCAGCGTAATGCTTACAGACCCCCACCCTCCTGCTGCCTGTGGGAATTAGTGACTCAGATATTTCTCTTTTCTGCACATGTCTGAGCTGTGATGAAGCTAGGCATGTCACTTCATGAATTATACAAGGGCTTAGTTGAGGCTATCTTCAACTTAGTGAGCTCTGCAAATTGTGTGTGTGAAGTGATGTATGACTCATGCTGGTGTTGGCACGACCACCTCCATCTCATGTCTCTTTTCTGTCGTTTGGATGTTTATTTGTGTTTTGACAGAAGCAAAGCATCTTAATAAATGACCCCCTGCTTTCTTCTTTAGGGGGAAAGGTGGATGCGATGGAGTGCACGCTCCCTAAAGATCTGCGTGGGAGAGACATCCGTGGCGTTCCGGTGGAAATGTTCAACTATTGCCTCCAACTAGAAGATGAGAACGGAGGGGGTGGTGAAGGTTCTCGATCTGGACAAGGAGGCGGTCCTCCATGCAGCAGGAGCGCTCTCAACCCAAGCGGGGCGACGCCAGCTTCTGACAACAGTGTTGATGGCTCTTCTGCAAACACTGAAGGAGGTGGAGGCGATGCACCACCAGATTGTGTTCGAGCCCGCTACCGACCTGTTAGTGTGCGTCGTGCCATTGGCACGGTGGTGATTGCTGGCGTGGTGTGCGGCATTGTTTGCATCATGATGGTTGCTGCAGCTGCTTACGGCTGCATCTACGCCTCCCTGATGGCCAAATACCAGAGAGAGCTAAAAAAGAGACAGCCGCTGATGGGAGATGGAGAGGCCGATGGAGAAGACAGGGAGGAGAAGCAGATCTCCTCTGTCGCATAAAAGAACGCTGAACCAGGAGAATTTGTCACAGAGGCAAGAGGTAATATCAGAATGGGACGGAAATATTAAAAAGGGCTCACACAGGAGACTGACTCTGAACTGACACTTCTCTCCCACCGTTCGACTTCCTCTTTCTATTTTTAGTCTTTTTCCTCTCCGCCCCTCTCCCCATTACAAATATCCACACACACCTCATCTTCTTCCCCAGTTTTCTGTTAAACTTGGATCCATTCTCTCTGCAGTACTTGTTAGTGTTCATTCCTGCAAATTGCCTGCCATCCACCCACTTGCTGAATTTGCCATTTTAACAGGTTCGGAGAAAGAAATATAATAATTTGGGACTCATGTGAAACATATCATTAAATATGTGTTGTCTCTTCAGTCGGTATTTAGAAATTTAGAGCAGAAATTCAGGGATTCGTTACATAAATGGAGTTGATTCCCACAGATTGGAAGAATTTGCGCTTTCTCTGGACTTTGAAAAGCATGACGCCATAAAAAGACATGAGAAACGTTGAGAAAGAACTACCTTAACATTAAATGCCTACATTTCTTTAATCACAGTGAAAAAAATGAATCAAAAATGACAGAATTTCATTGATCAAACCATAACTTGTCCAATAACCATAAAGAGGACTGTCACTGCTTTGTTGGACTAAATCTCCTTTACACCTTGGGTTTTCTGCAAGCTGACAACAAAAAGTTATCGCATGGGAATGTCACATGAAAGTCAGCATTAAAGACAATTCAGAAAAGTCTGAAAGGACAAATTGCTGTGTGTGCATCCTAATCAAAGAAATCAAAAGCTTTCTGATGTGATAAAAGTACTCAAAGTCAATTAGGCTTCTGGATCCAAAGAGGATCTGGCAGATGGACTGAAAAAAAAAAAACTCACAGACTGCAAGTCAAAGTGTTTTAAAAAGACAGATTTTACCTCTGGATGGGAATGATTCTTGAAATAGCATGATCAAATCTTAAAGGAACTCTATCTTCGATCAATGACAACAAAAATCCCTCTATGAGGACTACAAATATCCGATTCCAGCACTTTATTCCTCCTAATCAGACCCCTCTTTTTCCTCCCTTCTCTTTTTTCTAAGATAGATGAATTGCCAAGAAGAATTATAAAGAAAAGAAATATTCAAAAAGCTGCTATTTTTCTTCTTTATTCTTTTATCTCAATGTCCATAGTTTCATGCAGTGCTATTTGTGAAAAGTTTTTCACACTACTTTAAGCACTTTCACCTTTCATGTTTCCTTTTGCTCAACCCTTCTCCTAAATTGTTGCTTTTTTTGTTTTTATTAAACAACCTGCAATATGCACTGTAAGTGTTGTCCTTCTAAAAAAGGGTGCTTTGATTGCATTCTTTGAGCATTTTTGCAGGGCTCCGTTATTGGTAAAGGCCTTTAAAGTGAGCTAAGTAGCATTCATTGCACATTTTTCTCCTAAAAGAAATGTTCTCCTTCAGTTCATTGATTGGCTTAAACTTATATGAATAGTGTGTTTTCTTATACCTTGGATATGATGCAGATATATACATATATATTATGCTGGTTTATTATGATGTATTGGCCCAATCCCAAATGTTTTTGGTGTTTCCTGTAAAAATCATGATGTGTGTGTTCATTTTTTGTGTCCATTATTATTCAGGTAATGCTTTGCTAAGAAGCACAGACAGAGTTTAGAATTTGCAGACAAAAAAGGGCTCATTTCTGAAATTTGCAGTGACATTAAATTCACTTGTTGTTAAGCAAAAGCGAAAGAGTCATTAATAGTCTACAAGTCCCACCAAGCCATGTGATCAGTAAAGAAACATTTAGCGTTTTTAAGGTGTCTCCAAGCAAGCAAAGTGATAAAATAAGTGAAAATCAAGGTGCTATGTATTTACAGTACAGTTTTATCATAAAAAAACAACAATAACACAACAAAAATGCTTAAAATGGAATGTAAATTTGCAAAGCAGTAGAGTTGCGGGTCACTCCCCTTCACTTTTGGCAGCTTTTTAGCTCATCCTGCTGAACTTTCATAAAAAGTTTAGGTTTTAAAAGTGTGTCAATCAATTGTTTTGAATGATAGACATCATCTTTGACTGATTTGTGCAAAGAATATCACCGACTGGAAATGTAGGTCACTGCATAAAAGGCATCTCATCTAAAACATCAGTGTTTTTTCAATTAATGAGTTCTGCATGATGCAAAAAATAAGCGAGAAATGAAGTTTTCCATTTAAAAGAAATGAAAAAATTGTCTTTTAGGACACAAATATATCACTTTGAGACTAAAAGATGCAAATCTATCTTTTGTTTTCCACCCAAATCTAAGTCAGTCAAAAGTTGCACCATTTTCAACTAGTTATAGATAGTTGGAATGAGTCTTTCCAGACAAAAATGTCAGCATGTGAGGGAAACAGCACAGACAAAACATCACTGACATGCTTATTAGCTATCACCCAGCTGCAAACATATGCTTTTAGTTGCCAATTAAGGAAAAAAGAGAGTGGGTTACTGGAAATAAAAGATGACTACATTTAGGGATAACAAAAAAGAAAGGAAGGGGGTGACGAAAAAAAAAAACCCTGAACTGGATAAATGAAGGAGTGATTATTGGAATGGTGTCCCAGTGGTGGAGCTTATTGAATCAACCTAGAAGAATTAGAGTCTATACAGAAATTTTGGAGATGTGGCCAAAATGTGCTTGTTTAGTTGGCCTGAGTTGTTGTTGTTTTTTTTTTAGACTAATCCTGTTGTAAAGTGCAACCTCTCATTAAGCATAGTTATCAAGTATATAATTTTCAGTCATATAAAAATCAACAGTCTTAGTGTGCACAACTACTAAAACCTGTAAATAGTGTTAAAACTGGGCAGTTTAACTCTGGTTTTAAATGTTTAGCTTTACAAGTAAAGTTAGATGATGTTTCTTCGGAGTTGTACTTGAAAAAAAGCTGAATATCATCCTTTTTCATCCTGCCGTCAGAGCTGATCATGAGCAGTTTAGAATAAAGTCACAGATACACTTGTGTCAAGTTTTGAAAAACTTGCAGCCCTACAATAAAGCAACATCTAAACTCTGTCTGTGAATCCACAAACACACCAAAAGGTTCTCTGTTCTACAAGTCTTTTCATGTCATTTGCTAAGTTTCTTCGTTCATCCAGCTCAAGCCCCATTGCCTGTGCGTGTTAAGAATAACATATTTTGGTCTGCTAAGTCACAGATACAGGGGGGCAAAAAAGTATTTGACAGTCACCATTTCTGCAAGTTGTCCTTAAAAAGATGAGAGAGGTCTGTAATGTTCATTATGGATGCACTTCATCTGTGAGAGACACAATGTCTAAAAAAGAATACAGGAAGTTACATTGTTTTGTTTTTTTAATTATTTGTATAATGGTGCAGAAAAATAAATGTTTGGTTAAAAACAAAAGTTCACCTCGATAGTTAGTAATCCTGGTTGTCAATGACAGAGGTCAAAAGTTTCATGTAGATCTTAACCATGTTCGGACTGTAGTTGGTATTTTGGTCCATTTTTCCATACAGATCTTCTCAAGAACTGAGATGTTTTGGTGTCATTGCTGTGCAAGATGAACTGTCAACTCCCTCCACAGGTTCTTTATTAGCTTGAGGTCTGGAGACTGGCTAGGCCACTCCAGATCTTAGAGATGCTTTTTACGTAGACACTCCTTCATTGCCCAGACGACGCGTTTTGGATCATTGCCATGCTGGAAGATCCAGTCGTGTTGTATCCTCAATGCTCTCACTGATAGAAGGAAGCTTTTATCAAAAATCGCACTGTACAGTTCATCATTTCCCTTATACGGATCAGTCGTCCTGTGCCCTTGGTAGAAAAGCAGCCTCAAAGTATGATGTTTCCATCCACAGGCTTCACAGTGGGTGTGGTGTTTTTGCAATTTAACTCTGCATTTTTGCCCTTCCAAACAGTGAGTGATGTTTTTACTCAAGATTTCAATTTTGATCTTCTCTGACCACGTGACATCCTTTCTATTCTCTTCTGGACCAACCAACCAGATGATCTCTGACAAACTTTAGATGGACCTGGATACATTCTGGTATAAGCAGCGGAGCTTTTGGAGCTCTGCAGGATTTGAATCCATGAAACATAGTGTTACTAATAGTAGCTTTTGTTATTGTGGTTCCAGCTCTCTTCAGATCACTTTCCGAATGTAGTTCTAGACTCTTTCCTCACATTCTCATGATTGTTTGTACCCTACCTGTTGAGATACTACGTGAAGCCTCAAGTGGAGGAAGATTGTCAGTGGTCTTGTATTTCTTCAATTTTCTAATCATTGCTCCAACAGTTGCTTTTTTCTCTCCAAGCTGCTTGTTAATTGTAGATTGATTATTCCTAGTCTTGTTCAGGTGTACAAGCTTGTCCATGGTGTCCTTTGACAGCTCTTTGGCCATAGTGCAGCAGCTGCAGTCTGACTCTTTAAGGATGTGGACAAGGATTTTTTTATACAGATAATGAGTTCAAGCAGGGGCCATTCATATAGGCAATGAACGAAAAATAGAAGAGCTTCTTAAAAAAGAAACAAGATGTTTGTGAGGGTCTAAAATCTTGCTGTTTGAAGGGAGCTAAATATTTAATTTCTGCACCATTCTACAAATAAATTCTTTAAAATCACACAATGAGATTTCCTGGATTTTATTTACATTCTGTATCTCACAGTTGATAAAATTTCAGACCTCTATCATCTTTTAAAGGGAACAAAGGACAAAATCTGTAAATGCCAAATATTTTCTTGCTCCACTGTATTTCTGCAGCCATGTTAACCGAGAGGCTTCTTTCTGCAGATTGCAGAACTCTTGGGTGTGTTGTGTTATCATGATGATTGTGATTACTGTTATGATAATTTGACAATGGCAACAAAGAATTATGCATTATTTGGAATAAAAACATATCACGCCTGCTTCTGCTTTCTGTCACGAGTGGTGAAAACATTATTTTGAGTGGGAGGAAAGGTTGGAAATGTCATGTGTAAGATATAAAAACAAAGGATAAAGTGGAATATCCAATGTCAAAGTGTGAAACAGTCACAATAACGCTTCTTTTATCAGTACTCTTTTCTTATTTCCTATTTTCTTCCTCCTTTCTTTTCACTCTCACTCATCTCAACCCAATTTATGTTTTTTTTTTTACGCCTCTCCCATCATCTTTTTATTCTTTTCAATTTCTTCACCCCATCTCTGTTCTCTTTATCTCTCTGTGCGTCTGGTCTACTGTGCATCTTTTTCAGTGTCTAATCATCTGTCATCACTTCCCCCTGTCCTTCTCAACCACGTCAATTATCCTTCACCCTCTATTCTTTCCCGACTTAATCAGTCTATCTTTTGTACTTATATGCTCGGTCTTAGATTGGAGAGGATTGGGTATATATTTACATGCATTTGTGCTGTAGAGATTTGGTCACTGTTGAATGATTTTGCATCAAACCTTTGAAAACAAAATGAACATACTTCATTAAAAGGTGGTTAAAATTAAATCAGCAACCAAACTAGCACAAATGTTTAGCCTTCAAGGAAACGTCAGTGAAGAATTTAGTATTTTGTTCAGGTAAACACTGACATCTAGTGTTCATAAAGAAAATAGCCAGTGTTGTGACTTGTAGTCCACTCACTGAGCAATAACACTTAATCATAAAACAGTGCACATACAGTGCCAAGAGTACCCAAGATGATAAACATGCTAAATAAATAAAAAAAAAACAATAGTAAAAAACCAACCGAGAAGATAAAAATAAACACAGATTTATACATTTTTGTTGTGATAGTAAAATGAAAATGAATGTGTTTTTAAGAGCAGGATCATTTTAACTTTTTTCAATATGAGACACATGCTTGTTAAAATTTCTAATTTAATAGTATTTGCTTTAGAAAATGTAAAGGCTTAGTTTAGTTGTTACTTGAAGAGGATCCTTTGCTTGAGCTTAAAAAGAATGTGAAAGAATGACAGTAAAAATGGAAAAACAATGGACAGATTTACAAAAAAAAAATGTGGGGAAGGGAAGGTAAAAATGTCTGACAGTTTAGTGGGATGGATGCAGTGTTATGGGGCCTTTTTCCTGCAATCACACACTGATGAGCACATCGGAAGCAAGTCTATAAAAAACTGACAGCTTCAGTCAGTGAGACAGTAGAGTTACTTGACACTCGTTGAAATGGTTTTTGTTCAGTTTCCCTGTCTCTGTGGGACTCACTTTTTCCTCTATATTTTCTAAGGGATCTTGTTTTTATACAAGAACCGTTGTCCTAATTTCTGGTTTGATTATTGTCATGTAAAGTGAAATATAGTTCAAAATCAAAGTAATGATAAGGAATGATAAAATGAGGAAAAAACAAGAACTAATCAGATTGACAGGCAGCAACTTTTGGGAAAACACTGAAATACTTTTAGTTTGAATTCTGCGTTTCCTCCAGCTTTTCAATCCAACACAATTTTCACACTGGAGACAAATTTTTAAGAAGGTTGTGAAACCAAGATAAGCCTGTGCGTTTTGTTAATAAACCACTGCTCAGTCTGACTGCTTATTAAAAAATTGAAGTAGTCATCCACATGCACATTCTAAGAATTCAGCGTGGTGTCTCTTACGTGACTTTTACCAATGAGTGTCAGTTAAATATTGGGTTATACTGGAGGAAACACTGAGAAATAAAACAAGCTCTCAGAGTTGTGAGACAAAAAACAAAAATCAAAATGTGAACATTAGAATGTCCAAAAACACAGTAAAGCAGAGACGCACTTAGTCTATGGTTAAAAGTGTACACTTATGAAGCACTTTTTGATCTTCGATTCAAGCACTTTACAACCGTCTCTTTCACTCATGAACACACACACTGATGGTGGCAGACTTGCCATGCAAGGCACCAGCCAGGAACAAAGTGAGGTACATACATTTCCTAAAAGATACTTCTGAACCTTCTGATCAGAAGTTGACCGCTCTATCTCTACGCAACAGATACTGTGCTTTAAAAGAGGCTTAACTTTAAAATGTCTTAAAATTAACCACAATAAATACATATTGTGAGTATCAATTCAAATCTAAAGCACAGCAAATACATGACACACTAATCACAAATGTTTTTTCAAACTTAAGCAATGCATTTCTAATGTGTCTAAAGCTTTGATGAAAAGAAGTTTTGTAAAAAGACGAAAAATATATAATTTCTTAATATTTATTAATAGATTTTCAAAGCTACTTTGGACAAAAGCACCACAGCTAGGGGAAGATCATGAAGACCTGAACTCACAAGACTCAAAGTCAGCTGCAAAACTGAAAGACATCAACAAATATATCTTTGATAAAAATGTTTTTAAAAAAACTGGAAGACAATCAGTTATGATGATAATTAAAGTCATAGTTAAATACATATTCACCACCCAATACTTGAGTTTGTTAAAAAATGTTTTAAACTGAAAAAAGACGCCATAAATGTTATAAATCAATCCAATTACATTGATATAATTGCAAGAGACAAGAAAAGAATCTTTAGATCATCATATTTCAATTATGTAAAGGCATTTTCTTGAACTGAAATTGTTTAGGGGGTTGAAGTACCTCCACATGGGTTCTTCCCACCTTGCTGAACAGTTTATAACGTTTGTTTAGTTTTATTTTTATTTTTTTATCAGAGTAAATCATACTGAAATCTTGGTGGTTTTATAAAAAAAAATGTGAAAAAAGGAGTCAAACAAAATGAGAAAGAAAAAGATAACTAAAAGGAACATTTAGTAAAGTTTGATGCCCAAAACCACCAGGGGCCACTTAAAGATAAACAAAAATTCAATATTTTTATATTCTTTCTTTACCAGCTGACTAAAATACATTGATTTGATAATTCCAGGTTGTTAACTAACTTTATTGCGCTAAAGATAATTTGCATTATGAGGAGTGCATGTATGATAAAGAAAATAAACTATAATGAAATACATTTTTATATAAACGTATTATTTGTAATGATCTTAGTATTTATTTTTTTGAATTGCATTTTTGCTATTTCGTTTGTCTTGAAAAATCAAAGTTTGGCAAGCTCTTTAAATGTGTTGCAAATTGCAGGAATATATCTATTATTCAGTTTTAAACAAACAGATGGGTGTTTCACCAAAATATGTCGTCCTACCTCCAGCAACGGCGGTTTTCTTGCCCACAGTCACAGTGACAGCAGTGGCACTGATCACTATCCTCCCTGCTGGTAGAACAACAAACACTCATTTAGAGCTCATCCTATAAAAGACCACATTTTAATGCATGCACTAAAAAATGCATGCACTTCTGTTAAACATGCATGGAGGCTCAATGTGCATGCAAAGTAAATGACACAGAAAAGCCATTATGGCTTTTATTATTTTTGAAATTCATACTTATTTTGAATAAAGATACAAAAGAAATCCTTCAATTCTATTTATTGTCCTTGTGATAACAGATGCCACACATTTCAACCAGATTATTGGATGTCCTATCTAAAACAGATGGGGGACCAGCTCAAAAAAATACATTCAAAACAGCACATTTGTGTGTGTTGCAAATCCTCATTTGATGTGTTTATATTTCTGAAAATCAGTTTAAAATAAAAATCATGCAATAAAAAAAAAGTAAAGCAACATAATTAGGAGCATGACATGTGGTAAAAATATAAATAAAAGCATGAATGTGAGTCCAAATGCTTATTTCTTTAGTGAGGAGAGGATTCCTGTTTATATTTTGCATGCTTTTGTAGTTGCAACAGGAAGCTTTGAGCGCTTTGTTAAAGCATTAGCGCAGGGAGAAAAATAAAACTTGTAAGGAAGAATTGAAACAAGGAATCATGCCAAGTATCCATAGCGGTTCTCTACCCTCCTCCTCCTCCTCCTCTTTCGTCTCCCTGCGTTTTCTCCCTCCCTGCTCCTCCTGATGTTCCACCGCCTCCGCACTCAAGGTGGCACTAAAATCAGCCTCATAGTCTCTGAATGTATCTGAAAATGACAGACTTTTTTTCCCCCTCACTATAACTTTAACACATCTAATAACTATTTTTAATTTTATAAGTCAGAGTTTCAAATTCCTGTTTTAAACGTGTACTGTTGGAAAAAGAGCTAATAGGTCTTTTTATGATTTTAGAGTAATCATAATTTAATTATTTACATATGAATGCGGATGTATGTACATGTTTTTTCCAATCAATTCATGCCTAATGATTCTAAGTATATATATATATATATATATATAAACCATTTCTAAATCCAACTTATGTTTAGTCAGTTACCCAAACAATGGAATAGGATTTAAAAAAAAAAAAAAAACTTTTGTAAAATTTGAATAAAAGTTTTCTTTCATGTAAATGTGTAGTTTTACAGATAATTTACAGGAATAACAAGCATGAAAATGAAAATATGCTAGAGGTGGGTTACAATTAATTATATTTAAATTCTAAAGTTCATATAATCCAAACTGCATTTAAAAAAGCTTATCCTTTTTAAACTTTTTCTTTCAAAATTGCTCTTTTTTAAAAATTACAATAGAGTTAGTACGATGTGATGATAAACAGAATGACTGTAGTTGTTAAAGTTTCTTTACAGTTTTTCTTTTTTATAAATGAAAAATAAGGAAAAGAAACGGTCTGAAGATGACAAATAATTTACACACATTTCTGTTAATTTGAACACAATTACACAAAAAAGAACAGTTGGAATAGATTAAAGTACAACAAGGAAACAACTTGCAGATAATTAGAAATAAGTGGGAAACTAAAAAGCGAAGTTTGTTGGGAGGTTTTGGTGCGTGTGTGGGTAGTGTGTAAGCGTCAATGCTGATTATTTGTGTGTCCTCTACCTCTTGTGTCTTGTCTGGGCATGTAGTATAGAAACTGCCCAGCTGGATACTCAGCTGCTCTGCGGTACCATACTGGGAAATGATCCAGGGTGAACATATTCTCCATGTCTGTGGAGGTCAGGAAAGACCTGGGGAGAGACAAAAATATCCTTAAGGCAGGGAAGAAGAAGATTCACTTTGAGAACAAAATCACAGAACAAAGAAAAAGGATGGAAACTATGTTAAACCTGTGCCTGTTATTTGAAAAATGAATAAAACAATAAAAGCAAGTCCAGGCACCCAGTAAACCAACAGTGGTCAATATTTAAACATATCAAGCAGGTCTTCAAATTGTGAAGCAGAAAGACTAAATATGTTGAAGTTCATCAAGATGCTTCCCTATTAAAAAGTTTCCAAAATGATAATCTGAAAAGAATCTGAGTAAGGTACTGAGTTTCTAACTGACCACAGGAGGGATGAAGATACCGCACTTTTTGACAGTTATAATATAATTTTGCAACTTGGTTTTTATTTGATTTGGAATAAAAAGCTACAGTTAGATTGATGAATCATTACTTTATTAACAGTAGAAAATACATAAGTGCATTACTCACCTCCCGGCTCTTTTCTCGATTCCGGCGTATCTCTGGAATCTCAGTAAGCCTGAACGAGTTCCCAAAAAAGCAGTTTCAATCCCATCATCCATACTGAGAAAGAATGCAGATGCAAAAACAGAGTGTTGAACAAAAGTAGTTTATTAAGTAAACATTTTTATACAATTAAAAAGGCTAATTGTTCCTATTCACCCCGATGTGTTGAGCATTAGTGCAGTCCAGTAAGCTTCCATAGGAGCCGAGACTACAGCGTCAAATAAGGTTTGCTGCAACAACTGAGAATCACCTGTTATGAGAGAATAATGTGTCAAATTAAAAGTTTACTTTCAAGAATAACTTTTTGTGTGAATTTAGAATTTATTTATTTTTTAATCCTAGCTTACAGTCCAGATCTGGTTCTTTTCCTGTGAGGTATTTCTTCACAGCTTCCAGTTGGGTGAGTTTACGGTGTGCCGGGTCGATGTCAGTCTCGCAGTAGGTCCTACATGTTCAGATTCAAGTAAAATGATTCTCTAAAAGTCATGCGAACTAGTGTGCATCTACAGTCTGCTAAATGAACTCACCACTCATTGGCTATGGTCAGATCTGGAGTCAATAAGTCATGAAGGCCTGAAGAAAAAAAAAATCAAGTAAGAAAGGATGTTAGACACTAAAACTGAAAGTAATAATAATTAAAAAAAAAAAAACTTACCATCCTCTACTGAAACATTTCCTGTAAAGATATACTCTCCATAGCCCCTACTCAATACGATGCCAAGACTGCCAACAGAAATAAGAGAATCACATTACCTCATATTTTTAACAATACACACATTTAAAAGCCGCAGAATATTGGATTTAGATATAATACATTTCTTAAAGTCTCACTCCACTCATGTTTTAATTTATTGTAAAAGCGTTCACATTGAATTTTTTGATCTCTAATTATGGCAAATTTAGCATAAAAAAACGGGTTCTTTTCTAGGACATAAATTTCTGCAAAGCGGCAGGAGTTCATTTGAAATTAACCTCTGAGTTGTGGGCTGGACCTTTGAAGCAGGGTAAGTGTACCCTCATTTCTCATCATCCCTTTTTCCACACTCTCTTCAGGTAGATTTCAGGCCCTCACAATAAAATGGCGGGAAATATCAGAGCTTCACAGCCGTACAGTTTTGAGCCAGATGCCGGTTCAGAGGAGGAAAACGAACATGTATATGGATCTATTTGTCTGAATGTGGATGCATCGGAATGGAGTGGAGCACGGAGCTCGTAGCACGTCAACTATAACCTCTTGGTCACTGCTACAAGCCTTTTTCAATGACATTTTTTTGTCTGCTCCTGATTAACAACAATTCTAATCAACAAATACTCAGGAAAGCAGTTTTAAGCTTAATTTTCTTCATATACAGAATGTCCTCCATCATAAGAGAAAGGCAACAAGAACATTTTAAAAACTACACACAAACATTTTTCATTGGAGTGGGTCTTCACACAACTGAATTCATATTACTTATTCAGTATATAACATCATTTTTATTTAATGCATGTATGAATGATAAGCACAAAAAATATGAGACCAACCTGAATGGTGTTTCATTGATGTCTGTGTAAAAGTAATCATTTCTCAAGAACAACACCCGTCTCTGTGAAGCACAGATGAGCAAATTTTGAAAATACAGCACGGCACACACCGTGAAAACAAAAACAAAGCTAATTTAAATCAAATACAAAACCAATACTAGAGCAACTGCTCAATAAACTCTTCAAATAAAAATGACTCACTCCTTTATCCACTGAGGTTCTCACATCTAAAGACAGAGTTCCCGTTTCTCCTTTGACCATTGCTGTCCTCAGCTTTTAAAAGAGACAGGAAACACTCAGACATGACTTGAATTTGAGTTAAATTTGAGCTTATTAACGTGAAAAGAAAAATTGGGAACTGAAAATGACAAAAAAAAGGGTTTCTCACTTTTTCTTCAGTGTCTTCCCACTCCACCTCGGATAGGTCAACACTGTTATAGTTGGGTTTGGGCTTCAGCTTCTTCCCTTCTTTATACTATCACATTTACCAGGCAAAGAAAATAGGAGAAAAACCTATAAATAAAGCATGTGCAGTCAGTTTGATACAAAAGCTCCAAGTTACTCTTTACCAAAGGTCGTAGTTCAGGATGAGAAAGGATGTAACCATTGTTGGTGATGAGGAAAGCGTAACCTTGGATACCCAGCTGCAAGGACAGATGAAAACAATCATATACAAGGAGCATCAGATGTCTTAGTGATTACACATTTAATTTTAATTAACCACCAATTAACATGTGATTTAAATACTGATTAGAGTGTCTAATTGATGATTTACCTTGTATCTTGGAGCTAATCTCATCAATTCTCTCAAAGCCACATCAGTTCCCACGACCCCCAGCAAAATCCCATGAGATAACTAGCAACAAAAGAAAGGAGTTCAGACTGATAGTCTCTTTAGACCATTTGATCTCAGTTAGTGGTCAAATCAAACATCCTGTTTGTGTTACATTTAGTAATAATGTTCAGGGTCACACTTAAACTGGAGCCAGTCTGCAGCTGTTAGTGCAGGAGAGGCAGGAAAGATTCTGTGCAGGAAGCCAGACCATCACGAGTGTGCAGAAAAAACACTTGCATGCTTGTGCAAATTTAACAAATATACATCTTTTGAACTTTGAGAGGGAAAAAAAACCCTTCATGTATCAGAAAAAATGTGAATGTTCTGTTTTTTAGGTGGACAGATTCATTGCTTAGTTTATAATGGGCAGTGTGCAGGAAACTTTTCAAACTTCTGTGCTTTCGTAAAAGCAGTTGACATAGACATATTTGCAAAGATTTATTCAGGGGCGGAGCTACAGGGGGCAAAGGGGGATGGCTGCCCTTTAAGCTGTTAAGAGAGTATCTGGTAAATTAGTGAAAATATTTTGTTCCTTTTGTTGTAAAGGTTCAGTATGTGGATATATTTGAATTATTTTGTACTCAAATTCCTAGTTAGAGGTGCATATTCATCTTTCAGTTTTGCTTTACATTAGTAACAGCACCTCAGCTAAAAGAACGGCTATTTTAAAAATGAATAACAATATCTAAAATAGAACTCTTTGAAATACACATTTTTGATCTTTTAATTTGTAATGGTGGTCCACTCTGCTGTTCTCATTTCCCACTTTTCAAAGTCTCCTGCCCCCCTCTCCCTCCCCCACGTAAAATGTTCTAGCTCCGACACTGGATTTATTTGGATACAAAGAAAATCAATAAACCAATAAAACCAATAAAGATATGCTTTCCCAATAGGATTTCCAACAATTTTCTATAAAATAACAGCTCTTTGTACTGCGGCGACCCCTGAAGGGATTATCTGAAAGGAAAAAGAAAAACAGCCACTTTGTGTAGCAATAAAATGACTTACAGTTTCTTCCTTTTTGCTGAACACAGGCATTGCTACTGAAGTCATCAGGAGCAGGCTTTGTGCCTGAGTGTTAAACAGCTGTAATACACCATAAAAAAAATACAGTGACATGTCCATTTCTGTCAGATTAAAGAGTGCAATTTAAACAAACAAGGTTCAAACAGTACATTTAGAGCTGGCTAAAACAGATTATTAAAAATAGTAATGATCAAGTGCAAGTTTAATAAAATGTAAAACTTTTGTTTTCTTTCAAATCTAAGATTAGTAATCCTAATCTGGATCCTTAAAAAGAAAGAGCCAACAAGGCAGAACTCACAAGGAACTATTAGAAACAAGTTTTGGGTACTAAATGCTAAAAATGAATGACAAATGCAACACTACAGAGACTAAACGTCACATTATCTGACTAACATTAGCTGAGGTGAACTAAGTCCGAATATCATTACCTCATGTTTATTAGGAAGCTGAAGGTGGAGAATTATGGGACAAACAAATGAATGCGTGAAATGAAACACCACACATATGATGTGTAAAAACAGATGGGTTGGCTAGACAACCAAGATAAAAATATGTCAGAAAATTGATTCAAATTCAAGCTGTGTTATTAATTCAATTTGGCTAAGTAACCAGCTACTTAAACTGTAAGCTACTAGTATATCTGTTACCTACACAGATGTAAGTTTGATCACTTATCAATAACAACACATCTAAATGGTTTTATATTAATATAAAGCAGAATTTTAGGTAACCAGAAAGGCTTTGTAAAAAGTTTGCAGAAGGAAACAACTGATTGTTGTCTTTTAGAAAAAATGCCAGAAATCTACTCTCATGATGCAAATTTGATTGCGTTTCATAACTTATTTTCAGGACAGAGATAATAACAATAATAATAAAAAAAACAGTTCAGTTCTTCAGATGTTTATGGTACGGCAAATATAAATGTAATCATATTGGCTTAGTTGAAAAATGTTAACTTTAGATCCTCATGATGTGAGATTTTGTTTTAAAACTCTGTATAAAGCCCTAATACGGCATTGATTATAATCTGGTTCCATAGAGTAAAACTGTTATTCAGACATTTACAAAAATGCTGCTGCTTCTTTCCAATAAAGGTAATGCAAGTCAGTGGGACTTGTTAACATGATCAAAAAAAAAAAAAAAAAAAAAAAAAAAAAAAGCAGACTGACCACACTGTCCATGTAGGCTTCAGTCCAGATTATATCGTGGTCATGGTTGATAACCATTGGCCTGCTGAGAACATGGAGATATTCCATAACATTTTCCTGGACATCAGCCAGAGTTGAAACGTGTGTGTAGTAGCCTGTAGATCACACAAAAACACACAATAGTTAAAAATGCTACATTTAAATTAGTACAGTAAATTCTATAAGAATGTCAGATGGAAATATATAAATAAATGTGCAACCGTTTCCAACATGATTAAGTAGATTATAATCGACACTGACTGAGAACAAAAAACTTACTACTGTATTAAGATATCTGTGATTTTCTGTTACAACATTAATGTTTGTGCATAAGGAAGAAAAGGACTTGACTGTGAACTGGTCACAAATAAAGATATAAATACAAAAGGGACTATTTTTCTTTTTTGGCCAAAACGAAAACAACCAGGAGTTAAAGCAGCATCTTTCTGCAGCTGGAAAAAAACATTGGGATTGTTATTATTATTACTATTATTATTCCTTTGTTTTCTTTTTTTTTTTGGGTGGGGGGGGTGACTTTGTATAATTTTAGAGGTTTTAAGGCCAATTACTGTTTTTTTTGTTGCTTTTTTTGCTTACTATTTAGGAAAAAAAAAATTATTTACTTCTGTTTAGACAAGTTATTGAAGCTTAAAAGTCATCTCATTTTACCTTTGTTGTTGCAGGCAATCCATTTGACATTTTCTGCAAATGTCATTTCCCGTCCAATTAGATAGGTGAAGACTCGAACCTGGAGAGACGAGGAGGTTTTGTTTGATGTGATTCTTGTTGAACTAAACACAAGTAATGCTTGAGCAAAATAAGTAAATGCCACCGATGCTTTTTTTTTGTCCATCGTCATGTTTCTGTGTGTCTTACTCGTCGATCAGGCCAATTAAACTCCTGAAAGACATCCTGGAAGTCTTCCATAGCGCCGTCTGTTATCAGCATGATGGCCTGGTTGCACAAGCTGCCCTGCCCCAGCGCCGCAGCCTAAACGCACACAAAAGCGCTCAGAACAGACTCATTCTTAAGCGTTTTTACTTAAATGATCTTATGGTGAGTGGTTCAAAAAAGTTTTCCATTCATATATTTAGGTCACGCAGTGACTTTTAAAATAAAAACAGACCTCATTCAGGATCTTGAAAGACTCCTTCATTGCCTTTTTCACTTTTCCTTCTCCTCTGACATGAAGCTTGTCTATCAGCAGCTTGAAATGCTGGGAAAAACACAAAGAACTGAATGAGCAAAGTCTTTGTCTTTAAAATCTTGAGATAAATATCGGTAAAAGTACCACCATGGAAAAAGAGAGGATGGATCACACGGAAGCCTCCTGGCACACTGACCAATAACAGGGATGTTACCCCAATGCCTGGAGGTAATGAGGATTATTTAATATCTTCACTTACTGCTGCACATTTGCAATACTAATGTAGGAATGTAGTATTTAGATTCAAAGTAAAAACAGAATGGTTTTTAAAACAACCAGTGAAAATACAGCAAAAACATAAAACGTTTGTTGTTTTAAATACTGGGATTCTCTGTTGTTAGAAATTTGACTTACAAGGTGAGCAAAATGAGTATACAATCAAAACATACACAGATCTACATCAAAGTCTGCACAATGCAACCCGAACAGTTGTTCGGGAAGTCGTGAAGCTGATTACTGCCTGAACTCCTGCTTGTGTGTGGCAGCAACATCTGTAAGTCCATTCACTTTCAGCCTGCCTTCAGCCTGCCAGAAAGCCTTCTTAGGGCTTTCAGCCAATCAAATCCCATCCTGAAAGGTCATGTGACCTGCTTAAGATTGATGCCAGCCAGTGGCCTCACCTGATCTGCAGTAATGTGAAGGGGAGTGAAAGTAGGGCATGCATCCAACAGACACACATGGCAAGAGTGAACAGACTGAGCAGGTGTTGAGATGAAAAACAACAGAAAAGAAGGGAAGCAGGCAAAAAAGAAGAGCAAAAATGAAACTGTGAGAGGCTGAAAGGGAAGAGACCAATATTATGAGGCGTGGAAAATAGAGGAAAATAAATGGAAAGGATGGTAATGATGGGGAGAAGAGGACAGAATCCAGAGACATAGAGGAAAATATGAATGCCAGATAAAATAACATAATTATGTGTCATTTTTTAAACATTTTTCCTTAAATGGTACTAATCAACAATGTAATTAGAAAAATTTACTTAAGCCAAGATTTTAGTAAATAAATGTAAAAATGGGTCTTTGCCAACTTAAGGAGAGAAAAAAAGTACTCAAATCAAAATACCTACAAAAACAGAACAAAAAAATGTACATCTTGAAAATGCAACTTAACCATGTTTATTTAATACACTACAAGGCTGGTTAAGACTACAGTCACATATCCAAAAATGCCACTGTGTGGCGACCTAAATGCAAGATTTTTAAGCAAAGGTGGCCGCTGAGGTTTTAGGTTATAGTTTTATGGTGACCAGACGATTTGTAATTACACTAATCAGTGGCTGCCTGACACATTTTAAGGTCATGTGGTGACGTGGTCACGATGGCAAGCAGCAGTTCTGACTGGCCGCCAGCCGCCCGAGGTATATAAAAAGCTGGTCGTTCTGCACGTCTAACAAACGCCTGACTGTCGCCATCTACATTCATTACCACGCCAACAATAAAAAAAATTGTCTGCATGAAATCTTGAAGATTTTGCTGATGCCTTCTCATCACATTTGTATTTGTGAATGTAGCATCAATGAATGCTGGATATGCTTAGCATTAGTAATGATAAGTCAGTTTTAATAAAGTCACAGACACTGATATCTCTATTAAATTAGTACAAGAGCTTCAATTATTAATATATTATTAGATTAAATCCTAATATCTACTAAAAGTAGCTTTAATTGGGTTAATAACATGTTATTACATAGCTATCTTGCTCTCTTGCTATTCATAGTTTGTCATAGTTGTGTGAAAGTGGGACATGGACTCTGTTGATTTGAATCCTTGTCATCAAAGGGCTAATGGAGATAAATCAGTGGCTGGTAATTGTATTAATTGGCTGTGAATTTGTGTGCATCTGCTTTTTAAGCTTGTATTACTTACCTCTCTGTTATCCAGGTCAGCTTGCACCAAAGTGCCCTCGAAGCACGGCTCCACATAGCGGACGTAGTCGCTGTACTGGGGCAAACAAAAACGAAGTATATCAGCTAAAGTAGTGTGAATAATCTGTAAACAATAACACCTTTGCTGGATACAAATAATTCAAAATTTGAATCAACTACCAATCTCTAAGGAAATCTTATCTAATTATTTTACTTCTATAAACATCATCAGCTTTGAGACGTGCAGAATATGTGGCTGTTTCTCTTCTTGAAAAATAATCATCAGATTTGCTATTTTTACTTATAAAATAGGACATTTGAACCTTTTTTTAAATTATCAATGAGGGGTTCATCTTTTATCACACTTCTTTTAAAAAAATTGCGGCTGTTACCTACAGAAAGAGTGACGTGTAAAATGTTAATGGTCAAAAAACACCAAAAGAAGTTAAACCATAAGCTCTGTGCATAATCAGCAAAAGAGCAGAGGATTTGCAGCAACCATATGACTACACATACAGTAATACCAGGATTAATTCTCCGATTTGTCATAAAGTTACTACTAGCCAAATTCTCAGCAGTTCAAATTAATTTTGAGGTTGACAGCTAACAAAATAAAAACTGAGCATACAAAATCTTTCTATTTCTAATGTTCAGTTGCCAGTCGGTGATGAACAGGTTTTTATGTTACGCTCTGGCTTTTGTGTACTTACAGCTATTATGTTAACAAAATCATTTTCTCCTAGCGTGTCTAGGATTGTGTTGATTGTGTGTTTGGCTATAGTCAGCCTCAGTCCTTTCATGCTTCCACTGACATCCACCACAATGATTACGTCTTTGGGAGACGTAGCTGCTTGGATGTACCTGAAAAGAAAAAAAGGAGGTGTTGAGATGAGTCTCGGGAAGTATTTTTAACCTCCAAGAAAATTCGTGTAGCGGTAAGGCAAAGCAGATAGAATTAAATCTTTATCCCTTTATATGTTTCTCTGCTCTTCCGGTTGTGCTTTCCACCATCTCCTTATCACCATCCCCTTCTTTACTAAGCTAATTAACACAAATGAGATTTTCCCTGCAGCAGAGAGAAGCTTTCCAGGCATCCGCTGTCTAGCTCTTTGATTTCCGCTTTCCAAAGCAACATCAAGTCTGTTCAAAAGCACCTCTGAGTTCCTGTCACTTACTCATTTCAAGATTGTACCACATTGTGACGTGTGAAAGATGACCTCTGAAGTAAACTAAGTTTCATATCTGGGACATCTTTGATGGAGGGTAAATCCTACCAATTTTTAATGTGGTGAATTGGCCAAAGTGCCACTGTTTGTTGTTTGTTGTTTTATTTTGTTTTTGGTCACAGGCAGAAAACAAACTATCTTTCCCCACTTCTATTTGTACCAAAAAATGAAGTATTATTAAGGAAAATAGTAATCAGAGTTAAGTGGTTTACATATTAACTCAAAATGAGTTGAGCAATGAAACTATGATAACATAGAATCTGATTAAGATGAAACTGTAAAATTGGGGGAAAAAAACTTTACAACATTAAAATATGTTATTTTTCAGATGTAAGATTTTTGTACGTCCAAAACATGCTGGTTGTTTATTGATCTTTTGTTGTCGTTTTAAAAGCAAGTAAAACTAAATTTAAAGTGTCTGGAAGTCAGTACTTGAGGAGATTAAATTGCAAACAAGGCCTTCCCAAAAATAAAAACTGAAATTGTTGCTTGTTAACACCTGCAGCTACCAAAATTTAAAGATAATCCTGTTTTGATCCTGTGAAAATGTTGTGATAAGTTCTGATGTTATTGTTTATTTATTTGAATAGTAAATGTTTGTATTATGTATGCATGTGTGTATTTGTGCGTTTTGGCTACTTGGTTAATTCAGGCTTTTTTTGAACCATTTGTAATCATGTTTCCCCTTTTAAAAGAAAAAAAATACTAATATTATTATTATTAATGTTATTATTATTATTATTATTATTATTATTATTATTATTATTATTATTATTATTATTATTATTATTATTATTATTATTATTATTATTATTATTATTATTATTATGAAAGTCACAGCTAAGCATGAATAAATGTGGAAAAGTTATGTAAAGATTGGAATTTTTTAAGGGAACTGATATTTTGGAGGACGTTCAAAACTGCTTTGTTATGTACATTTGCTTTGTCAGCAAATCCTAATTTATCCTAAACTTAATATAAAACTTATCTTTAAAAAATCAAATACAAAATCTAAATATATATAAGTTATTTGCTATGTGCAGTTGTGTCAGAGTATGAGTGTAGATGTCAGAAATGTCGGAAGTCTTGCAACAAGCAGCAATTAATGTTACTTCTGTTATTCCTGTATCCTTGTAATAATATTTTTCCAATGTACTTGAAACTCACAGATTTTGAAACACTGCCAATAAAAAAATAACTGGAGTTTATCTTGTTACGGCCCCAGCCTTATTTGGTTTTGTTTTTTCTTTATATCCTGTGTTTTGTGCATTTATTTCTGTCAGAATGGGACCTCTGTGTTTTGTTTTTTTTTTTTTTTTGTTTGTTTTTTTTTTTTTTTTTGGGGGGGGGGGGGGGGGGGGGGGGGGGGGGGGTCTTTGTGTCTCTATTGAATTGTTTCAGGTGTGGTGCTGAGGTGGTGTGGCTCCCAGTTGGACCAGAGCTGATGGGAGCAGCCTTAAAAGCACCAAGTGGACCTCCAGCTGAGCAAAAGTGCTGCAACTGTCTCCACTACAGCTTGGTGTGTGGCGCCACTTGTTATGTAGTCTGTGTTGCACTGTGTAGTTTTGTGTTCAGGTATTTTTCTCTTTTCACCTCATACTGCAGGAAGTTTGACAAAGCAAACTGCATCACAGATGTAAATGTTAAATTTGAGCCTGAGCAGCTTTTTGAAAGCCTATCTTCCATCAGTGCTTGATGATGCTGATTCAACAAGGACCAGTCAATCCAAAGGCTGCTGATTACAGCGGCTTGACAGAGAATAACAAGAAACCATCATCCTGAGAAACGGAGTTCCTCATTAGACTTGAAGTTGAGAGAAACACAGCCATACCAGTTTCTGTTTCTGCAGTCAAAGGTCACCACACCATTTTCATCAGGGGTCCACTGGATACCTAAAGAAAACCATATAACTTGTTAGATTAAATTGGCAAAAATATGGAAAATTAAGTACACATATTTCTATAGAATGTGTCGAATTAACCAGGTGTCACATTTTTTTTCTTAATCATAATATAGTAACATATTTAGTAATACTTTCCTCAAATAAAAGATCTAGTCTTACAGGCAGTTGAGTAAGCACAATGATATGGTTTTGGAAAATGTCTTTATCTCTGCTTTTGTTCTGGTAACAGTTTCATTTGAAGGTGAAAGGTCGGCATATTGAAGATGCAGCTTCAACTTTTACCATTGCAGTGTACCTGGGTATAGCCTGAAGAAGCCGGTGGAGCTGCCAAAGTACTGCCAGGTGAGGGTTGGATCTTTTTGAAAGTTATCCACAAAAATGTCATTTAAAGCTTCGGACATATAGACTCCATTTAAAATATCTGGATCTGGAAAACAAAAATAAAGAAAAATAATTAACATAGATCTTTTTTAACATATAGTATGAGAAATTGATGGCTTTTTGTTTTTGCTTTACCTTGATTGTAGACGTTTGTAGGAACTTGAATGTTACTTTGCTGTGTGTTGACTGGCAATTTATTGAAATGTTCATTTTTCTCTAATGAGAATTCTCCCCCAAGTGGGATTGGATTTCCATCTTCATCCACAGTGTTGATCAGCAGAGAGTTAAAGTAATCAAACTACAAAAAAAAAAGCACGAGAGAAACCAGTTACTGCATAAAATGTTGGCCTAAAATGTTGATTCTACTGTTTGCAGCTTATGGGTGATTGTGATGAAGCAGCATCAGCCTACTGGATGTTTTTGTAGTTGCACTACCAACACACCTACAACTCACCTTAAAACCAGAGCGTTTAGCATGTCATCACTCATACTCATTAACACAAGGGAACCCGAAGTGACATCACATGTCACCAAATAGTTTTTTCTCCACTTTCTTGTGAGCGTATATTCTTTAAATGTGGTTTAGAATTTTTTATTGAGTAAGAAATTTTATAGAAATGTTCAATATTTGTAATTAACGTTTTAGTTAAATTGCCCTGAGGGGTTAAATAGCATAAAATGGGGCAGTTTGGTTTGGTGAAGCTGAAGGACACCTTTAAACCTTAAAAAAGAGAATCAATTTTCTTTGTTTTTAATCTTAAGAATATTGAATTGTTTTACTTTTTTTTGTTTGTCTTTCCTGTAAATACTTAAAATATGTTATATTTTGCTTTTGTATTTCCTTTTTTCTCATTTTCTTCATTACTGGGAGAATAATGAAGTCCTACAAAGTTTGTTGCTGCGCCAACTCTTCTTGGACCAGCTCAAAGAAAAACCTCGTCACATTGAAACTTTCAGAAAAGAAAAAGAGTGAAAGAAAATAAATTAAGGTGGTATGGTACACCTGCAGTGTTTCGTTGTATTCATGGACCAGATCAGCATCCTCTGCTGCCTCTGCCAGCTTCTGTAACAAAATAAAGCATACTACAAAATTATCAACAGAGCAATCACTGTGTCTATTGTTGTGATGAACACACAATAATTTCAGTGCTAATAATAAACAGACTCCATTTGTGTGTGTGTGTGTATATAAATATATATATATATATATATATATATATATATATATATATATATATATATATATATATGCTTTTACATGGCAGTTACCTTCACAGATTTCATCTTCCTCCCAAGCATTTTTTCCATTTCCTCTGCAAACTTCTTCACAAGCTCTTCACCATCCACCTCTTCTATCTTCACAGCACCTTCAATATCTTTGTATTTCTGTTCAACACATTTTATATAAAACAAAATGTAGTGCTTAAAAAGACTTTTATGAATGCTATCAGTTGCACTTTGAAGCTTAAGATAAGGTATTATAAACATGATACTGTTTATATAAATAAAATAAACCTTGCAGCTTGTTGCTCGTGTCACATTTTTTCAAAAATAGGATGATCCAATAGTTTGGCATTCATGTAGATTATGCTTTATTTTCACGCCTAACAGATTTTCTGGGATTCCACTTACTTTGTATGTGCAATGAGCAAATTTGAAAGATACCCATGTGTGTGCTAAGTCTTAGGTATGACAGATGGCAAAAAGAGCTGCTGGTGATCCTACAGGCCAACATGCAGGTAAAAGTCTGCACATAGTAATTAGTACAAGACAATTCTGAATGTTATTTAGGTTAAGTCTGACCTTAAATTGTGTTCTACACTGAATGAAGATGTTGTTTAGAAAATGTATGCCAGTTTACTGGATTCTGATTGGCTTAAATGTTGACACTTTCTCAGTTTAACGTTAAAAATAAATTTTAATTGCTTTGTTCATGTTTTTGGTGATACTTATGCAACAAAAGCTGTATATTGGCAAAAGAAAACGTCAGACAGCTGTAAGGGGGAGTTTTAAACGCCTTACCATTGAAGCATTTATGAACACATTTTTTTAAACAGCTACACTTTAAAAATACATTTTGGAGGGATGTATTTATTTAACAAGAGGGTCAAATTATTTGAAATTTCACAATATATGTGATATGTCAATAGTAATGTTTACAATGTGCAAAAAAATATGGAAAATGTAACCAAATTGTTTAGTTCTTCATTAAAAAAAAGACAACTGAACATGGTCACCAAAATATTAAATGAGGAGATACAGATTTATTTACATTAACATAGTCGTCATGTACATTGAAAAAAAAATGTTTTTTTATATAAATTCATATTGCATTTTGGTTTTCATGAGGAGCTTATGTTATTTTTACACAAGAAAATGTACAAATGCTTTACTCAAATTGAGTATTTTTTAGCTATTAAGTTATTTTTTACTCAGAATTTAGCAACAAATTTGATCAAATAAAGTGGTTGCAAGTTGTTACATCAATTGTTTGGGGTAAAATCCAAAAGTTGTTTTTCATAGTCTACAGTCCCTATTGCTGCCATCATCATCAACTCTCTTTCAGCTTATACTAAAAATAGTATAATAAAGACTAGCTTGGTGTAAAACTAAGTGTTAATGTAATACATGCTCCTAAAATGTGTTGAAAGTAGGATAAAAGAGAAAAATTGACTAGAGAAATGCATGTTTCATATTGATAAGAAAAGAAAAGAACTTGAATTCCCAAACACATGTCTGAGAAGGCTCGTATTCAGGAGCGCAACAGATCCACTCACACTAATGTGCTCATGCATCTGTCACTTGACACAACATCCATATGTGTATTATTTGTGTGCTCTATTACCTTTTGCAGAAGTTTAGCCCCTGAGTATTTGGCAGACAAAGCAGCTATTTCTTTTCCAAAGGACACTGCCCACTCCTGTACACTGGAAAAAAGAGAAAATATGATCAATGTGATAATCAAAGCTGCAGAAACTACAGTAAAATAGTAATACTGGCCAACCAAAATGAGCATATAACTATAGAAAATCCAGAAATACAGACATAAAGTCACTGTCCTGTGAGGTATTTTGAAGTTTGTGAAGCGTAATGTTTCTTTGCAGACTGAAAATTGATTCATACTTAATTATAAATAGATATTAAATAGAAAAAACACCTTAAATAAGCACAATATTATTATGAAGACTTCAAAATAAGTAATATGTTAGCAGGGTGTGGAGCTTTTGCTTTAGTGTAATTTACACAGCAAAGTAAAAAAAGGAAAAGAGGTTGCTTTGCGTTCACAAACAGGAGATTAAAGCTGATTATTCTGAAGGTGACAGTGTCTGGTAGGTCAAAGGGTTATTCTGTGCTTCATATTATGCAGCTCTGCTACAAATCCTTTCATGTGAATGCTGCTTGTGCAAGGTAATGTAACAGACAGGATGCGACAGATGGCTCAAACTATGGGGGGAATCACCATGTCACTGATAATTTACAGGGAGGGCTGTGGCAAGCGGCCTGTCGGTGTGTTTAGAGAAGAATGTTCCAAGATTGTGTCACATATTTTATTCAAGATATCTATATCCTGATTTGATTATTGAAAGTGATTTAAAAATCATACAATATTTAACTAATTTTACTAGGCTGATTTAATCAAGCTCACTGCATTATGCAGAGATGTCATTTGTGCACAAAATCAAATTTACTTTAACTTAATTTGAGATTTTCTTTGGTTTCAGTCTCCTAAGAAGTTTACTCAGATTATTTTATCATTATCCTTTATCCGTTTAGTTATTTACCAAAAATATTCAGTTTGAAATTTTTAAGTTTGAACCACCCAGGTTGTACCCAACCTTTGCCTGACTGTGGCTGGGATAGGCTCCAGCACCCACACAATCTAGACAGGGATTAAATAGGTTTGGAAAACGCATGGAATTTAATTTCTGAAATATATTTTAGAACAATGTGAGTCTTGAACAAATTTGACACTGAGATTTGAATGGATGCTCAGCTGTTTGGCAGACAGCAGTTTGACCCGTTAAGTCATAGCCCCCAGCAAAGTGAATTTCTAAGTCAAAATTTTAATTACTGGTAAATTGATGCAGCAAAACAAGCCAGTTAACACAACCTTCTGAAAAATGTATGGCAGAGAGCAACAATTTGATTATGTGCCATTGTGTTTCTTCTTATATTTTGTATTTCAAAAATGTATGGTAGACATAAAAACAATTGAAAAATTATGACAATGCCTCAGTGGAGCCAGCTATGTGCTATGGAAGTGGAACCAGCCTTATGCGGAATAAAATAAATAAATAGGTGAGAATAGGAAGATGAATAAATGGATAATAGGATTGGAGGAAAAGAATGAGTGGAGGACTGCTAGCAGGATAGATTGAATAAATGTATGATGATGGGGTGGGATCAAGATAATAAAAAAATTAAAAGTACATAAAATAATTTATTTGCAAAGATAAAATGGTAAATTAAGACTTTTGCTGGGGGAGGTAATGTAAAGAACCACTCTCCACTCTCATTCTGACAACACACTGCAATACAACATGATTAGGCAAGTTTAAAGTAGTTAAAGCAGCTATAAACAGCAGGATTCATTTGTTTTTTCTTAACTGTTGGAGATTTCAAGGCAAAAACCTGTGGACTCCTCATATAAAGAGTGTGAAGTAGCACAATATGACCAAGGTTGGAGTCAATGCTGAGCCTTAGAAATAAATGTCAGGTCAAGGCTTGGTGTCTGACAGCTCCTCTGTAGGAAAACCTTCTTATCTCTTACTTTTATTTCATTGTTTTAATCCCTTATTTTATATCTGAAATTAAGCAAAAGGACAGTTACATTATGAAAAACGAAATTCTTCAACCATCCATTTTATAGTTTCTTAATTTACTTTCAGAGCCGCCTTCATCATATCATGAAAAATAAAAAAAATGGAGTCCTAGTTATCAACATTAATGTAGCTATTGCAGCAGATTACATTTGTTCTGTGCTCTCCTGGTAGCAGAGTGATGTTGAGTTGACCCATCTGACCTGAAACATTTCAGTCATGGCTTTGTTAAAGTCCAGTACAACAGGGGCCGACTAATAAATCTCCCTCAGCCATGTATTTTGTGTTCAGTGACCTTTGTAGCTTGCTGAACTCTGTCATTTCACAAAGCTTTAATCCTCAGTCCTCACATCTTGCCGCCGAGGACCACATTTACCCTTTGAGCTGTTTATGTGCAGTGCTGTGCGAAGGACTTATGAGTGGAAATCTAATGCATGCATCAAAATTAACAGAAAAATGAAAGTGTCCAACAACTGCAGTTCTTAAAAGATGTTAAATCTTGCATGAGATTTGCCCTAGCTCATTGAGCTCCGCCCCCTTTCCTCAGAATCTGCTGTGCAGCACATCTGTTTCAGGTGTGGCTTATCTGTGCACATGAGGGAGTGAAGTTGATATGGGAGGCTGATCACTGGCAGGTTTTGTGGAGCGCTTTTTGATGAGAGGTTGCGAGCTGAGTGGCTGGTTGGTTCTTTAAAGGAGGCTTTTGTGAAGTGGGTTCCTATTGTGGCATTTGTCATCTTTACAGTGACTGATTTAAGGCAGGTTTTGTTTGATAGCTAGCAGGGGAGCATGGTGCAATCTGTTGTTTTGTTTGCTTTTGTACATATTCTTAATCAAATCCAATAAATCATATTACTGAACCCGCTGATGTCCTGTTCTTTTCATATGCTCCACCTCTTTCTGGTTCCCAAAGACCTCACAAAGCTGCCTTCCAATGGAACAATAACACCACACAGCATTAAAAGCAGTTTTTTGACAGATGACACTGTTCTCTTATTTGCTGCCTTTGGTCAGCTGGACATTTCAAAAGGAAAATGCCTTCTTGTTTTTTTTTTGTGAGCAAACAAAACCAGCAAATGTAATTAAAATGTATTCTTTTATAATCTAAAAATCAAATATATTATATATGCTAAAACAACAATAAGCTGACTATCACTCTCACAAAATCTTGCCACAAAGACTTTGGTAATAAATGCAGTTTTGCAATTATTTGTAAGAAAAACAAACAAACAAAAAAAGACGTTGAAAGAATGTGTAGGAGCAAAAGTACAAAAACATCAAGCAAAAGATCATTTCAGACCAAATGTCAGTGGAAATGTTTCAATGTTTCATTTCAACATCAATTAAGACTTCTAACTGTTCGTTTCCCAGGGGGCGCGATGAGCTTGAGTCCTTGGTTAGGACCCTTCAACGCTACTGCCCAGCTATGTAGCCACAAGGGCCCCCAAGTCTGTTCTGGCCCCAAGCCCAGATAAAATACAGGATTGTGCCAGGAAGGGTGTAAAACTCTCTGCCAAACCACCTGTGAAAATCAGTGAAAGCTGATTTGCTGTGGTGACCCAAGAAGGGATGTGCCGAAAGGTGAACAATGACAACTTAGTAAGCAGGTAAGTGTTTCTAACGAGGATCAAAGTTTCAAATTAGATGTTTTCTTTTACTTTGTGATTTTGATTGGTTGTCTATTCATTAATAATTATTAACTTTGTCTGTACTAACCTGCACTTTCACATGCTAAACCACACAGGACAGCAGTCAGAAATGCTTTTCTGCTCAGGCCCCTGTTTGCAGACTTTGTTATTTTGTAAAATAGCAAAAACAAAACAATTATCAAAGATATTTAGTTCAACAGTTTTTGTACTCAACCATTTTTTTTTTATTAGAAATGAGGTTGATTACCAAAAAAAAAAAAAAAAAAAGGAAACATAAGAATGATAAGAACCCTGAAAAATAATGTATTTAGTCAGTTAGATTTCCCTAAAAACAATGCCTTAAAATAAATATAAAATAATAATAAAATTATAACTGCAGTATTTATTAATGTGTTAAAATTTGAAGACATTTGACTGTATTTGATCAACCGAGCGTCTGTTTATGTTTCAGTACAAGACTGTGGGGTAGTTTGGCAGTCAGCTGTACACTGGAGGGGGCCAGACAGGCCATATGGATCATGAATAAGATGCCAAATCTATGAAGAACATCATTGCCTCGTTAATCTGACATCCATCTTTAGTAAGAGCTCTTCACCTTCTTTGCTTATAAGAATGTACACAGAGACAGTGCTTAAAGTCCAACTCTGATCATCGTTTGAACTACTGTAAAAGTGTTCCCAGTGGTCTTTTAATTATGATTATGCGGTTTTTAGGCAAAACCATAAACCCTGTGTCATTTTCTACGTCATAATTTCTGCAGAACGGCAGTAGTTCATTAGAAATTTGGCTGAATTGTGGGTAAAAATGTTTTCCGTTTGCTACTGATTAACAATTATTTGAATAATGAAATACTCAGAAGTGCAATTTTGAACTTAATTGTATTTATATATGTTCTCCATCATCAGAAAAATGCCACGAGAACAGGTTATAAAGACCAAAAAAGAACAAAAAAACAATTGTCTTCAGATTGGGGACTGTAATAACGTAGCATTTGGCTCATAAAGTTTTATTTTATAGTGTTTTATAGTGTCATAAGTGTTATTAAAAAAATAATCATTTCCAGTTATTTTAACTCTAAAGTCTCTCTCTGCTGCTTATTACCTTGGGGAAATAACTCATAAAATCAATGTTTTTCATTTGTTTTCAAAACATGCTCCACCAGTTGGTTGAGTAGGCAATTTAAGGTTAAGGAAATGACAGTGAAGGTAAAGTCCTAGTCCAGTCAGGAACATTTCTTTTAAGTTTTAAGGATTCAGCACACAAAAAAAGAAGGTGTTTTTAGGATTTCGGAAGTAGGCTATGCTTGGCCTTGGATTGACCCAAGATCCTGATAGTTGGTTCACTGGTAACAAGCTGCTGTCTGGGTTGCACAGCTGTACTCACGTTTCTGGTGGGATCTTCATCTGGCCATCAACCGCCATGCACAGCATGCTGAAGAGCATAATCCACATCAGCATCACTAGCCTCGTTCTGTGTGGCCCACTTCTTTCCAATCTGATGGCATTCCCAGCTTTTCCTGTACTCCAGCGGCTCATCCCTGCAGCAGCTGCAATCTGCATCAGCCCAGCAAGAGTTGCAAACTGGCTATGGGGGGAAATTAAATTAGAATAGATAGGAGTTAGGTTTGTCAAATTTGATTTTCAGACCACAGGGCCAACAGGAAACGGGGGACTTTATTATTAACAAAAAAGTTGAAGGTTAACGGAAGAGTCCTGAGGATCCAGTAAAATCTACACATTTTACTGCAGAAAATGATTTATCATCGCTTATCTTTCAAGTATTTATTTCTTTTTCTACTTTTAAAAAAATATTTTGTTAGCAATTCCACTAATCATGTTGGGTTTTCATTTGAACTGAAACAAGCAAATGTTTGTTTGGCATTGTGGGCTTTAATGCTTAAAATGTAGCTGTTTGTGCAAAACAGAAATGAATAATTGCACATATTAACTTGTAATGCTCTGTTTTTCTATGTGAATTCATAGTTTAGCTTAGAACATGGAAAGGGGCCATAAAATTAATTTAAACCAATGTCACAAAATGTAAGTTAACATCTAAGAGAAAATGTGTTTTATGGGACTGTGCAATCAAGCTTCAAACAAAAGAGGAAAACCAGTAAAAGTTGTGTATTTAACAAAATAAAAGCCTGCAAATTTGATGATTTTTTTTCCAGATGTAAAAAAAAAAAAAAAAAACTTTTACTGTCTAAACTCTGGTCAAGTGCTACACAAGAACCTGAAGGTCAGGCAAAGTCAAATGACTACAGATGTCGACCTAAAAACGGATCACAGAATTAGGAGTTTGGTTGGCCTTAGACACCAATACTGAGAAGCTGCTGCGCTTAGGGCAAAATAAGAGCCTCCTTGGATTTGTGAAAACAAAGCACCAAGTTGTCACCAAAACAAAACAAGACTGTACTCACTGTGTCCTGCTGTCAAATCTTTAGCTGCATGTTGTGTTCAGATACCAAAGTTAAGTCTGATGGAGTGATTTGATATCAGCTAAACTGGTTATTCCACCATATGAAAGAACCTACAAAGCTTTTGTCTCCTGTGTCAAAGGTCACTGCTGTGCACAGGGGGTCACAGCGGAGTCTTGTCATCCTCCTACACTTCTCTCTGCAGGGTGACTAATCTGATTTCTGATACTCCCATCATCCTCGTCTCTCTTCCATGTTTCCTCACTTGGATCCCGGATTAAAACGGCGTGACAAAAGTCTTGGGACGTCCCGGCAAAGTTCACTCTTCACTAAAATGCTGCCCCTCTCAGGAATATTTCCTGACCAGAAAACTGACATATTCTCAAAAAAAATGTAAAAAGAGGCAAATTTTTGGCATTCAAAAAGTTATATCTATATGAAAAAGCTGCATCAGAGGAAGACAGATGGATTGATGGATGGATAGTTGCACTCCACCGTATCTGTTCCTCCTTTCAGCACCAGTTTATACCATAATCCAGGCGGGATTAAACCCCTCCTCCCTTCTTTCTCTCTCCATCCGTCTCACATTCCGCTCACATATTCACGCAATCTCTTGCCTTCATCTTCTTCATTGGATCCACTGCCTTTTGCTCTGTGATTCTCTATGTTTTTCTAGCTTTTTAAAGAAGATTTACTCCACTCTCCTCCTGTTCTTTTTCCCTACTTGAATCATGTTGAAATAAGTGAAAACAAATACTGAGTGAATAGTATAAAACAGAAGGGGAAACAGTAAAAGGGGGGAGGAAACAAGAACCTGTGAACTGATGAGTTTTATTTTTGAGCAGTATAAACACACGGAGACATCTAGTGGACTATCCATGCCTGACAGGCATGATTATTTGAGATGAATTTAAACAAAACTCATTGCCAGAGTGTGACCTATATTCCGGTTTATGGATCGCTGCATGTGTCCAGCATTTATCCAACATTTCCATTTCATCTGGCTTAGTGGATCATTTCACATTCTTGATTTTGCACATTGAAGAAAACAAAGTTTTCCAGTAAAATTCACATTTAGACTTGCATTTGTACCTTTAAATCTACTTCATGATAAATTCCTCCTGTGAGAGAACAATAATTATTTTAGAAAACAACAATAAACAGTGCTGCTTTGTGATGCTTCATGTTTAAAATTGACAGTTGGAAAACAAAAAGAGAAAAAAAATGTTTTTTTCTTTTTAGATCATTTTCTTCTTTTGTTGTTATGCTTTTTTGAATTTCTGCTGTGATGTTTCAAACCCCAAAAAAATGTAAATAGATGTCATACCATCAACACAAAACCACATGCACACACATGCAACTGTCCAAAAAGAGGCAAACGCGACCCGTGTGACTTGCTGCCATGTCTTCCTGAACTATTATACAAGTAAAGATACACAGAATACGCAACAAAACATCTGCTGGTGCTGTTACAAAAATGAAAATGCAAAAAAACAATCTGGCAATGGGCATAAAGCAATGATGCTGTGTCAAACTCAGACAGGGATCAGTTTAATGATAAATAGAGGATTTGCAGCTGCACGCAAAACAAAAACAAAGGGGAAGAAAATCCACCAAAAACTAATCTATTTATGCATACAAACAAAAAAAAAAGTAGGACTCCATCATCCCACTTTCACTTTGGCCCTTTTTTCTGACATTGTTGACCTTTTATTTTGATAAGCCATCAAGTCGAAATCATTGAATTTCAATTGTTTTACTACCAATGAGAGAAAGTTTCCAACACTTTAGGAACATTTTCATAAATCAAAGCTTTTTAATGTTGAAACTAAACTAACAAACTTACAAATGTAATCAAAACCACAGTCTTTCTTTTTTTTTTGCTTTTAATCTGCTGTCACATTTTTTAAGTTTTATTTGGTAAGATTAACTAATATTCATTAGTAAATAAAACTGATATGTTACAAATATAATTGTACTGGAAGCATTGATGCTTTAAGCAGAAAAAAAGGACATCATTCTTACTTACCTTTGTCTTTGCAGGCTTAAACACTCTAACTTTTGCTCAGTCTGTGAAGTCTTATGAGTGACCTGGTGGTGAGAACTCAAATTCTAAAAGCCAAGCGAAGGTTAATTCAACTCTCGGGAAACATCATGCTACATCCATCAGAAGTTGAACATCCAAGGCTGAACTAGTTCATGCGGGCAGCAGCACGACATCTTCCATCTGAGACCACAGTAGTGGCCAAATCGGGCTGGAGCCCGCCTCTCTGAGCATGGATACACATGCACACACTCACACAAAACGCACACACACACACACACGCACACACAGAACAGAAGTCATTGATTACTCCAGACCCCATAGTCAGCCTTTACTTTAGCTACATCAGCTAAACCAATGATCTGGAACCACCACATCTCTGAGGGAATGTATTTATGAAAATGATATATTTTTAGAAGGGCCAAGTATTTTGAAAAGGAAAATGTGAGAGTTCATTTTTATGAAACTTCCTTTGCTTTTTAGTTTTCAAGTTGAATATGAGTGTTGCCTTTACCAGGAACAGTCCTGATGGTTCCTGCAGAAACCTAAAGGGTGGTTGGTTTGTAAAAGGAAGAAGGTAGGAAATGAGAAATGAACGGACAGCAAAACAACAAAACATGCTTTTGGGGATGTTTCATATTACATATCGACATACTGATAAAAATGTCTTCAAAATAATAAAAAGGTTTATTGTTTTGGTAATTGGAAACATTGCTTAAAATAAACTTGTATTACTAAAAAAAAAAAGAGTTTTGTGTTTTTAAAAGTGATTATATTCAAACACGTCCCTATCTAATATACTGTACAGGCAATACAACTGACCATCTATCATCATTTCACGACAACATTCATCTTAAAGGACTAGAATTAAATATTTAAATATAAATAAAAATCTTAATTAGTATGTGTTAACTCTGATAAATAAAGCTTTCCATTTTTTCCAAATCAAGAAAAAAACAAAGACTGTTAAAAAATATTATACAATGAAAAAAACATGTTTGAGAAATTGCTTAAAGTTATATTTTTGTTAAGTTTTTTAATCAAATGACTTAAGTCCTAATAGAAATAGTTGCAATAAAGTTATAAAGAAGATGGTTTTGTCTCACATCAAATTTATAGGATATTTGATCTAGATAAAATATACTTGTCAAATATTGAGTTTTTACAGTGTAGATGTGAAAGAAATTGAATAAAAAAAGTCCTACCAAACGTATTCATTTAAACTGAAGAAATTATATAAACTATTCCAGAGACATGTGTTCCTCCATCATCACTGGAAAATGTAATTGAAACTGCAGGTTATGTTGGTATATGGCAGTGTCATCTTATGCATGAAGCTTATTGAAACAACAGGACCTAGTAGTCTGAGAATAAAAACACATATAATTTTTTACCGTACAGCAAAGCATATTCTTGTTTTTGTTTATCCTGACACCTAAAAGTCTAATTTCGTAAAGAGACTTCTAAAGTCTTTAATAAAGCTTAATTTACAGTTCTCAGCATAAATGAGTATGCCCCACTACATTTTTCAGGAAATCTTTAGTGTCCTTTCAGAATCAACATTTTCTATGAGATATTATACTACAAAATACTCCCATAAATGTGGGGCATTGATCGCAAACTAGATTTGTTTATTTGCACACACGAAAAAGTGATTTTCCCAAACTAATTCATTCAAGCTCATGTTGTAAAAATGAGTACACTGCAAATATAGACTTAGAAGAAAAGCCACACTTAAGACCACAACATTCTAAGTAACAGACATTTGTAAACACAGCTGAGTCTAATGATTCATTTAAGATGTGTCCAGGACACACTCGGTCTTTCATTCATTCATTTTCTATACCTTTTTGTCCCTTTCGGGGTCACGGGGCCACTCATGGGCGAAGGCAGGGGACACAACTATAAAAGAGCATTACTTAAAGAAAGGTCCTTCCCATTTCATGCTGTCAGAAATGGCTCCTCTTGGAAGAGAAATGTCACAAAATCTGAGAAAAGAAATCATTTTTTACACAAAAAAGGTGAAGACTACAAGAAGTTCAGCAAAGCTTTACATATCAGTCAGAATACTGTAGCAAAAATGATCCAAAAATGTAAGAAAGATGGAAGTGCAATCATCTTACAGAGACACCCAGGCCGTCCATGGAAGTCAACATCTCGACAGGAGAGTCTTCTGATGAGAAGGATTCAAGAAAGGACATAGGATTCACTGCAGTTAGTTAATGCAGCTGAAAGCCAAACTGGAGTGACCGTTTCCCATGACACCATACGGTGCACACTGCAAAGGAATCGGTATGGGCATGGGTATCGTCCACGAAGGAAGCCTCACCTAAAGCTTATGCATAAAATAACACGTATAGAATTTGCTAAGGCCCATGCTGAAGAGGAGGAAGACTACTGGGACTCTATACTCTGGAGTGATGAGACAAAGATCACTGTTTTTGGAACTAATGGTTTTTAAACTTTATGGTGTTGCAAAGGTGAGGATTTAAAGAAAAATGCATGGTGCCTACAGTGAAACATGGTGGTGGTAGTGTCCTTATGTGGGGCTGCATGAGTGCTGCTGGTGTTGGGGAGCTGCATTTCATTGACAATGTACTGCACTACACTGTAGGAGAAGATGCTGCCATCATTCTGTGCACTTGGTTGTCGTGCATTTTTCCAACACGACAATGATCCAAAACACACATGGAAAGCTACTGTTGCATTTCTGAAGAAGAACAGTGAAGGTGATTGAATGGACAAGTATGTCTCCTGTAAACAGAGGTTTATGAAATAATTTTACAATCAGTGATTGGTTAATCTGTGGAGTTAAATTAAAAATCTAATGTTTCAAGAGTGTTTGGTGATTATAAATGGCAAAGAGCGATCAAAATTGCTTGGTCTGTAAAAAAAAGGACTTTAAGTGACTTTAAATCATGTTGAGAGAATCGTGTAGATTTATTCAACTTCAATAACAACAATCAAAGCACCACTGAACCAAAAACAGTCAGCAACACCAGAAGCGGCTTAAATTTTTTTTAATGTAATGGAAAATCAAAATATTCTAGACAATAAGAAACTGTGCAGAAATATTTGAACAAATTTACAATGCTTCAAAATAGAGAAATTGATTGCAAATTCTAAAATGTAATAAACTGTCAAATGAGTGAATGATGTGAACACATTTAACATCCGCATAGTTTTTTCTTTAAGTGGAGCCTCGTATTGCTTCTCAAGTACAAAAATAGGAGCGGTTTATTTTCCTCTTTTGTCTTAAAACATATTATTTACATTACTGCTGCTGCTGGTTGTGGGTTTGTCTGGTTGCTACAGTAACAATTAATGTGCAAGCTTAGAACACAAACCTAAAATTTGACATGAAAATATGGCATAACTGTTTTATATCCCACGGTGGGATTGTATGTATATTTTTGTTGAAAAAACAGTCATGGATAACAAATTGAAAGTAAGAATAGGTGGAGTGATACATCAGTGTCTGTCCTCACAAAAATCTCCTGAAAAACTAAAATTTTTTTAACTTAAAAAATCATGCCGCTTTGACAAAAATACCCGTAAACTCGCAGTTTGTGAGGTAGCGCGTATCAACAGTTTCATATTAAGTTTAGCTACTGAAGTTCTAACAGTTTCCTTTTTCTTGTAAATCAAGAAGATGTTGACAATTAAAGCACCAGATATGTTACAGGTGTGCAGGAAACGGGAACACATTCCTCTGTCACAGCTAAAAACGAATGCATGTTAGAAGCTGGAGGACTTATTCCTTAACACAACATAATGACCTAACCAACAAACGTTACAAAGTTTGACTTTTTCACAAAAAACAGTTAAAACACACTACTTGTATTTGACTAAACAAAATTATAATCAAAGATGGTGGGCAGCAAAATAACAAATAAAGTAATGTAATTTTAAAATCTGGTTTGTGTCCTTCAGAGTTTTTAAGATTTGTCCTCTTTTTAAACTTTACAAATTGTTTATGTAGCCTTTAATAATTTTAAATACATCTTGTGTGGGTCCAACAAGTTCACAATTTACTAAAAGGTGGAATCCGCAATACATAACTACATAAAGTACTTCCAAATTGAATATATGCATTGCGGTGTTAAACTAGTTACGATGCAAACTACTGTACAAAAATATATTTAGCATTTTTGCAAAATAGAATGTCTCTATTTTTGAAAAAGAAAAAAACTTTGTAAATAGAGACAAGCTGACACAGAGACAGTGATGCAAATGGATGCAGTACATTCTTCTTGGCAGTCAGAATACATCTGAGAACAGATCGAGTGTGACTGAGTGCAGACAGGGTGTGAAGAGTCATCAGTATTTGCTGCTGGAGCTGTTAGCAAATTGGCTGACGTATGCTTCGTAGATGGAGTTCAGAAATGAGCTGTCAGTCTGAAACACACAGAGAAGCAACTCCGTAACAAATGCAGAGCATGTTTCTGACTGGCAAACTTGGAGCTTGTTAGAAAGAAGCATTGTGCTTTCAATGTGACATAACAGAGTGCTTTCAGTTTCTTTACCTGGATTAAATGTAGCAGAGTGGCTTGGAGCTGGTTTTTGGAAAGGACTCTGACCTCCTCCTGCTGGGAGGGTTGAGGCAGGGTTGCGGGTGCAGCGTGGCTTTCCTGAGCAATGGCAGACATGCCACTGCTAGACTTTGTCTGAGTGAACACACTGGGAGCAAGGAGCTGTGTGGGGGGCACGGTAGCTGGTATCCGTTGGGGAGAGATGACCTGAACATAAGGAGAGGTGGACAGTGTTTGTTGAAGAAGTTCCCTCATCTCAGAAAGGAATTTGATCAAATAGATGGAGGAAATGTTCAAATCTTCATGGGTTTTGAGTTAGAATACTGGAGTTTGTAGCTCGGAAACAACACAATTGGTGAAATAAAAATAAATCTTCCACATATCAAGAATGCAATGTACCTGACACTGCAGGGAGGCTTTTTGACTTGAAGTGAGGGAGGCTGCGGCTGGTCCTGCAGATGAGCTGGCACAGAGTTTTTGGTTTGGCCCCAGGAATCGAGGCGCCAATCCAGGATGAGGTCGAGGCAGATCAAGGGAGGTCAGGCTCTGTTCCTGCTGGACCAACTGCAGCTTCTGGAGCAGTTCATGAGGTGAAACCACTCCTTGCAACTGGGATGGCAGACCTGACAAAACAAAGTCAGTGATTCAAGACAAAGAAATACTTATAAAATGCAGAGTGCAATGTTAAAAACAACATTTCTGAGAAAACACTGGACTAAATGCCAGTTTTTGAAGCCATCAAAGTGTTTTTCATGTAGGAAGTTGTGCTTCTGTTTATATGATGAGACAGAATCCTTTTCCCACCTGTTCCCAATGTGGCTGACGCTGTTTGGCTGCTGTGCTGCTCTTTTGTCTGGGACTCTGGAAGGCTGAAAAACAGCTGCTGGCTTTGTTGTACCTGAAGGTGGGCGCACGAGGCAGACTCTCCTGCTATAAAATGGGGGGAGAGGTGAGGGTGCTGCTGTAGAGGAGGTGGATTGGAGCAACAAGCAATGGGGCGAACAGCAGAGGAGAAGGTGGTAGCCAGTTGAGGAAGCTGATGACTTTGAAAGAGCTTCTTAATTGGATCATGGTGAAGCTGTTGGTGATGATGATGGTGATGGTGGTGCTCCTGATGGTGATGATGGTAGAGGTGGTGGTGTTGGTGATGGTCCAGTGGCACCCCATTGTCGCACAGCCGGTTCTCCGGAGACTCGGAGACAGTTTGTAGGGCGCCTCCAACACTCCTCTGTCCCTGCATCAGCTTTGCAATGGCTGGGCAGTGTTGGGGTTCGTTCTGCAGAGGCTGATTGGAGGTGGAGGGACTCTGCAGTACAGCTACAACATTTCCACTCTCTTCACCAGGTAGTGGCCTGACGTCTCCATCTGAGGCCCCAGCAAGAGCAATGTGTCCAACAGTTGAGGTTACAGCATCGTCGTAGGTCAAAGTGCGGGCCACAGGGGGGCGAGCAGCTTTTGTGGCAGTGGACCCAGCAGGAGGGGGTTCAGATTTAGAGGAGTGCTGTGTGTGATGCTGAGATCCAAACAGGGTCGCCAAAGAAAGAGCCTTAGGCTCAGAAGCCTCACAGCTCTAGAAACAAACAAAAAATATATAATATAATATAATATAATGTAATATAATGTAATATAATGTAATATAATATAATATAATGTAATGTAATGTAATGTAATGTAATGTAATGTAATATAATATAATATAATATAATATAATATAATGTAATATAATGTAATATAATGTAATATAATATAATATAATATAATGTAATATAATGTAATGTAATTTAATGTAATGTAATGTAATGTAATATAATATAATATAATGTAATATAATGTAATATAATATAATATAATATAATATAATGTAATATAATGTAATATAATGTAATATAATGTAATATAATGTAATATAATATAATGTAATGTAATGTAATGTAATGTAATGTAATGTAATGTAATATAATATAATATAATATAATATAATATAATATAATTTTGGGTCTGAGACACATAATCTGAACATAAACATACCTGAGTGTGTGGTTTAACTGGTATTGGTTTGATGAGGTTGGGGTTTCCAAAAAGGACACTGCTGCCACCAATTTCTTTAGGCTCTGAGGGAGGTTTTTCCTGAGAAAGTAAAGAAAAAAAAGTGGTTTACTTTGAAGGAGTAATACCACTAAAGTAACACAAGAAACATTATAAATGTACTAATAATGGAAATATCTGCTATGTTTAATTTGATTTCTGGTCATGATAATCTTTCAGTGTCTTTGATGCTATTATACTTTGTCAAATTCACTGCGTGCTTTGGTCAGCATCTGGATGATGTCAACTGGCTTTGTTTTACTACTTCCTCCTTCTCTTCCAGCTGCTGTTACTCCTTCTCTTCCTCCTGGTGGCAACCAACCATCCTGGGTATGAGCCAGAAGCTGCTCCTGATGGGTCAGACTGCACAGACATAAGAAGTGATTTTAAAGTTGCATTAAACTATTAGATTTAGTCTCATTGTGATGACTGTTCTGACAAAGAGCTTTCTAAGAAAGATCATTGGTCTTCAAGTAAAACTTTCTGGCATGTATTACCTTTAAGAAATCTCAGCATTTTAATATTTATTTCCTAAAACAAAGAACAACTTCTTCTTGAGTAAACATGTTTATCATAAAATTACTTACTTCTTCATTATTTGGGCAATGCGTTGGCAGTCTTCCTTATCATAGAACCAAATTCCATGAATAACCACTGGGAGAAGAAGACAGAAAAGACACGTAAACTCCTGACTTAATGACATTAAAAAAAACGAATAAAATATTATGGTTTACAATGATGTTCCAGTCAAGAGCAGTCACAGCCAAAATAAATAAATAAGCAACAGATAAACAGACTTGAAGTTTTTTAATGTAATTTTACAAAAAGGTCAGCAGACAGCAGAATGAGCTTGCTGATGTAGCATTTCTGTTACAATCAAATCAAAGCAGATATTCAAAAGTTACATTTTGATGCTGTGACCTTTAAACAGACATCAGAAATGTAACTGTTATCATTGCTGAAAGAACCCTTTCCTGCAAGAGGAATCAGTTTGTTTCCACATCAAGTGGAAAGTAGTCCCGTGGTCCCATTAGATGTTTAAACAGGAGCCTCTGGAGTCGCCTGAGCTTCACAAACATGTTCAGCGAGGGAGAGAAAGAAGGCAGAATCTGTACATCAGAAAACTAGTACGATAGCTAGTACATTTTGATTATATTTTTGTAAGTGTAAATTAGAATTCAATAGAAATATATGTGAGAAAAATGGCAATTTGCTTTAAATCTTTAATAGGTTACATTAAAATAACACTAATTTAACTTTTAGAAAGAGATTTTATTTATGCATACCTTCTGAATTTGAAAAAACTGATAAAAAGAAAATTCCAGGTGAAGTGTTGGAAAACTTTAGCAGAAGGAGAGAATTTGGAACATTGGGAGAAAAGAATAGATACCAGAAATTATTTTAATGTCATACTAAACTAATAAAGTAAAAATAGAATATTAGAAATCTTATATACTTCCTAAACAAATACATGATGTAACATTAAAACAGGAAAGAGAAAAAAAACATCAAGACAACCCATATTCTCACACAGAAAGAGCGACCACAGAGGTCACTGTGGATGAGGGAAACAGACAGAGGGGGGAGGCAGAGACACACACACAGAGTTAAGTTGAGCCTGGGAAAAATCAGCTCTGAACTAAATAAGTAACTTTAGAGGGGGACTGACTGGTGGAGCCGGAGCCACTTAGTGCTCACAGGGGATGGGACTGTTTGGCAGAGACACAGTTAAAGTCAGAGAGCTGGAAAATCGAAGACAAAAATGAGCAAGACACTGAAAGAGAAGCGAAGAAGTTTGACCAGGTGTGTTAGACACCAAGTCCATCAAAACAGGAACGTGTGGTTCGAAAACCTCCAAGTAATGAGTTCAAAAAACACAACAGCTGGACTAAACTGTGACATGATAAAAGCAGACATCTGCAACATCTCAGCTATAAACTAACCAACAGACAGTACAAAAGTAAAGATGATAAGACTAATACAACGCAGAGGGGGATTTTGACCTAAGATAAACATTTATGGTGGCTTTTTGAGGACAAAAAAGGGCGAAAAGAGCAAAACTGACAGAAGAGGGCGGGAGAAGCACCAAAATCTAAGCAGGAGGAAAAAGAGGAGGCGGGGGGAACTACTTTCTGGTCACTGGACACTGACGAGAACGAAAAAAACAGAAGAGTATTTAAAACCTCAAGCCAAGAACTAAATCTCTTCAACTAAGAAACCAGGGAGACCAAATTTACGATAATTTCTGGACTACAAACACCAAAGACTTCACAGTTGGACCAGAGCTCTGTGATTGTGACATCTGCTCCTTAAACCCTTCGGGACATGGACTTAATCAAAACAGTGAGCACATGTGATGACTCCTCTACAGTAAAAGTCATTGTTGGACTGGCGTGTTTATCTGTAGGTATCTGAAAGATCACGTTTAGACTTGTGCTTTAGCAATATGGAGGTTGTGTTGAGATGCAACTAAACTGAACCATTCGGACAAATGTGGGACTTCTGTTCTAGTATAATTTAAAATGTAGACATTTTTGGAGGAGTCATGTTGCCCAAGGCGGTTTATGGCTGCAGCATGATGTCATATATTTGATGAAATGTTGTAGTATTTGTCATGACGATGATCACTTTTCTTTCATTCTTACTATTTTCTGGAGTTAAGACTGCTCTAACAGTAAAACACTTCCTTATAGAGTTATCCTTATATGAAAGAAACAAACTTTGTTTGGAGGAATGGAATTCAAGACGATGTGGGAGGAGTAGACACATGTACGGCTTCTGAAACTTTGGAGGAAAGACGAGATTATTGTATCGTCTTTGCATCTGCTTCCTAACATTTGACTGGAATGCGGGCATCAGTCGCCTCTCAAGTTCAAATGAAAGGAGGGAGCACCGCAGTTCCTGTGGCTGACTTAACCAAAAGGACGCTTTCCCCAAATCAATCCTGCACCGTCTTCATCTGAAGAAGAAACACTTGTTTTATCGAGCCCGAAAGAGGACTTTGGATTTTTGATTCAATATTGTTTCCATGCAAGTGGGAAAAGACTGAAAAGGCTGTTAGTACCAGACTGAAACCATGATTAGAGGCTTGTTTCAGAGAAAACCGAAACATGAGAGGCTGAAGGAGGAACCTGAAGTCCGATTTAAAGGCTTGTTGGTGTCAGAACGCAACCTGGGATACACATATGTCCGACCTGGAGGTAAGATCGTCTCTGCATTGATTCTTCAGACACAGAGTTAGAAAATTATCTCAGGATGCGTGAGCTCAGACATGTCAACGTGGCCGTTAATAACATAAAATATAAATAAAATGATGAACAGAATAACCAGAAACTAAACTAAACTAATGCTGCATTAAACTATCAATACTAATTTTTTTAATGTGAACTATTCATTTTTATTTCTTTATTTTTTTAGGAAATAAAAAGAACAAATTAACAAAATAAAAAGTTAAGAAAATTTCAAATAAGACAGATCTACAAAAAAATGATCTAAACAAACTTGAAATTTAGACCTGGGAGACAAATTTTCTCTCAGAATAGTGGTATGACTTAAAAGACACAGCTGTAAAGACTGATAAAAAAAGAAAACCTGAAGGTGTCATGCTGGAAAAATAACATTTTGTTCGGTCCAAACTTTTTTTTGTTCTGTGACATGTCCACACAGCTCATTTTTAGCTCTGGCTGCCACTTTGTGCCAACCACCATTCCAGGAAGTTGCAGCAGCACTTAGGCCCACATGTTTATCTAATGATAAGATTCCACGACCCCTCCACCTAGAGGTCACAATGCACTGGCAACCATGCCAGCAACCTATAAATCACATTTTCTTCACTAAAACCATGTTTTCTGAGTTCTAAAAGAGTTCCCTCTTTATTTATATAGAAACTTGAAAAACATGAGTTTGAACATCCATAACAGGGATTTTACTTTTGATGGATCTTTCTTTTTTTTCTCTGAATGTATATTAGCTCATGACTGTTCTGCAAGTTTGGTTCAACCTTGTCACATCTACAAACACATCTTTGAATTCAAACGGTGCCTCTAAATCTCAGGAGACGTGATGATAAAAATCAGTCCGATAACAACTATTACTCATGTCTACTTTTGAGCTCTTTGTTTAGTCATCTCAAACCAGAGCAATCAGCGTGAACTAACATTATGTTTGACCATTACATTTGCTTTGAACCCTCCCACTCATTTACTTACATGAACCAATCTAAACTGTTCATTTTAGCAGCAGACATACTAATCAGCTGTATTGTGATTACTGGTTTCAAGAGTTTTTAAGCTCCATGCTTCCCACAAGTGGGTTGGGTAAAACCTGTTCTTTACTGCACATGCTCCAACCAGAAACCAGCAATGTAGCATGTTACGAGCTGCTGAATAGAAATTCCAAATGTCGCACTTTTAATGCACCTGATTCACCATATCCCAGGTAAATGTACAGTAACAAAGTTCAAGTTTGACTGCATGTCATGTAAATGACGGAGACGCCAAGACGGAAAAGAGGCTTCTCTGTGCTCGTCAGCTAATTCTAAGCTAGCATATGTTTAGATTATCAGTGACTGTGGAAGTGTATCTAATCTCAACTGGCTGCTTTTGTGGTGCTGTCAGACTCTTGTCGCTCAGGCACACTTAAGAACGTGATTGTGTGTAAGAGCGCCCTATGCAGGTCTCAGAGAGTTGGTGATAAAACAAACTGAAATAACTCTGCTGAAATACCTTAAATGGAGCTACTGATTCCACCACAAGTGATTGGCGTGGATCTTTTTTTAATACCTTATTTGATGTCAAAATCATGTTTTAGTCATAAAATTACAACTGCATTTGACTTCTGACTCAAGAGCAGCAACATTTGTTAAAGATGATGTGTCATTCTTTTAACCCTTACTTTTTTGTGCTTTTCAAAAGAAATAAGTACAGTAATTGTGCTTAAATAAAGCAGTGCAGCATTTTAGGTCCGTAATAAAGCATAAAAAAGTAACTATGAAACTTGGTTATGTGGGCCCAAACTAAACTATATTAAGGGAATGAATATACTGAAACAGATGTAAACAAACATCTATTTGTTATTGTATACTTTTTTAAACAGGGCTGATGTTATTTGCATGTATTTACGTTGGACCAAGCACAAGAAACGGATGTAAATTCATGTTGGATAAACACAATACGTGCGGCCTAGATGCACATTGCTGTGTTGCCCAAACATATTTACAATGCGCTGAAGGCTAAAAGTTGTTGTCGGTCGCATGTTTTGACCTAACCCTAAGCGTAATTGTAATCCTAACCCTTCCTGCGTATCAGCACTGCCAGCACTTATTTAGAAAATAACGTGAGAATACTCCCTTTCTTTAAATATATTTATGTATTTGTGTGGTAAACCCCTGAGGAGGAGTGTCAGAGAAATTACTAAGATATGCGATGCAGGGGTTTGCTCTGTATTTAAAAGAATAGGGCAGAATTTTGAAATCTGTGTGGTTTTGTATTTTCTGACTTACAACGTGCGTTGCGATAAAGCAGGAAAGGGTCCTGAAGTTGAAAGTCCAAGTCTTTTGTGATTGGTTCTGTCAGATTGTCCATGCTGAGACGGTTCATAATGGTAAATCCATGTCTTGGAGATGCCAATCTAAATCAAAACAGCATGTAACACAATAAAAAAATATTAAAAATAAATACTCAGAAAAAACAAGGTATTACACCCAGTGGGACACTATCTCCCTAACAGAAATTTAAATAATTGAGAATAATATTTTCATACTACAATTACAATGCATGACTAAAATACAGATTCCAGACTTTTAGGTCATTTGTTTACCTTGTGTAAATAAAAAGAGTGCCTTCAACTTCTGTCTTCTCCTGAAAAACAGATAAATAACAATCACGTAAATAAAGTGGAGAAATATATGTTTTGCTATTGTCTGTTTTTACTGTGTATCTTAGGTTGCTGCTTCCATAAACAAAGATATATACTGTAACGCAGTGGTAAGTAAGAGGATGAACACTCTATCAGTGTACTTGAGTAAATAATAGTTCCCAGTTTCGTATTTGAGATGATAAAACTTCTTTTGTTATTTATTTATAACAAACTTTAAACTAATACGATTTAATTTAAGTAAAAAAAGAGTACTGGAACAAAACGCACCATTGAGATTGAAGCTAAGCTAAGTTAGCACGGAATTCCATTTGTTAGGGAAAAACGTACCCACTCATTTGTTCTGTTATTGTATGTATACAGGGCGACTTGGCTGGCCAGATCGACAATATTATTAATATATGGGTCTTGCCGCTGCAGAGCTGCGAGACTAATGTCCAGTCCTTTCGCAGCATTACTGCCGCTGCTACCTTCGGAAGTTGCTGTCATGGTTCTCTATGGAGACGTTAGCAAGCTAGCTAGCTAAAGCAGTAGCCTGGCTAAGATTAATTTAAAACCGAACCAACAAGCTGCAAAAAAATAAAATAAAATAAAATAAAATCCAAGCACGTTAAGAACGATGTCGAGTGGTTCGCTTATAAAGTTAAAACATTTCACTGTACACTTTTCCTTGGCTATTGGTCCCTAACTGTCATAAGTAAGTTCAATAGCAGCCATGTTTGGAAACTGTAAACAACCTAGACATGAGTAGCGGTAAATCCTTAAAGATTCAACCTTAACAATCGAGTTCGAAAAGTCGATCAAATTATTTTAACTGGCGACGTTTTTGCCGACAGGTAAATATTGTGTCTTTTCGGATGTTATTTTCTCTTTAAATTATGACAAATTATTATTTTTTTTGTCCATTTGGCAACGACTAGAACATTTTTAAGACTGTTTCAGTACTCAGAGCTTCAGTAACAGCCGAAAATGCTCACACAACAGACCGACATGCAAGCAAACACTGTCCCTCCTGACAAAAAAACAAACAAACAAAACAAAACAAAACAAAAAAAAAAACATCACATTACCTCTGTGTTTATGGACTGTGGAAGAAATTATATAAAATCCATCCCCCATTCAGAAGGAATGCGAAATGGTGAGTTTCTAACTAAGTAACATAATTTCTTTTTTTATGTACCAGTTTGTTCTGGCTCTAAGCACGAACGTCACAATTTAAACCCTTTAAACTGCGGAATACTTTATTTTTATCAGTTTATCACCGATTTTAATGCCGAAAGGTGGTGTTTCCATAAACATATAACTTAAGGTTTATATTTATTTTATAATGTATCGTTAACTCCCGCACTTCCTAACAAATCCACTAGAGGGCGATAAAATATTCCACAATTTCTTGGTGACTTTCTTGTTCTTGTAGTCCTAATGTACAGAATGGTTTGCTGAAGTACTGTATACTATAAACATAATGCATTTTTAAAAATAGTTGCACAACAGATCACACAAGTTTAAATAAACTCTGTAATTAAATATTTGTTTAAATATACAAATTACATTTACAGCCATTTATCTATTTATGTATAAGGAGTATATTACAGTTAAAGATTAACAGTAAATATAGTGTCAGGAGTCTTTCCTTTGTCCCTACTATCAGGACATTATGTTGTTTGTTGTTATTGCAACTATTTTAGATATTTGACTTTTGAGAGAATTAGTGAGAAAAAGTTATTTTTATTTGCAAAGCAGTCACATTGAGTGAAGCTTTTCATTTTGTTATTATAACAAAGAAAGAGACTGAACATTTCAGTTCTAAATTAATGTCTGTTGCTTGAAATACGGCTGATTTTAGTCTATCCAGGGGCGGTGGGATAATAACCGACAGGGTGATAGTATGCAAAAACAAAAAACTCAATTTGCTGAAATTACATTGCCCGATTCCTGAGGAAATCTTATTGTAGTATAGCTATGAAACTGAAATAAAGAGGAAAAGTTTTCAGTTTCCTATTAAAATTGTGATTATAAGCTGTCAAACTATGGAAGGAGAGAAAGCCATCAATTGAATATGTACAGTTTGTTTTTTTCTTCATGTGAAGCATTTGTCATCTAAAATATTTTCGTCAGTTGAGCCAGTGATAGAAGCTTGGAAAAAAAATGAAAGATTTATGTTTTACATCAAAAATTGTAGATCTAAGTCGAAATAAAGATATGAAGATTCTAAATACCAATTCTTCTTTTTAAGAAAAGAACCACAAGACAACATCAGAACATCAACATATCCTAAAATATCCAATGATGGATGAATAGGTTAAAATTCCAACTTTTAAAAGAAATGTATTACAATTGCTGGACTAGAAAACGCAAATATACTTGGAATTATGCAAAATTCTTAAATTTAGAACTAATACAGCAAAGTAGCAATAAAATAGGCTGTTTTTTTCCCACTTCTATTAGATTAATAAGTTTACAATTCAAATAATTCAGCTGAAAAAAGCAGGGAATTCCCCTTTAAGTGACCAGCAGGTTGTTGATTTCCCACATCAGGCCGGAGCAATTGAATGTTTGTCTAAGATTCCCAGAGATCCGTTGGGAGAGTCTCACACACACACACTCCATACAAAGAGGTCTAGAACAAATAAAAAGAGTCCTAAATAAAACTGATATTCCATGGGTCGCCTGAATTACAGAGGACATTTTTGAACGTGTTTCTGCCTGTTTGTGTGCCATCCCCTCCCAAGCTGCGATATCTGTTCTTACGAACTGCCCTCTGTCCACTCATCTCCCTCTCAATCTTTCCTGTCTGTTCTTCTTTCATTCACTGAATAACATTATTAAACAGAGAGCAGATTCAGTTGGGTTAAGCCTATTATTGTCAATCTGTCTCATGACTTTTCTAGTACTGACATGAGTGTCATCTACTTTAGTAGAAACTATTTTGGAAGACTAATTATTCTCAAGCGTTTCTTTTAAAAACGTTATTATTACTACATTTATTTACTCTATTTAGTTTAACAGTGTTACAAAAGCCCTTTGCACATTTTCACCATGACTGAATTTTGAACATTTACATGAAAAGGGATTCAAGCTTGTTTGTGTAAACAACTGCTTCAGGCTCCCAAACTGTCAAATGAGTTAATAGAGTTGAGTATTAGAGTCACAGATTTATCTTGTGACTTTTGGGATGTGTTTTATCTTGTGACTCTTGATCTCCTCAGTGGGAAGGTTGGACATTTCACAGAGCAGATGAAACTGGTCCTGATTGGTTCTATTAATGATAAAATAATGTTGGGCTCTCATATCGGAATGAACTTTCAGAAAGTTAAATGAAATGTAGTCTTGGAGCTTATACACATGGATTCTTTTATTCTAACAATAAAAATATTGCTTTTTTAAGGAAAAGCACAAAAATGAAACAATGAATACTATTAAGTAAACCTAACTTCAAAAACAACTCAAGAAAGTACTGTCATTCTCATTGCGCCACTTCCTTTCAAGAAGTCTATCTTTTGATGCCTAGTTATCCCATGTTTGACATGCTTTTTATGGATGTAAATCTTTGGCGATTGATTGCGTTACATATGTGTAATACTTGCCTGCTTGAAAGAAACCATTTCCAAATCCAAACTGTATGTTTTAACTGCATCAAGGAGGAAAGAACTGTTAGTATCCTAAAAAGAATGGATCCAACAAAGCATTAATACAACCTGGAAGAGTTTTTATTGAAAGAAAAAGCAAAACGACAATTAGCAACAGAGTCCAGAGCACAAAACAAAACAGAAAATTACTACACAAGACATTAGTATACTTGCAAAAGAAAACATATACAAAACTTCAAAATAAATTAAATACTTAAGGATTAACACATACAAATCAAAATGTAATAATGATTATTATTATTATTATTATTATATTAATAATTACAATATTAAAACTAATGCTGTTCCTACTAATTTGTATAATTATTATCATTATTATCATCATAACACATTTTTAATGACATTTTAATTGGTAACTATGTTATATTATAAAGTATTTGTAAATGTAATAATGGGAATTAGAAGGGAGGTAGCAAGCAAATCAAGGTGTACAGCATTAAGAAGGAGCAGTTCTGCAAAAGAATACAAAACAAGAGGCTTCTTGGACTATAGGAATTGGATTGATTAGATTAGAGTATGTACTGTGCATGAACATATTTTTAATATTACAATGGTTTAAAGTGGAATCAGTTTCTCTTTTTCTTATCATGCATAATGTTCTCAGTCTGGAGATTTTGCACACCATGAAGCTGTGAAACAAAACGTCCATCCTTTTATCATTTTCTAGTTATACTCTGTACTAACAGAACATCTGTATCAAACAAATTATGTTTTTTGTTTTTTTTCTTTGTTTTTTTTTTTTAGAAAAAGACAATTCAGTTAACAAACTGCCTCAATAGAAGCTTTCTGAGTTGCCAACCTGTCTTTATTTTTTCTATAGTGACACATGTAGACAAAAAGCTCTGAACTGGATGGACTTGTGGGTGGTGATTTTGCACTTTGGCACTGAGCAAATGAACACAGACATGGCTGAGTGACCCGATTCACCTCCTGATTATAGCCTACAGCCAGACTGACATGAGGCCTGCATATTGTTAACTTTGTATTCAATGTCAAGGACAATTATATGGGTAGGCCAGAACCAAGATTAGAATATGGAAAGTGTTTGCTGTTCTCCTCATGTATTACTGGGCCAGATTATTTCGAATAAAAAACCCAAAACGTCTATTTACACATTCACGCGAATGAAACGCTAAATTAGATGCAAATTGAATTGTCTGGTTTGACAGCATTTTAGAATCTGACAATCACAACACTTTTTAATCCTCTGAATTGCATAATATTTTGTCTAGAAGATCTAGAATTCCTTATTTTATCTTTCAGTAATTTTAATTAGATTAAGGTCTGAATTACTTGTTGAGAACTTTAAAAAATGTGGCACCATTTGAGCCCAACAAAACCTGGCAATATCATTTCTGAAACTAGGGGTTCCAATCAAAGATAAAAATCTTTTGATGAAAGAACTCAGCATTACTTTAAACGGTAACGGATTATTTCATTTTTGGCACATTACGTTTCTGATCTTTGCTCTGGCTGATAAAATCAATCAGAATCTTTATTGAATAAATGAAGCATGAAGGATTAACCACTTCATCTGATGTTCTTGAATGATCCACTTGTCATTCATGCATGCAACATCAGACCATGTCACTTAAAGTTAAAGCTTTTGTCATTGATATTATTGATACGAGGAATACCCATTCTTTTTTAATATTGTTTTATTTATTTAATTGTGTCGAAAAAAAACATGCTCTTCAGAAATATTAAAAATACTCATATCATACTTTAATAAAAGCACTTCAGAAATACAGTAGCAATGCTATTTTTTTAAAAACATGTTCACACATTTTATTGGAGCCACTTTCAGCTAAAATCCTCAGTTTTTCCTTGGTCCTTTTTTAATGTCAAGTGCTGCAGTTTAATCCTTTCCACCTCTGAATCAAAGAAAGCAGAGCACCAAACCAGGACAAGACCCACTCTGATCAAAAGGGTGTTGTTGGTGTTTTGAACATGTTCTTGAGTCCCTTTTCTGATTATGGAGAATATATATTTTTTTAAATTAAGCTCAAAATTGCATTTCTGGTTATTTCTTTATTCAAATCTTTGTGAACCAGAAACAGACAAAAATATGCAGTTTGAAGAAGATTATATTTGTTATGTAGAAAATACGCTGGGCGTGCTGCAAGCCCCCTTCTCCACTCCATTCTGATGCATTCACCTGTGGACGACTATATCCATGCATGTTTTCATTTTCCTTATCCGAACTGGCATCTGACTCAAAACTGTATGGTGTGCAGGAGAGCGTTTTAACACGAAGAGCTCTCAGTAATACGTAAGGTAAAGGGGGCGGGGTCGCTCCCAACGCAGAGGCGAATTTCTGATGAACTCCTGCTGCTCTGCAGAAACAATGTCCTAGAAAACAACACGCTTTTTTGAAGAAAAACTTGGCTAAAAATGGCATAATCATGATTAAAAGACCACTTTTAAAATAGATGAAAAGATGATCAGAGTGGCTATGTCAGTAAAAGATGGGATGTGTTGTACTTTGACCTGTAAACCACAAAAAAGTTTCAATTACAATAACCAAAAAGAAGCTTTTGTTAAAAATGAATAAATAAATAAACCATTTGTTTAGGCTGGCATGTCCAGGCCTTTTTGAGCCAGGCTGACTAATGTCATCAAAGCATTGTTTAGGGCTGTTTAGGTAATAGCTGATGTTGTTTTTGTTTGACATTTTACCCTGAAATGAGCTTTGTTTTATTGCGTTACCTGAGTAAAGGAGACCCTGCCTCCAGAAAATGACAAAGCATGCCTTGAGGGATAAGCATAATTTGTTCCTGGTTGTGCAGACTAGCGTTGAAGTAAATGTGACTGTAGTGTAGGGGGAAAAGATGAGACGAAAAACTAGTATTTAAAGCCCAATGATCTCTTGTCCTGTGGATAAAGGAGATCGCGTTTATTCTTTGACCTCATTGATCCACTGGGACTTTTGGATCAAAACATTTTGAAAAATCTGCATGTTTGAGCTGCGAAAAGATCAGAGCTTGAGTCATAAAGAAGTCCAGATATTTAGTGAGCATGTAAACATAACTTTGGCCAAAAAGAAGAAAGAGCTGAAAAAAATCCAGATGTGGGGAGACTGTGGACCAATGACATGCACAGGTCTACAATCTCTGTTTGTTCCTGAACGAATTAAAGTCTTTCTTTGAGCCCGCTAGGCTGTTTTACACGCACACGCTTTTCTCTTCTCCCTCCTCCTCCTCCTCATTTTTCTCCTTCCTGCACCCCACAAACAATTCTGATGTTGTGGGCACACTTCATAACACCCTCATCCTCACAGCCATCATCATCTTCATCATCATCTGGAAAACAGCCGCTGGTTCTCCTCTATTGCCTGGATAGTTTACCCCTCTCCCTCCCCCCCCCTTCTCTTCCCTCCTTCCTTTGGAGCAAACTCACACACAGGCGCGCGCGCACACATCTGGAAACAGTCAAAGCGTCTACATGTGCTGAAAGGAGGGGGGTACCCCTCGCTCTTGCTCTCTCGGTATCACTGCAGAGCTGAGCTGCAGGGGCAGCAGAGGCAAACTCCCGCTCAGTGAGAGGCAGACAGACTGACTGAGTCACAGGCGCACACGACCGGACCGTCATGGACTGGATCGGGGCAGAGAAACCAATCCTCGGATGAGGCAGGACGGCCTGGCTTTCGCTATCCGGGGAGTCTGCTTTTTTCCCCCCCTTTCTTTCTTTTTGTCTTTTTTTTTGGAATAACCGACAGCCCGTGATGGAATATTTACGCACCTTTCATTTTCTAATTTTCCTCCTCTCCTCTTCCTCCTCTTTTTCCTCCTCCATCACCTCCACCTCTGCTTCTTCATCCTCTCCCATTCTGATGACACGCTGCTGAAGATGCGCACGAATGCGTCTTTTGCGCACCGTCACTGACAGCGTCCGTTCTCTCTGACATTTCCAAAACCCTCAGTTCCCCCACCACCCACCCACCCCTTTACCTTTACCAGCGCGAAGACAAGGGGAGAGGAGTGCGAATTGAATCGGACGCAGGGCTGGTTTCATGTTTCTCGCCTAGGGCCCGGATGTACCGAGGGATGCACCGGTGCGTTTTCCCAACCGGTTCTGCCGAAAGCTCCCTCTTTTTTCTCGCCTTCACCTCCATCATGGGGATTAGGTAATATTCACTCCATCCGAAGCGACCCTCCCCATAAACAAAAATAACGGATTACCCCCCAAAACTGTCCGTGTCAGACAGTTTTTTCTTCTTCTGTCCCCCCCTCCTCCTTTTATCATTTTTTTTTAATTTTTGGGGGGTCTTTTTCCCTCCCCCTGTTGGTTGGTTCCCCCCTCCTCTCTTCTCATTCACCTCTAGGGATAACATAGGACTACATTTATGGTAAATGATAGCAAAAACATGTACATCCCGGAGGACACCCTTGAGAACCATCAAGGTATGTTGCCTTTTTAATTATTTTTTTATTTAACTAAAAAACATATGAGTGTGATTGATGAGGGGAGGGAGAGCTGAGAAGTATGGTGGTCTGGAAATGGAGTGAGGGGAAAGGAGAGGAAGATGAGAGTGATGAGGGGGTGTCATCTTCATTTCAACAGATGGACAGATGCAGTTCTCACTTAAGTGTCTGCGCGCACTTTTGTTTTATTCCATCTCGGCAGCAGCAACTCATAAGAGTGCACGTGAACGAGGCCTGTGTAATCGATTGGTTTGGTCCACACTTGTGGATTCGACAGGGCCTGACCATATAGGAGAAGCGTGGCAGAAGGGGGGATTGAGGGGGCAACTGGCACAGTTTGAGACCTCCAAGCTTGTGCGTAAAAAGATTTTGGAGTCCTTTGGATCAAACACAAAAACTGTCATGTTGTTTTTGTTTAGGAACTATGAGTTTATTACTTTTAATATGACTGTAGGCCTCTTTATTATAAACGAACTGCATAGAGATGACAGGTGGCAGCAGAAGGGCTGCAGGACTTTTATTTTCCCGCTGAGAATTTGCTTGATGATGAGCTATTTTGGGGGATGGAAGCGATCACCGTGCAAACGTCACGACTTTTAAAGTGTTTTGCAAGCCACGCCGGCGTTGGGGGAACCGAAAACCCAGTCTCACAGCAAGGAAAGGCTCTGTTTGCATTGCGCAGTATTACGCGTCGCTCCTTCCACCCACGTTGCAGAGAGCGAAGCCCAGGCAGCAGCAACGTATTTGTCTGTGCGCCTCGACAGGCGGTTATTTCCCCAAACCTCTTATTTTCCTCATAACCGTCGTCGTCGCCCCCCATCAACCACCTTCATCACAACCACATACCACTGCCTTGGCGACAGGTTCCATAGCAACAGGGGATAAGGAGAGGGGTGGCGGTGGATTCGCGTGTATGTAGGTGGATGCGCGCGCGTTTGGACGTGCATCTGTGTCGCAGCGTGGCACCACCAGTTTGCTACAAGGAGCAACTGCTGTTTTCAGTGTTACCTGAAGGAACAGCTGTCAGGTTCATGCTTCTGTCTAAACTAGTGGAGGACAAGCTGCTTCTCTGCATGGAGTTAAAAAAAAATCAGCTTTTATTATCTTGATGTTACCTTTACCTGACAGTTAATATTTTTTTATGACATTTAAATGACAAATGTCAATAAAGAACATGTATTTACAGGCCGCATGCACATACATGGACAGGGTAAAAAACCTTCCATCCTATTTAAAATGACATTTTGTCCTATTCCTGTTACTTTTTATTTATCTGATAATTTTTTGTTCATTTTGGGTTTTCCTCCCTTTCTATTTTTGTGCTTTTCAGGCATACATATACATAAACTCTCATTTTTTTACAGTTGTATTTCTAAGCAGAACCCTCTTTGGGATGCTTCTGTAATATAATTCTCATGGGTCCACACAAGGACGTCACCTTCCTCATCACAAATCCTTTGAATGACAGAAATAAGTAACCTTCTAAAAAAATATCATAGAAAAAGTTACTGCCTCTTGCTAACAGATTGATTTGTCTCATCTTTAAAAAAGTTTCTTTTGATGATTTTATAGACCTAAAGCTCAACTTCGAGGTGTACAGCACCGCTTTGAACTCACAGCTACCTTCTTGTTGCTGCACTTTATGCCTTCCAAAACGTCTTGCAAACGAATTCAACTATTACAGTGGCAAGTATGCCGCTTTTAAGATCACAGTACAGACGAGAATTGATTAATGAGTTGTGAAATCAAAGTGAAACCTGGCGTCAACCTTTTCCACAAATTAATTTTCAGAGCGATTAAAAAAAGAAATCTCGATGAGACCTTCAAGATCTTAGGTTTTATTCAAACATTTTAGGCTCTGTCACTTCTGGACCTTTTATTACATTTACAGCGGGCATGTGGTATTTTCAGCACCATGGACAGTTAAGCCATTATTGGTCTATTGACAGCTGCATGACAGCTTCATGATGAATGCTGACATGGTTAAAGATCAGCATTTGCTCAGATATCATTTTTTGTGTATACCTTGATTCCATCATTATCATTATCCTAAAGGTTCTCTGTGTAAATTATGACAGAAAGAAAATATTGAAACATGGATGACAGACAAAGAAAATAAATCACCTTCCATTAAATTTACTGTGTTATCAGTGTGTTCTCACATGCAGAAATAAATAAAAGGTATATGGATAGGAGTAAAGTAAAAAGTCAATTTAGTGTTCTTTAAAGTCCCACTCCAATTTATGTATTTATTTTGTTTCACCTTCACAGTATTTTACCAGGAAGTCCATTGAGATAAAATCTATTTTTTGAGAGAGACCTGGCCAAGACACATTGGCACAGACACACGTAAAAAGAACCAAACAAACATAAAAAAATTGAAAACGAAACAAATTTAAAATAAGCTCAAGATTCTCTTTTGATCTATTTTCAAAGCATTTCCAGTGGTCTTTTAAGTAAGATTGTGTCATCTTTAGCCAAAGTAATAATAATACTAATTTTAACCAATGTATTTTTCTAGGACAAAGGCTCTGCAGAACGGCAGGGATTTGTTAGAAACTCTCCTCAGAGTTCTGGGCGGGACTGTTGGGATGGAGTAAACCCACCTCCATTTCCCATCATCCATCTGTTTACATAATCTCCTGCTAGCTTACAGCCCCTCACAACCCCAACTTGACATTAGGGGTGCAATATCTGAGCTATCAAGCCATACAGTTTTGAGCTGAATGCCAGCTTGGATGAGGAAAACAAAGATGTTAATGGTTCTGTTTGTATGCAAGTGGATGTGTCAGAGCAGGGAGTTTGTGACCCGCTGATTGTAGCACCTACATCACTGCTACAGGCTTTTTCCAATGGCATTGTTTTTGTCTATTTCCAAACCAATTGTGCAGATTGGTGAAAGTTTGATGGAATATGCCAAAGGGTGAACAACATTATTTTGTCTACTTCTGATTTACAACAGTTTGAATAAAGAAATGATCAGAAATGTAATTTTAATCCTAATTTTCTATATTTCCTCCATCATGAGAAAAATGCTTCAAATACATTAAAAACTAGATTTTCATTGGAGTGGGTCTTTAAAAAAAACATTTGTTTAAAGTGATTTTTGTCAAAGTAATCAGACCCAAAAGTTATTAAAGATGCTGTGCCTGAACCTGATGTTCAGCTGACAAAGCAAAAAAAAGCCATCAAAGTGAAAAAGAAACACTCAAGAAGTAAAGGATATCTTTGTATCTTGGAGCTTTATGTTACACTTCTTAAGCTTTTTTGCGCTGGTGCTTCACATTCTGTCCATTGTCACTTTGATCCCAGCTTTACATCTGCTCTGTGATTCATAATGCACACAGTTGCACAGAATCCTCATATTCTCTCTATAAACCAGCTGTACTACATCTGCAAGCCTCTCAAGGAGGCATGGCACTAAACATTTCCTGACACAGACACATGCAGACTTGTTATTGCCTTCTGCACATTACAGATTGCAGCAAATGCTCGTGAAACCTGATGTTATTGTATGTAGGGGAGAGAAGCTCTCTCTTCTGCACACACATGCGCTTTTCCGGCAGCAGTGCAATCAGCAAGTAATTTTCTCTGTGGGCATTTTGCCACAGGTGCCTCCGTTAGGGATGGTAATTGATTTCTGAAGGTCACCTGGGGTGCAGGACACCTGCTAGCTTAACTCACTCAAATGACTTGACAGGCTCAATGATTGCATCACTCTGAACTCAAGAGATGTTGGAAATACCACATATGTCTTTAGTTTTATTTTAGCTCAGCTGCAGGACAGGCCTAAAAGAACACAAATACTGTAGGTCAGGGGTGTCAAGTTCCAGGCCTCGAGGGTCGGCGTCCTGTCGGTTTTTCAGAAATCCCACCTCATCTGCTCCTGATTTCTTAGATCAGATGTGTTTAACCAATAGGGATCTTCAATGGCAGGGTAGTTGAAAACATGTAGAACATTGACCCTCGAAGCCTGGAGTTTGACAGCCCTGTTGTAGCTGTTTAGAAAATTGGGATATTTGTTATTAAATATAATTAAAATAAAAAAAAAACACCTGTGAATGGCTGAGTTGTTTACCAGAATTATTCATTTGAGGGTTTGAAAAGTGAATTTTTATTTAATAAGTCGACGTCCTGCAGAGCATTGGTTACAGATTTGTTTTTAATTAGAAACCACGTGGGGTAAAAACTTCTCCTGACATGCCAGATGTAGTCTAGAATACATTTTGGGTAATTAAATATGCATCTACCAATAATACATACATTTTCTTTCCTCTGTCACAGTCAGAATTGAAATCTTTTTCTTGAAACTGACAGCCTCAGTAAGACCGATGCAAGCATACACTTCTCTTTCAGTTTTGGTAAAAGGGCACAAAAACAATCACTCCAACTTTTTTCCTGTAGCTCTAAATTACTCATCATAGTTCACTGTGTCAATATTGGAGCTATCCAGCTGTACAATTTTAATCCAGATGGAAGCTTAGCTGTGGAAAATGAAGACATTAACAGGTCTATTAGTCTGCAAGTGGATGATTTAGACTTGTGGCGGAGAAGGGAGACCTTGGTTCCCCCATGGCAGTTTTTGCATCACAAACCTGAGCTTTTTCAAACCACAGGTTTTCCGCTTCTCCTGATCCACTACGATTTGAATAAAGATATACCCAGAAATACAGTTTTAGTCTTAAACTATTTAATATATGTCCTCCGTCGTGAGAGAAATATTACAAGAATATGTTAAAAACACCACAAATTGAAGTGGATGGTTAAGATATTTCTGAGATTTAAGGATTAGAATACATTTACTTTTGTTTATGGGTTTTGACAACTCCATAGACCCTCACTCCAAACTTTTTGTGCAAGACAAAAGAAGTGTGTTTGTGTTTACATCCATTTTTCATGTGTTGTTTTTATTCATGCAGAAATCACAGAAAACCTAAGAGACTGAGGACCTATTTTCAGTGATAGTCTTTTTTTATTTTACAGAGGATGTTGTTATTTTTAATAATTCATACGATGGCAAAGAGGCCTCTTCTAAAAGAGTGTTCTATGTCTGTTTTAGTTTTTAATTGGGCAACAAGCTACAAATACCCGAGTCCTCTCCTGCTTTACATGCACGACACTGCAGGAGCATGATGGGGTTGATAGCTGTTATTGAGAAGTTGTTTTACAGCAGGGAGTGAAAATGCTTTACTTAAACTGCAAAAACAGTTTCAAAATTGTTCAAAAACAGAGGCAAATACATTTTCTGTGCTTATTAAACTATGTACTGATGCGGAATTCATACTTTTGCGTTAGACTGTACTTTTGAGAGAGAAATTACAATCTCATTAATTCCATAGTTTTTTTTGTTTTTTTTTTTGTTTTTTGTTTGCTTTCCAGAATTTTCCATCAGGAGCCCCTATCAAAAGCACCAACATATGCCACATTTTTTTTCAAAATTATAATTAAAAAATACTGGAATGGAGAGAACAGGAGAGTGGCACTGAAGTAAAATGGATTTTTATGGGTCACACAAAGAGGAGAAAAGTAGAGCAAGTGATGAGGACTGAGGGAAAAAGAAAGAATTGAGCCAAGAAACAGACTGGAGAAAAAAAGGATGAATGTTAGGAGATAGAAGCATCCTTAAAGAAGAAAAGAAAAGAATGGAGGGAAAGAGCCGAGGGTGAGTGACGGGCTAAAGGCAACGGGAGAAAGAGGGAAGTGATGGAGCACATAAGGAGGCAAAGGAGGGAGGATTATCTATGACTTTGTCTTGCTCCAGCATCCGGTTGGGTATAGAAAATCTATCCAGAGTCTGTGCTTTGTTGTTGGAACTATCTGGCCTCAGTCTTCATTTTTGGTGCGACAATGAGCCAACACCTGCAGTACTGTGTGTTTGTGTTTAAAATATGCCTCCTCCCTGCGTGATTGACACATTGTGTTTTTGTGTGTGTTTGGACATGTGTCTTTCCCACTGAAAGCCCTCACAGACACACATTTTTTTTATTGGTCTGGCCTCAGATATTGACCTGAGACCTGTAGCATCATCCACTTTAATTTTCTGTTTCTCTCTCAAGATGTCATCGACTTCTTTCCTCTCTATAGTTTGATAATCTTAGATTGTTCCCCTTCAGAATTCCCACTATGAAAAGCTGAGGTGTGCTAGAAGACCCACTCTGGTAAAAATTGTGCTTTTGCTGTTTTTAACATGTTCTTGTGGCATTTTTATAAGACACATATAAAGAAAATTAATGTTAGAATTGCATTTTTTAAGTAGTCAAACTGTAGTTAATCAGGAACAAAAGAATAGAGGCTTCTACGGCAAGCCTCATGCTCCCTGCTCTGCTCCATTCTGATACGTCCACTTATGACTAGTTCCATGTACATCTTTGTTTTCTTTGTCTGAGCTGGCATCTGCCTCAAAACTGTATGACTGAATAGCTCCAATATTGCTTGACATTTTTGTTTCACCAATAATGTTAGGTTAGAGTTGTGAGGGGCTGTAAGCTATTGGGAGAGAGTGTAAACAGAGGGATGATGGGAAATGGGGGTGGGCTTAAATCCATACCAATAGTCCTACAAACAACTCTGAGGTGAATTTCTAACAAATCTCTGTCGCTCTGCAGAACCTATGTCCTAGATTTTTGTATTTTACCTAAAAACATCATAATCACACCTAAAAGAACACTGGGAACGCTTTTAAAATAGATTGAAAGATGATCAGAGTTGGGCTTGAGCCGTTAATAGGACTCTGAATTTTGTTATTATGTTTGTCCAAATTTACCAATTTACTTTATTTGAAACCCTGAATGCGCAACGTAAAATAACATAAAACCAGGAGAAAAAAATATAAAATAAGATTTCGCATTTTAAAATAATCAGTTGGACCAATAGACCTTCATTAACAAACAAACCTGGATCTTATCAGTCTTTTCTCTGGTTCATGTGACACAGTTTCTCTCAGGTTTGTTTGGAACCATGTGTGTTTGGAAGCTTTAGCGGCTGAAAAATACTCCTGCTTCCATATTCAGTAATCGCAGCTTGCCAGCTGTGCGCACGAGTGTTTATGCTTCCTTAAAGTAACAGCCTGAGGAATCAAGGGAAACTAGAACAAAAAGGTGTAGATTATTCATGGTATCCACACACATTCTCCAGTGTATCTGCCCTCTTTTAGTTCTATATTTTCTTAGTGTACTGTTTAGTTCAGCCCCCAACTCTCACCCAGTCCTCCAAACAGCCTCTCACTCAACTAGCCATCTAATGTTCTCTCATACTTTTCCCCTCCTCTATGAATTAATCAGTCCATCTGCTTGCTTTTACTGTAATAGTCTTTAGCATTTGGAGTAGATGTAACCACTGAAAAACAAGATACAAAACACCATTTATTGTCCCAATGGGGAATGTATCCTAAAATGAACACACAAAACACTGTACAGCACAAAGTGGACAAGCCACACATCTCTATAACAACAAGTGAGTTCTTTATTATTTCTCGAAAGACAGTAAAAGCTGAAGTTAACTTTTCATGCAACAACTTAACTGTTAAGCTTTTACACGAAAAGAGGTCTTACTTGTATAGAAAATACTTTATAAATTAGTCAAATGTAACCAAGCTTGTGATTACCACCAAAATCATTTTTTACGGTAAGTTGATCAAGCAAAAAACAGCTCATTTTGTATTAAAATGTAATGACATCAATTGACTATCTTGAAAATAACAGTTTTTATGGCTAAAAAAAATAACCAAACTCAAACTTAAGCTACCTGTTTTCTCTGTTTCCCTTTTGACAAAACAAGACTGTTACTGTAAATAAATAAAGCCTGCATACAAGATAAGAATTTATTCATTTATGAATATCACTCTGATCATTTTTTAAATCTATTTTAAAAGTATTCCCTGTGATGTTTTAATTATAATTGTGCTTTTTTAAACCAAAAATCAAAATATTTTCTATGACATAGTTTCTGCAAAAGGTCCCACTTCAATGAAAATTATATAGTTGGCGTTTTTAAAATGATCTTGTAGCAGTTTTCTAATGATGGAGGACATAAAAATGAAAAATTAGGCTTAAAAATGCATTTCTGAGTATTTTTATTGAAATTGTTGTGAATCAGGAGCATATGCAAAAATGCCTTTTGAAAAGCAAAACTTGTAGACAAACAGATCCTTGTACATCTTTGTTTTCTGAGTTGTTTAAAAAAAATGGGTAGAAACTGAAAGAAAATTCCACATCTTCACTTTGTTTGCATCACACTGAAAAGAAGAAAGTGCCTGAAAACATTGTTCAGTTGCATCAGCTGCTTGTTTGGTCAGCAATGACCAGGAGATAAAGACATTTTTTTTATACTTATAACCACATTTAACAACAACTTTTTGTAGGGTTTAGTATTTTATCACCTTGAAATATAAAGCGTTTAAGCCACTTTCGTTGGTTTGCTTTCACTCTTTGGTCATCTCTGCAGTTTCTCTACATGAACACAGTCACACCAGTTCAGATACATTTTTACTCCTACAAAATCAATCAAACAAACCCTAGAAATGAACAAAACACAGCTGTATATAAGTTTTCTTGTAAAAATTCAGATGAAAATAAGTGGACACCTAAAAAAAATCAAAGTAGTTGTCACTAATTTGCTCTTGCTTTTGACCCATACCCTGAGGCCACGGCGAGTTTTGTTTCCAGCTATGCTTGGAATTTAAGGAGTGCAGTAAGTTCTCATAACACCAAACCAAACACTTTCCCTGTGGTTGTAGGTGTGTTTTAGGGTGTAATTACTGTTCATGGAGGGTGAAAGACCTATTTCTATTTTTTAAAGTGTCACTTTTAAATGAGTGTGCAAGGAGAGAGGTTCAGTGTATGTGATGGAAATGTTACAAACTTGCACCACCATAAACACACACTCTGAGGCTCATTTGTTTAGTGCTGATAGCAGTCAACAAGCTCGATACAAGTCGATTTGTCTGAAGATGCCCTTCATTCATCACACTGAAGTACTTTCTTAAGGAGGAAAGACTCAGATCAAATGGGTGCTTTAAGTTGGAAAACGTCAATGTTTTGGAAATAAAGCTAATCTTAATGTAGTTTGTCAGGGAGGCCTGGATTTGTTCAAATTTCTCAACAAACAAGAACAAACACTTTTAAAGTCAATTATAGAAATATCTATTAAAAAAGCATGATTCACAAATTCATTGGGCCATAAAGGCTTTAAAAACTTGCTTTCATAGCCTGTTACATCAAATATTTATGACTAAATACTGACCATCCCTTTCGTATATTCTGCTTCATGGAGATTGCGCTTTTTTCTGATATTTTACCAACCAGCATGAACAAACTCCTCTCTGTTATCATGCTTCAAAACAATTAGTGTGTCATCTTCACTGGAAAAACAGTGCTTTTCTCTTTCAGAGCCCCACCTACATTAAAACTGGATTTAAAACAAAGTCAAAGATTTGACAAGGTTAGTCAGTATTTTTATAAATGCTGTTTTGCTTGACATAAGCAAAAAGATAAAATAATATTCAAGTAAAAAAACCAAACCAAATGTTTTGTTTATTTTTTACCTTCTCATTGCATTTACTTGGCTCAACGGTGGAGCAGTGGTTAGCGCTCTCACCTCACAACAAGAAGGCTTTGGTTTGAATCCCAGTGTGGACAATTCTGTGTGGAGTTTGCTTGTTCTCTCTGTGTATCTGTGGGTTTTCTCTGGGCTTCCTCTTGCAGTCGAGATACATGCTTCATGGGTTAATTGATCTGCACGTGTGAGTGTGTGGCCCTGCAACAAACTGGCAACTTGTTGAGGGTGTACCTCGTCTTCACCGAACAGTAGCTGGGTTGACCCCAAAATGGATGATGGGCGGATGCATGGATGGATTGCACATTGCATGACCAAAGACATCAGACTGGTAGACATTGGAATGTAATCGTTATATCAAGTTTAAGATTTTTAAGGTCACATTTGTTTTTTGTTTTTGTTTCTTTTGCTTTGGTATTTAATAAAAATAATAAAAAGAATATAGACTATAACTTTACAAAAGAAAAAAAAATATCATACGTATGATGTATATTTCAAAATATCAATAACTTTCTCACAAATCTTAAAATATATTGAATATATGGATAGACAAACTATTTCTTTTTCTTGACTCTGATATATATTTAAAATCCATTGCTGTGCAAACAATATTTATTTTATAATTGCTCGTATCTTTGTTGAAAAACATTTTTTGTTTGTCGGAGATTTTGCAACCTACATTTCTTAATACAGGTGTAACCACATGTGGCTATGTAACAATTTATATAACTTATATGTCGTTGACTGTAATACCTAATATACATTACCAAAAAAGGAAAAACAATATTTTAGTATTTGTAACAAAAAAAAAAACATTACACAAGTCTATATTTATGTTAAGTAATATTCTATGATTTTTATAAATACATTCATAATGCCTCTGTCAGTATTTGCATTATGTTAGATCATAGTTTGGGATATGATAAATACTGTGTATTACATAATATACCAGTCAAAATACTGCGGGAGATTTCAATTTAAATCACAATATATTGCATAGTAAATTATTAATGAAAACGGCAATAATCGCAGTATTTTAAAATAGCAAGAAATATATTACTTCCATAAATGGAAAAAATAGTCAATACATTGATGCTCGATGTACTGAGAAATATATTATTTTTTTGTAAAGGGTAAGTAAGTCATATTCAAAAATATCAGTACTAATATTGTGCAATTTGTGCCTGTGGATGGAACAAATGTTCAGTATTGACATTCCCAGGAAAGATTTGAACCCCAACATGGATGCCAACTGCTTTACATATCCTATATAGCAGATGGTGGCATTCACATTTTTCTTTCACTTACTGAAGCTGCATCTCATATGAAGTTAAATGATTGTTTGTCAAAATACTTAAAAGAAACTTAAGTCTTGAGGAAATTGTATTTAGGAATCTATTCATGCCAGGAACAGCTTAACCGCAGGGACATTGCCACACTGCCCTCCCAGACCGGGACATCCACAAAGTCCACTTCACAGCTGTGATGCTGCAGTTTAGAACTCCAGCCGCCCCAGCAAGGGCGACAACCGCGGCAACGACCCCAGACCAAGCCACCAAGTCCTGGCACAAACGATCCCCACAGGAAACAAGCACGAGATAAAGTAACCAACCCAATCAACTCTGAATGATAGTTAGGAAAAAAGGTACACTTGCAAAATATAAAAAAATAGTTTCTTACTGTTGAGAAAATCTGTTTTTGTGGCTTGCTTTAAGCCATAGAAAGAAGGATCGATCAAGACTTGCTCAATCAAGAATTTGAGCATCCATTATTGAAACCCCTACTCTCAGTGACAAGTACAATGCACATCCTCACACTTCACACTCTTTAGCAGTTCTCCATGCATATTCTACTTCAGGAAACTTTTGAATTCACCAGACATGAGACATACCACTAAGTTGTAATTTATTTTTCATAAGGCTAACTTCAATGGCTAAAAGGAGTAAAAAGGAGGAGCAAAGTGATAGAAGGAAGTAATGTGGAGAACATTAGTGACCCTCAACGTTTTCTGCAGACATGTCTTCAACTTTTATTTAAAAAAAAGACAGATGTGTTCCTTTTTGCACAAAACAATGTTCCCATGTGTTCCAAACCTAGTTAGAAGGGTTTTGTTCATTTGAATATAAGAAGTGGACACTATAGGCATTTGGGACTCCTGCTGGTTCTATTTGAAACTGAAATAGTTTGAATTTTTACCTTTCATTTAACTAGCTTGTCTTGACATGAGAGGTTCTGTCTCTGTGGGTGAGAACATTACCTGGTCTTTCTTTGACATCAACTGACATGAAGGACTACTTTCTTGCTGAGTAGAAAAACAAATACACACCTCTCCCTTTAAGTAGTTTGCCTTTTGTCTTCATTTTTGCACAGTTGTCTCTGATGAAGTGAAGTTTAAATCATAAAGGATGTTTTTTTTTCTGTTTTGGCGGTCTTGTTAGTTACGCCTGTTGTAGTTTTGACATGCATACGCTACAGCTGAGTTTAGAAACACGAACTGGACTGCAAGTGCCACCCTGCTGAATTACAGCGTCCAGACAAGACAGTTAAAAAGAAAAAAGGATCGATGCGGTTGTGCTTTTGTTTGTGTACATGTTTGTTGCCTTCGGCTGTGAGTAAATGTGCAAATTTTAGAGATATTTTATTTTGTTTGTGTTGGACAGAAAGCGTTCAGATCCTCTCTTGTGGCAAAGAGGTTACAAAAACCTGTTGTGTAGCCTCTGGCACAAGGCACTGTCTGTTACTTTTCCCATTATGCAGCCACACAGGCAGACTGAAAAGGTTAAGTAACACTTCAGCATGAATGAAAACGAGCAAAGGGCAGCTGGTCTAAAGATGCCATCTTGTTTTATGTAAAGCTCTTGCCAAAGGACATCTCTTAAAATTTGGACTGAACATTACATTTATATAATTTAGCTTTTATGTAAAGCTGGAAAGTTTATTCAAGAGTGATTTATGGCAAAATATATTTTTAACTTAATTTATGGTCTCTGTTGTTCTACATTCTTTTTTTTTTCACCTGAGTTGAATCAAAGCTGGTCACTGCTTTAGGACACAGATCTATACTTAGGAGAGATTTCTTTTCTCTTGTACACGGAGAATAAGCAGCAAACATTAGCTACAAATAGCTACAAAAAAAGGACAGGGTTTTCACAAATAACAAACATGTATTTACATTGACCATATATGGAGGTGGAAGTCTTTACCTGAGAGAGAGCAAAGAGACATCAGGTGTTAGTGGAGATGACATTTGGTTTTGCACCAAACCCTAATGCACATACCGGTAATTGCAAATTCTCCAAGAAAGAAAAGAACTGGTTCACGGTTTGACTGATGCAGATGTTCATCTTTCTGATCACTCATGGAAAACATCGCAAGCTCAGATTCTACCTTCTTTCCTTCAGAGCATGTAATTGTGACTTTGAGTCGCCATTTCACTTTTTAGTTGGTTAAGTAATTAGAAATTTGTGTCTTTAACAATTATTTTTACATTGTGTCTTCTAACAAATAGATCAATTTTTCTTGTAGACACTATCTTAAAATAAACTTTTGATCAGTGTCCTGGAGGTCTGATTTAAAAAAAAAAAGAAGACATTGTGCTGAAAGGTGGCTTTCAAACGCTGTTAAAGGCCTGTTTCGATCCTCTTTTGATCTATTGTCAAAGCATTCCCAGTGATCCTTTTATTATGTTTATGCAGTTTACAGCCAAAATCCAAAAAGCTGTGTTATCTTCTAGGACATACTTTCTGCGGTGCACGGAGCTTGTGGTCCGCCCATTGTATTTTCTACATCACAAATAAATGTTTTATGAATGATCTTTTTTCGTCTGCTCCCGATTCACAATGATTTAAATAAAGAAATATTCAGAAAAGCAATTTTAATAGCAAATGTACTTTTACATGTCCCCCAGCATCAGGAAAAATGTCACAAGAACATGTTAAAAAACACCAAAAGCACTGTCCCTGTCCCAAAACTAAAGTCTGTTTTCAATTGTTCTGAAATCAATAGATAAGTCCAAATGGGATTTTTTTTCCTAAACGCATTGTAGAAGATTTTTTTTAATTCCACCATTCAATCTTTGGCTTTTTTTTTATCTCAGATGTTGTCTTTTGAACTATATTTTGTGTTTTCTGTCCTTCTTTTGTTTCCCTTTTACCCTGAAAACACTTTTACATTCAGACAAGACTGAGGTGTCCTGGAATGAAATGACCCAACTATATAGGCCATGAGTGTCCTTGACTGTCTGAGCGCATGAAGAAAAGGCTGATGTGTGTGTGTCCCATGCCATCCTGCCTATCTAGGCCAGTCTTGATGTGTGTGCTCCATGGACCACTTCCCCAAAGACCCCACTGTATATACATTTGTGTGTATATGTGCGTGTGTGTGTGGGAGAGAAAATACTTCTGTACAGAGCAGTCCACTTCCCAAAAGACTAGACTCATTTTCACACTCTAGAGTTATAATGGCTAAAACAGGCTTGTTGCTAGACTCCTTTTACCGTTTGTTTCCATTTGCACTAGAGCCACATGTATAATCAGGTCCACAAAGGGGGGTGGGGGGTGGGGTGCTTTTAACTGTTGCAAATTTTGTGTCTTGGCCATCACTGCAGATTGTAAACAGACAAAGTTTTGCACACAGTTTATCTGATAGAAGTTAAAAAAGTTTGTACTTCACTGACTTGGTTGCCAGGGTAACAAGACACATTTTTGTAAAGATAATAAGGATTTTAGGCTTTTATTTGGGGTTGACGAGGACTTCAACAAAAACGTTTTCATACATGAAAATTTTCCATCTGAGCTTCAGATAAATGCAGCAATAGAAACTTACAGTATCTCAACAGATTAGAAAGAAAAAAGTTGACTTATGGAATAAAAATGTATGTTTTCTTTAATCAAATCAAACTTTATTTAGAGAGCATTTTTTTTAGCAAGTGTAGTTCAAAGTGCCTAACATTAAAAACATTTCCAAATTTTAAAAACCAAAAAGTAAAAGAAAAAGATATTTATTAATAAAGAAAAAGTGGTAAAATAAGAGACACATACAATGCCCCCCCCAACCCCCACACACACTTACACACAACATAATAAAGCATAAAATGAGACGCCAAAAGTATGAAAAGAAAATATTAATATAAACTGAAATCTGCCTGACACTAAGTGGGTAAACGGTGTATTAGGGATCTGCCCACATCACCGACCCGTCACTCACGTTCACAGTAGAAGCAGACATAGAATCCCCCCTAATCAAAGCAAGGAGTAATATTGATCCTTGGGGGACCCCACAATTGATTTCACATGCCTTTGAGGAGCATGTATCCATAGTTACGTAAAAGTTTTAAAGTATAAAAATATTAGCGATGCAAAAATTCTCGATTTTAAGGGTCTATATCATGCTACTCTTAAGTCTTTCAAAATAAACTATATCCATATGTATGAAATATATTGCATTTGGCACACTAAAGAACATTTTTTTTTTTAAAGAAAGAAAGAGTTATTTTGATTAGCTTATTTTTTTAGTAAGCCATTTGGATCTCTGAGGCAATGCCTTTAACTCCTTTTGGGTTGCGCCCATTTCATGATATAAACCTAGAACTGGACTTGGCAGCGTGTCTGAGTTTTGCCAACAAAAACAAACAACATCCAAACTTCTGCAAAGATGGATGTACGTATTGTGTATATAAAATGAAAGCATTTTGGTGATTTTCTTGTTTTACCACAAATATAGTATTGCAGCAGGTGTAATACTACTAATTGGCTTGTGTTTTTATGCAGGATCTTTCTTATTCTATACACAGGATTTTGCATTTTTGCAATACCAATAATCTCACTTTATCAGTCTGTCAAATATTTACCAATAAAAAACACATTTAGGAAAATATTTCATGTCAACCTTTATAGATTTTTGCTGTTGTTTTTTTTCTACAGTTAAATTAGAGTCTGTTTGTGAAATGGTACACTATCATTCTAGCAACTGTGAACATAAAGTGGGCAGGGTGACAGTTTGGATATAAGTGAGGCTATTTGTCTTTCCCCCTCTTTTCTCTTGCATTCCCTTCCTCTCTTCTGCTTCACTTCTTTTCTCATAACCCCTTGTCACCTTTTTCACCAGTGTCTCCTTCGCTGCCTCTGTGATTTGTATTCCAGATCGATATGTCCCAGAGAAAGAGAAAGAGGTGATATAGACGCTTTTTCAGGGTCTGGCTTGGCGCCTGTGGTGATGTCATCAGAACAGGAGGCACGACATTGCCTGTCTGTTGTCATGTCAACCAAAAGAGATTTAGCAGACTCATAAAGAGAGCTATGGATGGGTGAAAGAAAAGAACTTGCAAGACTTTGGCTTTGCATTTATGTTTTTAATGTCACATTTGAAAAGCCAGGCCAGAGTTGGTGATACATGCATTCTTCTTTCTGTTTTCTTTTCCTTTAAGCATTCCACTGTTTAAATGCATGTACAATCTTGTTGGTCTTTTCATATCACAGTGTGATCAGGTTGATGATTAACTGCATTACTTTAATGTGGTAGATAGGTAACCATGGTGACACTACATTAAACAAACATCGTTTTCCAACAGAGACTCAGAGAGAATTACAGAGACAAGAGATGGAAATGAGGGAGAAGATGGCAATATTTTTCTTCCCCGTTGATTCATTAGAATTATCCTCATATTCGTGTTACTTTTTCCATACCAGTAGTAGATATTTGAATACAGCGTAGGGTTCCCTCAGCCAAATATGATGCATTATCAAGAAAAAAAAGGTATAGGCTGACATCACTGTTTTGTTTGCTGCTTGATTTCTTCTTATTATTATTTTGACGAATTTTCTTTGTTTATAGATAAAATAATATATTTTCTAATCATAAAAGTCTTATATTTTTATGAATTTTACAATTAAGCCACATGATCAGCAGTCTACCCTCAGTAAACCCTCACGTATGTAAAGTGTCCATAATTATTAATCAATTTCTTTTATTTATGGGTCAAGAGATACAAAAATAATAAGTTAGACTATGATTTTTTCCTCTATATATTGAGAAAAAAAATGTTTTTTTCAGTTAATAAAATTTATTCCAATGTGTTTGGGGCTTTAATTTGTTGTAGCCATTATAAAAGCCCCCAAATTAATGCCAATGTTCAGGATTGCACAATGATCCATTCTAAAATAATCAATGATCATTTCTTTCTTTTGACCTGTTTTTATTTATACAGAGTTATGATAAGGAAAAAGACACTTTAGCACAAAATATCAGCTTTTTTCCATAGGGAGGCCAAAATTATATTTCTTCCACTTTATTAATGAAAAGACACAAAGTAATTGTTGATTTAAATAATCTCTACATTTTCTCGTGATTGTTGTATGTTCTGTTTTTGCTTCTCTTCTTCTGTTTTAGCAAGGGCTTGGATGTATTAAGCTGACATAACTGACAAGGTTTAAGGCTTGGTTAAGGGCTCATTGTAGCATTTTTCAAACGTTAAGCCACTTCATTCAACTCTATTCAGGGTTAAAGTGTTATGTGCCAAATGTTAATTGTTGTGCCAAAGAGTCTAATACTAATTTTATTCTCATGACTGCTTCACCTCCAACTTTACTATCTACTTCTCATCCATTTTCGGTCACGTGTCCCCACTTTATCTGCGGTGAGATTCCCCATTTCCGTCTCCTTAGTTTCCGTTAATGGATTGGGGATTTGCTTGAGGCCATTTTCCTCTTTATCACTTGTCTACTCCAATTACAAGAGTTGGCTTCGTAAAGCTAACACAAAAAAACACTTCCCAGCCCCTGTGCCCATGCGTGCAGAGTGCAAGAGTGCAAAAAATAAAACAAAAAAATAAATAAAAAGCTAACGTGAACAATAACCAGCACATGAGTAAACAGCCTCTCAATTATGCACTAACAAAGTCAGATATTGCAAGTGGTGTACATGATTTCCCTTCAGCAAGTAGCTGTTCCAAATGAGATGATGCCTCTGGGAATTTATTTGTGAAAATATCTCCAGAGACTGTGACAAAATCCGTCACGTGGCCTGCCAATTTGTTTGAATTAGGTCTAGTTAGCTGCAGTTGGTTAATGGATTGGCTACTCTTCTTCTTCTTGTTGCATCTAGATAAAAATAGGCTACAACAATGAAGGTTTTTATTCCTAATTCATTTTTAAAACTAACAGATCCCAAAGGTTGTAGTACTTTATTGTCTATTATTAATCCTTGATGGATTTAAAAGAAGCCCTGATAAACATTTTATCTACTGACTGTCATAGTTTCTTTCATCAATCAATTTTCATAGAACTCATAAGACTTTCTTTATGCTGAGAAACGTAGCGTGGAGCCGCGGTCATTGCCAGAGAAAACAGCTTTATGTGACAGCAGGATGCTGGGTGTTAATGGTGTTGGAAGTGACAGTATGTCTCAGCATGGTCGCCTCTTCTGCATCACAGATGTTCAGGTCCACATTGGATTGGTTATAATGTGTTTCGAGCTGACAGATTAGGAGGATTTTCATCCAATGTAGTGTTTTGTTTTTCTTTACATTAGAGTGATCGATGTTGCCTCTTGAAAATAAAGCCCAGTAAACAGTTTTTAAACATACATGCGATTTTTTTTCATAATCAAATCACAAATTCTACATTTTTTGAAATGGTGTTGAATAAAGTCAAAATTCCAAAATGCTACTTTGCCTCTGGTGTTTTAAAGAGGCAAAACTTTCATTATTCAGTTCATATTGTTGGTTTCTAACTTTGCTGCAAGATATCAGCCAAAGGGAGTTGTTGATTTGTTTAAAGTAAGAAGTGACTTGCTATGGAGGTTTGGTTTTGACCAGCATCTATTTGGGGTTATTGAAAGGCATCAACAACTCGCTAATTCAATTTAATGGAAACTTTTAAGCAGGCCATTCTACTTGCCATTAGAGAGTTTTTAAGAGAACTGTGATATATATTGGCTAGTGATGGGAGAGACCGCAATATTAAGATTTGATACGATACAATATTCAATATCAATTACTGGTATTGATTGCTGGTCATTTCTTTAATTTGTTGGGGGTTTTTTTTCCCTCAAGCCTATTATTTGTTTTCCTAAAAACAAATATTATCAAAAACTTCAATATGCAGGATTCAAAAATCAAACATTTTCTTTTTAAAATAATTTACTCATGCATGGTTGCTGTGTTGTTGCCAAGGGTAATACACACAACTTACAGCTCCTCTGGTCATGTAACTGATGGAGCTGTTCAATACGCTGTGGGCTGAGGGTGTTTCGACAAAAAATACTGGAGTAACTCACCTGATAACCAAAAATTTCTAGAAACGATACGTGTAATTTTATTTTTTTCATTCATTAGTTTGGAACTCATACTTTACTAGAGTAGTCTATACCAAAATTGGTGATATGATATCTATGAGTGTATTCACTCTGGACACATTTGGTTCGCTTAAAAATCATTTCCCCCGATAATCTGGAATACATTTTCAATTAAATTCACCCATCTTTTAAGGTGGTCTTGGTTCATTTTGAATCGGGCTGAGCTTCGGTTTGCTCTGAGATTCCTCAGTTTGAAAAGGCTCTCTGCTCGGAGCGGGACAACTGGACCAAAACTGGAACCGTGGCCAGGCATTATGGGATGTATTCCGAGTAGCGGGGCAACAATGAGACACAGCAATTCACTGAAATGTGGTTGGTTGAATGCAGGCTCATCAATACAACTTTTAGGGTGATACACATTGATTCTCTCACTGTTTTCCAGACAATCTATAAGTCACATATAGGAGGGTAACAAGGGATCACTTGTCACAGTTTGGCACCCATGTGTACCGCGTGGACCCACTACTCTCCACCCCCATCCATTGGTGCACGTAATTTAAATCTATTCTTTGATCAAACAGCACGCAAATCGCACCTGAAATTCTCATCCACCATCTTTTTTTTAATGTGCGTCAAAGTCGCTGCCTGATGCTTGTCCAAAAGTGAGTATGAAAAATAGAGCGCTCCCGCTGTGTGTGAGAGGGGTTTTTCTCGAACTCAAAAGACGTGGATAATGAGAGATCAGATGTATTTATTTTGAAGAGTTCTCCAAAAAACATTGGTAAATATGTTTCAGTGAGGGAGGAAGGTAGAGGGTTCATTGCAGCAGCAAGGGACACAGTGATGAATCCAAAGTTGTAAATTATTCCATCCATCCATCCATCCATCCATCCATCCATCCATCCATCCATCCATCCATCCATCCATCCATCCATCCATCCATCCATCCATCCATCCATCTTGTTCATTTAAAGATGCAGTGCCCAATTATGAACTTTTTTTTATAAGTAGGCCTCAATGAGCACATTTTTTTAATGTAATATGTGTGTGTTTGTGTTTTGAAGTACTGTATGTATGTTTTCTTGAAGAGATCTTCTCTGAAGAGATCTTTAGTCACATGGTTTTGTTTACAAGCTTTGGTTTGGAGCCGAAATGTTCAATTGATAACATTCTGAATGCAGACCACACGCAAGACTCAATTTGGTCCAAATTAAACAGACTTGTCTAGACCAATGGACTTTTACAGTCAGAATACACCCTATATTTCAAGACCTTGGTATTGATACTCTCAACACTAGAGGCTTGTGTCAAGGCATACTTTTTGGTAACAATGCAAGAAAACCTTTATAGGCTTTCTTTGTAAAGATGGAGAACGCTACACAAGAACATCCATGAATTTAACACAGGATAACCCACAGGGTCAAATTTGCCCCATGTCTTTTTTTTTTTTTAATTTACTTATATTTTTCTATTTTATTATTATTATTGTTATTTATATTTTTTATTTAAGTCAATGTTAATTGCTACTTCCCAAAATGATCAAACAAACAAACAAAGAAAATAGTTTAAAATCCTAAAAGAAAATGGCTCTTGGGTTCTCTTGGTTTAAGTCTCTACCAACCGGCCTTTAACTGTAAAAAGATCAAGAAGAGAAGTTTCTTTAAACAGCAAATCAACACCCTACTGTGAATTCTCCAAACAGACATTTAATACTCCAAGAAATAAACAGCAAAAATTACAATTTCAAATTCCTGACTGATGCGGTCACATTCTGGCCCTATAACTTGTGGAGCTTTTTGACACAAATGAAGTGTCATTGACGCTGTCCCTGAACTAGAACCCCTCTATTGAAGGAAGCTTTTGTAATGCTTAGAGGAGCTTGGACTGCTATTTTAGCCTAAAGAACTTTAAAAAAAAATAGCTTGGCATAAAAAGGACAAATAAAAAGTATTTTTCTTATTGTACTTTTTTTTCTTTAATCAGAAATATCAGTGTCTCTGATTTTGTTAGTACGTCAGATCTCTATGCTTTCATTTTCTGAGGGAAACACAATTGCCTAAAGAGATGTGCCTATGGGTTCCTTTTTTTGCATCCAATTTGCAGGGTTTTTTTTCATTTTTTTCTTTTAGTCACCAGTCAGTCCCACAGTGTAAGTTAGCTGGTCGTCATCTGTCCAATCTGATAGGCTTTCCTGATAGTGAGTTTCCAATGGACACATGCACCCACTTACCCATATAGCACATGCATGCAGAAACAGTCAGATAATCGGCCTACTGAGTCCAGAGAAAAGACCATTGGCATAGATACAGCCCCCTTTTAGTTACACACGCAGTCACAAATACCACAGAGCAAACAACATCTGCAGCTTGTGGCCAATCAAAGCCTCGATGCGGGGTCACATCCCAGCCATTTTGAAGAAATGTGACAGTCATCTGCCTTCACTCATGGGTTGTTTGTTCCCAATAAAACAAGAGGAGCAGCAAGTCAACACTCTGTGCACACAGGGTATCAGATTTACAGTGTGCGCACTTGTGGACGGAATGTCTGTTCTTTCTCACCATCTTCTTTTTTGCTTTCAGTCAGTTCCTGCTACAAACTGTGTCTGTGTTTAACGTCTCTGTCTGTCTTTTATGTTAAAGTTTGTTTGTGAGCCCAAAGTGTTTGACTCCACCTCTGAGCAAGGCATCTGGTGGCTATCAAAGTTAATCACCCAAGCTTCCTATGACACACAAGCTCACACACGCTCTGACTCTAGCACACATGCGTACAGCAATTATTGGAACTTGACACCGGACTAGACGTTTTGGGTCAAGCTATTGTTAGAAATGGGTTAAAGTGACAAGAGGAGAACTAGAGTCAGCCAGAAAATGGAGGTGAAAATGGCTAGGTGACACAACAAAACTGGTGATGTTACAAATGACCTTCACGTTAGTTAGTAACATTTTTTATTAACCAGCTAGACAATATTGCTGTAATTAAAATAAAATTAGGTGGGAATATATATATATATATATATATATATATATATATATATATATATATATATATATATATATATATAATAAAATCAGTGGGGAAGCAGGTGGGAAAAAATAGCTCAAACACCTACTTTGATAGAAAAAAAAGTTTTGGGTGTTTTTAACATGTTCTTGTAGGATTTTTCTCCAGATAGAACTCAATCAGAGTTCTAATTCTAGTTTCAAATTGTGGATTTATGGGGGTATGTAAACTATCGGGTGAGCCTGTGAACAATTGTGCCAACTGTCCTGCCCACAATTTAGAGGTGAATTTAGAGGCTCTGCAGTAAGATGTCTCAGAAAATGATACAGGTTTTTTTTTTTTTTGTCTAAAAACAGAATAATCATTATTAAGCAAAAAAAAAAAAAAAAACACTGGGAACACTTTTACAAATGCTCTAAAGATGATTGAAGTTAGACTTTATTGCCAGAAAAAAGCATTAACCCCCTGGTGGAACTTAAAACACTTCATAAAAGAGAATTTCTCAGAACTAACATTTTTGGGGTTCTTAGCAAACCAGACAGGAATAACAATCTGCAGGTTTAGCAGTTTCAGAGCAGTGCTGCAATATCATGGGCTCTGTGATTTGGACAAAGGCTTTTCATGGTCTGGGTTAGCTGTAATTTGCAGGGCTGAGTTGAGGCAGGGCCATCCTGGATGTGAGGACAGGTCATGGCCTGGAAATGATAAATCCACTTATGAATGTAAGACAGGGAGAGTGAGACAGGCACATGTTTCTCTGTTCTTTTCCACTGACACTCTTCTCCAGGCTCAGAGTCTGGCTTATGCCATTCATGTTGAGGACAGGGATTTGTCCAAGCTTTTCTTCTCTAAATCATTGGCTTCCTTTTCCTTTTTGTTTTTACATCGATTGATTGTTTCTTCTGACTCTGTGCTGACAAATAGCACTGACGGAGACTTTCATTATAGATTAGGATACTGTGATTTAGTCAACTCTGAGTGATATCCAACTGCATTTTGCTTTTCTGTGCAGTGTAGGGTTTTTCAGCTTCAGTAAAGACAGCAGTATTCAATCAGATCTGCCTTCTGTCAAAAAGAAAAGACAAAAAAGATAACTTGGCACACACTCTTAGACCCACATCTCTCGTAACTCCTGTCTTAAACCTCATCTTGCCCACTTTTTCCACGCAGAGGTTTAAAACAGAAGGCTTGCATGCCTCACAATTTTTATAGCCACAGGGGGGGTTGTCATTGTGTGTGCATGTGTGTGTTTTTACAGTTACACAACTGAAATAAATTGCCTGCATGTGTTCATGTCTGGTTTTGAACGCTGACTAGTTTAATTGAAGTGCGCATAAAACAAGATTTGCTAAAGGGTTTACTGAGTTAAAATGACAAGATGTACACTTGTTTATCCTGTAATGTCTACATCACAGGGTCATTGCATTCAGAGCTTCAGAATGACATGTATTGATTCCTCCACTCTGCATCTAATTACTTCAGAGTGAAAGCTTTATTGGTTAATTACCACCAATGTCATCTCTTCCTCTTAAGAATCTTTGTGTGAGGATTTGTATGTCCTGAACTTTCTCGATCTGGACAGGGCTGTCAACGGAATCCTTGTTTAGACACTGATTTTCAGAATTTTATGGTGTAATGTTTACAAAAATTCAATCACATGATGTTTTTCCTCTCGCACCATAACCAAATATAATACTGTTTTAAATCAAATTGTCATAGTACAGTGCATTTATTTACTACTTTTTAGATTTGCTATAACACAATCGGCAGCTCATCATCAGAAAGATTAAACAAAGATGTCAGTTTGAAACTTTTATAATTAGAAAAAAATACCTTTTAAGAGTAATATTAATACATTGTATTTTTAGTGTCTTTGCACACCTTTCTTTACCTTTGCTTGCTTTACTTTATCCAAGCTATTGAATAAGAACTTTAAAACAGCAGTTTCAAGAGAGTGTAAAAATGAGGAACAAAACCCTCCTATTAAAAGAGATGATATTAACTACTGATAGGCACAAACTAACTTGAGTGCCTTTGAAAGACGTAATTAGGAATTCCTAATGAATAAAATACTTCAATATTTCATTTTATATATATATATATATATATATATATATATATATATATATATATAATATATATATATATATTTAAAAAAAAACTACTTTAAATTGCATTGCTGAGTATTTTTTATTCAAATTGTTATGATTTAGGAGCAAGTGAAGAAAATCTGAAAAAAGGTCATATTTGTGACGTACAGAATATGCTGGGTGGGCCACAGACTACTTGCTCCACTCCATTCTTATGCATCCACTTGTAGACGACTAGATCCACATAGGTTTTCACATACTCGTCTGAGCTGACATCTGGATCAAAACTGTACAAATGGATGGTAATGACGTAAAGGGGGCGAGGTTGCTAAATGGATTCTCTAACCAATAGACAGTTATGTTTTTGTTTGCATACAATGCTCAAGAACTTTCAGCTTTTCTGAATGTAATATATTGCTTCACAGAAAGACCATAATGTTAGTTAGTTTAAAGGAAAATTGTAATACAGTGGTGCTTCAGAGGCTAAGCCTGTAAGGTCCGATGGCTGGAACTCTGTTCCATATCCATGCAGAAAAACTTCAGCCTGAACTGTTTTCACTCTTTGATCCAGACAATACTTTCCTTTGGAGGGTAGCAATCATTAACATTAAGGTTAGACACGTTTTTAAAGTTTGAATTATCACTTTCTCTCCATCAAACTTTGTGTGCATGTGGAGCACTAATGTCAAAAATTGGGAACAATGCACCAGAGTCTTGCAACATAAATATTGAAAAGTTTTGCTAAATGTCACTTAAACACTCAAATGTGAAGACAAGTAAGTGCCCTACCATATCAGTAATGTCAGAGCCAGCATGAGCTAAAATAAGCTCAATTTCACTGGAAAACATTATAAATGACAAAGCAAACCATGTTCATTACGTCAAGAGTGACCATTAAGGACCCATTAGCTAATGTGTTTTTTCAGCGGCATTGCATGAATTGCAGTTTCCTGCAAAAATCCACCTCAAAGGTCAAGTGTTCATTACAGACTCATCCCTGGAGGTTTCTAAACTGAAAAGTTCAGTGAGAGTTTGAACTGCATGAATAGAGTTTGTGTTTATTTTAACTGCCTCCTAAATTTCTGAATTTATCCTGTGATTATTGTCTCTGAGCGTGCTCAACTGTATGACTCCAGCTGAATGGAGAGATTAATGACAAAGCAACAGCCACCTGATGGATTAAAACTGGAACTGAGAAAGCACAATGTGTTCAGACCTAAACACACACACACACAAAAATAAGCAAGTTGCACTTTTTGGAAAGTAAATAAAAGCCTGAAAACAACCTACTTCATCCATGTGTTGACAGTTTTACCTCCATGTATAAACACAAATGTGCTCAAACATTCTTGTCGATCACTTACCTGCTCTGTAGGACCCAAACATGGAGTCTTATTCCTTAGCTATCACATAGACGTGAACGGGAAAGATCTAGCCTTTTCCCCATGTCCCCCCATCATCTCTGCTAATCAGCACCGTGTGGAGCCACTCCACCTTCATTACTCCTTGATTAATCCAGTAATTATGAGAAAACTCGGTTTGATTCTCCCTTAACAATATCAGCGTGTTTGTGTGTGTGATACTGAAAAATGCGTGCACTTTTTGAATCTTCTGTTGTCGCTGCGTTGGGTTACAGAGAAGCGAGTGCTCAGAATACATAATCAGGCTAATGTGTGGATGCAATCTGTAGTGAGCTAATAGAAAGTGGTCATGCAGGCAGATCCAGACGTGCATTGTAAATCACCACAGCTGGCCTGTTTATCCTTCAAGGTGACATTCAGTCTCACCTGTGGGATGGGTTTGTTAGCTGTTTTTGTGTGTTCTGGCAGTTTTTTCTTCTTTTTTTTTTTAAGTTTTACAAGAATATATTTTCGCTTTTTCTTGTAATAATAAATAGAACTGTTGTAACTACTTAGGCTTGTTCAAGTAGAAAAACTCAAATCAAACTGAATTTTGTTCTTTGTTAATGACCCTCTCCATTGAAAATAGCATTTTTTTGTGTTGTTAACATGTTCTTGTGACATTTTTCTCATGATGAAGGACATAAATAAAGAAAAATGCTTTTCCGAGTATTTTTTTTTTTTATTCAAATCTTTGTGTATCAGGAGCGGACGAAAAAAATGCAGGTGGAAAGGGCCTGTAGCAATGGCACATGTGCTATAATCGGCAAACCACAAGCTCCCTGCTTTGAGCTGGCATCTGGGTCAAAACTGAACGGCTGCATAGCTCCAATATTGCTTGCCATTTTTGTTGTTGTCTTGTTGTCTTGCCATGCGATGTTATGTTGTGGTTGTGAGAGGCTGTAAGCTAGTGGGAGAGCATTAAAACAGAGGGATGATGAGAAATGGAGGTGGGCTTACTCTGGGCCAACTGTCCCGCCCACAACTCAGTGGAAAGTTCTAAAGAACTCTTGCCACTTTGCAGAGACCATATCCTCGAAAATGATACAAGGTTTTTTTTTTTTTTTAATTTGGCTAAAAACAGCACAATCATAATTAAAAGGCCACTGGGAACGCTTTTAAAATACATCAAAAGATGATCAGAATGTGACTTTAAAGAAAAATCATACATTTTATAAATAGAATAATCTTTTTTCTTGATATTTGTGTTTTCCTCTAAAATGTTACTAAAATGTGTTTTCAGTGCTCTGAAATGAAAGACCAAAACAAGCATTTTTTATGGAATGAACGGTCTGATGAATGTCTCTGTTCTTACTATTTACAGTATCTGAAAAGCGAGACATACAAAGTCTTTACATCCTTTTCTCCTGGCCTGTGCTTCTGTTGTTCCTGGAGCGGCCCCGAGGCCTTACCAGGCCCCATAAGATATGCAATGACTGAAGTTTGATCCAGGTTTCCCCCTTGGGCGTTTGACTTGGTGTCCTCTGCCCTTAATACTTCCACAACGTGGCATCAAAAGGAGTCAAATAAGTGTTTGAAAATGTATATTTCTGACAATGTAACCAATGTAAACAAATAAATCAATGTGAAATTAAGTAAAGGCAAAAAGAAATAAAGACATCCAGCTAATATTTAACAGTAATTTCGTTTTTTATGTCTTTTTTTTTCTGCAGAGAAATTTTTCTCTAACTCAGCCTGGAGCACTGAATGATTTGTTTCCTGGTCAGCTTTAACATCCTTACATGTGGTCGTGCTAACCTAACTTGCATCAACTGCTTCACACTCTGTTAGGGAGTATCTTCAAAAGCACGAATACCTAATTTGGAAAAGATATTTGACTCAGGATGTCATGGAAGTTCTGTTTCAGCAAACAGAACCAAAGGTGAGCAACTGAAAGCAGGAATGCTCATAAATTCCCACTTAGGACAGATCATGAGCACATCTTATGATTTCTGTCGTTTGCTTTTTCCTGCCAGTCCTCATTTTTCTTTCCTCCCTTCATCTTACCCTGTTTTCTCTCACCCTTCCTCCTTTCTCCCCCATCCCATCACCATTTTTGCCTCTCTCTAGCGGTGGATTATTTTTGGTCTGGCTGGTTAATTTCAGTAGGAAGTCAAGCTCAGTGCCAGGGAAAGTGGAGCACTTATAAAAAAAAAAGACAAATAGAGACATCAAAAAGCTTCTCATATTTTTTCACGATCCTAACTGGATGTTGCTGTGAAGCTTTGTCTCCTGTGTCTGTGTGTGTACGCAGGCTTGTTTGGAAAGTTCTGTAATTATGCACTCCCCCAAGCACATTCAAATGGTCTTTTGATTACAAGCAACCATGGTATCGTACCCATGTTATTTAGCACATTGCCTTTGGTACTGCCATCATATCAAGTTAAGTTTAAATACAGACAAATTACATTTCTCTCCTCTCCTAGCTGACAGCTTCACTTTGCACATTTGTTTTTAAGTGCTGACAATTGCCCTGTTTATTTGGACTTTCATTTGAATTAAACAAGAGTGAAACTTTAGGAATCATATATTTCTATGAAACTGATTCTTACTCGCATATCCTGCTGCTTAAGATAGCAAATGATATTGGTTTGTCAATAAGTGCTTTAAAATCAACATTTTTGAAGAGGGGTTAACACAGTATTGCTAGATTTTAATCAAATCCTATCCTGGTGAGTCAGAATGGATTGGGTCAGGGAGCTTATGGCTTGCCGTAATAACTTGTACGATGCATTTACAAGCCTATTCCAATGTTTCTACTCCTGATTCACAGCAATTTGAATGAAGAAATACTAAGAAATGCAATTTTAAGCTTATATTTCTTTATATATGTCCTCCACCATGGGAAAAATGTCACAAGAGCATATTAAAAACACGATTTTCATCACCCTGGGTCTTTAACTCTATTGCCTCTTTATATTATCTTCATGCTTTAGCTCACATCCTCCCTAGCAAAAGTGCAAAATGTTTTTTATTTATTATGAAATGTCAAAAATTTAAAGAGACTTGATCAAAGTAAGACTGGAAAAGTATAATTAAACCATAAAGCCCTAAAAGTTTGTGTGTCACCTCCCATTGTTAAAGAGTTCTACAGGGCTTTAAAGGTAGAAGAATTCAAAGAAACTCAAACTTCTTAAAGCAAAGTACAAAAATACAAGTTTAGGAAAAAC